>OW240913.1:106583918-106891499 GCA_933207985.1 Pelobates cultripes
TCTTTTATCAAGACACTGACACTCTGGATGTGATTGTCTGTTGCTGAAATAAAAGCACTTCTTTGAAAAATATCGTGTCCTGTGAGTGCTCTCCATCAAGGTACTATATACAAAGGCCCAGAGATTGCACCGAGGCACAAACGAGACCGGGAGCTGTGAGTGTGGGACATGTGGTGAGTTATATATACACACACATATAAAGGAAAATTGTTTCATACTTACCGTAATTTTCTTTTACTGATAATTATTCATGGCAGCATTTACTCATGGGTTAGCTCCTCCCCTCACAGCAGAAAGGACAGGAAATAGAACTTTGAAACTGGTATAAATAGATACTCCCCCTTCCCATCAGTCAGTCTTTGTAACTAGCTTCACAACTCCTATAGTATATGGGTGGGAACGTAATGCTGCCATGAATAATTATCCGGAAAAGAAAATTATGGTAAGTATGAAACAATTTTCCTTTTTCCTGACCATTATTCATGGCAGCATTTACTCATGGGGAATACCCAAGCAGTATATATAGAGGGAGGGACAGAGTTCAAAAACAGCTAATAGCTATAAAACCATTATTGAGCTGTATAAATCTTAGAAGACTTTACAAAGCCAAACAAGAATCAATAGGAAATTGTCATAAAATCTGCTCAGACAAGATAATTTACCCTAGAGGTTGCAAGGTCAGCAACCTCCTGGCATTCAATATCTGAAATATCCTGAATAGATATAGAGTCAGATAGGAATTAAGGCCATGATAGCATAAGCTAGAGAAGGATAATGTCATTCTGACATAAAACCGAATTGATATCATCAAATCAGAACCTCGACAAAGGCATAACTTCCAGAGATCATACTGGAACAAGCAGATAATGTTGGATGAGAATGGACACACCATGCTATTAAACACTGGGAGAATTACACTGAGAATCCTACTACTTTCTGGATGAATTTATTAAATACGATTCACACTGCTTCCTCTTGTCTTGTGAACTACTTACCTAAAGATACAAGAACAAATCAATATCTGCCTGTCAGAAAGAGGCAGAGCCTAGTAGAGAAATAAGAGTCTGTTATTAAAACACTGCAACAATGACCCGATGTTGCTAAATTCAGATTCACAACAATACCTCACCCAGTGGATGAATTGATACAGCAATGATCAGTCACAGGAGAGGAATAAACTAATAACATTACTAGGCAAAGGCAAGAAGAATCATATACAGATTAGTTGAGGGAAAAAAAGAAATATCAGTATGATCCATAGAATTTGTGGCAACTACTTAATTATAAGGAGGCCAACCACGTCAGTACCTATATTTGTAAGTAGTACAGATTATGCCAAACTGTATAATCAAATTTATTAGAGACTGTTAAGTCATATATATATATAATAGGCAAGATACTGATGGGAAGGTGGTAACCAGAGGCACATTATACATTGTGGCAACAGACATAATAAGCAGGATAGTAGAAGATATTCAGTTATCCTTATGAGAACAACACCCGCATACTTACTCTTACCTTATCTTCAGATAATGAAGAAGTACTTATGGCAGAGCCTATGGTGATAATAAGCAGCTTGTTATATATTTGCAAGATATCAAAACCAATCCAAACATATAATCCACAAGTATTAAATCAATGCAATGTTAGGAGTGACCATAATTTATACAGATCTAGGTAGAGATCATGTAAAACATATCAGTCAAATGTTTGTCATCAATAAGCTGCATTACATTACGCAGGATGAATCAACCATTTAAAGCCACACATTGGTTGCAAATTCCAGATATAAGGATACCTTGAAGAATCCCCATGAATTTCAGAAGAGAGGTCCATAATGGAACTACCTGTTTAAGGATTTCCTCTATTGTTCAGGCAACAGGTGAATTTTACCTGAAATAGTAAACCTGGTAGAATGGACTGGGGACTGGAAAGACCTTAAAATACTTGCAATACACAGTATCAAAGTTACCTGAACATATGAGCCTAAAAGAATACCTTTATTGCAGAAAGGAAATTATAATGTTCCCCTTCACAACAGGAGAATCGGTCAGAAGTTTCTGATCATTAACTCCTTAAGAACCAAAAGCATGCCACTCCTGACATATACTAAAGGGATTGCCAAACTTTCAGGTTCCCAAGGGATAAAAGAGAATACTGAATATAAAATTCATGGTTTAAGGAAATTAATTCAGATTTAAAGAATAAAAGGTTATGACCAGGTGAAAGAAAAAACAATATTAACAGCTTTTAAATCAGGTAATGGCTTCAGCGTTACCTACTTATGAGATCAATTAATAGCCCAATTTATGCTCCTGCAACTAGTATGATCTATTAAGCTGTGCATCAGTAATCAGCATATATCTGAAAGTAAAACCCTGTCACCAATTGAAAAAAACATTCCCTATCTTGGACAGAGAGGAGAGGATGCCTGGCAATAGAAAAACTTTTGTAGAATGGACTCATGTATAAATACATAGGAGTGCACACACAAAAAAATAACATTGATTCTGTTAAACATTACCATGCTTCATTCTGGAAAAACAGGTCTCCTCTCCTGGGAGAGGCACTCAGACAGGTTCAGTAACACCTGCAATCTATCTGAAGTGGTAAAATGTGTTAATTGCTTATCCTGAAACACCTGTGGGAGAATGAATCTAATACAAAGCCAAAAAGCAGTATGTTTCCTTATCTACTTCATTTAAAAAAACTGAAATAGAAAATCCACAGTAGGCAATAATTACTTACCCAGTATAACAGTGCATTTGTATTTGCTAGAATTGGGCAGTGCTACATTTCAGCGCAAAACAGACCTTAGATTATTTGTATATATTAAATCTACCAATGCCGTATATAAATCGGGGTTATATAATACTACCAACCTGCATACAGATTATATGAATCACATACATTGTGGATGTTTCTAACAGCACCTTATGCCCAGATATATCAGTCAAATATACTGAGTCTGTTTAAACAGTAATCATACATAGCCTACATCTGCTATATACAGTGACACTATGCCTGTACACATATTAAGATTATATGAGTGAGATAAATTGAGGCTGTGTTTTAACAGAACTTCATGCACATAATATACCACTCACATATACTGAGGTTGTAACTCACAACCCACACATAGAACCAGTATTAGCTTGGACTCATATAACAGATGTATTTATATCATTCACATATATTGTGCTTCCACTAATACATCAATCATATAGAGAACAGATACACTTAAGCAATGTCACCACACCATCTTACATATAGAGCATGTAGAGGATATATACTGAGGCCGTGTTTTCACAGCAACTCAGAGCATATAAACACACACTGAGGCAGAGTCTCCAGATCAACTCATACATAGACAATATAGTGGATATATATACTGAGGCTGTGTCCTTACAGTAACTCATACACAGAGCATCTAGTGGATACATATACTGAGGCAGTGTCCTCATTGTAACTCATACATAGAGCCTATAATGGGTACATATACTGAGGCTGTGTCCTCATAGTAACTCATACATAGAGCATATAGTGTGTACATATACTGAGGCTGTGTAGACTACAGCTCAGGTATGTGAAGGATGGGGTAAAGGCAGCAGGGAGACATGGGGACACTGAGACACAATGAGACACTGGGAGACTTGGGGACACTGAGACACTTGGGGACACTGGGAAACATGAGTACAATCAGACACTAGGGGCACTGTGAGATATGGGGATGCTGAGACACATGGGGATGCTATGAGACATAGGGAGACACATTGGGACATGGAGACACTAGGGACACAGTGTCCCCATGTCTCCCAGCCAGTGTATCAGTGTCCCCATGTTTCCCAGTGTCCCCTAGTCTCCCAGTGTCTGTGTCCCCATGTCTCTCAGTGTCCCCATGTCTCAGAGTGTAACCAGATGTCTGTATCCCCATGTCTCTCAGCCAGTGTCCCTAGTGTCTCAGTGTCCCCAAGTCTATGTCCACAAGTGCTCCCATGTCTCCCAGTGTCCCTAAATGTCTGTGTCCCCATGCCTCCCAGCCGGTGTCCCTAGTGTATGTGTCCCCATGTCTCCCAGTGTCTGTGTTTCCATATCTCTCAGTGTCCCTAGTGTCTTAGTTTCACCAAATGTCTGTGTCCCCATATCTCCCAGTATCTGTGTCCCCATGTATCTGTGTCCCTAGTGTCTGTGACCCCATTTCTCCCACTGTCCCCAAATGTCTCAGTGTCCTTATGTCTCACAGTGTCTCCATGTCTCCCAGTGTCCCCATGTCTGTATCCACAAGTGCCCCCATGTCTCCCAGTGCCCCCATGTGTCTCAGTGTCCCCGGGTCTCTGTTTCCCCATGTCTCACTGTGTCCCCATGTCTCAGTGTCCCCTAGTATCCTAGTGACATGGGACACACTGCGAAATGGGGAAACTGGGAGAAATGGGGACACAGACACTGGGAGACTAGGGGACTGGGCGACATAGGGACACTGACACTGTGATACATAGGGACACTAATGCCAGGCTGGCCTTCCAATTCTTTGGACAGACATGCCCCCTTTTTGGGCATTATCGCCCCTTTTGGCAGTTCTGGTCACGTGATTTGTGTCAGAGGCCCACCCTTTTACCCCGCCCATTGACTTCCTGATTCACTGGAAACTGCTGTTAGGGGGGTATGTATTTACTTGAAAGATGAAAGCATAAATTAGAGAGAGATTAGCGTAGAGTATGTGTTTTCTTATAGCTGCCTCCTTTGAGTTTCCCTCCAACACCAACTCCATCAGATACATGACGCTTGAGCGGTATGACTGTTTTAGTGTTTTTGGTCGATAAGATTCTGTAATTAGGCCCTATCATAATTGTCAGCACCAGGCCCACTGGGCTCTTAATCTGGCCCTGCATATAGTGGAAACATACCAATGCTGTACCACCACCAGTTCATGTACAGATACTGAGGCCCAGTGGTCTCCTGTGCAGTATATTCTTCCACTGTCTGCAAAAGCCTGCTTATTTGTGATAATGCACAGATGACAGCAATCAATGCCACATACCTTGATAGAAACAAGTGTGTGTGGACTCAGAGTTAGGTTTTTAAAACCTGTCATATACATGTGTGTACTTCAATCAGACATCCAAGAAAGTTCTCTTACCTTGGATATTTCTCTGTCTTCAGGCTGTGGAATTTCAGCAGACTTTATACAGCCAGGATATCCATTATTAGCACTCTTTTTCACAATGCCTCATTGCATTATCAGCACTCATTTTGCACAATGCCTACTTGCATTATCAGCACTCATTTTGCATTATCAGCACTACTTTGCCCAATGCATACTTGTATTATCAGCACTTTTTTGCACCAAACATCCTTATAAACTTAAATGCTCACCACACAAATCTCCTAAATGTGATCTATTTGTTAGAAGGAAGCCTAAAATAAGCAGCTGGGAGGGACTGAAAGAACAGAGACCCAGGTGCCTATACTAGTTTTAATCTAAATTACTAATGCACTTACCTGCACCGTTGCAGGCCTGTGTTTCAGCGGCAAAATGGGGATTTGAACAACTGACAGCCTAAACTGTTTAAACTATAGGCTTCCATCTGTATCCCATATGCCATTCATCATCACCATACAAGGTGGAATATATAGAATAGGTATACCCCGGTAGTCACAACTCTGTTGGGCCTTATGTATCCAGTATACCACTGTCATCCCCTCAGGGAGAGAGATAGGTTAGACTCCTGATTGCTGAAGGAGGTACCCAGGCTGGCAACTCTTACCCATGTGCTGTTTCTGGGTCTTCATGGATAAAGGCTTAGACTCGGCTGGGCCTCATGTATGCAATGGACCGCTGTCATCACTTCCTAGAGAGATAGGTCAGACTCCTGTTTGCTGAAGTAGGTACCCAGGCTGGCAACTCTTACCGGTATGCTGTTTGCAGGGTCTTCAGGGGTAAGAGGCTGAACCCTGGCCTGGCTTCATGTAGACAGTATATCACATACATCCCCTTAGGGGGTACCCAAGCTGGCCTGTTGCTGGGTCTTCAGGGATAAGAGGCTGAACCCTGGCATGCAGTGGACCATTTTCATCCCTTTCAGGAAGAGGTTGGGTCCGACCCCCGGTCACTAAAGGGGGTACCCAGGCTAGCCACTTCATCTTAGTGCATTTTGCTGGGTCTTCAGGGCTTAGAGGCTGAACCCTGGCAGGGCCTAAAAAATATTGCCTGGTGAGCATAAAAGAAAAAATCTAGGTCTGCATAAGCAGTCTCCTTCCAAACTGCTGTGAAGGACAGGAAAAAGACTGCCTGATGGGAAGGGGGAGTATCTATTTATACCAGTTTCAAAGTTCTATTTCCTGTCCTTTCTGCTGTGAGGGGAGGAGCTAACCCATGAGTAAATGCTGCCATGAATAATGGTCAGGAATTAAATAAATAAATAAATATATATATATATATATATATATATATATATATATATATATAATGAGCCTGAAGTTGTGGGAGGGTCTTGGTTCCCTTCTTGAGGAGCACCAGCCCCTCTTCACTACCGTCTCAGGTCTGGCTATTTCCATTCCGTAACTTCCAGTTCGTGCAAATCACCATTACTTACCTGCACCATGTGGAAAGAATTCATGCTCTACATGAGAATGTTATTGGTGTGATTAGGCCTTAATCCAGCCAAATACTCGGGTCATTCATTTCGTATAGGAACCGCTACCACAGCATCCAAAAGGAATATTCAAGCACACATCATCAAAACGTTAAGGCGGTGGAAATCTGTGGCTTACACCAGAAAGATAGTTACCTCAAACAGTACGTGAAAAACGCCTAGCATTCAGGAGTATGATTATGTGATATACTTATGTTGTATTGTAGGCTGAATAAACTTGTTATATCTTTTTGCCCTCTTTTATTTCAGGCCTACCGCATCGGCACACCACAACTGACTTTGTCCCTTCCCCTGTATGTTTTATGTTACTAAATCTATGGCTTTTGAGGCCCTGAACACAAATGGAAGGCTGGGCCTGAAGTTGTAGGAGGGGCTTGATTCCCTTCTTAAGGAGCACCAGCTCCTCTTCACTACCTTCTCAGGTCTGGTGATTTGCCCCACCCACCACTCCTCCTTTTAATTATCTTTACATAAGGTAGGCCCTCTTTTATTTCAGGCCCACTAAATCTACGGCTTTTGATGCCCTGAACACATATACATACATACATACATACATACATACATATATATATATATATATATATTTTTATTTTTATTTATTTTTTATTAAATACTTTATTAAAAACTTTTTAATTTTTTTTTTATATATATATATATATATATATATAGTGATATATGTATATAGATATATATATAATTTTGTTCTACGTGTATTTTGATATATATGTGTATATATATATATATATATATATATATATATATATATAGATATATCGATATATATATTAATATCAAAATACAGTTATAATGAAATTACACTTTTTTTTTTAAAAAATTCATTATTTTGGAAACATATTTACATATTTATTTTATATTATATAAAAATATATATAATTATAATTATATATATATATATATACACACACATATATATTTAATCAATATCATTCTATGGGTATTTTGATAATATATATATATATATATATATATATTAAAACACACTTAGTGTATGTGTATATATATATATATATATATATATATATATATATATATCAAGTATATAATATTATTTTATTTTACACTGTTTTAATTTCTTTTTTACTTTTCAGGCAGATGGGACTACCTGTCATTCCAGGAACTCTCCCTGCTGGCACTGCTATGGATGGCTATTCTGTCCATGTGATTGTGAGGTCCTAGCAAGGACCTCACGATCACATGGCCCAGGAGGGCCGAAACGGCAGCAGGGGGACCTCTTGGGATGCCAGGTAAGTCCCCTATCATGATCGCTGGTATGGGATCACCGGCAAGCAGGTAAGTCCCCTGGATGGCGGAGACGTGCTATGCTGCCCGACAGCGTTTAGAGCCGGGTCCCCAAGGACGGCATAGCACACAGCCGTCCTTAAGGGGTTAATACAATATCGATTTCATGCATCATGTTTTGTAAGTCAATTTTTGAAATGTAGAAATTAATCTTAGTGTCTCATGTTTGCTGCAATTTCCAGACATCAGATATGCAATGACCAGAACATGACCGCAATCATTTCTGCTGCCCGACTTATTTTTCTCTCCCGTCACTCCTCTAATACATCATCCCTCAGTCAGTACGTTCATTGGCTTCCTGTACCCTTTATTATTCAGTTAAAAATATTAACTCTTAACTACAAAGCCCTCAACAACTCTACCCCCACCAACAGATTTCTTCACACATTCATATGTACGTCACTTCTCAGCCACGGCACTCTGGCATTCTCCTGTCTGCTGCTCGTACCCATACTGCTAACTCATGCTTACATGACTTCTTGGATTTCTTACGGGCAGCTCCATTTTTACGGTACAGCCTAACTCACCTATCAGACCCTCCCATACTCTTCAATCTTTTAAGAAATCTCTTAAAGCCCACCTGTTCAGAATAGCCTATTCATTCCTCTTTCAAGCAGCAATTAGTCTTTCAACTTAATTAGTGGGTCCATTCTCCACTTCACTCTGAACTTCTAATTCTTCTACGTTTCCTCTGCTTCACTTGGTTCCTATCCCCGTTGCTATCCTACCTATTGCATTTTTATATTCTACCTCATCTTGATTGTAAGATCAGGGTCCTCATCAAGTTTGTTCCTTTAAAAATCTGTTTGTCTTATTTGTTGTCCCCTTCATAATATAAAACACTCCAGACAAGTTGGCGCTATATTAATGCCAATAATAATAACAATGACTGGGATGTCTCAGGCAGACCTGATGCTCCATTTGCTTTTAATAAGAGCAGCAGAACTTACATATCTATAAATCATTATTATAAATGATATACTGTAACCGCGGCTGGTTCCCTTATTTACCACTATAATGTCTTAAAGCATAGAACTTAGTAGGGCTAACCATACAGATATTTTAGCCATAATTTTATACAGTTAGTGTAAGAGATCCTCTATTTAACATATATAAATAATTGAGAATACAATATAAAATAAGGATTGTCTTGGAAGCAATAGTTTTGTCTTTTAGATATTTATTATATAAAAATATAAATATAGGCATATAAAATCCATTATAACAGAGGTTATACGATTAAATTACATGCTTGCAAATATCATTAATAGGTTAACATACCCTCCTGAACATGTTATGTCAGCCTCTCTGTCATTTTAAATTGGAGCAATGTCTGTCTCCAAGTCTCTCCTCTGTGTCTTAACATTTAAAAGTACACCTATTTATACCTTAGGTGTCTCCATTTTAGGGTTACCGTAGTTCATATATAAAAAAGTAACTTTTTAACTTTTTTCATTTTAGGACCTCCCTTACCTTGGCAAAAATACAAGGCCATAACTAAAGGGTGTATACGTCATGTAAATTTTCCTGACTTAGTTCAAGATGACATCTTAAAGTCTGAACATCCTTTTCTACTAAGTTTATCACAGTATATTACGTACTGAAAGAGTCGTAGCATAGCCTTGAAGCTTGTTAATGCATTATTGTTATTGTAATTCGTCTGGGACAAAATGGCGTAAACATAATTTGCACTGAGGTTATTGCTTAAAGAAACATCTATGAAAAACAATATGTTCCATTTCTAACACCTTGCCAGTTTGCAATATCTCTTAAAGACAAAGTACACAGTTTAAGAAATACAACATTTCATTCTAAAACTCATAATATTTGCATTTGCCCATAACAATACTGAATTAATTGCAAGGTAATGGAAACTGATATAAACTGGTATGTTATTCACATTGATTTAATGTATGGGAGATGCACAAATAGCTGTATTCCCTAACTTTTTTTCCTTTCTGTTAGAAAAAGAAGCCAAGAGGTGGATCGGAGATGCAAAATGTGTTTAACTTTACAAAATATATGCATGTATTTAAGGTGCCTGGAAAGTCCTTTTTTATTATAATTACTATTCAGTTGTTTTTTTTTTATAAATTATGTATCATATAAAGCCTAATAATCATTTAACCTCTTCCATACTGTGACAGATTCATCTGTGTTGCTGGTTCGTCTGTTACCCTTTGTTTTCGCTGGATTTCCTGTCCGTATGCCCCTGTTCGTGTGATTATGGAATACCGATTGAAACTACCGAACGGACGACCACCCAGGAGAGGAGTGTGCTGCTGGTTAACCTCGTGGCCCCAATTAGAACGTTGTGGTTAACCACAGACACCTCTCCATTCCATTCGTACGGGTGGTCGTCGTTCGCATGCAGACCATGAGGCGGAGGCCATTTTGGGACACGAGAAAGCTTAGCGGTGTTCGGTACAAATTCTATGGAACTAAAAACGGACACTTTCATCTACCGAACACCGCTGGAGGCGGCTGCCCCCCTTCTATTTCGTCGAGGCGTACGAACGCCGGTCCGTTTGGGAGTTTTGTACATTCGTATGGACTTTTACTCAGATAGCCGTCCCATGGAGTCATTCGTATACCGAAGAACTGGTGAAAGACTTTGACTTCATGGCGATTCGACTAGATACATTGGATCTGAGTGCTATTCGGTAGAAATATGCACTCAGATCCAGGCTATCTGGGGATACGTTACACGAACCATATTCATTCGGTATTTCTTCAGTTATGTATTTTAATGTATTTTTCTTACTGTATTTTAAAATGGCGATTGCCTCTATCCTGGGAGATAATTAGGTTACTTTCCAATTATCTCCGGGATAGAGGAGAAGAATTTATGGGTAAGATGGGAAGGGCTTATGTTGAAGCCACTGCGATTGGCTACTGTCCAATATGTTTTACAGTCTTCCACAAGGTCCCCCAGGGGAGTGTCTACCTTGTGGAGACCTGCATAAATACCGGGCAGGTAGCCCCCATTAAACAGATCCTGATTTGACCCTTAAGACGGAGCTTGGTCTCGTTTGTGGAGGGAATTATTACTGGGACAGCGCTTTCGGTATTTCTAGCTGTGGAAGGAGTTCGACTGATTTGCTGTTCGGGAGTTGCCGCGTTCGTGGACTCCGTTCGGGAGTTTGGCAGTCGGCTGGATAAAATCTGCATTTCTTGAGAGGGGGATTATTCACTAGACGGCGGCTTCATCTACCTGGCGGTGAGTGTCGTAACAATTGGTGGCAAGCGACGGGATGAATCCCACCGCCCAGAAGGCCAGCTACACATCCCAGATTGGAAATGCAGTATGAAGAGTTAAGGCGTGCTACCCTTAAAGATATATTGGAACGCAGAGGACGATCAGTGAGTAATCTCAAGAAAAGAGAGATTATTGCCATATTATTGGAAAAGGATGCAGCACAGGGAACGGGGAGAGCTGATGTGCCTGGCATACTGGAGTTAACACCCGAGGAGATACAATTTAACAGGGCAGTCCAGATCAGGCTGGCACACTTTGGCCCCAACCCCGCAGCGGATATTGTGGTTCAAGTGCAAGCAGCAGTAGCAGCACAACAAGCGCTCCAGGGAAGAGGCGCTGCAGCAGCCAAGGTACCCTATAACAATAATGGAAGAAGGAAGGTACCCTTTGCTGCATTTAGAAATTTCATAGAAGCCGAAGGAGAGATTGATGGGTTCCTGGCTGATTTTGAAAGGCAGTGTGCCTTACACCAGGTACCCGCAGAGGAATGGGTCACCATCCTCTCTGGGAAGTTATCCGGCCGGGCCAGTGAGGCGTTTCGGGCCATCCCGGAGGAGGAAATCACCAGCTACAGGGCAGTAAAAGATGCCCTTTTGGCCAGATACGCTGTAACCACAGAGGCATACCGGCGGCGATTCCGGGACACTAACAAACAAGCTGGCGATTCTTATGTGGTGTGGGCATGTCGAGTACACCGCACAGCAGCCCACTGGATGGCAGGGTGCCAAGCTGTAACTGGGGAAGAAGTGCTGCAAGTGTTTTTGTTGGAGCACTGCTTTGATCGTTTACCTGCAGGAGTCAGAGAGTGGGTTAGGGACC
Source organism: Pelobates cultripes (assembly GCA_933207985.1). NCBI lineage: Eukaryota > Metazoa > Chordata > Amphibia > Anura > Pelobatidae > Pelobates > Pelobates cultripes. The sequence continues at coordinate 106,595,970 of OW240913.1, forward strand.
GCAAACCCGCTACCTTACCCGAAGCTGCTCGTCTGGCTGATGAGTACACAGATGCACGGAAACTGGACCAGACAGCAACCAAGGTCCCTACCCGAATGGAGTACAAACCAGCAGCCCCTCCAACCACTACAGTGTATCAACACCCAGCGCAACGCACCCCCACAATGTCAACAGCGAACAATTATGTTCAGCCAGCCCGATTCAACGCCCGGGATTACTCGCAGCCTATCTGGTACTATGGGTGTAAACAGTTGGGGCACAAGAGACCAGAGTGTCCATTGAACAATTCCAGCCAAGCCCAGTCATGGAGAAGACCAGCCGGCGGAAATCAGCAGCCACCCCAACCTTCCGCTCACTGCCTTGAGCAGGAGGAATTTTGGGGTATACTACATGAGGTGGATCCAGTACAAGCAGCACCACAGGATAACCGACAACAGCACAGGCAGACCGTTAAACTAAATGGCAAAGCAGTAACTGGTCTGAGAGACACCGGAGCCACTATGACCTTGCTCCAAAAGAACCTTGTTTCGGAACACCAACACACCGGCAATACTGTGGCAGTGAGGGTAGCAGGGGGTGCAGTGTTCCGTCTGCCTGTTGCCCAGGTTCATTTGGATTGGGGAGTGGGCTCTGGACATGTGAATGTGGGGGTCATGAAAGACTTACCTGCTGATGTTTTGCTCGGGAATGACTTGGCCCCTTTGGTGTCTGCTTATGCTCCAATGGGACCTGCTGATATCAACCCAGTGACAACCGTACTCAGACCCGTGCTGCTGGAACCAGCCCACCTGCTGCTGAGACCCAGGTAAGACCCGATTCCCTGACTGGTACCCTAGAACAGACCTTTGTTAGCTGGGATTCCCCAGAGGAGTTTGGGAGGGAAACCCAGGCAGATTCGACCCTCCATAAGTACAGGGACAGGGCGGATACTGGAGAGGAAGGAGTAGATGGGGAAAGGTATGAGTGGGTGGGGGACAGGTTGTATAGGATCCCTAAGCCTTCCCCGAAAAGTGTTGCCCCTCCGCCGAATCGACAGCTGGTGGTGCCCGCAAAATACCGGCAGGAGATTCTGCTGATAGGGCATGATGTTCCGCTAGCTGGACATCTAGGTTCTCGATGCACAGCCTATAGGACCATGCAGAACTTCTTTTGGCCAAACTTTAATCAGGCTGTGCGGATATATTGTAGTATGTGTGACACATGTCAACGGGTAGGAAAGCGGGGGGACCACCCAAGAGCTAGGCTTATGTCTATGCCTATCATTGGGGAGCCCTTTGCCCGCATAGCCGTTGACATTGTGGGTCCACAGGCCAGGGCTAGTCCATCCGGTAAGAAATATATTCTCACCGTGGTGGATTATGCCACTCGCTATCCAGAGGCAGTAGCGCTGTCTAATATAGAGGCAGAGACAGTTGCTGATGCCCTGGTTAGGATTTTTACCAGAGTCGGGTTCCCTAAGGAGATCCTCTCTGACCAGGGAACCCAATTTACTGCTGTGCTCACCCAGCAACTGTGGAAGGTGTGCGGCATTAAACCGCTGCTTAGCTCACCTTACCATCCACAGACTAACGGTCTCTGCGAGCGATTTAATGGTACCCTCAAACAGATGTTAAGGACCTTTTCTGACACTTGCAGAGACTGGGAGTGATTCCTGCCTCATCTGTTGTTTTCCTACAGAGAGGTGCCCCAGAAATCTACTGGGTTCTCCCCCTTTGAGTTGCTATATGGGAGAAGGGTCCGCGGACCCCTAGATCTCATTAGAGGCCACTGGGAGGGGGAGACAGAACAGGAAGGGACCCCCATAGTGCCGTATGTTCTGGAACTTCGGGACCGCATGGAGAAACTGTCTCTAATGGTAAGGGAGAATCTCCAGGTGGCTCAGGGGAGACAGAAGAGATGGTACGATCGGGGTGCCCGACAGCGAGTCTTCCAGGTTGGGCAGAAAGTGTTAGTGCTCAAACCTGTGAAGGCGAACAAGATGCAAGCATCTTGGCAGGGCCCGTATAAGGTGTTAGCTCAGGTATGTGATACTACCTTATAGCCAGCTGTTCGGATGAAAGGATCCAGCGATCCTTCCATGTGAACATGCTAAAGGAGTATCAGGAAAGACCGGAGAATGTCGCTGCAGTATGTGCCCCTGCTGCAGATGATACAGAAAGTTTACCCTTACCAGATTTGTTAGAGAGGGACTCCCAGGCGGATCTTACTAGCCTGGTACAGCTAGGGGACAGATTGAGCTCCACCGAGAAGGACCAGGCAAGACAGCTTCTGTGGGAGAAGCAGGCGACGTTCTCCCAAGAACCTGGCTACACTACCCTAGCTGTACACAAGGTAGAAACCCCTGGACAGAACCCTCTGCGACAACCCCCTTACCGTATCCCTGAAGCAGTCCGAGAAGGAATGCGGAAGGAGATACAGGAGATGACCCAGCTCGGGGTCATCGAACACTCCGATAGCCCTTGGGCTTCGCCTGTAGTCTTAGTGCCTAAGAAGGATGGAACCACCCGCTTCTGTGTGGACTACAGGCGCCTCAACGAGCGGACCACCACTGATGCCTACCCGATGCCCCGGGTAGACGAATTATTAGATCGCATTGCCATCTGACCACCATAGACCTGTGTAAAGGCTACTGGCAGATTCCCCTGGCCGAGGATGCTATCCCCAAGTCAGCCTTCATCACCCCATTTGGCCTGTACCAATTCAAGGTCATGCCATTTGGGATGAAGAATGCCCCGGTTACCTTCCAGCGTATGGTGGATAGACTTCTCGATGGATTCCAGGAATTTGCTTGTGCATACCTGGATGACATTGCGATCTACAGTGGGTCCTGGGAAGAACACCTGGTACATGTAGGGGTAGTACTGAACAAAATTCGGGCCGCTGGCCTGACATTGAAGCCAGAGAAGTGCCATTTAGGCATGGCTGAAGTGCAGTACCTGGGTCACAGAGTGGGGTGTGGGAGCCAGAGACCAGAGCCAGCTAAGATAGAGGCAGTAGCTAACTGGCCCACACCTATCACTAAGACTCAGGTGTTAGCCTTCCTAGGGACAGCCGGGTACTATAGACGCTTTGTCTCCGACTACAGCACTATTGCTAAACCCCTGACTGACCTGACAAAGAAAAATCTCCCTAAGCAGGTCCTGTGGTCTCTAGCTTGTGAAGCTGCGTTTCAAGCACTTAAACAGGCTCTTGTGAATGCCCCTGTCCTGGCTGCCCCAGTCCCTAACAAACGTTTTCTCGTCCATACAGATGCTTCCATGTATGGGCTGGGGGCTGTGCTGAGCCAGGTCGGGGAAGATGGAGGAGAGCACCCTGTCGCATATCTCAGTAGAAAGCTGTTACCCAGAGAAGTGAGTTATGTGGCAGTGGAGAAGGAATGTCTGGCCCTGGTGTGGGCATTGAAAAAGTTAAGCCCTTATTTGTATGGACAGGAATTCTCCCTTGTGACGGACCACAATCCCCTTGTTTGGCTCAACCGGGTCTCAGGAGACAATGGCAGACTGCTGAGGTGGAGTTTAGCACTACAACCATATAACTTCACCGTCAGCTACAGACCCGGTAAGCAGAACGGGAATGCAGATGGATTGTCTCGGCAAACCGACATTCTTACCACCTCCTAGTCCGGTCATCCCCACGTTGACCCGCCAAAGGGTCAAGCCGGGTCTGCCGGAGTGTCCCACAAGGGGGGAGCCATGTGACAGATTCATCTGTATTGCTGGTTCGTCTGTTACCCTTTGTTTTCGCTGGATTTCCTGTCCGTATGCCCCTGTTCGTGTGATTATGGAATACCGATTGAAACTACCGAACGGACGACCACCCAGGAGAGGAGTGTGCTGCTGGTTAACCTCGTGGCCCCAATTAGAACGTTGTGGTTAACCGCAGACACCTCTCCATTCCATTCGTACGGGTGGTCGTCGTTTGCATGCCGACCATGAGGCGGAGGCCATTTTGGGACACGAGAAAGCTTAGCGGTGTTCGGTACAAATTCTATGGAACTAAAAACGGACACTTTCATCTACCGAACACCGCTGGAGGCGGCTGCCCCCCTTCTATTTCGTCGAGGCGTACGAACACCGGTCCGTTCGGGAGTTTTGTACATTCGTATGGACTTTTACTCAGATAGCCGTCCCATGGAGTCATTCGTATACCGAAGGACTGGTGAAAGACTTTGACTTCATGGCGATTCGACTAGATACATCGGATCTGAGCGCTATTCGGTAGAAATATGCACTCAGATCAAGGCTATCTGGGGATACGTTACACGAACCATATTCATTCGGTATTTCTTCAGTTATGTATTTTAATGTATTTTTCTTACTGTATTTTAAAATGGCAATTGCCTCTATCCTGGGAGATAATTAGGTTTCTTTCCAATTATCTCCGGGATAGAGAAGGGTTTATGGGTAAGACGGGAAGGGCTTATGTTGAAGCCACTGCGATTGGCTACTGTCCAATATGTTTTACAGTCTTCCACAAGGTCCCCTAGGGGAGTGTCTACCTTGTGGAGACCTGCATAAATACCGGGCAGGTAGCCCCCATTAAACAGATCCTGATTTGACCCTCAAGACGGAGTTTGGTCTCGTTTGTGGAGGGAATTATTACTGGGACAGCGCTTTCGGTATTTCTAGCTGTGGAAGGAGTTCGACTGATTTGCTGTTCGGGAGTTGCCGCGTTCATGGACTCCGTTCGGGAGTTTGGCGGTCGGCTGGATAAAATCTGCATTTCTTGAGAGGGGGATTATTCACTAAATGGCGGCTTCATCTACCTGGCGGTGAGTGTCGTAACACATACCAAACACTTTTTGCCTAATTTTTATCTCAATTGGAAGTAGGGAAGCACAAGTTGGATGAATATGAATGGCAGAAATGAAATTTATACTCTGGCATGAGCCACTGAAACAGCAGCCTTATAACTTCAGAGATATTTTTGGAGATTATTACTCCTATGAGCAACTATGTGACCAGTGAAGTTTCATCCATTGTGGTACTTGGGGAAGTTTCCCAACAGTTTTTTTCATGTGGGACAATTTTGTTTGCAATAGTTTAGAAACACCAAACTTTTTTTGTGAGGGGGAGGGGTTTAAGCTTATGTGTTCTTTTTTAAAGCATTTGTTTTACAAAGCATTAAAGACACCGTTACAAAATCAAAGAAATAAACAGATAATAGTATGAAACAATGGTTAACAAGTAAATGTTTAATTTTTGAACATAACTTAATACAGTCTTTAAAAGATGAACAAAATATAGAATAACAGCATATGTCCCAGAAGGGAGCAATACTTGTTGCGTGCCAAGAATAAAATGCTTTTAATAGAGGTTTTAGGTACCTATGAGAATTAGAAGCATAGGGAGTGGGGTATAGTGACACAAAGGGTTAAAGTAGGGGAATTACATAGTTTGTTAGAGAAGGGTTTATTGAGTGCTTGGTAGGTCATTTTTGACAGTTGCAGGAAAGGAGTCATGGGGTGGGGAATGAGAAACCTGCTGACAGTTTAATTGATACGCTTTAATGAAGAAGTGAGTTTTCAAAGATTTGAAGGAGTGGAGGCTGGGTGAAAGTCTGATTGAGGAGGGAAGGGAGTTCCACAGAATTGGTGCAGCCCTGGAGAAGTCTTGAAGGCGAGCATCAGAGGTGGGGATCCGGGCAGAGGATAGGCGTAGGTCTTGGGCTGAGCGCAGGGGTCTCGAAGGAACATACTTGTGTATGAGGGAGGATAGGTATGTTGGAGCATCATTATGTTGGGATTTGTAAGCAAGCACCAGAATTTTGAATTGGGCCCTATATCTAACTGGAAGCCAATGCAGGGACTGACAGAGCGTGAAGGCGTGGGAGGTGCGAATGGACAGGAAAATAAGCCTCGCAGCTGCATTCATTATAGATTGCAGTGGTGCAAGCTGGGAACATGTAAGACCGGTGAGAAGGGTATTGCAGTAGTGAAGGCGAGAGAGAACAACAGCATGAACCAGTACCTTAGCCGCGTCCGGCGTTAGATATGGGCGGATGCGCGCTATGTTCTTGAGTTGGAAGCGACAGGATTTGGCTATCGATTGGACATGGGGAGTAAAAGAGAGATATACAGGATGTATGGCTTTGCCCTAGGTTAAGGATTTCATGCCCACTCCCATTGGGGTACAACAACTATTGAATAGCTTGTGTGGGGGACAACCGTAGTGTTTAAAGTTAAAGCAAAGCAAAAGGGAATCTTCTTTTTTATGGTATCATAGAACATAAAAGGTGGTTATTGTCAGAGGTGAGTCTTTCCTTTCTTATCTCTTTTCTTATTTCTATTTTTTCCCTCTTCTTTTAACCCTTCCCTTTCCAAACTGTTCTTTTCCTTCATTCCAATTTACATAAATCAAATAGAGCAGCATACTACTGTATTGCCCATTGGTGCCTTCCTTTCACCTGGATCCCCACCCCTGAATCCTCATGAAGCATTGTAACACAGGTATATTATTTACATTTGTCACAGATCTGTATAATGCAATATATCAGTAAACAAAAACATATCCACCTGACTGCCAATGGAGAGCACATGAGAGAGTCCATCAGGGGGACTGGCCACAGGAGAACAAATTTCAAATAAACTAGTAAGTATGGGAAAGGGCATACTGCATTGCGCATATTTCGGTTTGTTGCAGTAGGTATAGTGTGGATTCCTTGGGAGATCATGCCAGTGGATATAGTAGTTTTTATAAGCTTTTTCTTATTTAGTTATTTATGACTTTGTCTAAGGAGAGCAACTTTGGTAATTGATTCCACAACTCCCACTCATGCTCACAAGTGCAATTAACATCTGAAAAATAAGCATATAATTTTACACTTTTATTAATACAATTTGCATATATGGGATGCTAGAATTTAACACTCATATTCATATGACTGGTAGTAATGGAGCCAAAGCAGATCTGTCATGTGACAGTCTTTCTAATGAAGATTAATTAATTATTTAAAAAAAATAACCATATGTTATGTTAAAATAAGTTTAAATTACTCTCAGTGTAATAGTGACATCAAAGGCATGGCAAGGGACTCCTTTGTGTTAGCAATATACGAAAATGGTGCAGAAAGGTTAAGAAAGCCATTCTACTATCTAAATCCCACCAATGATGTTACCCATCAAACATGACGTCAGAGATAATAGGTATCTTCTTATAATGATTAAACTTGCCAACTATGGCAAATATTGAATCTAGACATGGGGGATCTGAGAGGTTTGCCAGATGTGTCTTGCTATAAAAGAGGTGCACCAGGATGGCATACTGCCAGGCAACACAGTCAAGCAGGGCTGCCCATATGCCTTATAGATTTAAATGTCCAAGAATTCCTTCTGTAGCCAAGGCATGCATACTAGATAATCCTCAATATATATATCCTGTGTATATTCACTTGAGGTCCAGTTAATTTGTTTGCACATGGACAGCACTGCATCTGGCTATAAGGAATAATGTTAAAATATCACATTAAACTTTAATTTATTGCCTCCCCCAGCATCACATTAAGCTAGAAAATGTGCCTGGAGATGCAAAACCACACAGATGGCAAATAATGTGTAACAGAAATTCTGCTATCAATCAAATTTGCCAAATTCTAAACAGGGTTGTTTACTGAAGTGATAATTAAAGTGAGTTCCAATTGAGTTTTGAATTTAAGGCCAAAATAGCAAATCTAGAAAATCAGCTATAAAGTCAGCTAAGCTTGCAATTCAGCTACTGTGGCCTTAAATTAGAAATTCATTTTGAATTCATTTTGAGATCTCACTTTAGTGAATACCCTGCAAAGACAATAGCTTCTGGAAAGATACATATTTTTGTAGCAAAATTAGCAAGCCTTGGTTTATTTATTCATTTTGTTAACTGTTTAACTTTTAATCACTAATTATTCTTTTTATATGCATTTGCTATAATAGGGAAGTGTTTCATAACTAGTCAATTTCATGTCTATGTTGGAACATTCAAATGCCTATTTGTGACAGTTTGTTTACCATTTAATGCTTTGTGAAGTGGCATTGTTTTTATTATTAATATTATTAGCTCACTATACTACAGCACCAGGGCCGGATTAAGAGCCCATTGGGCCTAATGCTGATAATTATGGTTGACCTTATTAAAGAATCTTATTGACAGAAAACACTAAACCAGTTATACCTCCCAAGCATCATGTATCTGGTGGAGGTGGTGCTGGAGGGAAACTCACTGAGGGAAACTCACAGGATATAGCTACAAGAAACATATAGCTTTCATCTTTCAAGTAAATCCATAACGCCTAACAGCAGTGTCCAGTGAAGCAGGATTTTGGTGGGCGGGGTGAATGGGTGGGCCACTTATGTGAATCACGTAACCAAAACCGCCCAAAGGCACAAACATGCCCAAAAAGGGGGCTTGTCTACATGAAAAATTAGATGGTCAGCCAGGCGTGAATGCATGTCAGGCTGCCTGCAAATCATGCAAGATGACCAACCAAGGGCATATTGTGCAGACAGCACCTTGAGCTTGGCATAAATGCGTATAATGATGTGCTAGCTCTATGCTTTCTAAGGACTGTCCTTGGTCCATTCCTCTCCTAACCTTCTTACTAGCAGGCAGAAGCTCCTGTTATACAGACTGGGACAGAAACAAAGTGTATGTTAGTGAGTGTAGAAGAAAGGGAACATGCCACAGTGTTAAAGAGACTGAAGCAACAAGAGTATTTGCATAGTTCACAAAGTCAGCAATACTTTAACTAATTTAATTGTCAGACAGTCCACAACCGTTTTGTTCCCCTATATCCCTCTTAAGTTCCCATACCTAAGCAAGAGCATGTGAAGAGTAGTAAAAAAATAATATATATATATATATATATATATATATATATATATATTATAATTTTTTTAAACTTTTTTAATTTTTTTTATTTTTTAAATCAATGGGCCTATTCCATAGGCATGGGCCTGGAGCTGCACCTGCATCAGCCCCTATGTTAATCCGGCCCTGTACAGCATAATCACACAAACATTATTTTCCAAACTAGAAATTGTGAAATTAGCACTGCAAATAATACCACTGTCTATTTTTCTTTTACCCACAAGCTGGTTTATCATTATGATTTCAAATTGATTTTCTAAAATTCATATTCTATCAGCATCAATCATGTAATCAACTGGCATTTTGCTTTAGCAGTAAAATGATGGTTATTTTACATTAATTTAATTTAAAAGAACAAAACCTTTGATCAATAGCACCTGATCATAGATTTTATAGTTTGTAAAATATGATGATGATGATAATGCGGTAGCAAATGATTGAGCCATATGGCATTAATGCATTCGTATTGTGATCAAGATCATATGTAACATTTGATCATGTTATAAGTATAGTTTTATTGATATTTGCATTCTTCATGCAGAGGAGAATTGTATATTTTAAAATATAATAAACTCCCTGAGCTATACGAACAAAACAGCTGGGAATGAAAAAAGTAGTCTGGTTAAATTGTCACTTGGGTATTATAAACGATGATAGAGGTTGATCCATATAGCATATGGGAAGGAAAAAAAAAAACCTTACTAGTTTTCTTTTTTACAAAATTACAAATTTGTGTTCATTTAGTTAAGAATGATTTATTTTAAGTTATAACACATATTGTGATGAAGATGGGAGATCTTTTTTCCAGTAAGTATTTTTATTGAATTTTGACTGGATTTAATGCCAGATGAAATTCTAGCAGCAGAACCTGATAAATGGATTGGCTGGTCAAGAATAATGGTTCTGTGTGCTTTGGAAGCACACTGTTAGAGTCCTATGATTGTGTCACTTATAAGAGCTTTTTCTGCCATGAAGGCACAGTCAAGTTTTTAGACATTGCATTGTTTTTCAGATTTAAAAAAAAAAAATTCTTTATTTTCATTGACAGATAGTGATGTCCCGAACGGTTCGCCGAACGGTTCGCCGAATGGTTCGCCTCGAACGGTTCGCCGTGGACTCCAGTCAGCAGACACATTCCAGCCAATCAGCAGCAGACCCTCCCTCCCAGACCCTCCCACCTCCTGGACAGCTCACTAAGAATTCAGCTTCAAAATGGATGCTGTCCAGGAGGTGGAAGTGTCTGGGAGGGAGGGTCTGCTGCTGATTGGCTGGAATGTGTCTGCTGACTGGAGTCCGTGGCGAACCGTTCGTGGCGAACCGTGTAAAAACCGTGTAAATCTCTATATGCATGTATACGGTAAAACGTACAACAAATATAAAGAATCAAATAACCCCTATTTATATCTTAGTGCCCCTGGCTGATGCACTCTACTAGGGGTGATTCTCCTTTCCGTGTTATTTACTCAATCAAGTTACCTCTAGTCAACATTTTTGTTTTTTTTAAGAGATTAACAGCACTTCTTATGTTCTGGTCAACTTAACTAACCTAATACAGCCTCGTAGGTGTGATTCTCGCTGACTGGTATGCCCCTTTTAGCTTGTTTGCGATCTGTGTCATACGATATTTGTCATAGAGAATAGGGGATACCGTGTCTCTTTTCCTATTCTTGGAGTCACTTTTGCCCAATATTTTTCAAGTTTTGGGTTTAGATGCCTGATGGTTTAGTTAGTGTGAGATAACTCTCTCCCTTGGGGGCTCTTCTAAGTTACCTACCATTTGCACTCCTTTTCTTAAACCTCTCAGGAGGAGGGGGGGTAACGGCTGTTAATCTTGAGAAAAAGGACAGTAAGAAAGAATAGAAAAGTAAGAGAAAAGAGAAAGAAAAAATGAGTGAGAAAGATAGTGGTGGTACCTAGGGCCGTCTGGTTTTTGTGCTCTGTTGTCCTGTCTTGTGGGGAAAGGGGGCATCGTGCTCCTCAGCATTTCTGTTGTTTTTTAATGCTTTTTTGCCATCCGGTCTTTTTCTTTATTTTGATTCAACATTTTATTAATTTTTTGAGGGAACTTTTTTGAGGCTAAAGAAAAGAAGATTAAGAAGAAATGCACTATATATATCAGCAATAAATCCACCATTCAATGACAAGATGATATTTTGGAGTACTCTAAGCATGAGTTGAATTAGCCCACTCAAGAGAAAACGTTTTTACTTCTAAATGTGTCATCTTGTAGATATTTTCTAGGTGCTTTCACATTTTATAGATATTACAGCATATTTTAATTCCTTGAGTTAATTAAAGATTGTTTTGAAAACTCTGAGAAGAGCTTTTTAGTCCCAGGACTACATTCGTCTAGGTGTGAATAACTCTCTAATCCAAAATGGTGACTCTGCAAAATGTACAACAGTCAGAAATATGTATCTTAGATGTAAAACCTTATACAAATGATGGACTAAGAAAAAATGGCAATATGATTTTACTACATTACAATTGTCATTTGAAATAGGTGCTTTTATGTTGCTTGAAAGTCCTAGCAGTACGATTAGATGTTAGATAACATCTTGATAAATACAAACAGCACACACAGTATACTAATATTACATTTCTCTCTATATTGTAATTTCCTCTAAATTTAAACCAAAATAGTGCTACAAAATATTTGTTTTATTAGAAAAATCATATTTTTTTGAGGCTAAAGAAAAGAAGATTAAGAAGAAATGCACTATATATATATTATATATATATATATATATATATATATATATATATATATATAAATATATATATATACCAGTCTGTGTTGATTAGCACTCACGGATTTCCAAAGTCAAGTTAAAAAAAACTAAAGTTTATTAATCCATTAAAAAAGGCTCTTTCAACATTTCAGTCCACTATTGGGACTTTCTTCAGGAATGAAAAGCCATGAGACAGAATTACAAATATATAACAAACAATAATTGAGAATAAACTTACCCCAGGTGTACCGAATCCCCCTGTGTGCACCTTCGGCCCGTGGTGTGAATTGTGCATGCGTGAGGTGCTCCGCCCCCTTACGGTGTTGTCACGTGATAATAATGTCATGGAGACGTCGGCACAAGCCGCGTGTCCATGACACCAAACATAAACTGTCCGTTATAGTGCTAGAGAGAAGAGGATGTGCATGCAAAAGTGAATTGATACAAGTCTGAAAATTACTGATTTGGAATTGGAACATGCAGTACTACTGGCTTCCCCTGAGGGAATTAAACTTCGAAGTAAGCTACAGGATGAATTATTACTATACAAAAATGAGTTGAATAAATTCAAAAAACAAAAATTTTAATGGGTACGCCAAGATTACTTGTCACTGTGTTTACAGATGGCTTGCAGGTGATTGTGCCCGTAAACCTTACCGTCAGGATTCGACGTCCCCAAATACCTACTGTGGATATTACATCAGGGGAATCAGCATCTGATAATGAAGTACATATAGAATCTACCCCACTTTTTTAGAGGAATTGGAAATGGGAACCACTACAAGAAGCCGAGGCAGGGGCGTAGTACGAGGAGGCGAACGAGTAAAAAAGGTAAAAACTGCTTCTCGGGGGAAACCCCCCCTACGGAGGTAACTCCAGTATTTAATCTATCTCGGAAACCAGTAGATTTCCATGAAATGAAGATCCACAGTCGGGGGCTCTCATTCATACCTACACCGCCGCCCAATCAGTTCAAATGGAACACCGAACTCTACAATTTTGGGAGACATATGCGTCTCAAGGACTATTTCCACAATTCTTCTAAAGTTTTGGATATTTCTGTAGGTCATGTAAAAAGTTCACAATTCAAATTGAAATCTACTTTTGATCCATATACAAATAAAGCGTCTATCAAAACCTATCTTTCTACAGTTAACCATCTTACGCAAGAAGCCATACATAATCACAAGTGTAAATATAGGAATGTTACCCCGCAACAAATAAAGTGTATAAAGAACCTAGCTAATGATCAATCTCTAGCCATCCGCCCGGCAGACAAGGGTGGTGGCATAATAGTCATGGATTATACACAGTATGCAGAGGAATTAATCCAACAGCTTTTCAATAAAAAAGTATATCGGCCATTGAGGGGTGATCCCATGGAGTTAATTCAGAGAAATGTTGAAGCAGTTGTCAGAAGAGGTATGGAAGCAGGCTTTATAGATGTACAACTCAGTCAATATTTATTGAAATCACATAACCAGACACCTATTATATACACTCTTCCTAAGATCCACAAGGATCCAATTAGACCTCAGGGCAGGCCAATTGTTTCGGCGATTGAAAGTTTGTTGGAACCAATCGCTAAGTGGCTTGATTTTTTATTTCAACCCCCCATATCTGAACTCAGTACCTGTATTAAGGATACACCTAGCCTTATTCAGAAATTGAAACAAATGGAGTTGAAGAGCGGTACGACTATCCTTATAACAATGGATGTTAGTAGCCTGTATACGGTCATTCCACATACAGAAGGGATTGAGGCGATGAGAGCTATTCTTACTACTTCAAAATCATATAGTGGACCACCTATTGAATTTATTTTAGAACTACTCTCACTTGTATTACACAATAACTACTTCAGATTTGAAGATAAATGGTATCTCCAGGTCTCTGGCACATCTATGGGGGCCGCTATGGCTCCCATGTATGCCATTGCATACATGTATGAATATGAGAAAAGATGGATCTTAACACAATACAGTCAATTTATACAAGGATACTTTTGTTACATCGACGACCTGCTGATATTATGGGGTGGCAACATAACTGAAGCAAATGATATGGTATGCTTTCTGAACCAAATAGAGAGCCCTATCAGATTTACATCAAAGATTTATGCTACTTCAGTACAGTTTTTGGACTTGGAAATCTCGTTGAAGGAACAAGGACTTGCATACTGTCTTTATAAAAAAGACACGGATCGTAACACCATTTTACACAATTCAAGTGCACACCCGGAGTCTTTAAAAAAATCTTTACTCAAGGCTCAATTCCTTAGGGTAATACGAAATAACTCAGACAAATCCAAAATGGATGAACAACTGGAAGAGATGGTGGAGAAATTTCGGGCACACGGATACTGCTACAGGGATTTAAATAAAGCGCTAGAGGAAGCAAAGTCTGCCAACTCGGCTAAAAATGACGAGAAAGCCCCAAGATTAATTTTTCCTACTACATTCCACGATGCATCTTTAAAGGTTTCTAAAATGGTGAAGGATAATTGGAAGATGATAGCGTGTGATGACACGCTCCCCAAAATCTTTAAGGAACCACCACTACTCTGCTATCGAAGGAATAAGAATCTAAGAGATCTCTTAGTACATACTGATCAAGTGAGAAGTTATGGTTCAAAAACATCTGTACAAAGTCGGGGAAGTATTCGATGTTTAGGCTGTGTCACCTGCGGCCACATGACTCCCTCACGTACCTTCCAGCACCCCCATAAAAACAAACATTTTCGGGGGGCGTGGCCGACCGCGGAGCTGCATGGAAGTGCACTGAGAGAGCTCCCTGTAGCCCTAAAGCGAATCCACATTAATCGGAGACTATAACCAAGATATGGGTAACCAAAAAAGGCAAAGAGGTACCCAGGAGAAGGCGGGCAGGACCCCGAACCCGAAAGCAGGCACCTTAAGCCGTTTTTTTAAAGAAACGGCAGACCGCGAGACCGGAGCTGGAATAAACAAAATGGTGGCGACAGGCAATGAAAAGGAGGTAGAGCCGACCAGCCCAGCGCCCTCTGATATGTCGAGCAGATCCCAAGATACAGGGAGAGAGGATGACATCAGGGAGATACTGAAATCTTTGCCATCGAAAACAGATCTGGCATGCATGCTAGGTAAGCTGGAGACAACATTCCAAATCAGAGTGGAAAAGATAGAGGCAGAAGTTCAGCAAGTGAATCAGAGGGTGACAGATATGGAGGAAGAGAGGGATGTTATTCAGGCCCAAATCACTAACCTTGCATCCACAATATATTCCCAAACACTTGCGCTTGCAGGATTCCAGAGATATGTGGATAACCTGGACAACCGCGGCAGACGAAATAATTTGAGAATACGTGGTCTACCTGAAAACCATGGAGAAGATATCCCTGCAATGCTCACTGAGCTTTTTAATTTAATTCTAGAGAAGCCAGTGGGCAATGTAATCCTCATGGACAGAGCGCATAGATCTCTCCGTCCAAGAGGTGCAACACCTGATGCTCCCAGAGACGTTATCTGCAGAATACATTACTTCACGGTTGAAGATGACCTACTAAAAAATCTGAGGGAGACATCGCAACCCCTATTGTTCCATGGTATCCAGGTACAAATCTATACTGACCTTTCCTGGTACACACTTCAAGCCAGGTGAATGTTAAAGCCAGTCACGGAATTGCTGAGGCAACGAAACATCAAATAAAGATGCACCTTAGCACACCATCGCCTCATACCTAGACGTAGCCCCATTTCTTAGAACTATGGAGTTACCTGACACACAGGTGATAGACTGGAATCAGCCTCTTGTTAACCAATCAACCATTCCCCTCCCACAAAGGCAGCAAGGATACACACCTTTGAAGAAAAAGAGGCCTGACCAAAGGTTTCTCTCACCAGCTAGACGGCAACCACACGGATTGAACGGACAATACAGATGAAAGACGATTTGGACAGATTAGTATAAACGGAAAAACAAAAACAAAAAAAAAACCAAAGGAGACACTTTATCAACCACCCTATCCTGATATCCGTAGACAGGTCGTATACTTGTAGATTGTATGTTGACAATGTGTATTGTATTACTTAATTCTCTGGGGGTTAATTACATTCCCTCAGTATCAGGGTTGTAAGCTGCAAGTATACACATGGGATACCTAAAGTACCGAAGAAGTAAAATCCAGACTGTCTAGGCGGACAGTATCTAGGTTTATATAGCCACTGCAAAAATAGTACAAAGGTCCCGGCACGCCCACCCCCCCCCCAAAAAAAAAAAATGCAAGTCCAATTTTTTCTAGAGATAAAAAGACGATCTAAAAGGAATGTAAAGGGAACATATCTATCTTGTATTAACCGGGAGGTTGATATTAATATTAAGGTGTATTGATATAGGTGTGGAGGTATTCAGAGTTACCCCTTAGATCTTTCATTCTCCTCAAGTTTACAAGGCACGTAAGCATCCCCCCCCCCTTTTTAGATACGCAGGTAATAAAACCCAATCTCCTAACTTTGTGCTCAAAGTCTCCTAAAGTATCCAGAATATAAGAGTGGATTTGCCCAATGGGCTTGTACATAGGTCACATACCCTCACAGATAGTGGTTCCTCTCCCGCACAGAGAAAGAACTCGTTCATCCCTTCCTGGTTACTCCCCTCCCTCAACCCCTCACCCCCTCCCCTTCAGGAACAGCCGTATCCCTGTTAAGTGAATAGGTCAGAGGACCCAAACCAAAGGGATAGATTACTCCCCCGATCTACTAAAATCTTAACCCTACTCAAGAAAGCACCAAGATTCTGGAGTAGACTGTTCATATTACTGTTATTCTTAATTATTGGTTATACTGTTCGAATAAGAGTTCACACAGTTGTCAGAACGCTACTTAATCAACCGCAATAATCTGATAGGACCTGAGTGGTCATAGCGACCATAAGACGTACTGCATCAGATCATATATACGTAACATCACACGTTAACTTCAAGAAAAATCCTTCACTAGAGATAGTGAGACAACTACACCCTGAGCTGGTTCATCATGACGTCCATCCGCTTTCACTCAAAAAACGCGAAAGGGTTAAATACACCTGAGAAAAGGGCGCTAGCTCTAGCAGACTTCTACAGACACAAAGCTGACATAGTATATATCCAGGAGACTCACTTCAGGAAAGACAAGGCCCCAACATTCAGAAACCGTAGGTATCCCAAGGGCTATTTCAGTCACTATGTTGGGGCAAAGGCCAGAGGAGTGGCGATATTAATAAGTCACCAACTCCCTTTTCAATTTCATGACCAACTTCAAGATGAGGCAGGGAGATATATATTTGTGAAAGTCATGTTAGCGAACCTATACCTCCCCAATAAGAAACAATGCCAGGCAATGTCTAAGATCCTGAATAAACTCACCTGATTTCAGGAAGGCATACTGTTTATAGGAGGTGATATTAACATACCTCTAGACGGCGAATTAGATTCCACCTCTACCCACAGCGACTATTTATCCCCGGCGCGCAAGAGCTTTTGCAATATCTTGCATGAAGCTAGACTATACGACAGCTTGAGGGCCCTCCACTCGACGAAAAAAGACTACTCCTTTTACTCTCCACCAACGGGTAACTACTCCCGAATAGATACATTGTTTCTACATCACAAACACCTACCCCTACTCAAAAGCGCATCGTACGGTCAGATAACGTGGTCAGACCACGCTCCCCTTTCGGTGGACCTCACAATCCCCTCACTCCCAGAGATGCGCCCACACTGGAGATTAAATGACCTTCTCCTAAATAACCCTACCTACATAGCAAACATACAGGAACACTTGAGACACTACTTCTCAGAGAATGAACAGCAGGACACTGCCCCAGCCGTAGTCTGGGAAGCACACAAATGTGTAATGAGAGGGACGCTTATAAAGTTGGCATCAGACCACAGAAGCCAAAGAGAGAGTAGAGTGAACAATCTAGTAGAGGAGATTAAAAAACTAGAGGACCAACACCAGCGACCTGTCGATCACGACATATAAAACACTGTTAACAAAAAGATCAGAATTCACCACCACGCTACAACTCCAGGCAAAAAGGAAAATTGGCTTAACTAAACATACATATTACAAACAAGGAGGTAAAAGTGGTAAGCTATTGGCCCAAGCCGTAAGACAAGAAAAACCTTCAACCTTTGTATCAGACATTAAGCTACAGGATGGGACGGTCTCTCAGAAGATGCCAGACATTCTAAAAGCCTTTACAAACTATTATACGGGACTCTACAATCTCAGAGACTCCCCCCCCCCCGACCCCGCAGACATACAAAAGTTCCTCCAGGAGAGAATTAAGCAGACCATCATACCTAATGTGAGACAATTCTTAGATGTTCCTATCTCAGAGGAAGAACTCAGACACGCTATAACACAGCTACCCTTAGGGAAAAGCCCAGGCCCGGACAGTTTTATGGGCAGATACTATAAAACACTGTCCCAGGACCTATTACAGCCATTCCTTAGAGCCTTTAACACAAGGGACCTAAAACACACTATCCCACACTCCGCATTAGAAGCCCACATAGCACTGATACCCAAAGAGGGAAAAGACCCGTCTATCTGCGGGAGCTATAGACCGATTTCGCTAATAAACTTAGACCTGAAGATATTCACCAAGATATTGGCCACTAGACTAAAGCCCTTACTCACGGATCTTATACAGGAGGATCAAGCGGGCTTTGTACCTAATAGGGAGGCGAAAAACAACACCACAAAGCTTATCAATTTGATACACTGGGCAAGGACCACACACAAAGCCTCCCCCAGTCTACTTTTGTCAATAGACGCCGAGAAGGCTTTTGACAGAGTGGACTGGTCTTTTATGCTGGCCACGATGAGAGGATTGGGTTTTGGGGACAGATGGATGGAGTGGCTTGAAGCTATATACTCCTCCCCCACAGCTAAACTGAGAATAAATGGCCAACTATCTGATACGGTCCAAATCCGAAATGGAACAAGACAAGGCTGTCCTCTCTCACCACTAATTTTCATTCTAGTGCTAGAACCGTTCCTGCAAGGGATAAGAGATAACCATCAGATAAAGGGATTCTCTGTCAACAACATAGAATACAAGGTCTCTGCGTTTGCGGATGATCTTTTGTTCACAGTGGCGGACCCTCTTCACTCACTTACTCAAATTCTCAGGGAAATGGCAATGCCAACGGGACAGTCTCTTATAGTTTCCCTCCTGTGTATTTAAGCAGGTGGATGTTTTGTGGACTCTCAAAAATATTTGTCTCCATTGAGTAGTGGAGATATCTAAATGCATTTCATTACACCATTTCCCCACAAAAGTGGGCAATTCCTTTTCCCGGGGTCTAAGCAATAGTTTGTACATTGTGGATGCACTTTTCTTTTCAGTTTGTGTTCGGAGCACAGCTGTTCAAAGTCAGTGAGTTCTCTCTCTCCTTTTGGCAGGAGTTGCATGGTTCGGATAAAGTGAGTTAGGTGGGCGTAGTGTAACTGCTGTATCCCTGACGGTGTCTGTGAAGCAGCTAAGATTTGAAATGGTAGTAGGTGACCTTCTTTTGCCACCTCCCTTAGTTGTATGTACTCTTTCTTCTGGTTAGGGTTTATTAGTTTATTAGTTATATATATATATTGTGCATTTCTTCTTAATCTTCTTTTCTTTAGCTTCAAAAATGTTACCCCCAAAAATTAATAAAGTGTTTAATCAAAATAAAGAATATATAAATAAATAAATAATAAATCTGTTATAGGAAACAGTTGGTTGTGGTGTGCCGGAGCAGACTATGCGGTTGGCCTGGAAATAAAAGAGGGCCCACTCTTATAGAATATTAATGAACAAAGGGTGTGGAGGAAGGGGCATGCAGATTGCCAGACCATTGACGGTTGGGTAGGAAAGGGGGAGTCCCTTTTATAGGTAATACATGCCTCTCCCACAACTCCAGGCAAAACCTTAACATTTGTGTTTGGGGCAACATCGATATTGGTAATACAAGAATGTGCTGTTATAGGAAAAAGTCGGTTGAGATGAGCCAGAACCGACGATGTGCCAGGCCTGGAAATAAAAGAGGGCAAAAAGGAAATATGCAATCCAATGTATATGTATTTAGACAATGAACACAATAGAGTATATAATATAATTTATTGTATATATACTATATTATATATATTACATTATGAGGACATTTTTACAAAAGCCTGCCGCATTTCCTGTACAGGTTGTGGTATATACAGTGAATATGCTGATGATCACGGTATTATGTGATATAGCCATTTTGGTCAAAGTGTTGCAATGGGCCAACAACTCATCTAATCCATTATTAGGTCTTGGAACGGTGGTGCACCGGTGGCTAGTTGTGAGGCACTAGGAAGAGTTTTCCAGAATGCCTGGAATTGAAAACGAGATAACTGTTCTGCTGCTGTATTGTGTATATCTGGAACATGACAACATACTAAGTAAAAAAATGTAAAGGCAACTAACCAGGTCAGTCTCCTAAGAAATCTCTTGATGGTAAAGGAAGATGAACGCCCTTTAGTTATGATGTGACAAACTGCTTGATTATCAGAAAAACATTGCACTGAACAACTGGCCCATAAATGGCTCCAAACTACTGTAGCAGCGACTACTGAGTACACTCCAAAAAATGTTGAGTTGCGAGAGAAACCTTCTATGCTTAAAACCACCTCTGGCCAACTACCGCAGAGCCAATTATTACTGAATATGCCTGCTAACCCGGTGGCAGCTGCTGCATCTGTCCAGATGAATGGGGAATGTATAGATA
Organism: Pelobates cultripes; assembly: GCA_933207985.1. NCBI lineage: Eukaryota > Metazoa > Chordata > Amphibia > Anura > Pelobatidae > Pelobates > Pelobates cultripes. The sequence continues at coordinate 106,616,306 of OW240913.1, forward strand.
ATTGAGGAAGAAACATACTCCTCCTGGTCCAGTTTAAAAGAAACTTGCGCCACATGACTAGGTCAGCGTTAGTTTGTGAATTTAGTGAAATATGACTGAGGTCATTGGGAAAGTCTTGATATGAAGGCTCTACCTTGCAGGATGATTCTCATCGCAAATTTAAGGGAGCTTCAGCCTAGAAGAGATTGTAACTCCTTACGATTACAGGAACCGATTTATATATATTGATCAATACTTTTGAGAATGTTATCAACTTTATCTTGTGGGAAGCTGGCTTCCTTAGCCACAGAATCCAGGTGGATACCCAAGAAATTTATAACAGTGCCAGAACCTTCTGTTTTTGAGGGGGAAACTGGTACCCCTAACGTTTGAAATAGTGTTATGGCTTTGTTTAAATTACTTGGTTGGGTGGGGGGGGAAGCATTCAATAAACAGGAAATCATCCAGATAATGGATTACGGTGTGGAAGCGACATAAATTAAGTAAAAGCCAGCACAAGGTCTCTGCAAATATGTTGAATATTTTTGGGCTGCTTTTTGATCGGAAAGTAAATCTGGAAAAAAAATAATACAGACTTCTCCATTTAATACAATGCAGGTGCCATAGAGATGGGTGCATTGGTAGAAGTTTGAAAGCATTAAGTATGTCAGTCTTACTGAACCATGCTCCTATCCCTGCCATGATGATTGCATCGATGGCATGATCTATAGTTGTGTATTATAGTGAAAATTCCTCTGAGGGAATCAAGGCGTTTAGACTAGGGACTGTTGTGGAGTATGGTGCAGAGAGGTCTATAATTAGTCTTTGCTTCGAATATTTTTTTCCGGTAACCATGCCAATTGGGTTTGTCCTCCAGCTAGAAAATGGAGGTTCCTGAAAAGGCTCAAACAAGTTTGTGTGTGTGTATATATATATATATATATATATATATCTACTTACACAGTCACCCTAATAATAGTAAGGACTCCCAATAAATAACATTCATGTAAATATATATATACACACACACAAACAAACACAAATCTAGTGAATAACTGCACTCCAAGATCTTAGTCCAGGTAATAAAACTTTACTTTTAATTCATAACATAAGAATAGATCGTTTCAACTACAGCTTGGAGTTTTCATCAGGATTTTTGTAATCCTGATGAAAGCTCCTAACTGGAGCTGAAACGTCGATCTATTCATCCTCTGATGAGCTAAACAGCAAAACGCGAGTCAGGGATACAAGAGGTGCTTCGCCCTTACTAGCAATTTTATCGTGCTGCTACCAGGAAATTTAGGATATCTAACACACAATAAGAAAGTTGGTGGAGCAAATAATAGTAAATAAAGATATACTTCCCTCTCTTATTACTTTCTCACTGTAAAGATAGAGAGGTACAAAATAGTGCAGATATCTCTATGTACAAGGTATCAATGAAATATAAATCAAGCACACTCACAATGAAAGAGCCATGTAATAAAACCTGGCTCTGGTATGGATCTCCTATGGGATCTTTATTGGGTGATCCCCAAACCTCTTTGGTGGTGCTTGTAGAGATGTATTCTCCTTCTTTTCCAATAATAGGCAGTGGAGATGCAGTAGATTCCAACAATAAATTTATTCAAAATAAAAATGGATCAACATGGATAAAAAAAGGATATAAATAAAACCTACTAATGTCCAATATGTTGCCAAAACGCGTTTCGCCGATATGTGGCTTCCTCAATTGGCATAGATATGTTGTAATGTCCTCAGATTTCTTAAATACTTTTGCTTTTCAATTTTCGCGGTCATTTTTCTTCCGGTGGAACGCATTTATGCGTTCCACCGCCTCCTTCATGGTTCCGGAATGTCGGCGTCACTTCGGGTTTCGTCAAACTGTATCAGACACAGCGTCCGTGGAACGCATATGCATTCCAATATCGTTCAGGATAAGTATACTAGTCCAAAATTAATCCTTGTGAGATACATATAAACGGAGCAACTATTTAAAATACCAATGTACAAAATATAAATAATATAACAATGAACATGAATATACCACAACAGTTATCTCTCTAAAATCAATTCTTAAAACACATTATATATACATATTATAATATGAATATAATTATCAATAAAAAAATATATATTAAAGATATGTAAAATATATATAATATATATATATGGAATATCATTAAGAAAATGGGTATCTATATGGCTATGAGCAGGAGAGAAACAATCTAATATTTCTTAAGCAATATTTATACTAAAAATGACACAGCTCAAAATCCTGATTTAAACCATAGGGAATTAGAGTTTTAAAATTGTAAATACATTTAATTTCCTCTTCTCCTATCTTTCTATTAAAATCCCCTCCTCTCCAATCTTTTTGTATAAGTTTAATTGCACAGAAGAATGTATTTTTAGGGTCGCTGTTATGATGTGTTTTAAAGAATGATTAGAAACACTATGTGTTTCTACCCCTTTTTTTATATTTCTTACATGTTCTGATATTCTAATGTGTAAACACCTAGTGTTTCTTCCTACATAAATTAAATCGCAGGGGCATTTTAAAATATAAATTACATTTTTAGAGAAACAGGTTAATTGATCTTTAATATAAAACACTTAGTCATTCTGATAATTAAAAGATAATACATGTCTTTTTTTCTGGCATGTTGTTCTGCAGGCTAGACAGGAACCACAGCCATAAAAGCCTTTACTCTTATTTAAAAAATTATCTTTCTGTTTCGTTTTAAAACTACTATTTACTAAAATTTGTTTCATATTCTTACAGCCTCTATAGACTATTTTAGGTTCTGATGGTATTATTTATTTTAAAATAGGATCTTCTTGCAGAATTGGCCAATATTTTTTAATAATTTTCTTGACTCTTCCATTATATGGTTGCATATAAAGGGTATATTATTTCTATCTTTATTCGTATTCTTTAATTTTGCTCCTTTATGGCTTATAATATCTTTTCTTTTTATCTTTTTGATTTGTTCCAAAGTTGTTGAAAGTTCTTCTTCATCATAACCTCTTTGTAAAAATTGTTGTTTAATTACATCCGCTTGTATTGAATAATCTAAATCTTGTGTACAATTTCTTCTGAGCCTTATAAATTAGCTTTTTGGGGCATTTTTTAGCCATGGGGGATAGTGACAAATATTTTTCTCTTGATATAACTCTTTAAAATGGTTCCTACTGTGGATTCTCGACTCTGCAATAAAAATTTCCAAATCTAAAAAATCAATATGATGAGTACTGTATGTAGAGGTTAAAACTATCCCCCATTCGTTATTATTTAAAAAATTAAGAAAGACCTCAAGACTTTCTTCTCCATCTTTCGATATAAAAAATATATCATCAATGTACCGGCGATAGGTTACCAAGTTCGCCGCATAGTCGCTCGGGAATATAATCTGTTCCTCCCAGTAAGCCATAAATAAATTTGCGTAGCTAGGTGCGAACTTGGTACCCATTGTCGTACCCGTAATTTGCATAAAAAATGAGTCCTTAAACCAGAAGAAATTGTTAGTTAAAATTAATAAAATGCCTTGCAATATAAAATCTATTTGTATATCATTAAAACCAGATTTCTTTAGAAAATGTTTAGTTGCCTCTATCCCTATTTGGTGCGGTATAATACTATATAAGGATCCAACATCATATGTGACTAGCAGATAGTGATTTTGCCATTCTATCTCTTCTAATTTAGGATATCTCTTTGCAAACTACCATTTACTAACTTAATGCTACCAGTCAATCTTAGACAATTTGTGTGAGAAATTTACCAACGAACAGCATATCTCTACAACGCCTTTTTTTTTGAGCTACTGTTTGACAGTTAGGCTGATGTCACAATAATTAACATCTTACATCTTACATCTTATATACAGGCAATTTAGTAATCTTGACCATTTGTGTTAGTGATTATCTATTGACAATTGAATACACTATCATCTTTTTTATCCTGGAGGGTGCTCATTGTTTATGACAAGTAGAGGGTGAGTTTTTTGGTGGGTGTGACGAACTACACTTTGTCACTGATTCTTGGAGGGGTCTGCTTGCCTGCCTCCTACTGTTTCTGCCCCTTGGACTTTTAACTAGAACAGATTCAAACATGTGGCAGTGGCCATCTTAAATTGTCCAGTAGTGTTTTGTCGTCGAGTATATGGAACTGTTTTGGGCATGGGGCCATGTGCACGGTGGGGAAAAAATAAGATTTCCAGGAAATTCCTGAACCCGTGAACCGATCTGGGTGATTTTTGGATATGTTGTTCACCCAGATTGGGGCTGTCAGGGGATGTGGGGATATATAGTATTTTGGGGTACTTTTTGTGGTTTGTAAAAATGTATGTTTTTTTTTTTTGCTTAGAGGTAATTGAGTTAGTCCATAGTCTTAATTATATCACAGGGAGAGGGGATGGATTGTGTACGGGAAGTGACTGAATGTAAAACTATGTTTTTATTGGCTTGTTCCTTTGTCCCTGTGCCCCACAAGGTCCACCTGGGTGGTAACCTTGTGGGGAAAACTGTATAAAAGACCAAGCTGTTCAATAAATCCTCAGTTCTTCTTGATCCTGCTACTCTCTCTTGGAGGAGAGGTTCACCCACTGGAACCTGGAGTCTTGTTTTAATTTATATATCTACAAGTGATACTTGAAAAATTAGAATATCGTGCAAAAGTTGATTTATTTCAGTAATGCAATGTAAAAGGGGAAACTAATATATGACATAGCCGCATTACATGCAAAGCAAGATAGTTCAAGCCGTGATTTGTCATAAGTGTGATGATTATGGCTTACAGCTCATGAAATCCACAATCTCAGTAAATTAGAATATTACATGCAATCAATAAAACAAGGAGTGTACATAGAACAATATTGGGCATCTGAAAAGTATAAGCATGCATATGGACTCAGTACTTGGATTGGGCCCCTTTTGCAGCAATTACTGCCTCAATGCGGTGTGGCATGGAAGCTATCAGCCTGTGGCACTGCTGAGGTGTTATGGAAGACCAGGATGCTTCAATAGCAGCCTTCAGCTCTTCTGCATTGTTCAGTCTCATGTCTCTTATCTTTGGTTCAAGTCAGGCGAGTTTGCTGGCCAATCAAGCACAGTATCCCACAGTCATTGAACCAGGCTTTGGTGCTTTTGGCAGTGAGGGCAGGTGCCAAGTCCTGCTGGAAAATGAAGTTAGCATCCCCATAAAGCTCATCTGCGGAAGCATGCATAAGGTGCTCCAAAATTTCCTGGTAGACGGTTGCGTTGACCCTGGACTTAACAAAGCACAGTGGACCAACACCAGCAGATGACATGGCTCCCCAAATCAACACAGACTGTGGAAACTTCACACTGAACTTCAAGCATCTTGCATCTTGTGTGTGCCTCTCCATTCTTCCTCCAGACTCTGGGTCCTTGGTTTCCAAATGAGATGCAAAAGTTGCTCTCATCAGAAAAGAGGACTTTGGACCACTGAGCAACAGACCAGGTCTGTTTTTCTTTAGCCCAGGTAAGACGCTTGTGATGTTGTTTGTTGTTCAGGAGTAGCTTGACAAGAGGAATACGACATCTGAAGCCCATGTCCAGAATCTGTCTGTGTGTGGTGGCTCTTGATGCACCGACTCCAGCATCAGTCCACTCCTTGTGAAAGTCCCCAACACTTTTGAATGGCCTTTTCCTGACAATCCTCTCCAGGCTGCGGTCATCCCTGCTGCTTGTGCACCTTTCTTCCATGCTTTTCCCTTCCACATAATTTTCTATTAATGATTGTGATTCCTACTGAACCAGACTGAGAGACCATTTAAAGGCTCATAAACCCTTTGCAGGTGAGCCTAGAATAGTGGACCTTTTCACAATATTCTAATTTACTGAGATTGTGGATTTGGGGTTTTCATGAGCTGTAAGCCACAATCATTGCACTTATGACAAATCACGGCTTGAACTATCTTGTTTTGCATGTAATGCGTCTATCTCATATATTAGTTTCCCCTTTTACATTGCATTACTGAAATAAATGAACTTTTGCATGATATTCTAATTTTTCGAGTATCACCTGTATCTCTGTTCCCTTGGTTAGAGTTGAAATATTTGTATATACTTTATTTTTATAGTTATTTAATCTTTTATTACTTTCTGACTTATCTACACGAGAGTATGTTTCACATACCAGTTACACATAGGGTTAACTTCAATTTATTTTGTAATTCAAACATGTTTACGTCATTAATGACATCACTATGATCCGTTGTTACCTTTCACGTGTTCACCCTCAAACAGGATCACTGCATTTTTTGTATATAGGGTATCCATCTCACATACACAATTGTCTTAAAAAAAGTATTTTACAGACTGAAACGTCGACTGGAACGTTGTGTGAATTTGTAATTGCTCAATAAAGCAACAGATGAAATTTACTTTGAAAGACTACTAAGTGCTCTCTACTGGTATCATATACAATTTGGTTAGAGACAGCACCGGAGCATTAAAAGACCGTGAGCATTGAGTGCTGGGACCTGGGACATTATATATATATATATATATATATATATATATATTATACACACACACCAGAAATGTAATTTATTGGGATAGCTCACAATGTTAGGATGGCAGGGTAGGGTTTTTTTTGTTTTTTTTTTATTGGTGAAGGCATTAGAGGCTGGGGGAATTTGGAAAGTGGCTATGGAACCCCTAGGCACCTGGCAGTTGTGCAATGGTGACAATTTTACACCCTTTGTAAATGGTGACAATACACCCCTTATATATTTAATTTGCAATTAATATTCATATTAGAGTCCCACTTGCTGAATGGATGGGGCAGTGGGGAACACTAAGATTTAATTAATTATCCTCACTGTGAGTTTGGGGAGCACTAGACCAACACGTTTTTTTAGTGTAATAGACCCACCCGCTACCCTCCCTATACCAATCTCTTCATGTCGATGTGGGAAAATAAGTTTATCTGTAGAGATGGCGGACAGCTTTGTGACCAATCGCCGTTATATAGACGATCAACTTTTTATTTGGCAAGGTACCGAAGCCTCTTTGATATCATTTTTAAATTATTTGAATTTTAACGATTGGGGAATTCAACTCACTACTGATTATAGCAAAGAAAAGGTTAACTTTTTAGATTTATGTATTTATATAGAAAATGGCACAATAAAAACGAGCACCTTCTTTAAGAAGGTAGATGTAAATAGCTACATACAACAGAATAGTTGCCACTTTTCACCTTGGCTATCAGCTTTTAAGAGTGAGGCAAAACTGTTCAGACACAAGTGTGTTTCAGGAATAGGCTCAAAAAATCTTAAATGATTTAAAAAAAAAAAGGGGTACAAGGAGGAACTTTTAAAAGATGCTTATGACAAAGTTAAAGATGTAAATAGGGAAACCTTAATCAAATATAAAGATAAAAATACAAATGAAGTAAATAAATTAGTTTTATATGTGACTTTAACTGTCGGAATCAACAAATAAAAATGATTTTTGCATAATATTGGCCCATATTAAAAAATGATGACCTACTAAATCAAATACTTCTGGACAAACCTGTCATCATGTGTAGAGGAGTTCTGAATTTGAAGAGTGCTCTAATCCACAACAACTTAAAGGAGAGATAAATAACTAAAGCTAACTTTCTAAATGTATCCAAAAGATTTTATAGGTGTGGCTCCAGTGGAGCTTGTCAAAATTCTTTAAGCAAGGAGTGGAAATGTTCTAGTTTTAATCATCCACAAAACTCTAAGTAGAACTACGCCATTAAAGAATTTATAACCTGTTATTCCAAGAAAGTTATCTATATCATCATATGCCTATGTGACCTCTTTTATGTATTGTGGACTATCCGCACTCTAAATGTTTGTATTCAGGAACATATCAGAAATATAAGAAACAGGTTTGAGAAACACAGCTTGTCATTGCACTTTAAAAATGCACACAATAAGGATCCCAGTCATCTCCATTTTATGGGAATCCAAAAAGATTTACCTAATTGGACAGTGGGTGATTTAATTAGAAAAATAGGCCAAAATGAAATGATGGGGATTTTTAATTTGAATACAATGCGACCTCGTGGTCTTAATAGTGATTTTGAGCTTTGTCACTTTTTATAATTATTTTGTATAATTATCTCCTCCAATAAATTGATTTTTAGTAATAATTTTTAAGGATTTTTATTTCTATTTTTTTTTTTTTAATGGAGCTCCATTGTGAAGATTTTATGTTTTGCTTATAATTGTTTTTATACAAGTGGTAATAAATAGTATTTTTAATTCTTCTTGGAGACTCTAATCTACTACCTTGGATCCTGTTTGAAAGAAGGGTTATGTGTCCCCTTTATAGACACAAGTGTCTACAAACTAAGAGCCAAGTACAATAGGCTCTTGAGAAGGTGAGCAGTTCTGCAACCCCATTCATATGCACTTTTGAATATTTACATATTGTACTAGGTTTTCTCCCACTTTCATTATTCCATATATATCCACATACAGAGGAAGAGGGGAAGTTTCACCATCTGCCCAAGTGATCTGAGCCTATCTTGTGGGGATCAGTTAAATGTGAGTGTACCAATATTGAGTAATACCCTCTGTATAGTACTTGATATACTACACTGTGTTAGTATTTTTGTCATTATAGGATGTTAAAACTTACCGAAACCATAGGGTAAGTGACTACACTTCTAGCGCTCCACTATTTCACTGGTGTGGGTGTATATACCACACAGTGAAAGTTTTTTTCTTAATTTTACTTATCTGAGGGACATTCACACAGAGGTAGTAGCAGCTCACTAATATAATATTTATTTTCACTATTTAAGTGCCTGTAACACAAACCTATCGTTTTTTGTACTTTGTTCACTAATCATATTAGTCTGTCTGGCAACAGTTATCATCTATTTGACAAATCTTTGTAGTAGAACAAATGCAATGAACATATTTAACTAAAACTTGCAATAATATAACACACCAAAAGGCATGCTGCAAGAAGTTATTTATTTCACTACATTTACCTTAACATAAGAAAAAAAATAACACATTAAATTAGTTAAATATATATATATATATATATATATATATATATATATATATAGAGAGAGAGGATAAAGAGATGCACTCTCAGGACTTGAAAAAATAGTTAATTTATTCCAGCAGGTATAACATCAAAGTTTGCCGACGTTTCGACCCATTCGGGTCTTTCTCAAGGTCAATGTACCTGTGCTTACAAGCCATTTATATAGAACATAAAAAGAAGTACTCACCAATCTGTGAAGAACCCCCTGAATCCCTCCGTGCACACCCGGAAGTAAAACCGGAAATAGAACCCGCGATCACATGATCCATGCATAAGTGATCATGTGGTGTTGCTAAGATACCGATAAGAAAACAATTAATTATAAGATCAGTAAATATCTCATAGATGTGCAAGTGAAATGTCTAATATCTATCTATTGATGAAATCTGATTAAAGTGCAGAGTGCATAAATCTGCAAAAATGCAGCCTAATATAAAAAAGTGAGCAAAGATCATAAGATCAAGTATACTGTGTAAAGTGTCACCATATATCTAAAGAAGTGATCAAAAAAATAAAGAATGTTATGTTAAAAACATTTCACCAACCATATCAAGTTTAGAAGGCATTTAGCTGAAGCAATTTATAACATCAAAAAACTAGCAGGCTAAAAAAGGGTGATTGTGGTGGAGGAGGTAGGTAAAGAGTTAATTTTTGTAAAGCAAACAATTCAAAACCTGGAAACCACAAATATGATAACATTACAAGCATCAACAGCCACTACTCAGATGATCAAACTTCAGGATGAAATTAACAAATACAAACATGATTTGATTCGGTTCAAGAAACAAAAATTGGAGAAGGTGAACAACGATTATAAATATCACCAGGTGTATAGGTGGTTAGGGGGTGCTCAAGAAAATTATGGATCAAGGTTTAGACCCAGGACAAAGATACGTAAACCTCTATTTAACACCATAGATGCCAGTTCAGGCGATTCTACCTCAGATCCAGATTCCAGAGAAGATTTAAGAAGACCAACCCCAGATCCTTTTTTAGGCAGAGGTATACAACAAAACGAACCTCCAGATACAATAAGAGTCAACACCAGAGGCGCCAGAAGAGCCGACCAATACGACGAGGGAAAAGAAATTGGAAAAAATACAAACCCCATGGGCAAACCACCCAGGATGAGGAAATAACGGTTTTTAATTTGTCTAATAAAATACTTAACTCTGATCACTACTCACTTCTAAATAAAGGACTCTCTTTTGTTCCAGTCGCAAAGCCTGATTTGTTTCAGACGGAGGTTGAATTATACAAGATTCAAAGAATACTATATAGTAACGAGATCAAGAAACATCCAACAAAAAAACCTACTCATGTTTTTCCAATGAAAAACAAAAGGGATATTCGGACTGCTAACTCATCCATTAAAGCATTTATCCAGACGGTTAAAATGGATATAGAAAAAATTGTTAAAAATCCACCTCTGTTCCATCAGAATCTAAGTCCGGGAGAAAAAGCAGCATTGAAGGACCTCAGTCAAGACCCTAATATAGTAATCCGTGGGGCTGATAAAGGGGGAGCAACGGTGATACAATCATACGACCAATACCGGAAAGAAATACTGAGACAACTCAGTGATACCTCTGTGTATACGAAGCTTACGTTTGATCCAACGGTTAAATTCCAAAAAAGAATAAAAAATCATGTTGAATTGGGATTACAATTGGAGTACTTGGATACTCACACAGCTCAGTACCTCACAGTTGAGCATCCCAGATATCCGGTACTGTACACGCTACCCAAGATTCATAAAGACCCACTACAACCACCAGGAAGACCCATAGTTTTGGCTAGAGATGCATAATTGAACCAATTGCCAAATATATTGATACTTTTATTAAAGATAGCATTATGGCTTTGCCTACATGCTTACGAGACACACGGGACTTTATGTCCAGAATCCTACAAACACCACATGTGGAGTCGACATCCTTATTAGTTACGATGGATGTCCAGAGCCTGTACACCATCATACCTCATAGGGAGGGTGTACAGGCTTTGAGGGAGATTCTGATCAAATCTACCATATATGAAGGTCCGCCAATTGAATTCTTGTTGGAATTTCTAATGATTGCACTTACATGCAACTATTTTAAATTTGAAAACCAATTCTATGTGCAAGTATCCGGCACTGCGATGGGGGCGGCAATGGCACCATCATATGCTAATGCCTTCATGTATATTTTTGAATGTGATCATATTTTGGAAAAATTTGGACAACATATTCAACATTATTATCGGTTTGTAGATGACCTGTTCATGATTTGGACAGGTACCAGGATAGATCTGGAACAAATGATTCATGAGATAAATCAATCTTCTACACCTGTTATACTGAGTCATCAAATTGATGAAAAATCAATTCAATTTTTGGATGTCACCATCTATAAAAAAGAAAACAAATTGGAATTTACCTTATACCGTAAAAATACGGATCGTAATACTCTCTTATCTGCCTCCAGTTTTCATCCACAACAACTTAAGAAATCACTCCCGGTCTCCCAATTCTTAAGGACATTAAGATATAATACAGAAACCGAAAAACGAAGAGCCCAATTGGAAGAAATGTGGGATAGATTTCGTATGCGAGGTTATCGTCCACAAACTCTCCAAATAGCACAAACTAAAGCTTTGAATATATGGAATCAAGAAAGATTGAATGATAAAACTAAGAAGGTACCAAAAGAACCAAAAATTTATCTTCCCATGACTTTTCATACTGGAACATCGAAAATTAGACAATCTATCCAAAGACATTGGGATATATTACGTTCAGATAAATCACTACCTCATACATTCATGAGTTCCCCTGTTATCAGTTACAGAAGAAATAAAAACTTAAAGGACCTTCTGGTGAAGAGTGACCCAGAAATTTGCTACCGTAAACCGAGGAGTATTGTGAAGAAAGGTTGCTATAAATGCAGTGGATGTGTGACATGTAGTCACATGGTCAGTGGCACGACCTTTGCTCATCCCCACAGCGGTCAGAGAATTAAAATATCTCATTATATCACTTGTACCACTGACCATGTGATATACATGATCACATGTCCCTGCGGACTTTCGTACGTTGGCAAAACCGACTTGACGTTGAGAGACCGCATAAGGGGACATCGGTCGACCATAACAACAGCCTTTAGAGATCAGTATAGCGATAAGCCAGTCGCTAAACATTTCCTACATATGCAACATAGACTTCCTCTGTTACGTTTCACGGCTATTGATCATGTCCCCCCAATGTCCAGAGGGGGTGACAGATCAAAGAAACTACTTCAACGTGAGGCACAATGGATCCATCGGCTGGACACAGTGACACCAAGAGGACTCAACGAAAATATTGTGCTCTCTATGTTTCTTTAATAATAATGTTCTTTGAATAATCATATGGTTTCCTTTTTCTCTAAGTATATTTGTGATCCTTATTGGTTTTTTTGGAGCCTTTATTCTAATGGCTTTTTTTCCCTTTTTTAGCCTGCTAGTTTTTTGATGTTATAAATTGCTTCAGCTAAATGCCTTCTAAACTTGATATGGTTGGTGAAATGTTTTTAACATAACATTCTTTATTTTTTTGATCACTTCTTTAGATATATGGTGACACTTTACACAGTATACTTGATCTTATGATCTTTGCTCACTTTTTTATATTAGGCTGCATTTTTGCGGATTTATGCACTCTGCACTTTAATCAGATTTCATCAATAGATAGATATTAGACATTTCACTTGCACATCTATGAGATATTTACCGATCTTATAATTAATTGTTTTCTTATCGGTATCTTAGCAACACCACATGATCACTTATGCATGGATCATGTGATCGCGGGTTCTATTTCCGGTTTTACTTCCGGGTGTGCACGGAGGGATTCAGGGGGTTCTTCACAGATTGGTGAGTACTTCTTTTTATGTTCTATATAAATGGCTTGTAAGCACAGGTACATTGACCTTGAGAAAGACCCGAATGGGTCGAAACGTCGGCAAACTTTGATGTTATACCTACTGGAATAAATTAACTATTTTTTCAAGTCCTGAGAGTGCATCTCTTTATCCTCTATATATTTTATCTACATGGGATTGCACCCAGGCGATATTGAGCTACACATTTGAAAGGGTGAGTGCCAAGAAAAACATTGTTTTATATATATATATATATATATATATATATATTTGGTTTTATCACCTCTCCTGGGTAGTATATATACCCCATTCTTGGCTACTCTTCCAGAGGCTTGGGAGTCTAAGGGCTCTGTGCAGTATCTTAGCTGTTCCTAGAACTGCACAATTCTTGTCAGCAATGTCCCACCTGCGACATATATATGTATACAAATTCTTGCACTTGTAGCAATGTATGAAAGTTACCTAGTCTCATGAATCACATTTTCTTTTAGATCACTGGATGGCTGGGCCTCTTTTAGCATGATAATGCTACCTGCCACACTGCAAAAATTGTTCAGGAATGGTTTGAGGAACATGACAGAGTTCAAGGTGTTGCCTTAGACACCAAATTTACCAAAACGCAGAGACTGAGCATCTCTGAGATGAGCTGGAACAAACCTAGTCCATGGAGACCCTACCTCACAACTTGCATAACTTAAAAGATCTGCTGCTAATGTCTTGGTACAAGATACTACAGGACATGTTCAGAGGTCTGGTAGAGTCCTTGCCTCAATTTATCAGAGCTGTTTTTGCAGCACAAGGGGACCTACATGATGTCAGGTTTTCTGCTTTGTGGCTGACTTGCTGCTGTTCTTAAATGCTTCCACTTTCCAATAATACCACTTACAGTTTACTGTGGAATATCTTACAGGGACGAAATTTCACAAACTGACTTATTGCATAGGTGGTATCCTATTACAGAATCACACTTGAATTCACAGAACTCTTCAAAATGACCCATTGTTCTGATAAATGTTTCTAAATGCAGATTCTGTAGCTACATGCTTCATTTTATACACCTTTGGCAATTCAATAATTCAATAATTAAAAGATGTGTCGCAATACTTTTGTCCATATAGTTTGTATGTGTGATCTACCGTATTTTTCGCTCCATAAGACGCACCTCACCATAAGACGCACCTAGTTTTTAGAGGAGGAAACCCAGAAAAAAAAATATTCTGAACAAACTGTTCCATAGTGTTTCTTACCATGGGACAGTTTGTTCAGAATATTTTTTTTTCTCCCCTGTCCCATAATGATCTTTAACCCCCCTTTCCTCTGTCCCATAGTGATTGTTAACCCCTCCTACCCTGTCCCATAATGATTGTTAACCCCTCCTACCCTGTCCCATAGTGTTCTTTAACCCCTCCTCCCCTTGTCCATTAGTGTTCTGATCCCATAGTGTCCCCCCCTCCCATTGTCCCATAGTGCACTTTCCCTCCCATAGTGTCCCCCCCTGCCCTTGTCCCATAGTGTCTCCCCCTCCCCTTGTCCCATAGTGTCCCCCCTCCCCTTGTCCCATAGTGTCCCCCCTCCCCTTGTCCCATAGTGTCTCCCCTCCCTTTCTCCCATAGTGTCCCCCTCCCCTTGTCCCATAGTGTCTCCTCCCCTCCCCTTGTCCCATAGTGTCTCCTCCCCTCCCCTTGTCCCATAGTGTCCCCCCTCCCCTTCTCCCATAGTGTCTCCCCTCCCTTTCTCCCATAGTGTCTCCTCCCCTCCCCTTGTCCCATAATTACTTACCTGTCTTGGAGCGTGGGCCGGCTTCACAGCGCGCTCCGCGGTCCAGGAACTTCTATTTCAGGTTCCGGTTTCCGGCGGGACTGAAAGGAAGTGTGCACACTCAGTGTGCACACTTCCTTTCAGTCCCGCCGGAAACCGGAACCTGAAATAGAAGTTCCTGGACCGCGGAGCGCGCTGTGAAGCCGGCCCACGCTCCAAGACAGGTAAGTAATTCTTCACATTCGCTCCATAAGACGCACAGACATTTCCCCTCACTTTTGAGGGGAAAAAAAGTGCGTCTTATGGAGCGAAAAATACGGTATATACTTTTACTGGAAACCTACACCCCAGTGTACAAAAACTCTTGATGCCCAGTGATGGTCCATAAATAGTATATTTGAGCAAAAATTATAGTGCTCCAAGGACTTTGTATAAGGATCAAAATAACTTAGCTAGATACAAATATCAATGTTTTAGTTTTGGCAAAAAAACTTTCACCACGACCTTGTAGTGCTAATATATATATATATATAGATATTGGCATATTCAGTCAATAGGCATGGAGGAAGTATATTGACATGTTGTGGATGATTTCCACATAATTTAGAGTAACAAGAAAGCAATATGATAACTACTGTTAAACATTTCCATTCTATTTTTTCAAAAATTCAAGTAATATTTTTCTGATTGTTCCACGCAGTATTATTCCACGTGGCAAATATTTTGTTGCTTCAGGTTTCATTTTCTTATGTGTGTAAGAGAATTGTGTGAACTGAATGACAAATTGGATTTTGGTATTCATGTAATATAATGCATATAACCTAGGTGAGATTGAGTTTTTTTATAGTTCAGTATTTTCAATCTTTTCCAGCATACTGAATTGTATACTAATGTATTTGTTTTAAATAAACTTTCGATAACTTATACAAATAATTTATTTTATATTTCTATTAAAGGTTCCAGTTCCAAATATTTTCTCAGAAGCACTCTTCATCAAAAAAGATTCAAATCAACAAGTGGATCCTTTATTTCATCTTCATGAGTACATTGCCAAGGTAAAAGAAATTTGTCTGTTTTAACTCTAGGCATTGTGAATGTGATGCAATGAATCAGTGCATACTGTCTTAAATAGGAGCATTCTCATAGTTTTCTCAAGGTAATATAATTTTTCTAATAAAACAAATATTTTGTAGCACTCAGCACTATTTTAGTTTAAATTTAGAGGAAATTACAATATAGAGAGAAATGTAATATGAGTATATTGTGTGTGCTGTTTGTAATTATCAAGATGTTAGCTAACATCTAATCGTACTGCTAGGAATTTCAAGCAACATGAAAGCACCTATTTCAAATGACAATTGTAATGTGGTAAAATCATATTGCCATTTTTTCTTAGTCCTTTGTATAATGTTTTGCATCTAAGATACATATTTCTGGCAGTTGTACATTTTGCAGAGTCACCATTCTGGATTAGAGCGTTATTCAGACCTAGACGAATGTAGTCCTGGGACTAAAAAGCTCTTCTCAGAGTTTTCAGAACAATCTTTAATTAACTCAAGGAATTAAAATATGCTGTAATATCTATAAAATGTGAAAGCACCTAGAAAATATCTACAAGATGACACATGTAGAAGTAAATAAGTTCTCTCTTGAGTGGGCTAATTCAACTCATGTTTAGAGTACTCCAAAATATCATCTTGTCATTGAATGGGGGATTTATTGCTGATTCTGCCTTACAAATGTTGCAAGCCATACAATGTATTGAAACAGTATTATTAGATGTTGACAAATTAGTTACTACAAACTCAAAAACAGAACAATACCACCTATTTAACCTGGTGGTATATTGGTTGTAGTCAGTTCAAGTAAATAAGCATATATAAAAAAAAAATTCTCTCTATTACAATTCAAGAAACTTTGGAAATGAGGAAGTAATTAGACTTAGTTTGGAAAAGTAGGAGAGTTTTATTTATTCTTTCCCCTTTGGTACTCATACTCGACTTATTTTACTCTCCTAGCTACTAAGTAGGCTTCAACAAGGCTTTAGATTTTCTCTGCACTCCTTAGGATCTGTGTACTATGTTGATTCTTAAATGAATAAGTCATGTAGCTATTTATGAGCACCTTTTTACCTCCCTCTAGTGGTTTCCCTGAGCTAGTTTAATGGGGTATTGAAATTTATTGAATTGCCTCAGTAGCACAACATCAGCTCATAGTAACCAGTGCAGGGTGTGACCTCTCTTTTTTTGATTTTACAAGTGCAGATTTCAATAGAAATCAGCAGTTTTATAAATTAACCTTTTTACACCTCTGACTGTCAGACAACCGGTTCTTTTACTTCCTGGATTTTTAGCTCAGTAGAGCTAAATTCAGGGTCAGGCAAGTGCCCAGCGCATCTGACTTGCAATGGTCTCTCATTGATCTGCAATGGGAAATCTGTGATTGGACAGACTCAAAAAGTCTTGGCTGAGTTAGGAGAGGACTTGCAAATTCCAGACAAGAGATCTGTAAATTCTTCAGGCTGTTTTTAGATATAACTCCAATGAAAAGAAAATGCGTGCATGTTTTCACTGGAGCTATATCTACTAAACAGTGATCAGTTATTGTCTTGTATTTGGGCAGTGGAGTGTCAATTTAAGGCATTAAGGTACCATAACACATATTTTGATAGTAATTATATTCACCTTATGAATTTCATGTGTATGTTTGCTATCAGAAAATTCTACCTTGTATTAAATAATATGCAGTGTAGGGTGGCATGGCCCAGGATGTATATATATAGACCTTAAGTGGAATAATATCAGGATCTTACCTGAGGTGGGAGTCTGTAGATTTGTTTGCTCACCCTTGTCGATTGACTCAGTCCAAGGTGTCCAAGTAAGAAGCCAGCTGGACTGTGATTCTGTGCACAGGGGCTGTGCAGGAAAGGTGATTCCAATGCAGAACCGACAAGGACACAAACAGCAGGATAGTTAAGGGATAGCCGAAGTCAAAGGATGCCAGAGGTCATGATAAACAAAACATAGCCAAAGTCAAGGCATGGCAGAGGTCAGAATAAACGAAGTCAGAAGCTGGGGTCAATATGGAGTATAAGTTCAAGAGACTAGAACACAGAAACTGAACACCTATGCCAGGATCAAAGACTTGATAACATTCCCAAGGTGAGGCAGTGCTCATATTCCCAGCTGATGACTGATAAATCCCCCAGTGCTGCAGACAAGCCAGGATGAACAGGACTAGAATAACTCCAAAGACAAGGAACTGCTGTGGCTCAAAGGTAGATAGCAGGTCCAGGACAGCAAAGTACCTAGGTTCCAATCCCCTGTTGGGTACTCATGGGGCGGCCATGCCTGGCCATCTGTATGGTACAATGAGAACCATGACTGTACCCCCCCTTTAAGAATGCCCTCTGGGTGTGAACAGGCTGTTTTGAACAACAGTACTTCTCATCAGTTTCACTATCCCCTGTTGGGTACTCATAGAGTGGCCATGTCTGGCCATCTGTATGGCACGGTGAGAACCATACCAAGTACATTATTATTATTATGTTATTTATATAGCGACATCAAATTCCGCAGCGCTTTACAGGGTGGACGAACAGACATGTAGTTGTAACCAGACAAGTTGGACACACAGAAACAGAGGGGCTGAGGGCCCTGCTCAATGAGCTTACATGCTAGAGGGAGTGGAGTAAAATGACACAAAAAGGTAAGGATAGCATTAGACTAGTGATAGTTGCAGAAGATGAATCAGTCAGGAGCTATTAACAGTTTAATTGATACGCTTTTATGAAGAAGTGGGTTTTTAACGATTTTTTGAAGGAGTGGAGACTGGGTGAGCATATAACGGAGGAGGGAATTGAATTTCATTGCAGCCAGTGAGAGAGCCAGTGCATTCAGGCAAAAAAACTGCTGACTTTTGGAAAATAAATCAACTAAAGATTACCTCACTGAGCTTGGTAATTTGCTGTACTATGGGGCTGGGTTGCCCCAAGCATCATGGAAACAGGTTTCCTTCATTTTTGCAAAATACAAGATACACCTAGATAAAGAACACAAAAAAAGAAAGGAACGATCATAGGGAAACACCGTTAAGTAGATGGA
Organism: Pelobates cultripes; assembly: GCA_933207985.1. NCBI lineage: Eukaryota > Metazoa > Chordata > Amphibia > Anura > Pelobatidae > Pelobates > Pelobates cultripes. The sequence continues at coordinate 106,635,117 of OW240913.1, forward strand.
TCCCTAAAGAAATATTGCACTCACAAAGTGACGAAGAAAATCAAGCCCATCTAGGTTTCTTTGAATCTTGTCAAAAATCTTGTGAGGGAATTCTTGATTCCTCAAGTGGACATGTAAAAGAAAAACTGAATATAGCATAGAATTGTATGATGTAAAAAAATACAATTTATTGGGAACACTTACAAGAAGTGGAAGATAAAAATGCCCATCAAGTATTGATTTCTCTTTCAAGATGACAAACAGAGATTTCAGATACAGGGATGGCAGGTAACAATAAAATCAGCTCTACGCGTTTCGTCTAAACATTAGACTTCATCAGGAGAAATTCAATAAAAAACAAACAATACGAAACGCGTAGAGCTGATTTTATTGTTACCTGCCATCCCTGTATCTGAAATCTCCGTTTGTCATCTTGAAAGAGAAATCAATACTTGATGGGCATTTTTATCTTCCACTTCTTGTAAGTGTTCCCAATAAATTGTATTTTTTTACATCATACAATTCTATTCTATGTTCAGTTTTTCTTTTACATGTCCACTTGAGGAATCAAGAATTCCCTCACAAGATTTTTGACAAGATTCAAAGAAACCTAGATGGGCTTGATTTTCTTCGTCACTTTGTGAGTGCAATATTTCATTAGGGATCCATCTACTTAACGTTGTTTCCCTATGATCGTTCCTTTCTTTTTTTGTGTTCTTTATCTAGGTGTATCTTGTATTTTGTATGTATTCTATGAGGCTTTGAGGAACCCTTTGTTACCACCTAGACCATTAAGGGAAGTAATTTAACCTTATTTTTATTATCAATTTGCTGCACTTGGGTGGTCTTTTCGAGATACGTATATATTGCTTCCTTCATTTTTAACATGTGCCGAGCCATTTTGTATTCACAACCCACAAAGGTCCAACTTGTAAAGTTGCAACAGATATGGATTGGATCTTAAACTTTCAAAAACGCTTCAAAACTTTTCATGAGCGAGTTTGACCTGATTTAATTATATATCGGTGAAACAGAAAACAAACAATTAACTAGTTTGTTATATTAATGGCATAAACATTTTATTAAATCTGCAATTGGTAGTAGCATGTCTGGATTAGATGAGGAATCTGGTTTTTAATCTTGTGATAAAACTGGTATAATCTGTACAATGTTTGGTGTAATTCACATTATAAGCAGTACAGCTTAAGATTCTACGTTTAAAATGTTCCAATGTATTACTCCTAATCCACACACTGCAGCAATACAGTCATGTTCTCATATTCCTTACTTTCTAGCTCAATGTCTGGCTTGATATCATGGGTAATGTACTCCACAGCAAATGCTATGCCAAAAACTAAATAATTATTACCACGGGAGATGTAAATGAACAAACATAAATGTACGGTTTCACGGAATGAAAATAATGATAAATACAATCTATTTATGTTTTACATATTTTTGGCAAATCATCATGCTCTGATTTAATATTTGATTTGCTGGATTCATATCCTGCAGGACAGCTGTGATCATAACATCTTGACTTCACAAAGATGAACAATCTGTTCCTTGTAAATGGAGTACTAATGGCAATCTGTTTATAAACATAATTTCTTAAAATTACATGTATTTAAGAATTAGATGCTCTTCTATCTATTAACTTGTGTCATCATGGGATTACTAAAACATTGTTGCATTCACTCTTTTACACACACTAAGAGCTGAAAATCTTAGATATATTGTATTTTCATTTTGTTGGATATGTTTAAAAAATAAAAAACTAGACATTTTACAAAATACTTTTAGAGAATTCAAACCATATTTTTGTTATTATATAGAGCCTTTTCATAGTCACCCCATTGAACATTTCCACATTTAGCTGTATTACAACCTGGAATTAAAAAACATTCTTTAGAGGTTCTGTATAAAAATAGAATACCTCACTCATTTAACAGTGAGAGGGCTGTATGGACCTTCAAATGGTAAACAGAGCATTACATATCGGCATGTAGGCTTTATGAGATTTTGAAGACATGAAATAACATTGATCGTTGTGATATCCTAATTTAGTATTTGTTAAAACCACCTTTGAATACAATTATATTTGTTAATTTGAGGCTAATAGTCTGCATTAATGGTATTTGGTGATGCATGCTGACAAAATCTGGTGTCTTTCAAGTATAGATGTATTTATTTTGAGATCAATTGAACTCCATCCAATGTGTCTATTAATGATATGAATTCTAAATGCAACTGTTTGCAGCAGATCTTTCATACATTTTATAGAAACAGGAGTGAATGCCAAAAAACACTGGTAGTGGACAAGTGGGACATAACAACAAAATGCAAGGAATAGGGTTGAAATCAAGTGGCTGGCATACTCAACTAGCCTCCATAGGATGGGCATCTCATGTACATGAAACTAATGTAGAACTAATTGAACTAATATGGATTCACTGAGTAAACTCTGAGATCTGCATCACTGACTGAATGAAGTGAACTGCTTTACAAACATTCTAATATTCATTTCAGTACTTAGTTTTACCTAACAACCTCCATTATATATATATATATATATATATATATATATACACACATATGTGTGTGTGTATGTGTGTGTGTGTGTAACTGGCTTTGCATCTCCTCCTGAGTTATGTTTTCAAAGCTGTTTTATGCATCAAACATAAACTCCAAGCAATCCATCCATGTTTAAAATTAAATAATGAGGCAAAAAGGTGATTCATTGTTTAACTAATTTGCATATGCCCATGCAGAATCCCTTATGGCAAGAACATCACTGCAAGTCTTATTGGCTTGACTGGTGTCTGCAGATATGTGTTTAAAGGAACACTATTACTTTACTATTACTTTAGTTATTAAATTACTTTCGCTAAATAAAGCAGTTTTAGTGTATAGATCATTCCCCTGCAATTTCACTGCTCAATTCACTGTCATTTAGGATTTAAATCACTTTGTTTCTGTTTATGCAGCCCTAGTCACACCTCCCCTGGCTATGATTGACAGAGCCTGGATAAAAAAAAAACTGGTTTCACTTTCAAACAGATGTAATTTACCTTAAATAATTGTATCTCAATCTCTACATTGAACTTTAATCACATACAGGAGGCTCTTGTAGGGTCTTGCAAGCTATTAACATAGCAGGGGATAAGAAAATCTTAATTAAACAGAACTTGCAATAATGAAAGCCTAAATAGGGCTCTCTTTACAGGAAGTGTTTATGGCAGACTGTGCAAGTCACATGCAGGGAGGTGTGACTAGGGTTCATAAACAAAGGGATTTAACTCCTAAATGGCAGAGGATTGAGCAGTGAGGCTGCAGGGGCATGTTCTATACACCAAAACTGCTTCATTAAGCTAAAGTTGTTCAGTTGACTATAGTGTCCATTTAACAATGTGTTGACTATCCAATGACTTCAGGTGGATGGGGTTTTCAATCATTTTTTTCCCCATCATAACCTTCTTTGTTTGTGCTTTTCTATCTATACCTATTCCAATACCTATACCATTATAGAGTGCACTTAGAGGTCTTTGTAAAGGTTTCTAACTTTGCTTTTATTATGACAACAATGAGTTGACGCTGCAGTCCATCCTCAGACTTTTCTCTGTCTTGAGAAAAGTCAGAGAATGTATTGAAACATCAACCTTATGGAGTTGAAACATTGAACTAAACCTTTGCTTCAAATGTTATGTTAGAATTGTGACACAATAAAAAAACACATTTTTCAAAGTGCTACCATTGATTGATTTTATATATAATCTTCATTCCCAGAACTTGTTTACAGCTTGTTTAATTCACAAGTGAAAGAAGAAAAAAAATCAGAAGCATTAGAACAACAATTCTACATATTGATGCAATACATCTAAAATTCCTCATTTGAGTATATTATAATCAAACAAATCCTGCTATATTCAGCACACATTTTCTAAGGCTGTGTGTCAAATCATATTAGCATTACCCTTAGTGTGAACTATTTAAATCTACTTAGGAAAAAGAAAATTCATTTCAAATCATGCTCTTGACTGTTTTTGTAATAGCTTGATTTGAATTATGTAATACCTCTTGGAAGAGTTTGAGTAATTGTGTTTTAAAGTTGAGTGAACATATGAAAATCCAACTATAAATCATTACAAGCGGAGTGGAAAAGTGTGAAACACGTTCCAGTCCCATCAAAGACTGTACTTAACTCTGATAGTAATATTCCTCATTGAAGCAGTGCTTATTTTTTCTATTATTGGAAAGTTAATTTCTAATCTAAATTTCTAAAGATTTTTTAAAAAACACAATTGCCAATGCAAGAGCTCTTCAAACAAAATATATCTTTGCACATTAATTTTAACTATACTTTCTGTTTTGAAAAACACAATAAGAAAAAAGATGCAAATAAAAATAAATGTGTACATTACATACATCTGTATATTTTTTGCTGAATAAAAAATCAATTGTCACAGTTAATAGCTGTTTCACTGAATTTGCAAAAATTGCCAAATATATATATATGTTAAAAAATAGGAAACATGTTAAAAAAGGTATTTAAAAAATACTGGTTATAGTAATTTAATACAATTTAAATAACTGTAGATTTTACAAATAGTAATGTTCTAGTATTTTTATTGCATAACCACAATTATTTAACAATAAATACTAGTCATACAATGAGTATGTTGTGACATATACCTCAAGGTACCTTGTAGAATAAGTTTAACAGTTTGCTATTTGTCTGCACCTGATGTTTAATTTTCTGTAGATTAATGGATGGATGAAAACTTAATGGAATGGATAGAAATCTCACTGGACTCTCTTTCTGATATACCATTATCCAAATGGCTGTCAGCCAGTAAATACTCCTGTTAAGGCTTGTTTAACATGTAGAATTGCCTTAATAGTTGGAGAATTTAAATCTTAATGCAATCGTAATTTACAAACATGGTTATCTAATACATTTATAATTTGCAGCAGAAAATATGGGTACTGAAATTATGTATTTATTGCTGGCAATTATAAAGCGCCGACATATTTAGCAGTGCTGTACAATTGGGAAAACAATACAATATAAACAGATCGATACAAAAGGTAGATGGCCCTGTCCGTGAGCTTACAATCTAAAGGTAAAATAGGGAAATGAGACAAGAGGTAGTGGAGGAATTTGCAGGTGATGTCAGAGAGAATTTATAGTGTGACTGCAGTGATTGATAAAATGACCATGAAAATAAACAAAAAAACTAAATAATTTTAAGTTGGTCATATGCCGCAACGTATTATTAAATTCTTTTTAAATTAAGTCAGTTGACCATTTGAGGTACAAAGTAGAAAACGTGAAAGTTCATGTAAAATAAAATATCTTCCGTGATGTTACAGGGACTTCAATAAGTCAGAACCTCAAATTACGCAAACCATATAACCTTCAGAAAGGTGGAAATGAAAGTGTGATGAATTATGTTACATGTGCAGAGAGAGCCATTACAGGATTAAGAAATGCAGGAGAAGTGTTAAGTAATGGTTTGCTGATTGCTATGATCAGGGTTGTTTCTGAACAGGTATACAGGGTGCACTGTTCCCAGGAGCCAGGCAGTTGAGGCAGAAGAGGGCACTGATAGACATTTCTCTAATCTGGCAAGATACGTGGATGCTCAGGGCCTTGTGCTGATTGGGCAGATTGATCTGTGACTGAGGACCCAAAACCGTAAGGAGGCCCTGGCGACTTGCCTTGTATGCCACCAGGTGCATGGATGAGAGAGAGCCTATCGCCTGTCTGCAGTTCTTCCAGGTGCATAGCTGCAGACCATGTGGTATAGATCTCACTAGCTTGGCCAATCAGAGTGTTGCCATCACATAAAGTGCCGAAGTTCACAAAATCTCTACCACATGATCTGCATCTGGCAGAGATGGAGTCATTGCCATAAAAACATGAATGTCTGGCTATTCATAAAGGGGAGGGGATAGTAAGATGACCACTCCCACCTAGGGCACCAAATTAAAGCTACATCTGGACTTATGTAACTCTAGGCTATGGCTCTGGCTATGATGCTGAAAGATTTGCCTGAATCGTTGAGACTTTTTGAAATTCATATTATGCAAGGTGACAGAAAAGTACTTTTAGTAGAATTGAAAACACAGTTGAAAATTTAAAAGATACTGAAAAATACTCTGATAGCTCAAATGCCAATATATTGTTAAAAGTGAGTAACACTAACATTTTTTGTTAAAATTGTGGCCAAACAGGGCACAGGGTCAGTGTGTGCTTAAAAAGCCAAAGCGGTGGCCAGTCACTGTGGTGTAATTACTGTAGTGACATACTGATGCAGACTGTAGGTGCCAGACAAGAGCTATTGCTAGACAAGTGGCAGATAACAATAACAGACACTCATATCTCTTTAAAATAATTGATGACCAACTTGACAGGTTAATACCAAAAGTGCTAATGATTTAAATAGCAGCAAAATCTCACATAATTGCTAATATTGAAAAATGTTAAAGTCTAAAGGAAAACCTTTATACTAGAGAAACATTCCATGGTGCTTGCAGGTAGGGAAAAGACAGCAGGTGTGACACAGAGGACAGGTGATGCAGCGATTAATCTATGTGAAAGTAATATCAAGTGTTAGCAACCCTGAAGAAAACATTGTATATACCTGTATATCCTCAAAACATATTCTCTGTGGAGGCAGCAATAAACAATGGCTCATGAGTTAACATTAAACAAAGCAGAACTGAAACTCATAATCCAAAAATACATGAAACTTTACTATCTAGCTACTTTTTCTGACAATTATAATAGCTGACATTGATGTTCTTAAATTCAAACTTGCCACGACATTATTGGTCACTATAATCACAATGATAATGGAAAGTTACAGAATGTTGAAGGAGAAATAAAGATTGAGTAAAGATTGATAGGTCTGATCTAAACTGGGAAATTTGCACTTAATGGAAATGTGTTCAAAGTAAAAGCAAAGAGACAGAAATGCCAGAGTCACAACAGTACTATAACTGGTACATGCTGACTAGACAGGTTCCATAGAACCACAAGACAGAGAAGGTTTCAGCATAAAATGACAGTCTCTTGAGCAATGTTAATATACATCCTGATATGAAAATTGATGCAGTGTTAGTCGTTAAAAAGTTAATTGCCATCACAGTTTCATATGACAACATAAATTGTATAAGATCTGACAATGGTACTGAGTTCATATGTGAGCATTTTTGGTTTCTACTAAACAAGCAGGGTTTTAGACAAGAGACCACAGCACTTTACTCGTCCTATCATAATGGTACTGCTAAAATAAACTGGAGAACACAATGTCAAATGGAAAGCTATCTGTTGATCAAAAGTAAGCTACCAAAAGACATGTATGGGCATAAACAGTAATGCCTGCTGCATTGATACAAAATATGTGCTTTAATAAACATATAGGAACTCTGTATTATCTGTTAATGGGCAAATGAAGAAATTTGGGTCTGAATGTTTTGCACTTAAGTATTGTAGAAGTTAGATTAAAAATGTGAGAAAGGGATGTCGTAAAGACGAACGCCAACCAGGGGGAGCATTTGTATCCCAAAAGGAGATGCTTCCCTTGCATGGTTTCAGCACAGGAAACTCGCAAATGGAGGCTGGTCAGGTAATGCACCATTGTGAGAGTTCCTGTGTTTGTTGGGAACACTTTTGGGGCACTGGCGAGTTTGGCGGGCTTTTCTGTGCCTGGGAGACAAAGAGACAATCTATTTTCCCACACCTTGGCTCCTAGGCACAGAGGCTCCTGTGAGGAAGACCCCCTGTCGTCTTGTGTGGGAGACCCCTCGCCTGAGTGGCGGCCTTTCTATACTTGGGAGACAAAGGGACAGTGACCACCCCCTATTCCCGCACTTGGACTCTCAAGTATAGAGGATCCTGGGATACCATCCCTGTTTGTCTGTGTTGAAGATCCCATGCATGGAGCTATGCATAAAAGTCATGTGTGACACAAGACAATTGTGTTTTACTCCCAGAGCTGTGTGTCATCCAGTTACTGGGGGGAAATGGGTCCACTACATCTACTATGTTATCCAGACACCAAAAAGCTTCTCAAATACAGTCTTGTGAATTTGATACAAATAAAGCTGTTGAAAGACAACCAAAAACTGATCTGTTCCATGATGAAGAGGATTGCACAGAGAGAGCAATATGCCTGTTGAGAGATCAAAATCTGTATAGGAGAAACCTCAATAAGTGAGACAATGGTCAAACAAGGATTGATCATTGTACACGTTACCCTAAAACAGAGAGAAAAATGTCCCAGAACTTGGAAGACTGTCTCAGATGTCAGATGTAATGACCATATATCAACAAGCATTGATTATTGTTACAGGGTGTTTAATGTACCACAAACCATTGAAGATGCCATAAACTCATCCCAATCACAGTTCTAGCTTAATGCTCTAACAGTGGAAATGGATTCATGAAGAGAAAATTACACATTTGGTTTAACCACTTTGCAAGAAGGTGATAAAAAGTAAACTTTTAGTGCAGAATCAATTGATGTACGCAATAAAGAACAAAACCAATGGATCAGGAACATACAAGGCCAGACATGTTGATAAAGCAAATAATCAAATAAATTAAGTTGATTACAAAGAAATAGTTAGTCTCCCTAACTACCAGGGGCGTATTAGCCGCGAGGCAAACAAGGCATTTGCCTTGGGCGGCTAACTGACATCCCGAGCGGGTGGCGCTGGCAGGCGGGCGGCTGGCGAGGGAGCACTTCCTATGAGCTGACTGCTCAGCTCCCTCGCGCGCCGCAAAGTGAGGCTGGGAGCCGGAAGATGATGTCATCTTCCGGCTCCCAGCCTCACTCTGCAGCCGGCGCGCGAGGGAGCTGAGCAGTCAGCTCATAGGAATTGCTCCCTCGCCAGCCACCAGCCTGACCTGCAGCCACCGGACCACCAGGGATAGAGACCCCCCCCCAGCACTCCGAAAGGTAAGGAGGTTGGGGGGGATTTAAATTTAAAAAAAAGTTAATGTGTGTGTGTGTTTGTGTCTGACTGTGTTTGTGAGTGTGTGTGTGTGTGTGTGTCTGACTGTGTTTGTGAGTTGTGTGTGTGTGTTTGTGTCTGACTGTGTTTGTGTCTGTGTGTGTTTGTGTGTACTGTGTTTGTTTGTGTCTGACTGTGTTTGTGTCTGTGTACTGTTTGTCTGTACTGTGTGTGTCTGTGTGTGTGTATGTGTCTGACTGTGTTTGTGAGTGTGTGTGTCTGTGTGTGTGACTGTGTGTGTGTTTGTCTGTGGGTGTGTGTGTCTGACTGTGTTTGTGTCTGTCTGTGTTTGTGTCTGACTCTGTGTGTGTGTTTGTGTGTGTATGTGTGTGTGTCTGACTGTGTGTGTGTGTGTCTGTGTGTGTGTGTTTGTGTCTGACTGTGTGTGTGTCTGACTGTGTGTGTTTGTGTCTGTGTTTGTGTGTTTGTGAGTGTGTGTGCATGTGACTGTATGTGTGTGTGTGTCTGACTGTGTGTGTGTGTGTTCTGTGTGTGTGTGTGTGTGTCTGACTGTGTTGTGTTTGTGTCTGACTGTGTGTGTGTTTGTGTCTGACTGTGTGTGTCTCTGACTGTGTGTGTGTGTGTTTGTGTCTGTGTATGTGTCTGACTGTGTGTGTGTGTGTGTCTGACTGTGTGTGTGTGTTTGTGTCTGACTGTGTGTGTGTATTTAGAAGGTGGGCGGCGGGGAGGGTTGGGTGGAGGTGGCGCGGGGGGAGGGGGGCGCCTGAGTTTTGTCCTGCCTAGGGCAGCACAAAACCAGGATACACCACTGCTAACTACAAAAATTACATCAATGCGAACCGTAATGCAACTAGCAGGGCAATACTACTTACTTTTTCATCAAAAGGATGTGAAAACAGATTACTGACACACTTTAATTGATTGTGAAATATATCTAAAGTAACCAAAAAGTTTTGAGAACGTGCTACATGTCCATTTATGTGAAAATCAGTTTGAACAGAATCCTGCAGACCAGTGCATGTACACCAAACAGTATTAAGACAAAAAAGTAATGCTGATAATATGGGTAGATGGTATCATGATAGGTGCTAGTAGTGAAGCAACTCTGAAGGATGTAAAAGAAAACTATCACAATGCTTGTGAGAACCAACAAAACATTTGAACACAGCCAAATATGTGATGAGATACTTGAAAGATACCATCAATGAGTTATGTTGCAATAAGTGTAATAAAGACCTGCAACTAGAAGCATACAGCTAAGTTGATTGGGCTGTAGTCTTACAGAGGTACATCTACTGATTGCATAGAAGTCCAAAAACAGTCTACTGCTTTATCCTCAATTGAATCTGAATGCATGGCTTTAGCTGCAACTACATGTTTATACTTGACACAGTCACTCATAGGAATGGGCAAACAATTTCAATAAGAACCAAGCCTTTTAGGGCAATCAGCTAGAAAGAGATATTTGAAGGAATCAAGTTTGTCATCAAAGATGTAAACATATTGATATAGATTAAAACATAGAATGTGACGGCAGATAAGAGCAATTCGGCCCATTTAGTCTGCCCAATTTTTGAAATACTTTAATTAGTTCCTGGCCTTATTTTTAATTGGCCTTTATCTTAAATTAAGTTACATCTCCAACATATTTCAGACTCAGATGGGGAGATTTTTACTTGTCTAGTGAATCTAAATAGAGTTTTATTCCATTGTTTGTTCTCAATATTCAATATGAGATTTTTTTTTTCCATTTGGATTAAGCAGGTATTTTTTGTATATTATTAAAGTTTGTAATAAAATATCTTGTTTTTGTCAGTATTCTTTCAATTTTTGAATGGTTAAATATTTTTGAAATATTTGAAATTATAAAAGAGTCTTCAAAAACAAGACATTTGTTTATGATATTCTTCACTATAAAATAATTGAAAATTTGAGAGTTAGAAATGTTAAATTCAACCATCATTTCTGAAAATGGTTTTATGGATGCCTTATTTATTAATTGTGATATAGTAGAGATATTTATTTGTTTCCATACATGCAGATTCAGATCTTCTGTGGATGCCTTAAGCATTCCTATATCATTAATTGGTAATAATTTTGACATAATTCGAAATTGCTTTTGATATCTATCCATGAGTACATAAATTGACTTAAAACTGTGGTTTTCTGTTTAAAATCGTAAGTACTTGTTTTTCTTTAATATTCCATATAATTGAGGATAAGTCCTCATAACCTGACATATGCCTTTCAATATCTTGCCATGCTTCAAATTATGTTGAATAGGATTGTAACCGATATAAATGGGTCAGAACAGAAGCCTGATAAAGATTTTTAATGTTTGGATATCATAGGCCTCTTTTATTCTTACTCATAGATAAAAGCTTTTGTCTAATCCTGGGTGGTTTCGCTTTCCATATAAAGTTTGAAATACAAGACTGTATCATTTGTAACCAAGGATTAGAAATTGAAAGAGAAATAATTTGAAACAAATATGACCGTTTAGGAATAATATAGCTATGTATTAAGTTAATACGACCCCACTATGATAGCTCAACCTTCCTCCATTTTTTAATAGAATGGTTTGTTGATTTTAACGTATCTAAAAAATTTACTTCCATTAAACTATTTAGGTTTTTAGTGGTTTTAACTCCCAAATAAACAAAACTATGTTTGACCCAGCTGAATTGATACATGCTTTTATGTTTTTTTTGTTGCTCATTATTTATTGATGTAGGAAGAATCATAGATTTTTCTATGTTAATTTTATAGTTAGAAACTAAACTATATTGTTGTAGTTCTTCCATTAAACTTGGTAATGAACTCAGTGGGTCTGTAATTGTTAAAAAAACATCATCTTTGTATAGACTAATTTTTAATTGTTTTTGTTTAATAGCAACATCTATAATATTTTGATTACTTCTAATTCTCATTGCTAAGGGTTCGATTGAAAGGATATATAAAGTAGGTGAAAGTGGACATCCTTGGCTGGTTCCATTTTTTAATGGAGAGCCAATCAGACTGAACGCCGTTGCCTACTGTTCTTGCTAATGTAGTATGATACATAGACATAATTGCCTGCAGCCACCATTCTTGAATACCAAACTTTGCAGAGATTTTCTTATGAAACCCCAACTGACCCTGTCGAACACTTTTTCAGCATCTATTGACAGTGTCAGGAGAGGAATCCCTTGTCGCTTTGCTAGATCCAAAATATTAAGCAATCGTCTTACGTTTGAGTCAGAAAATCTATTGAGGACAAAGCCTATTTGATCTGGTTGTATTAAGATATTTAAGACTTGTTTTAACCTATCGGCAAAGATGGCTGCAAATATCTTAATATCTGTGTTTAAAGGAGAAATTGGTCTGTAATTTTTCATTAGTGGAGGATTTTTATTTGATTTTAAAATTGGAATTATATTTGCTTTTGTTAGTTCTGAGGGAAAATATTTTTGGTCTGCAATGCCTTTAAATGTAGATGTTAAATGGCAAGATTTGTTTGAAATAATTTGTAGAAGGAATTGCTTAATCAATCTGGTCCTGGGGTTTTCTGAGATTGAAGTTTGGAAATATTTCGATCAACTTCTTCCATAGTAATAGGGGAATTTAATATGTTTTTTTGTGTTTGGGAAAGTTTGGGAAATTTTAAATTTTGAAAATACTTATCTATATCTGACTCTTGAGAATAACTATTTAAATTATATAGATCTTCATAATAATTATTAAAAGCTTTTCCTATGCTTTCTGGAGATAGTAATATTTTATTGTTACCTATTAGTTTAGATATTTTGGACTTAAAGTTATATTTTTAAATCTTTCCGATAATAATTGATCCGCTCTATTTTTTTTGGCATAGTATTTGATTTTCATCTTTTTTAATGCATAGATAGATTTTTGTCTTCACTTGTAATTAATTTGTTCTTGAATTCATAACATTTCTGAAAAAGTTTGATTGGATAGATGTAGTTTATTTTCATTCGCTAAATTTGAGAAACTTATATACAAATCAGTCAAGTTTTTACCCTGTTTTTAAACAAATCATATTCAAGTTTTATTAATTGGCCTCTTATAACAGCTTTAAAAGCACACCAATTGATCGGTATTGATGTATCTTGGGGATTATTTTCTTGAAAGTATAAATCAATTAGATTGGAAATATATTGTATATTTTCTTTAGACTTTAATATATTCTCATTAATCTCCATGAAGGTCGAGCATTATATCTAAATACATCTTTTAAGTCAAGCATGAGTATATTATGATCTGACCATGTATTGTTTTGGGTGTTTATCTTTAAAATTCTATTAAGTAGAGAATGATTTCCACACATCAAATCTATCCTTGAATATGACATATATACTCTGGCGAGATGGGTAATGTCTTTTTCATTGGGGTGAAAAATTCTCCAGAGGTCATACAAATTAAATTTATTTAAAGTTGTTGTCCTTTTCATGGCTTGTTTTCTTAAATTCTTATTGTTTAATGGAATAGATTTTAAAAATGTCTTATCTAAGTCTACATCCAAAACACAATTAAAATCACCTGCAACTAGAAGCATACATTTCTTAACCTTTTCTGTTATACCCAATATTTTTTTGAGGAGACAAACTGGGGATACATTAGGAAGATATACGTTTGTAAATTCATTTATTTTGCCAAAAATTATTATGTAGCACCCCATAGTATCTAAAATCTGATGGATGAGTTTAAAACTTATAGATTTTGCCACTAATATTGCTACCTCCTTTTGTTTTTTTTCTTTTTGGAAGCATGAATTATAATAGAAAAATCTTTACTCGAGACATTTTTTTATCTTTAGATCTCTAGTGTGTTTCCTTTATAAAAGCTAAGTCTAATGAAACCTATGAACAGTAGATCTATTATATTAGGAATTTAAACCTTGTACATTCACTGATATTATTTTAACCATTTATAGTTTCATTTTGCTTCCCCCTTCTTGGCAGTATACATCTTGGCCTCAGATTGCTTTCATCATTAAATGACTTACATAAACATACACAGACAACAGACTTATAAACATTTAAACATATTAAAACCCTCTGTTGTGATGAGGTAAATATGTAAATTCGCTCTTGAAAAGAGATTTTTTTTAAAATCTATTTCAGCAAAAAAAAAACTCTGCCTTCAATTCAGGCGTATGGTAGGAGTATGGGGCCAAAATTTTCATCTATCATTTGTTAACACATTTAAAAATAAAGAAAAATACACAGGAAACCTATCTATTTGAGGGGGGAAAGGTGGGGTAGGTATAGAATGCTAAGGGGAGGAGAAAGGGAGAGAGAGGTAGGGAGAAAAAAGGAAATATTGAAATGTGGAAAATTATGTGAGTGGATGTGAACAAATATAGTGTGTGAGTGATTTGAAGAGGGAAGTGTCCAAATGTATGTCTCTGAAACATATGTCTTATATAGTGCTATTTAAATGTGAAAACAAAAATAAAAATAACTATAAATGATTACTATGTTTATTAATTGGGATATAGATGTAATAAAATGTATATGAATGATAAGTATGTGTGTTAATTTGAATATAAATGCAATACCATGATAAGCATGATATAAAATCTCATAGTGATGTGCAGTTATAATATATCGATTTAAATTTGAATATAATAATAATAATTCCCCCCTTCCCTCTTACTTCCTCCCCCCTCCCCACCCCACCTCCAACCCAATCTTCCTATATCCAACTAGAAATATAACTAATCCCTATATCTTAACTTCTCTTGTTAGTCTTATGGTGTTCTCATATATTTTCCCCTAATGGGATATTTTAATTGGGATATTAAATGTTAATTAAATCTATCCATATGATACTTTAAACAAAAAAATAAATAAACAAATAAATACATAAATCCAAAATACCAATATAACAGATTACTACTTATGTTTGTTTCTACCCCTGATGAAGGTGCACACGCTGTGCACTGAAACACGTGTCGGGCTACATTGGAACTTCACAGGCCACTTTCTACACACAATCACGTTGGTGTATTATATCATGCACACTTTAAGCATGATAATTTAGATTAACGCGAAACTTTTCCTTTTTTCTTTTTCCAATCTCTAACTATTTAATTAGTTTACCAGGGAGATAGGCTTCTTCTTAATCTATGCTTTATTATTTCTAAGTTTGAAGGAACATAGTACCTTAGTACCATAGTACCTTGTTTTATTTTATCTAGACATTAATATCAATGTCAATTTAGGTAAAAACATTTGGATCAACATTTTAAGGCTTGTATCAATTAGGCTGAAGATAATGCTTCACGAACTGCACATGTTGAAGTGAGCATTCACCTTAGCAATTACTTGTAACTAATCTACCTAAATTCCATTGCATTCTGGATAACTAACTACTAATAGGTTCTTTTGAGGATCCCCCAATTTTTGGCCACCATAAATAAAGCCTGTTAATGAGGGGACAGCCTCGAGTCCAACTCCTAGTCAGAGAAAAGCTTAACAGCTTTAGTATCTACTAATTAGACTCTTTTATTTATTCTCATTTTGGGCAGTGTATATTTGCATAGTGTTTCACATATATCCAGTGTATATCAACAGTCAAAATTATTTTTATTTTGAATGTGGATATATTGTTTCTTTCTTTCCATTTTGTAAATAGGGGTTAAGCCCCAGACACTACTGGAGATTAATAAAATAAAACAATATAGCAAAAAAAACTGTATAAAACACTAACGTGTTTCACCTGTTAGCAAGTCTTTTTCAAAGTGTCTTTTTCACTTTTTTGGTTTTGAGCTACAGTTTCACTTGGTAGTTGGGCTATGTCAGAAATGGAGTGCACCGGAGAGCTAGGTGGATGCTAGATTCCAGCAACAATGATAGTTTTACTATAAGGGATCTCAATTGTGCCAGAAAGAAAATCAAAGGCAGAAAGGGAGTTATATTTATTTAAAGGACTACATTTTATGGACTTGTCAACATAAATTACAATGAGTCTGCAAGAGTCTATTGCAAGAGTCTGGTCTTTTAGTTGTTAACTATGATTCTGAGAGGGAACACCAGGCTTGCAGTGCATTCAGTTTAGGGAGTAAGCTACGGATGTTGCAGTGCACAGAAGAAAGGTCTTTTTTAGCGGGGAGATTAGGACTAGAATAAGCCGGGGGACCAGGGTTAGACTCCACATCATTTGCAAGGGCAAGTAACATAAGGAATAGGAATTTGGACATAACATTTGTTTGGCCATATAGTGAATGGGATACTTTATAATTTTGTGAAGGGGGCGTAGGAGGGCTATTTTTTACAACTCAACACCAGCACTCAGCAAATAGGTTACAGCAACAGAGCAGGCCATGGTGTATGATAATTTGTTTTCCAGTTTGAGGTGTGTGCTATTGGTGGTTGTGATGTGAACAAAATTGGAGTGGGTTATTAAGAATAACAGTATGGTCATATTTGGATTCATGTTAGTGGTATGAAGTGTGTGGATGAAAATGAAACACAAATAGTGAAAAATAAAAATTAAATAAAGAAAAGTATATAATATTGGTGTGTGTATAGCTATTTGTAGGGAGAGATGGTATGTATTATATAGGGTAAAGAGATTGGAAGGATGTTCTGATCAGTGTTTGCACTTGTCATTTCAGGAGAAGGAAAGTTGTGTGGGAGACTATCTATAAATTAGGAAATGAGCTTGGGGTGGGTGGGTGAAGGGTAGGGTGGGAGGGAAACAGTCTTCCAGAAGGCTACCTGTTACAAAGGGCAATGGAACAGCGGATGGAGCTCTGGGTTGTTTGCTAGGCTGCGTAAGTTTTCAAATCAATGGCTACAAAATACATCAGCCCAAATACTTAGAACAAAAGCAAAGAGTTATCTGTGCACTATATCTGACAATCTCATATTGTTTGAATTTTATTATATTCAGTATAAACATTTTAAAAAATGATTTTTTTTTGCCTCTAATCTAGCATATCCTGTAATTCAGGATACCCATTGTTTACTAATTTATAACAACAAATTATTTATTTTTTCAATATATTTTGTTAAACTTCTAAAATGCATATGCCCCACCTGGTTAATTGCAGAATTTAAAATCCCATTACTTGTTATATAGCGGTTGAAAATTCTACCTTTATGTTTTATGGCCTCTTATCTTGTGTATTCATCACCCAGGTAATGCAACTGACAACTTTGTATATTAATACTGACATAGCTAGTTGATATATATACTACAGTCCAAGGGACTAATTTGCCCAGAGATCATAGACTGTCCAGTCATTTATCTTTCATTTCCTTCACACACAGTAGAGCAAAGCTCGTCCATCAACCTTCATGGTAAATCCTCAACAACTTACTGACAAGCACACAAATAAATAGAAAAAACGTAATATATGTTCAAGAAAAAAAGAAAGAATATATGGTCATCATAACTGGTATATTAACCACTTAAGTGGTGGGTTGTAAAAATAATGCATGCATCAGTAAAACTTTGCATACTATCTAGAAATAAAACAGTTAAGGCTTGGTTTTAGACTTCAGGGATTGTCTGTCCTTTTTTTTTAATTCTTTTTCCCCAGATATAGTATAGTGATGCACCTGTCACACTGTTTGCCTATAGCAATGCCTGCCAAACTTAAATCAGAGATACATCTGTCATGCAAGTCTGAAATATCACCATAGAATCTGTTCTAGTTAATTAATGCTTTTGGAAGTTGCCACAGCCCTCTAAATAAGATCAGCTGAATATATATATACTGCATATATAACACTAGTGAATTAACATGAGTTTAGACTTTAAAAGATGTGGTTATTTATATTAATCATATTGCATAGAGAAAATACTATGCCTTAAACATGCAACAACATCCAGATATTATTTCAAGATTCTAAGATGACTGGCCACTTAACAAATAAATTGCATCTTTGAGATAAGAGTATATTTGGAGAACAAAATAGTAGCTGTTACATTTCATTAATAGAACTCTATCATGTTTACACTAAAGCACAGACAGGGTATATTGTGTAAATTATCTTTTTGTGAAATTGTGTCAACATGTATGTTTTTTTAGTTTTTTTATTCATCTTAACTTCAGCTGGAACTAGTCACGTGAGTCCAATTAATTTTGGAAAAATGGAAACAAAATGATGCAAATAAATATTAGTAGCATGACATATATAATGTCATTGTTGGAAAAGAACATTGTTTAAGTAAGTTAATTTGGATAAAGTGAATTTGGCCAAGTGTTTTCTTAACGTGGAACTGCCACTTTCAAGATGTTTTTTTATATTTTGTTTGCATATTTCTATAATTAATAATCATGTATTTGTGAGCTGTGAAAAGTAAAATTCAATCTAGAAAAGTAAAATTTAACCCAGATAGCCTCTACCTTGGCTCTCTGTCAATCACTGTTATAAACTATGTCCCTTACACCTGTCAGTCAGCATAGAGAAAGATTTGCCTAGTCTGAACTGGATTGTGATGTCATTTGCTAAATATTTAATACAAATTTAAAATTTAATTAAAAAAAAGGTCAATAGAAGTTACAGGTAATTTTCAATGTTCTGTTCACAGGTATAAATTTCAGAGTAGTGTCAGCTCCCCTTTAAAGTGAGCTTTAATGGGAAAAAAAACAAGGTTTGTTACTATATACCAATGTATCGGTAAATATTTCATTCTTTCCTCTGGCCTTGCTCAAGAGCCCAAGATTTTCTTTCTTACTCCTACAAAGTGTTTATACAAAACAATAAAACATTTTTATAAGTATTCCAGCTTGGATATTTTTATATGTAGTTGAAATTCTACCCATCATTCTTGATCAAGGGTACAATTTATATCATTTTCTGGAATTACTGTCAAATTTTCATAATATTTTAGGTATCTATTTATAGTAAACGCAGAGGATAAACGCAGAGGAGTTTACTATAGATCTCCTTAATCTTCACAGCATTTATTAGATATATCCTTTAGGCTGGCTTAATGATAAGCAATTCTTTCCCATTACCTAATTGTGGAAAGCTTATTCTGCTCTTAATGTTGATAATCAGTATATATGTTTAAACCTCGATTAAATGACCTTTAAATTAAAACCCTTTTTGTAAATATATTTACATCCAGTATCTTAAAAATGTTTTTTTTTTAAAGTTGTTGCTGAAAAAGAGAAAATATAAACCCAGTAATGAAAATTGTTTGTTTATTTTGCATTAAATAGTAAACATTTTTCATGGATCATCCTACGCTGCCACTGGGAGATTAAATACAGGTACTAACAAAATCATTGCTAGCTTTGGCATTCCTTACCAGATGCAAACAAGAATTACTACTTGTGAAAAATCTGTGAAATACTGCATTTTCATGTTGTTCTTGGGTATAGATTTGAAAAGCATAACAAACCCCCATGTCTGTTAAACAAACATTTTTTAAACCATAAATCCTTGTGAGGCATGTGCAAAATATAATAAGAGAGGGAAGAATTCTATATAGGATAGACAATCTCAAGCACAGGCTGCTGTGAAAGGTTCAACGCAAATATTAAACAAAAATGATTTTGCATGACATTAACATAAATGGTAGGTCTTTTGCTAGGTGTAAATAATACAAATAATGCTATTGTTGAGTTTTGGAGACATCAATAAACCATCTTACCTTCAAACATATGACTAATGTCTCTAGAACCTTTAGTATTGTGTACAGTAACAAATATATATTTTATTATTTCACTTAAAAACAATGTTCTATCTATCTATCTATCTATATATAGATATATATCTATATATAGATAGATTTAACATTGTTTTTAAGTGAAATAATAATGCTCTTATGCTTATATTTGTTATATACATATGTTTATTATTAATATGGGATCAGTTGGCTTTAATATGGAAAACAGTATAGGACAGGAAACAGGTATTTCTTTCTTTACAGATTGCATATCCAGTAGTCAAGTCTGACTCTATGATACCCACCCACATGAACAAAGATGGTAATATATTAGCCTAAATAAAATGAACCAACTGCCATATTTTTTTCCATTCTTCTCTTACATGACGTGCCAAGTGTATAGTTTATTTTATAAATTGTTTCTGTTTTGTTAAAGTCAATCAATGGATGCATGTGATAGTAAATAAAACAATTTCACTACAGCAATATTTCTTTCTCAACTAATGTTAATTATGGCAACAGAATAATTATCCATGCAGATACTGAATTTAGACCGAGGATTCCATATCACGAATCTGTAAAGTTATATGCATTTTTAACTTTAGCAATAAAAAAATAAGACATAAACCCGCTATTACCAAGCCTATTCTAAGCCTTATTTTAACAGGAATATGTATTTGTAGATTTGTATAAACCTTCTCTTCAGAAAATAATATATTGATTTATTCTGCTTTAAATTTCCATTGAGCATCAGTTCAATGAAATGTGGATGTTCAAGGAATCAAATTTAAGTTATTTTTTATAATGAACTAATAGAGAAATTGTAACTTTTTAAAGGACTTAAAAAAAATTGAAATGTAAGCTTTTAAAATAGCTTTTGTTCATTTAATAGAAGGACAAGTTATATTATTTTCTGCCTGTGTTATGCAAAAAACTAGCATGAATCTTTAAAGATCAATAACATTTTGCACTTAGCATAGTTTACTATTAATCATACAGTAAGAAGAATCAATGCATCCCTCCCGACAATCATCATATGCTTTGGGTTCTTCTCAGTTACAATGCATATGGGTGGCCATGTTAAAAGAAAAATTACAAAAAAAGATTTAAAAAAATAAAGGCTTCTCTCATAGCTAGAATCAATGAGGGGCTGTCACTGCCTGGATACGCTTGTATTCTTCAGGTTGAGACATCAATATTGCTTGCAGGAAAGAAAAAGCCTATATCTTATATAGTTTGTTCATTCTTCTAAAATTTCAAACACAGGAAGTTAACTGATAATTTGAATTGTTTAATCGATTTATTATAGCCAAGTTATCCTTAGTTCACCTTAAGTAAATAATAAGATGACTTTTTTACTATGTGATCTACAGAGTGATCCAGAACCAAGTTCAATAAATTTGATATTAAGAGCTGTCCTTTGTGGGGTGGTACTTGTGCATTGTTGAAGGAGACTTATGAGGGAAGCTTCACACTCACTGACATTCAGAATAAGCTGATACATTGTGTTATCTGATAAAAACCACACAAAGTCTAGCTAAACAGTGATATGATAAACCAGAGCACAACTGTATAAATTAGCCCAACATAACCAACACTGAATACTTCTTTAGAGATTTGAACCTCCACCACTTATCAAATGCACAATGCTTTTTACTAACTGCACCATTATAGATTTCTGAAATATCTCAAGCTATTTCAAACATGCCTAATGATAAATCTCCACATCAAGATAGTCTGCCTAATAAAGACTATAAAACATTTCAAATGTATTACCATGCTTGTAAGAATGTTCCTACATAATGAATAACCCAGGGATATACTTGTCACACACCCAAAACTGGGTAAATCGTTTACCATCTGCCACAAGTTCAAGCTCATCTCCCTATCAATTAGTGACACAAATCCATGTGCCAAACTAGCGATGAACAGAATAATGGTGGTATTGTAATACCAAATGATCAAGATGCGGTCATATCCCCTCTAAGTGCTATCATATTCTATTTTTTTATGTTTTCTAAAATAAATTACTAACTAATTTTGTATCTAGGCCCTGCACTTTTTCTAGTTCTAATTTTTCCTTCTTAAAAGTTTGTGCCCAACAAAAAGGGATTATCTGTCTGCTCTGATTCATGACACCACAAAACATTATAACAAAATATGGGACCTATGGACTATGAAATTTCCACTACCTGTATAGAGGGTCTCGGTTCCGGAGATTGGCAGAGGACCCCCCCCCCCACCTTCTATGGTTAATTTACTCCCCCCCATTCCCTAACTCCTCTCTGCCCCCTCATCCTCAGTTACCCTTTTTTTCCCTTCTCTCTTTAACTATGAGACACACACATCTTCATAAAATTGGGACCCCTTTAATTCAGAGACCTGAACTCCAGGAACCTGCTTGAAGCACATCTACCCACTCACCCGATAAGAGGATCCCAAAAGGAGTTCTGCTCTCATTTGATAAATGTTGAGCAGCAGAGGGAAACACTTGAACCTCTCTAAATAACAAAAACGAAAACCAAAGCATGCTAAACCCAACTAGCATTGACTGCAAACAAAAATGTGTCATCACCACACTACATGTATCACTGCCCCCTAAAAACTTGGGGAAAATTTAGAAAAAAATGTGTGTGACATGCTTATCACTGCTATTCTACTCCACCATAGGGAACGGTCCTCTATCTACCCTTATACAACCCAAAAATGTATATATGTAATAAACACAACAATGTACACGCTAACCCTGTCATATATGGACACTATATGCATAGCAAAGACAGAAAAGGTAGTTACTTTTACAAACCTCTTAACATTTGTTAACATTTGTTAAAATGTTTTGTTTATTTTATCTCCTGTTATTTTGTTACCCTCTAACAATACTTCAATATTCTTGTAACTGCAATAAGCCATGAAGGCACTTCATGCTTATGTCCTTAAAAACAAAAACAAAAGACAACTATATATAAAAAAAAAAACTTGTGCCCAAAATTGCACCACATAAGGTGGGTTCTTACCATGGATTTATAATGAGGCAGCATTATATTTTGATCACATGAATTAATAACAAGTTTTTTTTTCTGCATGAAGCACCTTGCAAGCATTTGCAATGACAGGCATTGCATACCGATATCTCTAATTGTTACATAGTTACATAGTTACATAGCTGAAAAGAGACTTGCGTCCATCAAGTTCAGCCTTCCTCACATTTGTTTTTTGCTGTTGATCCAAAAGAAGGCAAAAAATCCAGTTTGAAGCACTTCCAATTTTGCAACAAGCTAGGAAAAAAAATCCTTCTTGACCCCAGAATGGCAGTCAGATTTATTCTTGGATCAAGCAGTTATTACCCTACATTGAAAGATTATATCCTTGAATATTCTGTTTTTGCAAGTATGCATCTAGTAGCTGTTTGAACATCTGTATGGACTCTGATAAAACCACTTCTTCAGGCAGAGAATTCCACATCCTTATTGTTGTTACAGTAATAAAACCTTTCCTTTGCCTTAGACAAAATCTTCTTTCTTCCAGTCTAAACGCATGACCTCGTGTCTTATGTAAAGTCCAGTTTGTGAATAGATTTCCACACAATGGTTTGTATTGGCCCTGAATATATTTGTATAATGTTATCATATGCCCTCTCAGGTGACATTTTTCTAAACTGAATAGGTTTAAATTTGTTAACCTTTCTTCATAGCTGATATGTAGCCCGCCTCTGCACTTTTTCTAGTGCTATAATATCCTTCTTTAGAACAGGTGCCCATCAATTACCAGTGATTTATAAAGAGGCAAAATAATATTCTCGTCCCGAGAATGAATGCCTTTTTTCATGCATGACAATACCTTACTGGCCTTGGCCACTGCGGATTGACATTGCACATTGTTGCATAGTTTGTTGTCTATAACAATTCCCAAGTCCTTTTCATGTGTTGTTATCCCTAATTCGCTTCCATTAAGGGTATACGTTGCTTGTGTATTCTTTATGCCGAAGTGCATAACTGCATTTTTTAACATTAAATTTCATCTGCCATTTGACTGCCCAGTCTATCTAAATCCCTCTGCAGCAAAGTAATATCTTGCTCACATTGTATTATTTTACAGAGTTTTGTGTCATCTGCAAACACTGAAACATGACTTTCAATACTGTCTTCAAGATCATTTATAAACATGTTAAATAGAAGGGGTCCCAGAACAGACCCCTTAGGGACACCACTTGCCACCTCTGTCCAGCTTGAAAATTTACCATTAATGACAACTCTTTGTACTCTGTTTTTAAGCCAATGTTCTACCCAAGAACAAGCATTTTCATCTAGACCGATTTCCTATGAAGAAGTAAGTAGTACTTCTACTTACTTCTTCATAGAATGCATTCAAGTTAGTTTGACATGACCTGTGCTTCATAAAACTGTGCTGATTTTTGCTGATAATCATGTTCTTCTCAAGGAATTCTTGAATATTATCCCTTAATGACCTTTCAAATATTTTCCCAGCCACAGAAGTTAAGCTCACAGGTCTATAATTTCCAGGCAAAGATTTTGAACCCTTTTTGAATATAGGAACCACATCTGCCTTCCTCCAATCCTCTGGAACACTTCCTGAAAGAAAAAAATCTTGAAAGATTAAAACAGAGTTTCACTTATTTCTATACTTAGTTCCTTATGTACTTGTGGATGGATACCGTCAGGCCCTAGAGCTTTCATTATATTAACTTTCTTTAGTTGCTGCAGCACCTTGTCTTGAGTTAACCAATTACAATTATTCTGCAAGATTTTAGTAGCAATCATTTGCACATCTATTGCCATGGGTTCTTCCTTAATATATACGGAGCAGAAATAGTTATTTAAAATTCCTGCCTTTTCCTGGTCTTCATTAACTAACACCCCCGTTTCAGTTTTTAGTGTACCTACACTTTGATTTTTGGGTTCCTAAGTCCTTTTCATTTAAAGGAAGACTGTAGCATTAAAAATACATATCTGTATTCCTATCACAACAGTCCTGATGTGGCTTTTTAATTAATGGGCTCCCAGGTATAAATGAAAAAAAAAAAAAATTAAGTCATAATAAACCAAATTACTCACCTTTTCTCAAAAGTAGAGTCTCCCTCAGCACTGCCGTGACTTTCTCCTCAAGTGACCTCATGGAGGAGCATTAGGCATGTGTGCAGCACTCGTTGCGATGCACCTACGATCCTGCCATAAAAAATCATTGAATACAATGATTCTCTATGGCAGACCATGAAGGTACTGTGCAAGTGCAAATTACATCACAGTATATTAAGGTATGAGAGCCAGGAAGTAAGATTTACAACTCTCAATAAGATGAAGTTGTTAAAGTGTCTACAGTGTTACTTTATTGTTATCCCAAACTCAACCTAATTTATGTATAAGTGGCTTGTGCATTCTTTATTCTAAAATGCCCGACATTGCATGCATCTGTATTGTATCTCATCTGCCACTTGCCTGAACTTCTGACACATGGCTTTCTATGCCCACTTTAAGATTATTTTTTAAACAGATTAAATAGAGTGGACCTTATACAAAACCCTGAGGGACTCCACTTACCACTTTTGTCTAACTGAAATGTTTCCATTTACAACTACTCCCTGCACTCTATCTTTAAGCCAGTGTTCTATCCAATGACATGATTGTCCATCTAAACCAACTGATTTGACTTTTAATACTAACGTTTTGTGTGGAACCATATCAAATGCCTTGTAAAAATCTATGTATATCACATCCACTCAAGCATGCCAATCTATATTTCTACTAACTTCTTCATAGAACACAATAAGTTTGTTTGGCATGGCATCTCTTTCATAAAACCATGTTGCTTCCTGCTAATGAAATTGTTTTTCAAAATTAATTTTTGAATATTATAACTTTCTGAAGCACTTTATCCTATGTTATACAATAACCTGATTGCTGTAAGGCAATTGTTACAGAGATTTGCAAATAAACAGCCATAGATTCTTCTTCCATATATACTGAAGAAAAATATTTTTTTTACATTTCTGCCTTGTCCTGATCCTCTTTGATTAACTTGCCGATCTCACTTTCCAATGGACCAACAGTTTCACCCTTAACCTTTTTGGCATTAAAATACTTAACCCCTTAAGGACACATGACATGTGTGACATGTCATGATTCCCTTTTATTCCAGAAGTTTGGTCCTTAAGGGGTTAAAAAACCATCTTAGAGTTGATTTTGCTAGCTTTTCATTCTCAAGTTTAGAAAGATTTTTTGGCTTTTGTTTTCACCTAATAAACCTTTCCTTTTGGATTTGGAGTGCTTGCTTTTCCCGGCGTTATTTTTTTGTTTTGTCTTTGCATTCTCAAGTTTAGCCCTTCTAATTGTTCTTTTGCAAGCACTTTAGGCATGCTTATATTTGTTGACCTCGCTGATCAAAATTTTTGAATGCCCTTTTCTTATCTTTTATCATTTGAATGACTTGGTTTTAATTTGTATAAATACGTTTCATTTATACTATGTGCTTTTGCCAGTGATAATTTCCTGACAGTAATTAGTTGCAAAGATGCCCTTTTTTTAATAATTCTTTATTTTTGTGTGCATAATATTAACAGACATTACAATGCCACAACAGCATTGGCAAGAAGGAGTAATTAGACAAGGCATATTATTTACATGGCATATGTAGGCTACGCATAACCTGTCTAGCTTAACTATTGGGAGAGAAATACTATGCTATGCAAAGTCATTGACATGGTGAGAAATGAGTTAAAGTAGGAGGATGTAAAACATGCTTATGTAAGTGTGCAACTTGTATCCAGGTATGCAGTGGAAGAGTATGGCATCAGTCTGCTGCCTTTGAGAGTAAGTATACATAAAACAAATTAATTTGAATGCAGCTAGGGACCAGTAACTAAACAGTGGTAATAGGGATCAACCAATAATTGTGAGCATAGCACATCACTTGGGTAGCAATACTATAGAGTAGTAGCCCTTAAAACTGGAATAGCTATGGAATTTACTGATCCATCACAGATTTGTTTCGCCTGATGCCCCTGTGTGGTAGGCGAGTGTCCCAGACGTGTTGCGTGCGGTGTCTTAAGAGCCCAAGAGGAGGTCAATGGAGCAGCAGGCTGAAGTGTGGAGATGTGCCTTTTTGCAGTGTTAGTGATCCCCCTGACTTCACAGCCTCTCGGGGAGGTACAGGATATGGCCTCTGCTTATGCACGTCCAAAGGTAGGTCACGAGAGATGAGTTGTTGCAGACATCTTAGAAATTTTTGGGTGCGCCGTGGGCCTGGAGCTGTCTTTCTTCTCCAGGGCAGCAGCAGAAGCCCCTTAGGTAGGTTATTGGGTAGTCCTTGTGAGACATGTTGGTGTGTGTGAGAGGTTTTGCCCAGAGGTATGCCACTCACCTTCCGACCGCTGCCCTTCTGGGCTTCCTTTGTTGGCTGAGGAAGTGGTATAAGCGAGCAGGTTGCAAGTGTTGCCCAAGAGCGTTAAAAAATGCCTCTTTAGCTACTGCTCCACAGAGTGGAGTGCAGGCTTTGTTTGCTGGAGCCCATGAGGTGTTTGCTCCTCCGCCATCTTGGGAGAGGGAATTGCAGGCCCAGCTGACTCCGGTACAAGTTGGAGCTGCACAGGTGCTTATGCAGGTCAATGAGACTGGGATGACCTCTGTCGGTCTAAAGGGGGGGGGGGTTTGGTTGTGATAATGAGTTCTCTTAGGGCTCAATGTTGAAGAGCAGGAGAGTGATCGCCTCCCCGCCTGACCGATTGGTAGGCCTCAACGTGATTCCCTGTGCAGATAAGCTTTGGGTGCTCTATGGAAGCCGACAGTAAACTCCCAGGGTTGTTTGGGTAGATTAGTTTGTTGGGAGGTAGTCCACTCAAGGAACTCCCATGTCAGGCTAGGAGCTCAGGCGATGTGCGTTGGGCGGCCATGCTGGTCAGGCCCCGCCCGCCCCCAAAGACGCCCTTTATCTGTTAAATTTCGCCTTTTTCTTTAAAATGTGTTTTGTACAGACAATGCAATTTCGTTTTTTGGGGGTTAAACTCAGGTGAGACCATATTATGGTCTCTATTTTGAAAGTGCCTCCTAACAGGAATGTTTGAAAATAAGTCAACACTATTATTATGACAAGATCCAGAAAAGCATTTCTTCTAGTTGGCGCTTCTACTAATTGAGACATGAGACTATTGTTTATTAGGTGCAAAAACCTATTTCCCTTAACTAATCTACTAATCCCAATGGCCCAATCAATGTCTGATTAATTGAAATATACCATCATTAACAAATTACCCAGTTACGCAACCTTATTAATTTAAGATAGGAATTGCTCTTCCCTGCCATTACTAATGTTTGGTGGCTTGAAACACATTCTTACTTTTAATTAATGGATACAACTACAAAAAGCTGCCATCAAACTCCCATCACTCTTGTGCGGCATCAACGACCATAGTACACATCAGCCTCAATACATACAGTAAAATCCAAAGAAAAAAGATAATTTTGAATGGATTCATTATTAATGGATACATACAATCACATACAATTTCTTTAACACATCTTTAACACTAAATCAGGCTCTCTTTCCAATTTTTTTTCTATCCTTTGTAAATAGTCGAAGCGGTCAAATACTTATTTCACTCATTGACATGTAAATCAATTTATAAAGTTTTTGACGTGCGTTTTTCTCTTTTTGTGTTTCTGTCTCTTACTGTTAAAATACATCTACCAGTAAAATTATAAACTGATAATTTCTTGTTGATGGGCAAAGGTTCAAAATCAGCAGGGGATCAAATATTTTTTTCCCCTCATTGTATATAGTATTTTGCAGTTAGTGGTTACCCCCTAATTTTTACCATTTTCTTCTTGAACTTTATTTGAGCTACATGTAATTAATACCTTCTTGAACTGAATTATCTTTCTTTGCTATGCAATCTACCACAGTTCCCATTGTTTGACCATTTTTTTAAATCATTATTTTGTAATCCTTACCTTTTTCTTATGTTCTTATTTGAAGTGTTTTCTCGCCACTTAGCTTACGTATTGTTATCTAGCATCCCATATCCCACTACTAATTCTATATTGATTTAAACACAATATTAGCTCTTCGAAAAGCGGATCAGCAAATATAAATTGAGCTTGATTGATTCACAAATAAAATACATTTTGGATATTTTGGTTTTTGTAATATGTTTACATTATAACAAGTTCTTGCATTTTACAACTTCATTTTTATTGTAATTATAATATACACAAATCCAAGACAATATTCATTCATATCTATCCAAGTCCTAAAATCTTGCTATGATTACTGACCACAAACTAGTCTTTATTGATTTATATATCATATAAGTCCTTTAATTGTGTAAAAAACATGAACAAAAAAATTGTATATAAAGAGAGTTAAATTGCCTCATTAATAACAGAGATCCTAATCTTATTGTGGTTGCAATAATATACCCTTCCTCTTTTCGTTAACCTGGAAAATCAATTATTAATTAGTGTAGTAAAGGTGCTCCAAATAATGACAGCTGTAGGGGATTTTTACGCTAGATAGCATTTGTAATGATCATTTGGTTTATTGAGCAGCAAAATGATCCAGAATTATATTGCCATGTCTGCATTATAACCCACACTGCCTGTTTTTGATTTGCATTAGTGCAAATTGTACAGAGCATACAGCAAATAGGGAATGTAAAATGTATACATCAATATTTTTGCAGTTTGATACACTTCAGATTAGCCATTAATAAGATGCTGATGCTCTGTAATAAGTCCTTTTTAAAGAGAAATTAACTCCAATATACAGTTTTAAGATTTATATTAATGCCTGATAAGTGAAGTATTTAGAACAGTATTTAATGTGACACTTCATGAAAGTGTTCTAAATGAATCACACTGTCCTGCAAAGAAGGTAGTGTTTAAATCATATGGCAGTTAATATGATACTCATTTCTGGTTTCTACCAAGAGTATAATATAGTAACATTGACTCTCCTTCAAGTTGACTGAGGACAAGTCCATCATTTACCAGAGTTTTACAGTTTCACTTTTGACATTAAACTTTTTGGCCTTCTCTTGTACTATAAAATAAACGTAAAGCACTGAATCAGACAAGGTTTAAATGTTAGATCTTGCCGTACTAGTGCAAAGTGAATAAAAGAAATACAAGCAGATTTTTCATCTATTGCATTACCCAAAACATAATAGATAAAGCTCATGCCCGTCTACATGAATGTTAAATAACTTAATAAATCTAGATAAGGCAATATCACTATGTGACTTATTTCATATTAACTCCATGAGCAAAATAAGTATACTGAAAGGTCTGAAAATTAAACAGAATGTTGTACTTGCAAAATATAGGATAAACTAAATGCGTTTCACTAGTGTAACTCATCCAAAATGGAGGTTGTGGCAGGACACCACGACTAAGTGCCATGTCCACTGAATATTCAGATGTTTTGGATCTGCATTTTGTGTCCACAATGTGTATTCTTATGATTTTCCCTTGTTGAATGTGTGTTTCCCCTTGTATTTTTATATTGTACACTGAATTCTACCTTTCAACCAAGCGGAGGCGCACCGGCTAACGAGGTGTGAAAACCACAGAATGCAAGGGAACAAGCGGCGCATGCTTCCTCTGGGTGGCTGCAGGTTCATATCACCAAACACCCACCAGGGGCAGCAAACGCATCCCGAACCAGCCTGCACACCCTGTCTTCAGTCCCCATGTCGGGGACCATCCTACCCATTCCCAATGGAGCTATAGTCACTAATTTTCCCCTACCTTGGAGCTACGACCACCAGAAAGAGGGACGCGCAACAGCGGGAAATCTCTGGGGCTATGAGTCAGCCTCACGGCTGCAGAGTCTGCATTGAAGTCCATTCCAACCAATGGGA
The DNA here is from genome assembly GCA_933207985.1 of Pelobates cultripes. Classification (NCBI taxonomy): domain Eukaryota; kingdom Metazoa; phylum Chordata; class Amphibia; order Anura; family Pelobatidae; genus Pelobates; species Pelobates cultripes. The sequence goes on from OW240913.1 coordinate 106,665,586, forward strand.
GCGGGAGCGCCCATTCAAACTGTGTTTGCACCATTCTCCTGGTTGGTCATCATGAGTGAGCGCTGATTGGTCGCTGCGGGGCGCACGTGACCAATCAGAGAAGGAGCGTTCATTCAAGCAGGATTTTGTGCCCTTTCTTCTTATTGGGCGGCGAGACCCCTCTCCTCCCTGAAAGCTGATTGGCGCAAGTTGGTTTTGTGCATTTCAGAGGATTGGTGCAATCCGGTTTCGCGTCCTTTCTTCTGATTGGGCGGCGAAACCCCTCTCCTCCCTGAGTGCTGATTGGCGCGACTTGGTTTCCTGCCTTTCAGTGGATTGGCTGTTGCTTGGTTTGGGTGTGAAGTCTGAATTCAATGGACCAAACCAAGCGATGCTAGAGAACTGATTTTGGGGATTTACAGAGCCTTGAGCTCCAGACTTTAGACGCTGGTATCTCAGACTCTGTACACCCGAATACATGTTTAACCTGTGGGACCCCTTCCCTTCCTGGGGTGCAGAGCCCCAAAATTTACCCTCCTGTATGTAATGTATCTTAACCCCTTAAGGACCAAACTTCTGGAATAAAAGGGAATCATCACATGTCACACATGTCATGTGTCCTTAACGGGTTAAAGGAGCACTATAGGGCCAGGAACACAAACATGTATTCCTGACCCTATATGGTTAAAACCACCATATAGCCACCCTGGCCCCCTTATGCCTCCCTAAATATAGTAAAATTGTACTTGTATTCAAGACTGCAGCTACTTATTTTGTCCCTGTTTCCTTTAGACCTGCCCACTGCCTGCTGACATCATCAGAAGTGGTGGCCTGATCCAATCACAATGTTTCCCTATACGATTGGCTGTGACTGACAAAGAAGCAGATCAGGGGCAGAGCCAGCACAATTCAAACACAGCCCGGGCCAGAGGAGGGCTGGCAGCCTTAGGCCTGGGGGATAAATCCAGTCAAGTGGCCCACCGAATCAGCTCACCATCCATGACCACCTTTTCCTGGTTTTATAACGGATATAGGTGTAGTCCATGTATCAAACACGTTTTGTATACTTCGATGGGATTACCATCCCATACACTGTCACCAGGGCTTGACAAATTTAATTGGAATCTAGAAGCCAGCTAAAAACGTAAAGTTTTTCAACGTCAAAAATACCATTCTAAAGGGACACTATATTCACCATAACTACTACAACTTAATGTAGTTGTTTTGGAGTCTATATCCGGTCCCTGCACGCTTTTCAATGTAAACACTGACTTTTCAGAGAAAAGGCATTGTTTACATTGCTCCATGGTAAAACCTCTATTGACAGTCACTCAGATGGCCTCTAAAGATGCTTCCTGGGCCAGTGCTGCACAGTGTGCACCACCTACATTCAGCGTGACTCTTAATTCTACCCATAGAGATGCATTTATTTAATGCATCTTCATGAGGAGATGCTGATTGGTGCAGCATTTTGTATATGCGTAATGGGGCAAGCATTGGATTGGCTGAGATCAAGACTAATGATCTCAGCCATGGTGGCGGGAATAGCCACAATGAGTCTGAAATGATGCGGGAAAATAAGGAGAGTAAAAACACCTTTCCCATGTGGTTAAAAGGGGAGGTAGACACCTAAACAGACACACTCACTGACAGGCACACACACTTGCTGATTTGACACACATTAACAAACACACACTCAATGACAGCATGGCCATCTTTAGTAGTGATTGGTCCCTGGGCAAGCGTTTGCTTGGGCCCTGTGGATCCTGTCCCCCACATGGCATGCAATTGTGCCCTCCAACCACTCTCCCCCTCCAAAAAAATACACACACACATATATAAATATATATATATATGTATATGTATATATATATTTATATATATGTGTGTGTGTATTTTTTATATATATATATATATATATACACACATACACACACACACACACACACACACACACACATATATATATACATATATATATATATATATGTAAACAAACAAGATTATATAGCTGGTTTACAGAATATATATATATATATGGCTGGTTTGTATACTATTTATAAAATATAAATATTATATAAACCAGCCATGAATATATATATATATATATATATATATATATACACATATATATATATATATATATATATCAATCAAGGGTAAGTGTATGCATACTATGGCTGGGGGCTGTGTATATGGCAGGGGGGGCTATTTCAAATATGCTGTTGCTGTGAAGCTGTAAATATATATATTATATTATTTATATATACATATAATAGCTGGCGGCTGTATATGTTGGCTGGGGGGCTGTATATATGCTGGGGGGCTGCATATGGGTTTTTTTAAAAATATGTTGGTGGGAACTGTATATGAGCTGAGGGCTCTATAATATAAGTGAGGGGACTGTATATATGCTGGGGGTTGTATGTGTACTGGGAATTTTAAAAAATATGTTGGTGGGGCCTGTATATGTGTTGGGGGTGCCGGAAGGGAGGCTTCGTGGGTGGCTGGTGGGGGTGCCGGAGGGGAGGCTGTGGGAGCTGAAGTTTTGCTGTGTAGCTGGCCGTGGGGTTGCACATACCTGTGTCCTGAGGGCAGGCTGTGTACAACACGCGTTGGCTGCACGCATGGGAGGGAGGTGGAGACTGCCAGTGCAGTTACAGTGAGATGGTGACCCCAGTGTGACTGTCTCCATGCAAGACATGCCACACGCAAGGGAGGAGCAGAGGAGCAAAGTAATTGTCGACGGGCGGGGCGACCGGAGTGAGCACTGAATGGTGAATTTGATCGTAAAAAAAATATTGCAGGCAGCTTGCAGGCGGCCCACGCGGCCCTGGAATTAGGGCAGCAAGGGAGGTAATTGCCTCCCTGCCCCCATCCCAGCCTGCCCCTGGCCCTGGCCAATCAGCATCTCCTCATAGAGCTGAATTGAATCAATGAATGAAAGTTCAGTGTCTGCATGCAGAGGGAATGTTTGGATGCATTTTAGGAAGGACCCAGGAAGGATCTCTAACAGTTATCTAAGGAGTGGCCAGTGAAGTTATCACTAGGCTGTAATGTAAACACTGCATTTTCTCTGGAACAAGCAGTGTTTACAGTAAAAAGCCTGAAGGTAATAATTATACAAACCAGAACAAATTCAATAAGCTGTAGTTGTTCTGGTGGCTATAGTGTCCCTTTAAGGTGTAACCCTGTGTGCTGTTGATATCTCCCAGAGTAGGAGATGGTTATCTGTAACCCAGCCCCCTCCTGCCTGGGATTGTGTTATGTTGAATGGAGACCCCCTGAGGGGGTTTGTGCATAAAAAAAACCTATTTACAATAAAGAGTTGTCAGTACCTAAACCTCCAAACCTGTGTGTTGTCCTGATATTGGAGGGAAGGAAGATTTAACCCCTGTATCTGCTATTCCAGCTTGCAGGGGATGCAACTGAGAAAAGTCCTTGTAAGGACTAAGAGCTTCCAGGGCTGAGTCATCTCCACCTGGGAGTGCATAGAGCTAAGTCCCATAACCATGTAAGAGTTCCTGATCGGCTGAAGGAAGGGGACTAGTGGTTGGTCGGGTTACCGAGGCATTCCGTTACAGAGGTTTATCCATCTATTTTGTCCTAAAATTTGATGGAGAGTGGTCCAGTAAGAAAAGTCCAATAGACACCCTCTTGCTCTTATTATTGGTAATGTCACAAGCCCCGCTGGAGCAAAATTTGTCGTGTGGTAAAATGCAGGGTTTTTTCTTACTTTTTAATCCACTTTTTTCCCTCCATCATAACCCAAATAATTTATTTCTCCCCTTTCTTCTCTACATACTATGTGTTCCCCTTTTTGTAGTGGCAATTGTTCACTTTTGTCATGAAACACCATTAAAACTTATATGATTCTGGATTTTGAACAATAAAATGATTAACTTGAACATGAAGCATGAAAGCAACTGTTGAAAATGCTGAGCTATGTTGCTTTACAAGTTTAGTGACTTTTAAATAAGCAATAAAATGACATGACTGCAAGAAGAGGTTTATTAGTTTAAAACCAAATTGTAATTGATGTGGAATATGGAGTTACAGATAACCAACTGGTTAACCCATTTTGACACTACAACCCCTATACACATGCATGCACACTATAGCTTCACGATAAGCAATGCAAACCTAGACATATAAACTCATACACTGCAGCACCTATATAGACACTACAGCACCTGTCAACATACACACACACACTAGATACACAATATCTACAGCCACATGTGTACATGCACAAACACTAAAGTTACAAATAGTACACTACAAACAGACCACTTTACACACACTTCACCACAAACAGCTTCTTCTACACACATGGTGGCTCTGTCCAACTTTGTTCTTTGGTATCCTACTTATGGGGACACCAGAGACAAGACACCAGCAAGGGCAGTGAAACACCTCATTAGATTTGCTTGTGCTGTGCAAAACAAACACAGGACATTTCACCCATCTTGTGGTGGTGGAAATCTTGTGTGAGTTCCAACACTTTTTTTCCCGCTTGACTTGACCCCTGATCCATTGGGTGAGTGGATGCATTTATTTATTGATATCCTGTAATGGTGTATCTCTTAAGTACAGCTGATGTGGAACAGGTCTAAAATGTAAGCTGGCTATAGTAATGAATCACAATTTTGACATTCCTGCTTTAAAGCAGACCCTAATTTACTACATTTTGGTCAGACAATGTTTTTAATTTCCTGATCCTTAAACACTGGAAACTGGTAAGATCGATGTTCTTAAAATTCAGTTTACTGTATTAAATGTAAACCAAGGGATACAACAGCGTCTTTCACTGCCACATTCTTACATTTAATAAGCAACCCTTCCTAACATACAGTAGATAGAAATCTAATATTGTTTAATCTGTCAGATGTGCAGTTCTGTTATTTTTCTATTGACTAAATTCAGTAAAGGTTTTCGTTGAATATTAATAAATCCAGTAAAACATGCTAAAACAAATATACTGTCACATGGTTTAGTGGGAGCATGTTTTTTTATTTTGAAAGAAATTCTATATTGGAAATAGAGAAAGTGTTTATTATAATGTAGTCTTGTAAGAAAATGTTTGTCCATGTGTGTTTTAGGCAGTGTGCATGAGGGTGTTTCAAAGGTAATAAAGGTGTGTATTTTTCTGTGAAGAAGAAAGAGATGATATGTGTGTGCATGTGTTCTGAAAGAAATATCTATTGTCTTCTGAAAACATAAGTACATAAACATAACACCATTGAGAGCTTTATGATGGACTACAATTAATTTAATCATTCTTCTAGAACTAAAACGCTGTATTCATAGAACATAATATATTTCCGTATGCCCTCTGATTTTCTAAAGTCAATGAACATGATTTATTAGTATGATCTTAATTTAACCTAGACATGCAAACATTCAATATTGACATGTTTCAAATTGAAATCTATATATGTATGACATTTATAATAAATACATTCTTATTTACATGAACGCACAGAGAGAACTTAATTAAATAGATTACTGCCCATAGAGATCTTTGAATCACTATGTTGTTTAGTATGGGTTTACTACAATGTCATGGAAGCACTACAACACGTATGCATGTATTTACATACAACACACTATTTACAATGAAATAAAATAAGTTATTTGACGTCCATTTTTCTATGGCATAGACAAAGGCAGATATGCTCAAGAATTTTGAGTGCCACATTCTGCTTTTGACTTAAACCACTAATGCAAGTTGTTGTTGTTGCTATGTGCTTTTTTTGCACAAACTCATCCAAGAAAGGAGGGTGCTATCAAAGAAATATATGTACATATCAGTCTTTTACAAAATGCTTCTCAATTATTTTATTAAACAGAAAGTTTTCACTATGTTATTAAGCTTATTTGCTAATTTGAGGAAATACACAATGTTGGACATTCTGTCACTAGAGAACAACTGCAGACGCTTGACACCAACATTCCCATTGTTCAACATAAAAACCATTACGCAAAAGATTCCTATATTTAGATGGAGCTGAGGTGGATGGGCACAAAAACACAAAACCCCACGCATAATTTAAAATGAATATTACATATGTCTAATTTTTAAAATGGATGGAGAACTATCACGCTGATCAAAACATAACTGGCACAAGAGAGAACATATATAGTTAGATTGTTTTAATATATGTGATTGTGTTCTTATCTTTTCTTTGAATTTGATTTTAATTCAAATAACAAAAATGTCATGTGGCATACATACTGACCTGAAAGCCTCCACTGTATTACCTTTGACAATACTGCATGGGCTTATTTTGCTTATCAATCTTATTATTCCATTTGTGTGTGTGTGTGTTTTATGAAAAAAGTGTGAATGAGGGTGTTTCAGAGGGAGAAAGTGTGTGCATTTTCTTTGATGAGGGAGGAAAGGAGAGCTTTATGGTGAATTGCAATTAAGTTAATAGTTCTTCCACAATTAGAAAGCTGCATTCACGGGACATTGTACATTGTCGTATACACTCTGGTTTTCTAAAGTCAATGAAAAATGATTTAGTAGTATGATCTTTATATAACCTAGATATACATACATTCAGTATTGACATGTTTCAAAAGGAAATCTATATATGTATGATACGGACAACAAATTGATTCTTATTTGCATGAGTATGCAGAGAGATCTTAATTCAAGAGGTTACTGCACATTTTTTCACAATTCATAATGTATAATGCTAGAATACTTTAGATTATCAATAATTGTTAGACTTATGCATTCAGCTTCAAACAAATATTGTTTTGTATGAGTTCATGCAATATGACTGAATCCCAAAACAAACAATATGAGGAATCAAAATGATTTGGAGATTTGTAAAAAAAAAAAAAAAAAAAAAGTGACCAATATAGGGCAAAAAGGAGGAGCATTAAAACATCTATATTTATGTATTAATATATAAGATAATATATATTATGTTAATATTTTGGTTGACATTTAAAAGAATTCTTCCTAATCTTGATAATTATTTTATTTAATAATTTAGCAGTCAAAATGATTCATGTTTTTGATAAAGAGAAATGCTTCTTCATTTTGTGTGTGTATTCTGTGTTACACTCCAGGGAAAGAATATCAAAAATAAAGCTATAAATAAGAAATCAGGAGAGTTTGCTGTCTAACTGTATTACAGGGGTTTGATGTATGCTTCCGCAGCATTATTAGTCACTCCAGTTAAATCAATGCTGCAATCTTTCCTCTAAGTGATTGATTGCTTTAGGTTAACTCACAGAGTACAAGCTTTCATAAACACTACAATTATCCCATTAACAGATGTAAACTGCTCTGTATATGTGATATCAAAACAAGCAACTTGATCGCCAGGAGCTAGAGTTTTTATACGTTTTATTTTAAAATTATTCTTAACTGTAACACTTTCACGATTTCTGATTCTACAGCTTCACTAAGTATTTACCAAAATATATAAATCTTGTATGATAAAATGTCAGTCAGTCTATGTAACCATCTATTAGCAGAAATATGTGTATATGCATTTATTAGTGTGATGGTTTTCTCTTTTTGTGTGTGAGCGTATGTGTGCAAGTGTTTGGCTTTGTCATGTTCAGTCTAAATGCATCCTTCAGTCTTTAATGTTTAGAAAGGGGCATGTGATTTAACTTTGCCCAGCTAAAACTTGTTATAACTCATGATCAGTTGTCAGTTCCATGAGTAGAAGCACTTTACAAATTCACTTTTCAGTGAGAAGCTCTAAGCTGTCCTGTTTAGGGCCCCCATTCATCATAACAATGTCTCAGATTAGGAACTCAACTAGCAGGTCTTCAGTTGCTGTTGAGAATATATGAATTGATAAACTCTGTATTGGTTTTAATGCATATTGCATTAATCTCATCAGAGTCCAATATTAACTGTATCTGTCAAGCTTTCTCCCAAATCAAACAAAATTTAGAATAATGAATCAGCACATTTATTCAATAAATTGTTTCAAATCTAATAAGACTAATTAAAATCACACATCTCAAATATAAAAATGACAATTCAGTCACATTACATGTACATATAGTATTAGGGACATTATAGACACCAGAACAACAGATTCACGTGATTGATGGCATCATGTGGAAGTTTGACCGGCTCGCCACGAGGTTGTAGCCGACTCAGAGTTCCATGAAATCAGTGGTGCGAGCCGGTCTCCGTTCGGATGAAAATTGCACGAAAACCCCCATAGATGTAATGTAGCTGGTTACATGAGAGTGCTCCCCTCATTCAGTAGATTGAAACTCCCGAACGCCATACGTGTACAATTCGTGAAAATGGGTCAGACAGGACTTCCATGGGGGACCAGGGATTGCTGGAGAGCCATGCCGAAAATAGTTCCAGGCACTCGACGCCTAAGTCCCGCTGGCCGGCCGTTCGGGATTTTAAGATGGCCGCCATCCATTGTTCTCACCACGTGTTCGTGTCCCGAAATGGCGGCCACGCAGGAGTGCTCAATTATCTTGCGGTTTCGTGTAATAACACAGGATTCTACGTTCTAATTGCTACCCAGGGTGGTTCTCGTTCGGTAAAATAGCTATTTTACCGAACAAGGGATTTTGACGACTTAAAGTACCGAACAACTAACAATAAAAGGTAGTGGATTCCATGAACAAAGTAGCAAGGAGGGAAAGTACTGAATGCATGGAGGGTGATTCTTCACAATATTCAAGAATGCTGTGGATTTCTGAATCAAATTAAGTACCACTTTGAGGCTTCACCGGGATCATTTCCCACGGATAGAGCTAATATTGGTTACCTAATAAACCAACTTAAAGGTAAAGCCTTAACTTGTGCCAATCCATTATGGGAGAGTAAAAGGAGTATTGCGTATAACTACAAGGAATTCCTTGCAGAACTCAATTTAACATTTGAACCATTGGGCAGAGGATGACGCTTCTACTCCCTTAATGCGTATCAAACAAGGTAGATTTTAGGTACATCTTTGGCAGCAATTTCATCAAGAATTGCCTTGAAAAATCCTTATTTACACCCTGTTCCAAATTATTATGCAAATTCTATTTAAGTGTCACAAAGATTAAATATTTAGTTTTTTTCATTTTAACTCATGGATGGCATTGTGTCTCAGGGCTCTTTTGATCACTGAAAACAATCTCGGACACCTGTGATAATTAGGTTGCCAGGTGAGCCCAATTTAAGGAAAAATTACTAAAGGAGGATGTTCTACAATTAAGCAGAGCACCTTTTTCATGCAATATGGGGAAGAAAAAGGATCTTTCTGCTGCCAAAAAGAGTGAAATAGTTCAATGCCTTGGACGAGGTATGAAAACATTAGATATTTCACGAAAATATAAGCGTGATCTTCGCATTATTAAGAGATTTGTGGTGGATTCAGAGCACAGACGGGTTCGTGCAGATAAAGGCACATGGAGGAAGATTTCTGCCAGATCCATGCATCGGATCAAGAGAGCAGCTGCTAAAATACCATTACATAGCAAACAGATATTTGAAGTTGCTGGTGCCTCTGGAGTCCCAGTGACATCAAGGTGTAGAGTCCTCTAGAGTCTTGCAACTGTGCATAAACCTTCTATTTGGCCACCACTAACCAATGCTCACAAGCAGAAATGGCTGCATTGGGCAGAAAAATACACGAAGACTAATTTTCAAACAGTCCTGTTCACTGATGAGTGCCGTGCAACCCTGAATGGTCCAGATGGATGGAGTAGTGGATGGTTGGTGGACGGCCACCCTGTTCCAACAAGGCTGCGACGTCAGCAAGGCGGTGGTGGAGTCATGTTTTGGGCTGGAATCATGGGAAGAGAGCTAGTCAGCCCCTTTAGGGTCCCCGAAGGTGTAAAGATGACCTCTGCAAAGTATGTGGAGTTTCTGACTGACCACTTTCTTCCCTGGTACAGAAGGAAGAACTATGCTTTCCGTAATGAAATCATCTTCATGCATGACAATGCACCATCTCATGCTGCAAAGAATACCTCTGCATCAATGGATGGTATGGGGATAAAAGGAGAGAAAGTCATGGTATGGCCTCCATCCTCCCCTGACCTCAATCCTATTAAGAACCATTGGAGCATCCTCAATCAGAGGCAGTTTACATCCAAACAGCAGCTCTGATAGACTATTCTGACATCTTGCAAACAAATTCAAGCAGAAACTGTCCAAAAACTCACAAGTTCAATGGATGCAAGACTTGAAACTGCTATCAAATAAGGGGTCCTATGTTAAAATGTAACGTGACCTGTTAAAATGTTTAAAAAGTTAAAATGATGTCATAAGTTTGATTGAAATAGCTTGTGATTTCAGTAAATATGCTGCAAACACAACAAATGACAATTTTCAGTTCTTTACAACCTATAAAGTGTTTTAAAACTTACAGTGCGTAATAATTTGGAATAGTGCATTGTAAGTTTTTTATGTTTAAAAAAAATACTGTTATCATTAGGAGGTTTGTTCAGTAAAATTTGAATTGTACTCTTAATAGTTGATAACGTGAGAATTATGCTGACTGTTATTTACATGAATTATTTAGGTAAATGAGAAAAATATATTTTTGCATAATGATTTCAGTAAATATGCTGCAAACACAACAAATGACAATTTTCAGTTCTTTACAACCTATAAAGTGTTTTAAAACTTACAGTGCGTAATAATTTGGAATAGTGCATTGTAAGTTTTTTATGTTTAAAAAAAATACTGTTATCATTAGGAGGTTTGTTCAGTAAAATTTGAATTGTACTCTTAATAGTTGATAACATGAGAATTATGCTGACTGTTATTTACATGAATTATTTAGGTAAATGAGAAAAATATATTTTTGCATAATAATTTGGAACAGGGTGTAAATGCAGAGATTAAACCACTATTAGTCCAATCTTCCTCAGAAGCCAAGGTGTGAAATTCTATGGCATAATCTGAGATAGATTGGATTAATAGTGGTTTAATCTCTGCATTTAAAGAAGGATTATCCAAGGCAATTCTTGATGAAATTACTGCCAAAGATCTACCTATCTAAGAGGTTAAATGAGTTCATCACATATGTTATGAAGATTGATAACAGACTTAGGACCAGGGAAATTACCAGAAATAGAACCAGACGTATGACTTAAGGGAACAGGTCTTGATGGATACGTCCTCTAGTAACAACCAAAATAGATTTCTCCTTGATATCATGGCCCTTTTTCAACAAGGAAAGCTTTTCATGCAAAGCCCTGTTGGACTCAAGTGCGGCAGGAAACTTCATTGACATACATTTTGTATCTATAAAGGAGAGATCATCACCTCTGACCATTGAGGCTATTGACGGGAGACCTCTCTCTCAACCCTTGATTAGCCACAAAACCTTGCCTATTAACATTTTCATAGGAGCTTTACACAAGGAAAACATAACATTCCAGATAATTGCTTCCCCTTCGTGTCCCATTATATTGGGATTTCCTTGGCTCATGTTACGGTACCTTCAGTAACAAATGTACAAACCGCCGTTTAGTGAATGCTCCCGGTTCGCAATAATGTTATCTGGTAGCGTATGCAATACAACCATGCGAACCGCCAGCCAGGGAACACTCCAACCTCCCGAATGGTACCCGTACGGCTCCTTCCCTTCACGAGCCACAAGTTCACAAACTGCCAATATCAGCCGAATGCCAATATCTTCCAAGCGGCAAATAATTCCAAAGAGCAGTCTCTAGTCGCCGGTAAATAAATCCCCCCAATAACGAGACCAAGCTCCGCTTTGAGGGTAAAACATGAACTGAGTTAACTGTGGGCTACCTGCCCGTATTTATGCAGGTCTCCCACTTGGTGGACACTCCCCTAGGGGACCAAATCGGAGACTGGAATAGCAGATGGACATGGGGACATTTCAGACATACAATCCCCCAATATTCCCAGCATGCATCACAGTTTCCTCCCCTCTGCTCGGGAGATAATTGAGAAGTAATTCGATTATCTCCCAGAGCACAGGCAAATCGCCATTTTAAATACAAGTCACAAAACACATAAAAATATATAACTTTATAACTGCCGAACATATTACATTCGTGTAACACATCCCCAGATAGCCTGGATCTGAGTGCATATTATTGGCGAATAGCGCTCAGATCCCATACGCACAGTTCAATCGCCATGGAGTCAAAGTCTATTACAGTTCTTTGGTATGCGATTGACTCCATGGGACGGCTATCTGGGGTAAGTCCATTCGTGACTTTACATCTCCCGAACGGCCGGTGTTCGCACACTTCTGTCGATTGAGAAGGGAGGTCGACGGCTTCAGCGGTGTTCGGTTGAAAAAGTGTCCGTTTTCAGTTCCATGAAATAACTGTTGAACTTTCGCATGGTTAAAATGGCTGCCGCCTCGTGGTCGACATACGAACGACGACCACCCTGTATTCGGTTTTAATTGAGAAGTGTCTGTGGTTAACCGCAATGTTCTAATTGGGATCAATAGGTTAACCAGCAGCACACTTCTCTTCTGGGTGGCCGTCCGTTCGGCAGTTCCGTTCAACAGAAAAGTACATTCCCTTAAACCAGGCATATGAACGGGTAAATGCAAATGCCAAAACAGACGAACACAGCAATCCTAGTTCATACAGATGGGTCTGTCACAGCTCATAAACACAATCCTCATATTGACTGGGCAAAGGGGGAAATACTGAAGTAGGGTAAAGACGGTATAGAGAGATGTGTGTTACCCAGTACCAAAAGAGTGGACATCGTTACTTTGCCTACTACTATGCCTCAGGCCTCCGAGGTTCCCATACAATACTGGGTGGTTAAGGAGGTATTCAGTAATAGTCAGACTGATATTCTACCTCCTCACAGATCATATGATTGCTCCATAAATCTGCTACCCGGCGCTATATGCCCCAAGGGAACAGTGCATGCATTATCTCCACAGGAGAGTAGAATCATGGATGAGTACATCAAAGATTCCTTAAGTAAGGGCCACATATGTAAGTCATCCTCGCCTGATGGTACAGGGTTCTTTTTTGTAGCTAAAAAGATGGAGAATTACGCTCATGCATTGATTACAGGGAATTAAACAAGATCACAATAAAGAATGCCTATTCCATTTCCCTCATCTCCGAATTGTTTGACAGACTTCAGGGTGCAAAAGTATTTACTAAACCTGACCTCAGGAGTGCGTACAATTTGGTGAGAATTAAGGAAGATCATGAGTGGAAAACTGCATTTAACACTAGAAGTGGGCACTATGAGTACCTTGTCATGCCCTTCGGGTTATGCAATGCGCCGGCCGTATTTCATAATTTTATTAATGATGTGCTCAGAGATTATATTTATTAATTTGCTCTAGTATACCTGGATGATATCCTTATTTATTCTCGTGACCTTCAGACTCACCACAAACATGTCAAACAAGTGCTGCAAACCTTTCTTAAGAATAGACTTTATTGCAAACTTGAAAAATGCATCTTTGGTCAGACTGAGGTACAGTTTTTGCGGTATAATATTTCCGCCTCCGGTTTTCAAATGGATCCTCATAAACTAGAGGCCGAGCTACATTGGCCATTGCCTAATAGGCTAAAAGCCATTCAAATGTTTATTAGTTTTTCTAATTACTACAGGAGATTTATCAAAGGGTTCTCTTCTGTGATAGCCCACATCACCAATATGACACGTAAGGGGGCTAGTTGTACAATATAGTCTAAGGAAGCTAGACAAGTTTTTGAACTTCTTAAAAAATTGATTGCTTCAGCTGACATTTTGGTACATCCTGACACTAGCAAAACCTTCATACTGGAGGTTGATGCCTCCGAAACTGGGGTAGGGGTGGTTCTTTCTCAGAGGGAAAGTCAGGATACCCCTTTGCATCCGTGTGGGTACTTCTCTAGAAAGTTGTCTCCTGCAGAGCATAATTATTAAATTGGTAACAGAGAATTGTTGGACATTATACTAGCACTTTAAGAATGGCAACATCTTTTAGATTGTTCCAAGGGACCCCCTTTTGATCATAACTGACCACAAGAATTTGGCATATATCAGGGAACGACTGTCTTCAAGACATGCGTGGTGGTCTTTGTTCTTATCTCGCTTTAACTTTCTTATAACTTACAGACCTGGTCTCAAAAATGTTAAAGCTGATGCCTGATCTAGACAGTTTGACATTGAATCAGAACAAGAACAAAATAATTAACCCTGTATCATTCAGAGAATTAACCCTGTTTCATATTACCCTATTGTTCCACCTGATTTTATCATTGCTTCCACTGTTCTTTCCTTATCATCACCTATGCTTGGTGCTATCATAGAGGCTCAATCCAAGGCACCTTGCAATAAACCTCCAGATAAATTGTTTGTTCTGTTGATCGAAAGAGAGAATTAAATGATGGTATTCCATAACAATTTGACTGCTGGGCATCCAGGCATTAATAAATCCACATCCGCTATCCTGAGATAATTTTGATGGGATTCACTCAGGAAAGATGTCAAAAAATATGTGCAGGCCTGTTCAGTATGTGCAGTTTCTAAGGTTCTTCATAAACTACCTTTTGGATTGTTGCATCCGCTACCTGTACCTAGTGTTCCATGGTCTCATTTATCCATGGATTTCATCGTGGAACTTCCTAGTTCTAATGGTTATACCACAATTCTTATGGTGGTTGACCGCTTTTCCAAGATGGCTCATTTTGTTCCTCTTAAAAAAATGCCTTCCTCTCAAGACCTGGTTCTTATCTTTATACAAGACATTGTCAGACTACATGGTATTCCTCAAAATATTGTGTCTGACAAAGGTTCTCAGTTTGTATCTCGTTTTTGGAGGGCTTTTAATAAACAGCTGGGTATTGAATTGTCATCTTCTTCCTCCTAACATCCCCAAACCAATGGCACGGATGAGAGGGCTAACCAATAGTTGGAATTGTATTTATGTTGTTTTGTGAATAGCATACAAGATAACTGGTCCAAATTATTGCACTGGGCCGAGTTTGCCAGGAACAATGCTACCCATGACTCTTCCAGACACAGTCCATTCTTTGTCAATAACGGTCATCATCCTACTGTCCTACCAGCTGTTTTTTCTGACACAGCTATCCCTGCTCTGGATGATCACCTCGCTTCTATTCGTGAGACTTGGACCAAAGTTCACTCCGCTCTCGAGACTGCGGCTGCTCGTTTTAAATTTCATGCTGATAAACGGTGGAGTGGCAACCCTGTTTACCAGGTGGGTGAGAGGGTGTGGTTATCATCGCACAATATCAAACTAAAAACATGACATTTGCCCCCAGATTCCTTGGTCCATTTTGTATCATTCAGAGAATTAACCCTGTTTCATATTCTCTGGCACTTCCTGCCTCCTTACGTATTCCTTATACATTTCATGCTTCGTTACACAAACCACTTATTTGCAATAAGTATACTGTCCCAAGTGTGCCCCCTCCTCCATTGGTTGTTTCTGGACAAGAGGAGTATGAAATCTCTGCCATAATTTATACCAGGTTTTCTCGTGGTTCTTTACAATATTTGGTTGAATTGGAAGGGCTATGGGCCTGCCGAGCGTTCTTGGGTCCCAGCTTCTGACATTCATGCTGGCCACAAGATTAGTTCTTTCCACACCAAGTTGCCTCACAAGCCTGATCCGGCCCGCCCAGTGGGCGGTCTTCAGGTGGGGGTAATGTAACATATTCATCCTCCCCTTGTGCCGTTCAGCAGCTATGCGCCAGACTCCTTCAACATGTTGGTGGACACCGGCCGCTGCGGATCCATGCCGTTTTATAGCCCCATGTCCACCCACGGCAATGACTACGGCATAGGAGACTTATTTAAGCACATTTTTACTTCTTCTCATTGCCCTTTCGTGGTTTCCCTTAGTAGGTTATCCGAGAGTGTGTTCCTGAGCGTTTATTTCTGGTTCCTGACTTTGGCTTCATTTTGACTTCCCTGTATTCTGGTATCCTTTACTTTTGGCTTTCCCTCATCGTCTCCTTCTGTATCCCTGACCTCGGAAAGTATTCTGACTATTCCCTGGTATGTTAAGTCCGGCCATTCTAAGGCCCGGTAAGACGTTACCTTTAGTCATAGGTGTGATATAATTCTACGTGCTGGATCTACTAGAAATCCTGACAAAGATTCGGTAAAGTAGGACCAAACCACTCCAATTAAAGGTGTATGAATATATTACAACCACCATCATCAGAAAGAAATTTACAAAACACAATCAGTGTCACTGAAGCACACTGCAAATAAAATAATCAGTCTCTCACTAGAAATAAAAAAAATAATAAATCACAAATCAGAAAAAAAAATGAGTGTTTTGTGTAACTCACATAACTTTATTCAGCAAAAATAGATGTTTGTGTTGAAGAATGGGGTGCTGCTAGGTAAATTGTAACATTATTGTGTTTGACTTTAAGAAACACTACATTGCACACAACACACTGTGCATAGCACAGTGCTTGCATATTTACATAGCACACACCAGACTAAACATACTCAAACAAAAAAGTAAAAAAAAGTAATTAATATATCTTTATAAACAATTAAAAAAACATGCCACACTCTAAATCAGTAAATTAAAGTTGGTGTAAGTGGCACTGTACTACAATCAGTGGCTAGGCACAGTAGTAACCTAACCATTAAGATCAGACCCAGGCTATGTCTCACTCAGAGCTGGTTTAGGTGGCACTGTAGCTAAACAATATGTTTTTTCATTATTCTCTTTTTATTATTCACTGAAAAACAAACATTTTTTATTAACTGAACACTATCCTCAAAATGGTTTTCTTTCTAAAAACATTCAACAACAAAAAGAGATGTCAAATGCTAATTAAGTGAATCAAAAATAGTGCAAGTGGCAGTAACCCAACAACCAGCCTCACACTAGGATCAATCAAACTATTATTAAACAGGATACATCCCCAAATGAAATCTCATGGATCAGTGACCCAAGCAATCTATTTCCCACTCAAAGTTGGTGTAGTAAATGGCACTGTGCTACTGAGAGGGGCTAGGTATAGCAGTAAACGAAGCAGTCTCCTACTATGTCCAATGACACAGGCTACCCATTCCCACTCAATTTTAGTGTAGGCAGCACTGGCAGGAACTAGGCAGACACAACTGTAAGTCTAAGCAGTCTCACACAAGAATCAATGACACAGGATATCTCTAACACAGTCACAGCAAGGGTATAAGCAGGCAATCCCTGCCTGCTGATCTGTCTTTCTCAATAACTGAAGTCAAAATGACAAAATGAAGTCTCTATTGGTCATTTCTTAATTGATCTGTGAATGAGTTAAACATTTAGAGGCTAATCCTTAACTATCAATTATCTTTTTTTCACCTCTTGAATGGACAGGGGATGCTCTTCACATTTTTGGGAATCATGGCAAACAAAGCTATGTATTTGCCCAAACGTAAAAAAAAAAAAAAAAAAAAACCTTTCTTGTATGATGTCTCTCCTTTTTTACACTACATTTGGAAACGCAAATCCTGAGGGATCCAAACATATTTGGGCATCAACTAGCCCTTTGGTCAGTTTTATGTTGCACGGTGCTCTGGAGATACAGACTTTGGACGAACAGCTGATCAGCCAAATTTATCCTAATCTTAATGTTTGGCAAAACCTAAATACTAAGTTCTATTAATAAGTTAACACAGCAAGGACATGATTAACACATGGAAAGATGCTCACCTTTGTACATATTAATCAGCATTTTATTACATGTATATACATTTTTAGTATCTTCAAATTACTGACACAAAACGTAGATCTAGATTATATTACACACTTATTCGATACTTATCATTCACTACCTTAAACCACCTGCTGTCAGATCCTATCCTGACAACCAAAATATTGTTTTATTTTATTCTGTTTTATTACTGCAACACCTGTTCCTCACCTCTAGTGGCCTCCCTAGCCACTAGTCACCTCAATTGCTCTCACCTGCACAGCATGGTATACCAAATCTGCTACAAAAGGCTACACCCAACTCATCACATGGACTTTACATTGAGACTTTACAAGTTGTGTTCTGAACCTGACAAGTCTTCTGCTCCTGGCTCTTTCTAAAGAAAAACCTGTCCCACATTTACTTACCTTCAACCATCCTGAATTATTCCAGCCTGATCTCCAAAAGGAACCAACTTTATTTATTTACTGGACTTTGTTTTCATATTACAGACTTTCTTATTATTTGCAAGTTTCCTCAAAGAACCCTGAAATTGCAGTTCTGATTACAAACCAAAGAGGCCGATAACCTCAATTGCTAGTTTAACCTGTTTTACTTTACCCTTTGATTCTGTTTAGTTTTTTCTGATTTATATACCTGTTAACTGATAACTCGCTTAGATCATATTGCCTAAACCTTCTCTTCTGTTCCTTCTATTAACTCGAACCTATCTTTTCTCTTATAGGTTTTCCTGTTTCATTATATCCTGTTCTGTGGCATATTGCCTAAATCCTGTTTTCCCTCAAGATTTGTACCTATAATTTCTCTTATAGGTTTATCTTCATTCTCCTACCTAGAACCTTCTTCTTTTAAAGGTTTACCTATTTTCAACTTTGGACTTATTGTCTAAACTCTTTTTTTATTTCATAACCTAGTTATTCTTACCGGTAATCTCAAATATTTTGTTCTGTTTTTCTCTCCATCTCCATCCTCTATTCTTTACATCCTTTAATTCCTACAAGTTGCAAGGTGATGCCTCCATGGATCATATTTGTTGTTCCAGCACATTCTACAGTTGTTCAATCTGATTCGGAGGCCATGTCAACACTCTTTTTATGTTCATCAAACCATTCCTGAACAATGTTTGCAGTGTGTGTTATCCTGATGAAAAAGGCCACTGTCATCACGGAACACCATTGCTATGAAAGGGTGTATATGGTCTGAAACACTCTCTAGGTTGGTGCTACTTGTCCAAGTATCATCCACATGAATGCCACGACCTAAACACAGCAGAAAATTGCCCAGAGCAAAACACTGCCTGTGTTGGTCTGTCTTCTTCTCATAGTGCATCCTGCTGCCATCTCTTCCCCAGGTAAATGACGCACATGCACCCAGCTATCCATCTGATCTAAAAGTAGACTTGATTCATCAGACCAGACAACCTTCTTCCATTGCTCCATGGTCACCCCATGGAAAGCACTTTTGGAGGTGGAGAGGGGTCACCAGAAGGCACTATGACGGGGCTGTGGCTACTCAGCCCCATATGCAGTAAAGTAAGGTGCACTGTGTGTTCTGACATCTTTCTACCAAGGTGAGCATTACGTTTTTAAATAATTTGAATGTCTGTGTGATTGGACCAGATGTCTTGCCTTCGATCCCCACATGTTTCAATTACCCTGATGCCGGTTCACCAGATGTCCTTCTTTGCACCATTTTCGGTAGGTAATAAACACTGCATACTGGGAACATCCCACAAGATCTTTTGGACCTAGTCATCTAGCCCTTACTGTTTGGCCCTTTTCAAAGTCAATTAGATATTTTTCTTGCTTGCAACATGAAATACAAGAACTGACTATACACTTGTGGCCTAATAAATCCTATGCATTGACAGGTGCCATTGTAATAATATAATCAATGTTATTCTCTTCATCTTTGAGTGGTTTTAATGTTGTGGCCGATCAGTGTATTTATCACTGACTTGTGTGACATGAATAGATTTAATCCATAACTATTTTATTCTGACACTTATTGTACATGTTTTGGAAAACATCTCCTCTTGCGGAGACATGTGTGATCTGCTCTTTTCATTTTCGACTCAAATGTCACCTTGGATCTTTATACACTTCTAGAGTGTTTACTAAATTGCAGTCATAACATAGTGATTGACATAAGTGTTAGAATAACTGAAAAATACTATTTTTAAATGTTAAATTATTATGATACAAGTTTGCATGTTTAAAAAAAAAAAAAAAAAGAGAGATCATCATTTATTTGCTTTGCTCCTGGGCATTATCTACCTTGAGCTATTTGTGGAAAAAAAAGTCAAGTGGAGGAGATAAAAATAATGGGGGGCTAAGTTACACTGTATGGTCATTCATTGCATAAGTTTGCTTAAATGTCATTGTCCTACTTTAACTTATCCTAATGAATTATCTTATGAGGCTGTCCACTTACAAAATATACATATTACTTTAATTAGGAACCTATCAAGTCAACCTTCAGAAAGGCTAGTGTGTTTTCTCTTGCATATTATAGGGTGAATGATGCTAAAGAAGTAGCTGTATCTAAGATTAGAATATACTTATTTTCATCTACAAATCTATCGGCAAGCATGTAGATAGGTTTAGCTTTCATAGTTTTTATTTGACTAATAATGTCCTCTATTATCGTGCGATTATCAAATGTTTACAATCAGCTTTTTATTTTTTAACAATATTTTAAGAAATGTTGGAGTACATTTAATATGTAACACACATTACTTTTTGTCAATATCCTTGCTATTCATTTGGCATATTCCACAAAGCAGATCAATTACAGGTGTAATTTGGGTATTTTTACATAATGTTCTTTTATTTTAATTATTTTCTTCTTACATTATGTTGCTGATCAGCGGTTTAAGTCTTTTAGATATTCAGCGATGTCTTTAAAGCAACACTTTAGGCAACCAGACAACTTAATCTCAGGGAAATGGTCTGAGTGTCGTGGCCCTTTAATTTTAACCATGCAATAAAAAAAACATTGTGTTTAGTAGATATGCAAAAGTTATGATTGTAGGGTTAAACACTGCTGTAGTGGCTGTCTTCATCTGAGAGCCAAGTCAAGTTCTGTTCTCATTGCTACTCTCCTTAGATGCTTTTCAGTGGATTGGAGGAGCGCAGACCTGGTCGCACAGACACTTCTTGTAACCAATGCTCCTCGATGAGGAACACTGTATTGGACGAGAAGAAGAGTCCATGTGACATCAAAAGAGGAGGAGCGGGCAGCTTCAATGACTCAATCATGTTTTTTTTTTTAAAAGTAGATTTAGGGGCATTCTGAATCTAAATGCTTAGGAGAACAGTATAGCATTAGGAGTACATATTCACACAGGAATACAGACTATAGTATTCATTTAATGTAATTAAGTTTTTTGTTTTTTGTTTTTTTTTATCAGATTATTATTATTTTTAAGACACCAACAAATTCTGCAGCACTGTACAATGGGTGGACTATCAAGCATGTAATTGTAACCAGAGGAGTTGGTTGCACAGGAATAGAGGGGTTAAGGTCCCTGCTCAAATGAACTTACATGCTAGATATTGTCTCCTAATAAAACTTGTGGCAGATGTACACATTGTAGCTCAATACATACTGAAACAGAAAAGAAACAGATTCTAAGTACATGAAGCTCTACAAACTAAATGGCAGTTTTTATGTAGTTTTCAATATGCAAACTGAAAGCTAGGCTCTAGCATTAAAATGTACCTATCTCAGTAACTACAATTTGTACTCTATTAAAAGAGCATTAAATCATTGTGTAACCATATTTGATTGGGAGAAAAAAAAAAATTTTTTTTTTCTTCCCCTTGGGGATTCAATTTATTATGAACTGCAATGCATACAAATTTAGGCTGATCAGCTGAATGTATGAATTCCAAAGAGACATATTGACTAATCACAAAACAAGACTGATACAATACTTGTTTGTTTTGATTCATGATTCAGAGTGCCATTCTTTGTGCAAGGAAAAAGGGAGATGGAATGGAGAATCCATTTTTTGAGGGAATGAGCAATTAAGTAGCTTGAGATGAAGCTGATATATATATATATATATATATATATATATAATTTTTTTATTTTTTTTTTGGAGGACCTCTGTAAACTAAAATTGTATTTTCAAACAAATTTCAATATTTATTATATCAATGAATACAAGAGTTGCAGCTTTTGCAACCCTTTTTGCCCAGAAGAGACTAATGGTCTCCTCATGGAGAATAAACCTATCACATATGTACATCTTATCTGAGGTCTGTAAATGAGCTGGTCTGAAGATCCAAAAATGCTGATTTGTGGTCTGAGGGGTAGGAGGCAGGTGCGCTCAAGTAGATTGTTCCTTTAAATTCTGAGAGCTCCCAGGCTATTTGTTGGACAGCCAAGGTGGTGTTCCATAATTTAAATATAAAAGTGCTGATTTCTCATAGAAAGTGGAACTTATATAAACTGGGGTAAAAATAGGATATTCCTCACCTGAAGTGAATTATGGGTGGAAAGTAGTTCTTTAAGAGAAGGCCAATAAGCAGCTTGGTTTTTCATGATGGACAAGAGGTAGACATAGGCCAGTGGGTGCACTTCACCACAGATTTATGTCTTGCTCCTGGTGTACAGTAAGTCTTCCTTTTCTTGATGGGCACATTGTTGGTATTAGTGGAGGAGCTACACCCCTGCAGCATAGCAGGCTGAGAGTGGATCTGTAGAGCAGCAAGGCTATCAATGTATTTTGCTAAATGCTGAATGATGACTGAAAAACAAACGTCAGCAAATATATTACAGGAATCAGGTGAATAGTGTCAAATTGGTTGGAAGAGTAGTAATGCATAATCTGCATATTGGGTTCATGGTCATCTATAGAGCTGTTAAAATGGTCAAAGCTATTCGAGTGATTTCCTTTATAGGTGTGTACTCTTCTCAAAGTGAAGTCTTTAATTCACAAAGTCAACACAAAGGTGAAAAACATATTTGAGCATTGTAGGAAGATTGCCTGCAATAGTATTAGGGCTAGCATTAGAACTACACTTTAGACATATTGTTAGGAATTTTGGAACACATGGGGAATATCCATTGTGTATATTACCACCACTTCATAGGTGTTATCTCCCCAACTGGAGCAGGGCTGGATTAACATAGGGGCTGATGGAGCTGCAGCTCCAGGCCTAGGCTATCTGACTGGTATTTTAAGGCAGAGCCTGTATTTGAGGCTGCCTAGCCATGATGGTATTGCAGTAATTCCAGCAATACAAATGGAAATATTTTTCTTAGTATAAATGGAGATTACTCTGCAATACCAGCACCAGCCAGTAGGGAGCTGTGTATGGAGAGATGCAGGGATAGGAAGTAAGAGCATATCCCTCCCTGTCTCTCTCTCTACTCACTGATATGCAGGGGAGCAGCTACACAGTACAGAGAGTTCAGACAGCAGCTCCCAGCCTGCAGAGACAGACTACAGGTCAGGGAAGTGAGGGTTGAGGGGAAAGGCATCAGGGAGACATGGGGACACTGAGACACTAGGGGACACTGGGAGACGTGGGGACACTGAGACACATTGGGACACAGAGACACTGGGGACACAGTGTTTCCATGTCTCCCAGTGTCCCCATGCCTCCCAGCCAGTGTCCCTAGTGTCTCAGTGTCCCCAAATGTCTGTGTTCCCATGTCTCCCATTGCCCCCATATGTCTGTGTCCCTATGTCTCCCAGCCAGTGTGCCTAGTGTCCCCATGTCTCCCAGTGTCTGTGTCCCCATGTCTCGGTGTCCCTAGTGTCTGTGACCCCATTTCTCCCAGTGTCCCCAAATGTCTGTGTCCCCATGTCTCCAAGTGTCCCCATGTCTGTATCCATAAGTGCCCTCATGTCTCTGTGCCCCCATGTCTCTGTGTCCCCATGTCTCTGTGTCCCCTAGTATCCTAGTGACACTGGAAACACTGAGACATGGGGACACAGGGAGAAATGGGGACACAGACATTGTAATGCATAGGGACACTGATGCCAGGCTGGCCTTCCAATTCTTTGGACAGACATACCCCCTTTTTGGACATATTCGCCCCTTTTGGCAGTTCTGGTCATGTGATTCGCATCAGTGGCCTACTCTTTTTCCCCACCCATTGGCTTCCTGCTTCACTGGAAACTGCTGTTGGTATGGATTTACTTGAAAGATGAAAGCATAAATTAGATAAAGAGATTAGCATAGAGTATGTGTTTTCTTATAGCTGCATCCTTTGAGTTTCCCTCCAACACCAACTCCATCAGTTACATGACACTTGAGAGGTATGATTGTTTGTGTTTTTGGTCGATAAGATTCTGTAATTAGGCCCCATCATAATTGTCAGCACCAGGCCCACTGAGCTCTTAATCCGACCCTGCACTGGAGTGTGAGTGTCGGAGATTAATAGGCCAGCTAGTGTCTGTTCTTATTCCATTTAGGGTTCTGACAGAAACTTTCAGGCACAGTAATGCTAGTATGGGACACATCATGCTTTTGTTCACCCATCTCATAAACACGATAGATGTCTTTGTGGAAAGCATGAGTTAGCTCCTGATGACACATTGCAGAAAGATGTAGCAGCAATGATCAGGAAGCTGAAAGATCTACTAAAAACTCGTCTGAGCAAGCAATTTGCTAAATGCCTCCGAACTGATGCTAGCTTTCATGTGTGATTCTATAATTAAGGGTAAAGCAGCACTCCAATGCAATAGCCTAATTTACTGTAGAGAAGGAGCGATAGACTTATTAATACAGTCCTTGATTTACAACAAAAGAGAGGCATGCTAAACAAGCAAAATTTGCACATTAAATCTAACTTGTTGTCATGCTGTTCGATATGGAGCTCTTGGCAATCTGTGGGGAAGAAAGTGAATCAGCAAGCAGATGTAAGTGTCAGGATTACTGTTGATCCAGCACACAGAATAGTATCACACTTAGGACTAAGGATAACGTTTAACCGGACCTTAGAATGGCCGGATTTAACGTACCTGAGAATAGTCAAAATAATTGCCGAGGTCGGGGACACAGAAAGAAACACAACTATGGAGAAAGTCAAAAGTCAAGGAAACCAGAAATCAAGGAAGTCAAAACTAAACCAAAGTCAAATACCAGAAAAAACATTATCAGATAACCAGCTAGTGGAAACCACAACCGAAATAACTGATAAAAAGGTAACTTGGGTTTAAATAACCCTCCCTAGGTTGTAATTGGCTACCTCTGACCCCAAAATGTGTGTGTGTGTCTGACATCTTAGATGTGGGCGACAGTACGTTTCTTATAAAAGCAGCGGCCAGCGTTCCTAAGAACGTCATACCCCGATGAGGACCGGAACGGAGGGAGACCGGGCAGCTGTTTGCTGGGGCCAAGGTAAGTCTGAAACATCTCTGTCGGCATGGCTGCTTAGTTTGTGTGCAGCCATGCCAGCAGAGGGACCAAGAGCCGTGACAGTAAGGAGAGTAGTGTCTCTGAAATGATCAAAGCTTACCTGTGTGAATATGCTTTGCCTCTAACTGATGACCCTCTGAGTTATTGGGATGTGAAGAAGATTGTGTCGCCTGCTTTGTATCTGATTGATTACCAGCTATTGTCATGCAAACTGAACACAGTCCAAAGTGAGATAGTGTTTTATCTAGGGATGTGCATGATCTGAAATTTGGTTCGGTTTGGAAATTCGGGTAAGAAATTTTTTTTGGCACTTCGGCACTTTGGTTCGGTTCGGCACTTCCGAAATTCAGGACTTCGGCAATTCGGTTAGGGACTTCGGCAATTCGGAACTTCAGCAATTTAAGAAAATCTGTAGGGCTCCCTAGCCCTAGCTCAACCCTAACCCTACCTTAACTCTAACCCTACCTTAACCCTACCCTTATACTAACCCTAACCCAACCCTAACTGTAACTCTACCCTGTCCTAATAATAGCCGTACCCTAACCCTACCGTGATAAAATGAATGGTGTTTTATGTGAGGCTGTTTTTATTCCCTATATCTTCTTCAGAGAGGCATATGACATTTAACCCTGGGGAGAGCATGTGTTGTATGTGTTGTATGCAACACAAATTAATGTTTAGTAATGGGCCCCTGGGATGGAGCATTTGGAGAGTATGGCGGGCCGGTGCTCCACTCTTCAGTTTATATACAACTGAGAGAAATAAGGTCCAGGCCAGGGTTTTGGATTGTCTCCAACCCATTGCTCAGCTACAGGTAATCACCTGCACAAACGGAAATAAAACTCTCCCTGGTAAACAGGTAGAGGAGACTTTTTATTTCTCCTTTATGGGCTGGAAGCAGCAGGCTGAGCACTGGAGTGCAGAGAGTTGCTAAAAAAAAAAAAAAGTTTTTTTGTTTAAGTGTAATTGAATGTTTGTAATCGCTCAGACGAGCTAGGATTTTGTTTGCTGGGCTTTGTTACATAATTATTTCTTTGGTGGTTTTCCTGATGCTGCCTACTGTGTGGATTTTCCAAATAAAGTGACTGAACTTATATTAAAACAAAAGACTGTGCATGTTTGTAACCTAGAGGACCGTGCTAATTGCTATACAGGATCACACTTACTTAACCCAGCCCTACCCTAAACCTACCTTAACCCTACCCTAACCTTACCTTAAATCCTAACCTTACCCTAACCCTGTCATCATTCACGTAATTTTGCCTCCTATTCTTGTTTTGCCACTTTTTAGAAATCTGAAGCACTTCGGCACTTCGGCCATTCGGTTCGCTTCTGGAATTCGGCACTTCCGTATGTCCGAATTGCCCCAAATTAGTCCAAATTCACATTCAGACTGAAACGAATTGCACATGTCTAGTTTTATCTTCCATGGAACACTCTGAATCCATAATGCTCTCTCCAAGTCAGATTACTCCTCTGTTCACGTTGATACTTAAGGCAGCATCATCGGCTAGCTAAGATCCATTTGGCCACTCTCTCTCTTTAAAGTTGTTTCTAATTAAATAAACATATTCTTAAATATGGCAGTGAATTTAAAAAAATTTCAAATTAAAGTTCAGCTGCTCCTGTGGCTTCCCTGTTTTTCAAATGTCTTTCATTGCAGAGGTTTGACTTTGTCTGGCAGAGTTATGTGGAGTAACTACACCTCTAACCTCTGCAGATGCAGCTAGGAGTGGCATTGTTCTTTTACCCATGCAGTTTGACAGTCATTTAAGCTACAGACTGGACATGTGGGAAAGCTTTGATCTTCTCAGGGTGGAAGGTATGGGTGAATTGTTAGTTGCCCAGGGCCCACTGTTTCTTTTTATTTTTTTTTTATTTTTTTATAAATCCCTGTTTTAAAATTAAATTACTCACACTTCTGCTCCTTGTTTCCAAATGTCTTACCCTGTAGTAATTTTGCCTTGTGGTTTGGTTACACCTGCTATCTCCATAGATGCAGTTTGGAGAAGCTGATGGAGTACTATTTTGTTTGCACACTTAAGAAGGTCAATGAGTAGGCATGGATAGTTAACAACCCATTCACCCATATATCCTGGAAAGAAATCTTTCCCACACATCCAGTCGTGAGTGTGGAAAAAAACATCATCATCTCCATCCTAAAAATATCCCCTTTAAAAAAACAAAAAAAAACAACTCCAGCAGCAATTTTTGTTGTTGTTGATTTAAACTAAATTTAGGACAATGTCCCTACAGGTTGGATGTGTGGGAAAGCTTTGAGTGAGTCATCAGCATTAACTGTCAAGTGGCTTTTCCTTTTAATTTTTATAATAAATTATTTTCTTTTTTTTTTAACTAAAATGACTCCTGCTGCAGCTGTTGTCCATTTTCATTAATGCAAGAAAATACAGAAAAATAATCTAAATTTGCCAGCTCAGAATTGACATAACAAAAATGATTGATTAGGTTAGGCAAGGGGTAGGCAACTTTCAGCTGGCAGATGTTGTGGACTCTGTTTCCCATAATGCTTTCACAGCCATAATGCTGGCAAAGCATCAGTGGTGATGTAGTCCACAACATTTGCAGCACTGAGGTTGCCTGCTTTATTTACTGACTGAATTTTATTCCTCAGTTTCTTATTAGCTAAATTTGTCCAAACCAAAGTCTCAAAAAATGTTTACTTGAGGATGAAATGATTTGACTGAATTGACTTGACTGAGAAAGGAGAGTAGAAGATACCTCCCACAGGCAGTTCTTCTGCTCTCCACACATATATACTATGGTAACAACAGTACCACAAGAGTAAAACCCACATAACATAAGGACATGGCACCACTGGATCGAAGTTAAGGTGATTATATATCAAAATTTTACATTGTATACATAATGAATCTCTGTGATAAATGATGTATTCTATGCATGTGGGGCATATTTAATTTACTTTAAATCAACTTTATTGTGATGCCAATGGTCATTATTGTTGATGTTATTTAAGGATTGTAAATTGGACCTTCTGTACTTTTAAGCAAAAGAAACCCACATTCCATGAAAAGGTTGTGAAAGATTAGTATTACGATAAGAAATAAATAGCCCCAAATGTAACATATACTTACACTGTTGCTAAGAATGGGTTACAGAGGTAAGACAGGCATAACCAAATATATGCAAACTAGAGAGAAGAGAGCTAATGAGGTCAGAGTTCCACCTGAGACAGGCGGAAAACTGCACTCCACCGGAATTACCTCCAATTAAAACATCATCATTAAGTAATAATCTTTATTAAGAGTAAAAATACCGACACACATAAACAATGAAATAGATACACAAGAAAAAATGTGCAAACCAAAGTGTATTAAATAAATCAAAAAGTGTTAATTATAACGTTAAAAAGGAATGGGAGCTTAGACGTTATATGTAAGTACGCTGAGTTTAGTTTAAATTGAAATTGTGTTTCAAATAAGCCTCAAAGGGTGTAGTTAGTTAATATATTGCATCCATATCTCTGGAATGTATACAATGTAGCAAACAGTTTAAGTATCCCTATTTAAATAAAAGAGATATGAGTATAAACAATTAGACCATGAGATTAGATTTATCCAATATGGCAAAAAATGTATAGGTCTATTAAAAGATGATTAAACCATTAGATGAGCAAAAGCTAGATTTGAATAGCCTAGGTAGCAAAGGAGATTAACTCCTGTGGTTAACAGTAAATCATCCTATAAATAAACAAACAAACCACTCTTATGGCGCTTAGCAATTAAGGTTGCCCTTTATCCATATAGGGTGATGTATTTAATCAAATCTAGGATAATGTCAAACTCCTAATGAGGGTTTCTACTTAGTTATGCCCCATCAAGAAAAAGCCATGATTAGACTTTGGGCAAAAAAGGTTATCAGCAGATTATTGTTAGATGTTGTGCTATTATACCACCTACAATATATCAATAGTAAATCCAGGGAATAAACATAAACAGATCTAAGATTCCAAATGGGGGAAAGGTGTATAGAAGGGATAAGCATTTAATTATATTTACATAGGTGTAAGGGTAAAATCATCTCCCAACACATCTACCTAAACACTTCTCCCAACCTGCTGCTTTGAGGCAGCTGATTCCAGACCACAGACATATGTATAGCTGAGTTAATGAAAGCTAAAAAACAACTTTCTCCATTCCAAAACGTGAGAATAAAATCAAATAAAGGTGGATCGGCACTAGTTTTAAGATAAGACAAGGTAGAGAAGAAATGTCCTTGCACATGGACAAAACCTTTAACTCCTTGGTCAAGAAGGAAGCATAAATAATTTCTAAAGGCCAATTATTCCTTCTCCTTTGGTATGAGGCAGATGACATTTATTAATACTTCTACATATTTGTTAAATGCAGGAATCGTGGCAGGATAGATAGATATATAGATAGATAGATATGATATAGATCATATATATATATATATATAGTCTATTTTGGTCTTAAATTTGAAATTCAATTTGAATTCCAAACAATGGAATATTGGGATTTTACAATGAGCATTCTGACTTCAAAGGGAGCTAAAACCAATGATAGCTGTACATGGGTGATATAGATTCATATGTTCTTTCAATAAAGGTAAACAGTCAGGAGATAAGGTGTAGCAATACATTCAAAAAAGGATATGGGTAAAATAAGGAGAATGAAGAATGATGGAATCTGGAGATATCACAGAGGTTGGTAAAATAAGATAAGATGATGATGAGTGGGGTGCTGAAGATGAGGAATAAGAATTGTCGAATAGGATATGAAAGAGGGGCAGATTAAGATATTAGAATGCTAAAAGTAGATTGCGGCTTCAAGAAATTAAAAGGTGGGTATTTTGGTGAAACTGGAGAAATAAAATGAGAGCCATGGGTGAGAGAGAAGGAGATTGTCTGATCATATTTGCAAATTTGAAATGTTAATGTTTAGAACTGCCAAGTATCAGAAACTCTTGCTCACTTTTGTTTATAGTTTGCACAGATTTTGCCTTTGTGATTAACTTCCTAGTTTCCCATCCTATCTATCTCCATATTCTCTTTTTCTCCATTTTAACATCAATTCCCCTTGACATCACATCTCAACTGGAGTCCACCAAGGTTCTTCTGTTTTATCTTAGTATAGTCTATCTTGACAACTTATTATTATTATTATTTATAAAGCGCCAACAAATTCCACAGCGCTGAACAATGGGTGGACTTACAGACACATATTTGTAACCAGATGAGTTGGACACACAGGAACAAAGGGATTGAGGGCCCTGCTCAATGAGCTTACATGATAGAGGGAGTGGGCTATAGCGACAAAAAAAGTAAGGGTAGGGTAGAAAAGTATGTTCCTAGGATAGTATTCACTGAGGGCTTAGTATTGTTTTGATATCACTAACTACTTCTGTTATTTCTCTGTCTGAGTAGACACTTTTCCTTAAATTAATAAAAATGTAATTTGGACAGATTATCTTTTTTAAATGTTACACTTTAACAAGATACAGGCAATTTCATACCTGCCAACTTCTTCTCCCACATTGTTCATCCTCGTGTGTCTACTTTCTTCATTCCTTCAACATAATGTGTTTTTGTAAATATTATTTTATACACTGCATGGTGTTATGCATCCCTGTTATACAATTGTGAAGTCCTGTAGAATTTATGCAACTATAAAATTAAAATATAATTGCATGATCATATCTGCACTTGATGTCTGTGTGTATGCGTTTGTATTTATGTGTATGATTGTGTGTGCCTGTGCATTGCTTTGTTAATAAGCTGGAATAGCAAAGAGCAAATAAAAAACATTCTGGTTTGGTTAATCTGCTTCTACATTATTTATTTATTTATTTATAAAATATTTTACCAGGAAAGATACATTGAGATTTCTCTCGTTTTCAAGTATGTCCTGTGTCCACAAATCATTGCATTGTTACATTAGGTACAACAAAATACAAAAACAATATGAATACACAATATATACAAAATTTAACATAGAACAGGCAGGAAATATATAATCAACCATGACACGTGCATTCTGTTTTGAGGTATGTAGAGAGGGATCTCTTAAATGACTTTAGGCTTAGGGAAGATTTTAAATTGTGCGGGAGGTCATTCCACAATTGCGGCGCTCTGTAGGAGAAGGAGGATCGGGCCGCTTTCTTTTTGTATTGAGGTAGACTAAGTAAAGTGCTTGTACTGGATCGGAGCTTATAGAAAGTGGGAACAGCTGGGGAAAGCATTTTGTTCAGGTAGGGTGGGAGTTTCCCAGAAAAGCTCTTAAAAACAAGGCTGGAAAGATGAAGGGTGCGTCTGGATTCCAGCGATAGCCAGTTTAGTTCCTTTAGCATGTCACAATGATGGGTCCTGTAATTACATTGTAGCACAAATCGGCAGAACGAGTTATACAATGTGTTGAGTTTATTAATGTGGGATTGCGATGCAGACGCATATACTACATCCCCATAATCAATGATTGGCATCAGCATTTGCTGTACAATCTTTTCCTTTACTGTAGGGCTTAGGCAGGCTTTGTTTCTGTTCAGGGCACCTAATTTTGGATAAAGTTTAGATGCAAGCTTTTCTATGTGCAGGCCAAAAGATAGATTGGGGTCTAATATCATACCCAAGTATTTGAAAGAGTGGACTGCGGTCAGTGTGCCATTTGAATTTGTTTTGATGGATAGGTGGGGATTGTGTAATTTGTGTAATTTAGGTACTGTTCCAAAGATCATTGTGACAGTTTTGTCAGTGTTCAGGAAGAGTTTGTTTTTTGCGATCCACTTTTCTACCTCTGTAAACTGGTCTTGGAGCAAAGCCTCAAGTTGCGGTAGATTGGATTTGCTCGCATAGATTACCGTGTCATCTGCGTACATGTGTACATTTGAGGATTGGCAGACATTAGGCAGATCATTTATAAATAATGTAAATAGTAGGGGGCCGAGAATGGAACCCTAGGGAACACCACACGTGACTGGGAGAGGGAGGGAGTCACTGTCAGAAATAGACACATATTGCGAGCGATCCGATACATACGATCGAAACCAGTTTAAAGAACGATCACCAATACCTGAGTTTTCGAGTTTGTGCAGTAGAATGTCGTGGTCTACTGTGTCAAAGGCCTTAGCAAAATCAAGGAAAATAGCTCCAGTTAGGGCTCCTTGTTCCATGCCAGTTGTGGATGGATGTCATTGCAAACTTTTAGGAGGGCAGTTGTAGTGGAGTGATTCTGGCGAAAGCCCGATTGATCAGGGGTCAGATAGTTTAATTGTTGGTAGTACTCACAAAGTTGCGTATGGACACATTTTTCTAAGATTTTTGACAATACATCTTCACACATTGTGTTAAACTTACATTTTACTTTATTTAATTATCTTTAAGCATCCAAATTTAAGTATCTTTATTACTGAGCATTTCATTAGCATATAGAAAATGTACTTGGTAATTTAATTAAGCAGTGATAAACAGGTGAATGTAATAACCCACTCACCACAAGGTGTGTGCACTTTTTTTTATTCCTTAAGGCTAAAAAGCATTATTTAATTTGAATCATGGTCACTGTGTTTTTACACTATAGTCTTTTAAAAACATAGCTTGTATCTGCCCCTTTCTAAAGTAATACATCTATAGCACAAGGATCTCCAACCTTGACTACTGCAACCCATTGCTCACTCAATTACTGGTTGCTCGGATGATAATAGCTTGGTTGTGCAATGCTGGGCAGCCTGATTAAAGCTACAGGAAATATTTAAAGCATTTTGTGACATTTTTCATGATATGATTTAAGCGGAGAGGGAAAAACTCCCCTTGTGCTGCAATAGTAAATTGCAGAGCACTCTGTGATGTCATCAAGGGATTCCATCTGCTTAAATCAGCAAGAAATTCCTCTTGCTGGCATCAGCAAAGGGAATCCCACTAACACTGTTACTAGGATCAGGGCTAGAGTCAAGTTTTGAATTAAGGTTCAGCTTAGGGTTAGGTTTAGGGTTGAAGATTTAAACAAAACCAGCAAAAATACAGTGTGTATGTCAAAATTCTAAAATAAAACATGAATACGCAACCTTTTTTTATTTTTTGTTAAAGAAATGATCTACCAAATCTCTAACTATAAAATAGCAAGGCCTCTTATATGGCACTGTAACTTCACTGCAATATCAAGGTAGTGGCAAAGTAGATTGTTATAGAATTGACTGTACCTGCTGCTCATGCCACTCCTCTCCTTGGGCAGTGCTGGCAATATATACTCACCTTCAGTCTCGTGAATGGCTCCATCTGCTGGTTCACGGGCTGAACTATAGCCACTAAAAATAAATTGTATAATAATCACGTCACACCCTTAAAGGGACCACGCCATGTTGGCTACCCCATGTTGTTTGGAGTCGCAGAGATTATGTGGACAAATGAGCACTCATATGAAGCTATTTAAAACCTGTTCTGGCTTTAGTCATTGCCCTATCGTGGTTTCTGTTTAGTAACATGTTTAGTACTCCTGCGACTCTCTTGTGATTTCCTGTTTTTGACCCTGGCTTTGTTTTAACTCTGTTAACCTCTGGCATCCTGACCCAGCTTGTATTTTGAACTGTGTATTTTTGGTCTCCTGACCTGGCTTTTTTTTCGTGTGTTTTTGACCTTGGGCCATTCCTGACTTTCATTATTTCTTTTAATACGTTAATTCCGGCCACTCTAAGGCCCGGTTATACATCTTTTTTGGACCGTTATTTTGTGGATACCCGGTTTCCTGAGTGTAAAGGTAATAGCAACCATGACACAGATATTGTTTTACTCAGAAGAGTTAGTTGAGCAGAATTTGTAAGCGTGGCTCAAAACAAAATACACAGCAAAAAAAACCTAAATCTTTGACATAAACTGATGAGAAAAATGGGGCATATTAACATACAATATACAGCCTTTGAGATACTTTTGAGTCTCTACTTTTGCAAATGGTAGGTCTAAGTGGGGTAATCTGAACAGTCAAACTGCTACAATGCCCCAAAATAAGACATAGGCCCATCAAATGGTCAGGTCTCTTACATGCATTACAGCTTCACTGGATAGTATCAAATGCAGGCATGAGGGGTAATTTTGATCTCAGAAGATGGAGCTGAAATCAATTTGTGATGTTCTAAAATCCTTGTTGCGTGCATGTAAGCTGAAAACGCACATTTAACGACATTTAGCAGGGATTGGTAGTTAAATGGCTGCATAAAACATGTCAAAATATCCTTAAGTAAATACCCTGTGGTATCTATTTATATACATATATACTTGTTTATGGCAATTTTATTTTCTGTTATGGCTATTGAACTTAGAAGACAGGCATATTAACGTTCTACATCGAAATTGTATTTTACACCTTGCATTTTGTGGCCTGCCTCTGCAAAATCAACTGAAATAGCGTTTGTCAAAGGGTTATCCTAACCCTTTTCAGGGGGACTTTTTTTTGTGTAAAATGCCTTAATAGGCACTATTTACCAAGTCTCCACCTGTGTTTGCCTTAAGAAATGCAAAAAACGTTTTGTACATACCTGGAATCTTGCTCCGGGCAAACCTCATTGCTATTGTAGCGCCTTTGTGATGCCAGCCAAGGCCTTGCATGGTCAAATCACAGGTTTCTCATAAAGAAGGCTATAATTGGACAATTTGGCCAGCTTAGAGCGCATCTGCACAATCTGTGCTTGCGAGGTGAGGTAGAGAGGGAGGGTGGAATTAATTTATTT
Organism: Pelobates cultripes; assembly: GCA_933207985.1. Classification (NCBI taxonomy): domain Eukaryota; kingdom Metazoa; phylum Chordata; class Amphibia; order Anura; family Pelobatidae; genus Pelobates; species Pelobates cultripes. Next base: position 106,700,295 of record OW240913.1, read on the forward strand.
GTTTACAAAGCAAGCAATTTTATTGGGAGGAGAGAAAAAAAGCTTTGCCCTATATGTTAATTGCCAGTGTGCTGCGTGCTCTAATGACGGATATATTTTATGCACAGAATTTACATTAGATAGACCAAAACAGAGTTCCATGCTACTGAAGTCACATGTGCCAGAGGTTAACTAGCCCCTAGCTAGTTATATGTTCTGGGAGGGTAACTGGCCCTGGCACACCGAAGTGCAGTTTACACAGTATGTGTAGTATCCAAGCTGGAACACTGCACTTACATACTTCTACCAGCATGACCATTTCAAAGCACTGAAGCGGTCATGGTGATTGGGGTAACCATTTAAGCAGCACTACTTCTGTATGCATTATTATTGCCAAAACTTTGTAAAAAATGTGTTCCATTTTTAGTAATCTTTAATAATAAATGAGAATTTATGTATTTGTCAAAATGAATAAAAAGAGTGTGATGAAGCCTGTGGCAGAACCGCTCTTCATTCAATTGTGTGTTTTCCCCTTTGTATTATTGTGTTTCCCTAGCTTATCACGTATTATGCCCTGTTCCCTGTTCGGAAGCATTCATACGAATGGAACCCCTTTGTCTACCTAACGGAGACCACCCCGGTGCACCATTACATCACACCAATTGATCAGAACGTTTGCACCTGCAACATAAGTGCAAAACTGCAAGGGAAGTAATTAATTAGTGCTCCCCTGGGTGGCCGCCCTGTCGTACAGACGAACTCCACCTGGGGGGAGCATTCGAATCCCGAAAGGAGATGCTAGAGACTAGGTTCCCTTTTCCGTGTGTGGGCTCATAGATACAGAGGATCCTGGGTAGAAACCTCTGGTTGGCTGGGTGGAAGACCCTTTGCACGGGGTTATGCATAAAAGCAGTTTGTGGTATAACAAAGCATTGTTGTAGCCTTCATCTAGTCTCGACTGATGTTTGGGGATGTGGTTGCTGAAACAGCAGGATTTACTTGTATGTGGCAATTGGGTTCTTCAGGAACGTACGAATCAGCGCCCGAACTGTGAGCTATAATCTCTAAGTACTTAACAGATCAGAAGGAACGAATGGGCATAATGAAATACCCGAATTCATTACAAAGAGCACTATAGGGTCAGGAACACAATGTGTATTGCTGATGCAGTAGTTTTAAAACCACCATTTAGGTGGCTTGTCTTTTTTTGCTCACCTTAGAAGGTAATACAACTTACCTTATTTCCAGCACTGCGCAGGTCTGCTGGCCCTGCCCGATCTGCCTCCTTAGCTAACATCACCAGAATTGAAGATCTCAGCCAATCAAGTGCTTTCCCATAGGATCAGCAAAGAGGCGGGCCAGGGCCAAATACTGGCCTGGCCAATACATCTCTACAAGGAAAGTTCAGCATCTCCATGCAGAGTGTGGAGATGCTGAACGTCAGCAGAACTCACCCATGAAGAACCTCTAGTGGCCGTCTAAGGAGTGGCCACTAGAGGTGTTCCTAAGCTGTAATGTAAACACTGCATTTTCTTTGAAAAGGCAGTGTTTACATTACAAAGCTTGCAGGGACTGACTATGACTGTATGTATGTTCCTTTAAAAACTTTTTTTTATATACGTGTTGGTGCAATAAATAAGGATAGAAATTGTGATTGAACACACTAATACCAAAAATGCCAAAATTGCTTGTGTCCTTAAAGAGATACTCCACTGCCCAAGTAAAAAGTAAATAATTCACTGTTTATTAGATATATCCTAATTGGAGATTATATAGTGCTGCAGAAAATATTGACAGCCCTCTGGGTGGTATTTGTGTCTTCCTTATTCTCGGATCCCCATCAGAGACCTTGGGGTCTGATGGTGCTACACAGTATCTTCCATAGAACTGCACTGTTCTTGACAGATATCTTGGATGTCCCACTCTGAACCCCCTTGAAGACACCCTCCAAATCTAGGGGTTACATCCCCAGGTGCTCGTATCACCAATGGAACTACTACTACAATCACTTTCCTTATCCTTTCTAGCTCCTTTCAAGGTCGTTACTATATATGGCAATGCAGCATTTCAAAAAGTTCTGTCACCCAAAAGAAGGCAAATAGTAACAAAATAATACAATTAATATTGAAGTTATTTACTTTCCCATATGAAGTGCATTATAAACATTATGTTCTCATGCTATAGTTGCTCTTGTGTTGAAAAGATGATCTTGCAAATTAAATGATAGAATGAAATCAATATCAATTTTTCTTTAATGATCTGCATTTTTATTTGAGATTTTGTATGTTTGGCTCAGATTTACACAGTCAATTTCAAATGATAAAATTCATTACATTATTTTATGATAAAATTCATTACATCTGCCAGTCTGGTTGATTTGCCATGACAAAATCTTTGGAAGATGATTATAAACATGTTCTCCATAAACGATGTAAAACAAGAAATTTTACTTTTTCTTTTTCAGCTGACCTTGGAATTAGTTCTTCAAATTGCAAGTGAACCACTTCTGCCCTTTAATGCACTGGATGTTGCATTAGAAATACAGAAGAATATAGAAGGTAATCCACAAGGATGCATTTTGTATCTTTGTTAAAATATACTGTTGGTACTCTGAGTAAAATTGCCTCAAACTACATGTTTTTGTTGAACTAAAGTACATATTCATTTTCCCTGGGGCTATGGCAGGAGTGATTTCCTATGTTGTCTCTACGTTTTAATATTACCTAATCGTACAGCACACAAAGGTTCAATTGGAAGCAAATTTACTTTTATGAATTCATACAGAACAATAAAAGGAATAAAAACACGATGACAAAAAATATGCTATTTATGTACTTCAACTGATTATTTTGTGATCATATCTATTTTGTTTTTCTAGCTTGCATCAGAGTGGAATCATATAGAAAATGAAAATGCTAAATCTATAAATAAAGCTGTGATCTGAGCCTCAATTTTTGAAGCATCAATGTCAACCTCTGAGGATTTTGCAGAATTTGCAAAGACCCCAGCTGTAACATCGCCTTTGGGGGTCTGGTGGCTGGGGGGCAGGTAAAGGATACCTTAACTTGCCCCTTGTGGGAGTAGCCATCTTTCTCTGGCAGGTCCTCTTCAGCTCCTGGCATGGCAACATCACACAGGCTAAGTCTATGGAGAAAATTGCAAGACTGCAGGATCCTCCATGGGTAAAGCCAATTCCCTACAGCCATTACTGGTAGTTGTCCTTACTTTGTCTCAGGATATATCTTCTAACACAGTCAATATGAGTATTTCATAAAGATTTTATCTTTATGAAATACTAATTTTTCAGGGTGGGGTGGTGACAGTGTCGCTTTAAGCAGCAACATGCAGAGGTCTTAGCACAAGCAACTATACAATAACAAAAAAATAAGACAGGTAGATGTTTGCCACCATTAAGTAAATAACCCAGAAATTTAAGGTGCACATTGAATAAGAAACATCTAAATAAAGGCAAGAGTAAGTGACTAAATAACCTTAATGGTTATATGTGTGTGTATATATATATATACATATATATATATCTCAATCTAGTAGAGAGCATTCAGGTTTATTTACTTAAAGAGTACTTGTCTTGGTACTTACAACTATAGCTCCAGATATAGTCTGCTTTATTCTATCTTTACATTGTGCTAGCAAATGAACACATTTGGATAGAAACCTATTTAAGCAGGTATTTCTCCATCCTGTTAATCAATTCTTCAATATAGATGACTGTAGCAGAGAATTAAATGACAAGGAGAGCAGAAGAGACCTCTTGGCATTGCTTGGTAAATGCTGCTAGCTCTGAACAGGGAGTATAGGGCCGGAGTGAGTTCTGTCATTCTGTTCTGATGCTGGAATGCTAGCATGTCTGTTTCACAAAGGATATTTGGGGAATTATCACCAAGCAAGGCAAATAAATGAAGAAAACATTGGTGCGTAAACGTTAATCATGTGGAATTTGGTTATGTGTATTGTGGCTGTGATGGTTACATATCTGCCCTCCGAGTCTACCTGGGTTCCTGTCACTGAAAGGGGCAGTGTTTATGTAGGAGGATGGCTACCCCTGCACGCTTGCGCATTGCTCTGACATCATAAGTCCTTGTATACATTCTATCTACCAGTGTGACAGAGGCTGAGTTGGGTTTCTTTTATTAGGGCAATGTCGGCTTTCTTAGCCTTCAGTTCCCTTAGTAGGAGATTATGCTCGGAGAGCGAGTTCAGTCCTTTACATTTAGTGAGACTACCTTTAGAGCCATACTAAACTGTCAGAGGCTAGTTGATACCAAGTGCCATGGGCCCTCCAGACCTGGGTCCCCTCTCTGTGCCTTTTCCCTTCCTATGTCCCCTCAGCCCCCAACAGTGTAGGTGTCAATCCCTGTGCCATGTAGATGTCAATCCTCCACTAACATTTCCAAGGCATCCAGCTGTTGTGCCATGGAATCGGCGTGGGATACCACTGTGTTGTGGGCCTGCACCGCAGCTTCCACCCGCTGCTCCAGCTCAGATGTGCGCACCCCCAAGGCCTGAATCTCAAATTTGACTTCATGAGAGGTTCTGGCTATTTCCCCTGCAAGATAAGGTCTCACTTCTGTGAGTTTATGCAAGATTTGCGCTGTTTCTCCCATGGGGATGTTGGAGGCATCGCCAGCGGAGTGGGGCCGGGGGAAAAGAGCTGCAAGGACTGGGGTCTTGGGAGGTCGGAGTCGCCCACAAGGCCGCAAACATGTTGGAGACAGATCGGGTTTTCATCCCGCTCCACTCATTTCTTTCTGGGCTGTTTCACTCCGTGACCTGTGCTAGCAATGGTAAAGGCTTTTGGAGATGTATGTGGGTCTCGATGCTGCAGGCAAGTGCGTGATTCAGTGCAGATGGACGGGAGCTGTGGAGTTATGCTGCCATCCTAGTCTAAGGCCAAACCATGCCCCTCAAAATATTTTTTTACTCAAGGAAAATACATTTTAGTCGCAACATCTCACTTAAAAATTGTTTTTTTCAAAAGCTTTTATGTATCCAAACATAATGTCAATACTTTTGCCAAAACCTTGTAACTTAAAGTTCAGTTCATTCATATGAATAGAGAGATCTGTAAAAAACATCAATGTGCTGACCCTCATTGATCTGAGGAAAGTTTGCCAGATCCTTATCCTCAAGAAATACAGTAATTTCTACAAAGCACTCCACAAATCACTCAAGTACTTTTCCTCAGCTCAGCCACCTCACATTATTGAACACCAGCAGTCCACTGTAGGCTGAATCAACTTCCTGTAAAAGTGCAGAAAATTCTCACTTGTAAAGGGGTCGAGCAGCTATACAATTCACTATTTTTGTTACAAGTGACATTAACTAATTTAATTCTGTGAATCCTGCCTTGGCACATATCACTTCCTGATGGAAAATGCAATGAAAAGGCACAAGTGGGTGTCCAATAACTACCATAAACAATTTCACAAATCCCAAATTTTTTTCACCATATTGGGTGACCCATCTGTGTCACTGACACAACTTTAGAGATATCAATGCTTAGGTCATGGAATGTTTTTATAACAACCTTACATATTTGCTTCCTGATGTACTTATTGGCACTGATTCTAACTTTATCAACTCTTCTCTCATTGTGAGACCATCAGAATATTGAGCAATAATGGCCAACCGAGCATTTGATGTGACATCAGTAGTTTAATCAAGAGAAATTGAAAAATATTTACAATTATTTAAGTCTCTTTTTCATTGATGCTGTATGTTTGTGTTCAGTCTCATCATTCTGTCTTTGATTACATTTCTACTGAGTGGTAACTCAGAAATTCACTTAATAATAGCAACTTAATTCTGCATATCGTGAAATAGAACTGGTGCACATCTTAGTAGAGTTTCTTTAATAAATTCTACTTCACTGAGGGCTTTTCCATGCTGAGCTATGGAGTGAGCAATGCAGAAACTTGCTGATTAGACATGTGCATTTGTTTTCCTCCGAATACGATTTCGTCCGAAAATTAGTTTTTTTCGTATTTGTTTACTAACACGTAAACAAAAGCCCTACATACAAAATATAAATTAAACGAAAGGGCAAATGCCGAATGCATTACCTTTTCATTTTGTTTCATTTGTTTAATAGACTCCATGCTGCAGGGGAATTAGCCCCCACAGCACGTTGAAAAAAACAATGCGCATGCGCCAAAAAAAACCAAGGCGGGTGCCGGCAGCGCTACCAGCTCCCTCCTTGAAATAATATTTATTCCTCCCCACCCCCATTAAAACCTATGGTAGTCACTATCACGCCCATATTAATAAAAGGGAGGTTAAATCCACCCACATGCCCCTATTTGTGGCATGCAGCGAGTAGGGGCATGTCGCATAAACAAATTTAAAATTACTAGTGACTGGGCAGCCCAGTCACTAGTGCAATAAGGGGGGACCTGTCACAGTGATGGGGGGGGGGGGGGGGGGGGGCAATGAACTAACCCTGTAAGATACCCTGTAAGATACAATGTCATACTTACCATTAGATGTCTTCTTTCTTCTTTTCTTTTCTTTTTTCAGCCCTAAAAAAGGCCAAAATGCAATTTGTGTAATTTAACTCATAACACTGTGATTGGTTGCTTTCAAAAAAGAAAGCAGCCAATCCCAGTGTTATTAGTCAAATTACACAGCATGGGAAAATTCCAAAGAACTTTCCCATGCTGTATAAATATTTTATTTTACAGGGTTAGTTTATTGCCTCCCCCTCACTATTATTAGGGTGAGGGGAGTAGGTAGGTTATTTTTATTAGGAAAGGAGTGACTAGTGACTAGTCACTTTATTATTTGTTGTCCCAACCCGCCGGTCATGGGTGTGAACCTTGGGGGGGACATTAGGTCCCACATTTAATTAATTAGGATCCTCACCCACCGCTGATGAGTGGGGACCTGATGGGGGCATTAGGTGCTCCCCCATTTTTTATTTATTTAGGGTCCCCCTCCGCCGCTCATCGGTGGGAACCAGGAGGGACTATAGGTCCCAACTTTAATTAATTAGGATTCCTACCTGCCGCTGATTGGTGGGCACAAGGGGGGACATTATGTTTTATATTTATAGCCCCAACCCGTGGGGGGTGCTCTTTGTCCCCCCCATTTTAGTTATTTGTGTTCCCCAGCATGGGGTAACAGGGGGACCAGTGCAAGGTCCCCCCTTATTGCACTAGCAACTGGTCAGCAATAGATGACAAGTCACTAGTAGTTTTAAACGACAGTGAGCAGACACTGGCTACTTGCTGTTTAGGTGACATGCCCCTACTCGCGGCATGCCACAAGTAGGGGCATGCGGGAGGATTTAACCTCCCTTTTATCAATATGGGGGTCGTAGTGACCCCCATACTGACTTATATTTAGTTTAAAATGACATCGAGCAGCCACTGGCTGGTAGCTGTCTTTTAAAAGTGGATATAAATTAATCTTGTATAGAAGTGTAAAGAGTATGGTATGAGTATGTATAAGAAGTAGCTATTTAGATCAGTAGCACAGCCTTATTGTGTTACTGATCTAAATAGTTACTTTTTCATATTGCAACATTGTTATAGTTTTTGCTATAACTATTGGTTACACGTACTCTTACCCTATCTCTCTATCACTTCTATATAAGATACTGTTTTTTATATCCAGTTTTAAATGAGAGAGAGCAGTCACTGGCTGCTCGCTGTTTAGGCGACGTGTCCCTACTACACAGGGGGACCTGGCACAGGTAGGGGCATGTGGGAGGATTTACCCTGTGCCAGGTCCTCCCTTATTGCACTAGGGACTGGGCAGCAGTAGCGGGTGGATTTAACCTCCCTTTTATCAATATGGGGGTCATAGTGACCATACTGATTTATATTCAGTTTTAAATATAGTGTCATGACCTACTCATGGCATACGGGAGGATTTAACCTCCCTTTTATTAATATGGGGGTCAAAGTGACCTCCCATAGTTCTTAATGCAGGGAGGTAGGAATTGTTATTTATTACAAGGAGGGAGCTGGTAGCGCTGCCGGCTCCCTCCTTGCTTTTTTTTTTGGCGCATGCGCAGTTCTGTTATTATTGTAATGGGTGAAAATTAATTATTTTTAACGAATTTCATTCAGAAAACAAATGGTTTGCTGCCAAAATTCCAGATTGACTAATGACATTTTTATTTAGTATCATTCGTATGAAATGAAAATTTCACTGGTGCACATGTCTATGGCTGATGTTAAATTTGTAGAGTCTCTTTCAAATTTAAGGATGGAATTTGAGTGAGCCTTATAGAGGTGTAGCTACCTGGAAATGTGTTCATTCCTTTCATCCTCACTTTCTTTCAAGAGCTGGCAATGATTAGTTTCAAAATGTCTATTTATAGTCCATGTTCTGCTTACTACCATATCATTACACAGTATGCACAATGATCTGTTGTTTCTGTCGATAATGCCATGCATCTCAGTCCATATGTCTTGAAAGGGTCTGCTACTGCTACTACCAGTTTTCCTTTATGTAATCTTGCTTTTTTATTTTTTAGGTTCTCCATCACAGGGCTCCGACAATAAATAAATAAATATAGACATAAATAAATAAAAATCACAGCATTTTCTACAAAAGGTTAATAGGTTTCTTACTCCCACGAAATCAAAACTACAATTATTACAACGTGGGATGTCCTTCGTTCCAGTTTCTAAATTTGATAAGTTTAACTGGATGAAGGACATACACCTTTTCGCAAGGAAACTGGCATTACACAAATTCCATCGCATTCGCGATGAGAAAAGAGCTAAAAATCTAGGCTTACAAGCCTCGGATATCTGTCTTTTAGACACACTTGTTGACTTACTTTCTTGTAATGACATCTCTGTAAACTCGCAACCTCCCTTTACACAATTAAGGAGAAAGAGTCTATTTACCCCACACTTGGCAGAATTCAAATATATTGATATATTTGTTGAGCTAACATGTGGCGAAATAGACAAAATCAACCAGAAAGATCTTACGATCGAACCCGGCAGTAACATCACCCCACAGGAACAAATATCCCTTAAACATCTGAAGGCGCTTGATGAAATAATATTTAAACCATCTGACAAGGGTGGGAATACAGTCATCTTGAACAAATCCAATTATGTATCGATGGTACATAATCTGATTCAAGATAGTGACACATATGAAATACTTACCAGTGACCCCACCAAAAAATACCTAGTGGAACTCAAAAATATTCTGGATATAGCCCTAACCACGTCTTTAATTTCTAAAGATGAATATAATTTCATACTGGTCAAAAACCCTATAATTGCAACATTCTATGCCCTCCCAAAAGTACACAAACAGAGTGGTAGACCAATTGTCTCGGGTAAAGGTAATTTGACCCAGAATGCCAGCCTGTATGTGGACCAGATCCTGTGAAAATTGGTTGTTGAACTCCCATCATATCTGAGAGATATGAAGCATATCTTGAACACCATAGAGACAATATCACTTACGGGTGATGCCATGCTATGTAGTCTCGATGTTGAGAGCCTTTACAGCTCCATACCACATGAAGTGGGTTTAAAACACATTCAAGCTTTTTTGGATGTACACCCTTTAGTCTCCTCTTTACACAACCAATTTGTGCACGACTTGATGAAATTCATCTTGACGCCTAATTATTTTATCTTCCAAGGTAAATACTATCACCAGGTGAGAGGAACGGCTATGTGGACGGCTTGTGCCCTCTCATATGCCAACCTCCACCTGGGTTGGTGGGAGAGAACTATGGTGTTCAGTACAAACATGCAGAGATATACTAGACACATCAAATTATGGAAGAGATACATCGATGATGTCTTGATAATCTGGACAGACACCATAGCTCTCTTCCATGATTTTGTGATGACCCTGAATTTGAATGACATTAATCTGAGACTAATGAGTGAAGTTGGGGGTAAGATAATTAATTTCTTGGATATTACCATTATGTTGACAGAAGATGGATATCTGAAGTCCACACTCTTCCACAAACCAACAGCGACTAATAGTCTGTTGAATTGGGAGAGTTACCATTCCCCACCCCTTAAAAAAGGTATACCCATCGGACAATATCTACGTCTTCGGCGTAGCTGCTCTACTGTAGAGGACTTTAAATTGAAGGCCAAGACTTTACAAAGTCAGTTTAAACAAAAGGGTTATCCAAATAGATGCATTAAAAATGCATACAAACGTGCACTTCTTGCAGATCGTAAAGATCTGTTATCAGAGGATACCAACCAAAAACTATCACAAGAAATTATCAGGTGCATAGGGAATTTCGATGCCGGTTGGTATCAAATCATCAAGATTTTGGAAAGATTCTGGCCCCTATTACACCAGGATTTACATATACATAAAGTGATTACGTTTCATGCCTCAGTGACTGCAAGAAGGGGGCGTAATTTTAAAGACATCCTAGTCCCCAGTCACCTCAAAAACACCCCTCAAAATCCAACTTGGCTTAAGTCCCCAGTAAAAGGTACATACCAGTGTGGCAGATGTAAAGCATGCCACTTCATACGTCGTCCCTCAAAAACCTTCCCAGACTCTTCCTATTCCCAGGAATTTAATGTTAAAACCTTCTTCAACTGTCAATCGAAAGGTTTAGTTTATCTACTTACCTGTTTGTGCAAGAAACTTTACGTTGGAAAAACATCTCGGATGTTTAAACTTAGAATAAGGGAACATGTCAATTCAGTGAATCCAAGAAGACTGATAGAGACACCAGTCTCCAAACATCTGAAATTGCATCATGGTGGGTCTTCGGATGGGATTAGATTCTGCGATATAGAAAGGGTTACATTTGGACCAAGGGAGGAGATCTAGACAAAAAACTCTTACAAAGAGAGAGAGTTTCTGGATCTACAAGCTTAATATACTTTCACCCCTTGGTCTCAATGAGGGCTTTTCATATACGTCCTTTATATGGGATTAATTTACCAATTCCCTACATAAGCTTTGTAAATAAATAAATCCATTTATAAATTTGTATATAGGCCTGATACACATGTAATTATGCAATATAGCACTAGTAGGTTATCATTATCATTTTTATTTTTATTTTAACTGTCTTTATTTTCACGTTTATTTTTTATTTTCATGTGGACATGGATACCTGTACCGGGCTGTCCGGTCAACTCACACATGTAACAGTATAGAGATGGCTCCTGTATATAGCCCAGGATACATGGTCCACCTTATATTATCTTTGCTGCTATACAGTTTCAAGCCAATATGGACACATATCAGTGTGGGGGCATTTGATACAATAAATTATGAAACATATAGATAGATGTCGGATATTTACTTTGGCTCATATTCTATTTGGAGTGATTGTATACAATAAATCTAAAAGGGTATATTATTTGTACATATGGGTTTAATATTGCTCTTCATTAGATTGCATTTTTATTAAAGATCCACCTTCATGCAGCATTGATTTTGCACATAGGACAATACTGTCTTTCTATCACTAGACACATATGTTGGCTTTGTCTATAATAGGGACACATCTTGATGATTAATAGGATACCTAGAAGTTGGGGGAGTTTGAATCCACAAGACTATAGACTTATTCCGTTGCAGAACAAATGTTTAATCACGCCCATAGGGGCTGCCCGCCGCAATATGTTTCATGCCAGGAAGCGACTAGCTCCGCCTATGTGGGTTGGTTCCTACAGCTGGATCTCTAAACAGAGCCAATAAGACACCTCCAATTTGCGACCACATGGAGTACCTATGTAGAAGCCGATTTACAGCAATAGACAACGTGAGTGCTGACAGCAGTCACACCTGGGTGAGACCCTTCCCACGGACATTATTAGTTACAGGTATACAGTCCCTTTGGCGCCCAGTATACTTAAGTGAGTCTTGATCATTATTCTGTTGGCCCCTGACGAAGGTGCAGCACACAAGCACCGAAACACGCGTCAGGCGTTTTTTCTTTTCTTTTTCTTTTCTTTACTATGGGCATGGGGCATCATTTGATTTAAGCACTCTTAAGTCTTAATATGATTTGATTATATTTTCCCATTCTAGCTCTTTGCTACTATGCCTGTCTAGATAGTTTTACAGGGAGAGAGGCTTTATAAATTATACTGCCAGTTTATTTTAAACTGACCTTTGCATTCCATTTTCATTCTATTTTCTCTCTCTCTATTCTATCTAAATATCTGCTCTGGATACTATTGTGCAGTAATCCTACATTGCCTAGTTTGGTCTTTTTGGGACCACAATCAATAGCCCTATACTGTCTCTTTATTTAGGGACCTGATCAGGGGCGGGCTGGGCCGGGGGGCAGGGAGGCAATTGCCCCCCAGGCCGCCCTAAATTCCTGTAAGGCCGGCCGCGGCAGGCCGGCCCTTTAAATACTGCAGCCGCCTGAGCGCTCTGTTAAGAGCCTGAGGCGGCTGCAGCTTCTCCCCTCCCCTCCCCTGTAGCGTGGCCGAGCTGCACTCCGGTCCACGGTGGCCGGCCAGCCGGCCGGAGTGATAGGAGGGTGCACACTGAGTGTGCACTTCCTGTCAGTCCGGCCGGTTACAGGAAACAGAAACTCCTGTTCCGCGCGGAGTTTCTGTTTCCTGTTACCGACCGGACTGACAGGAAGTGCACACTGAGTGTGTGCACCTTCCTATCACACCGGCCGGCCGCGGACCGGAGTGCAGCTCGGCCACGCTACAGGGGAGGGGGTAAGAAAGAGGGGAGGGAGGGGAATAAGAAGAGGGGGGAATAAGAAGGGGGGGATAAGAAGAGGGGAGGGGGGATAAAAAGGAGAGTAAGGAGAGGAGGGAGGGGGAAAGAATAAGAAGAGGGAATAAGAAGAAAAAGGGAAAAGGGAAGAGGGAGAGGGAGAGGAAGGAGTAGAAAAGAAAGAGGGGGGTAAGAAAGAAGGGAGAGAAGAATAAGAAAAGAAGAAAAGAGGGGAGGGCGGAGTAAGGGAGAGGGGAATAAGAAAAGGGGGAGGGAGGCGGGAAGGAGTAAGAAGGAGGTATAAAGAAAAAGAGGGGTAAGAAGAAGAAGAAGGGGTGAGTAAGAAAAAGAGTGGGGAGTAAGAAGAAGAAGAGGGGGTAAGAAGAAGGGTGAGTATGAAGAAATGGGGGGAGTAAGAAGAAGAAGGGGGAGGAAGAGGAAGAAGAAGAAGGGGGGGTAAGAAGAAGAAGGGGGAGCAATAAGAAGAAGGGGGGTTAAGAAGAACAGGTGGGGGAGTAAGATGACCAAGGGGGGAAGTATGAAGAACACAGGGAGGAGGGGGGTAAGACGAACACAGGGGGTGTGAGGAGAACACATAGAGGGAGGAGTGAGAAGAGCACAGGGAGGGTGGGTGAGTGTGAGAAGAGACCGCTAGGGGAGGGTGGGGGAGAGGAGAGACCACTAAGGTGCAGGGGAGAGGAGAGACCACTAAGGTGCAGGGGAGAGCTCTACGGGACAGAAGGGGCAGCTCTATAGGACAGGGGCCAAGACAGGGAGCTCTTTCACACTATGCGCGCACACACACACACACACACACAATGCATCCCTATACATACACAGAAACACAACATGCTTCCCTTACACACAGAGAAACACACAATGCATCCATTACACACACACACACAATGCAACCCTTACACACAAAGACAATGCATCCTTTGCACACATACACAGAAACAGACAATGCAAACCCATACACACATATGCAAACACACACACTTCTTTTCTTACATACACACAGAAACACAATGCATCTCTTACACTCAATGCACACACATACAGACACACACCTTGCAACCCTTATGCATACAAACACAGATTCACACAATGCATCCCTTACACACAACCAGAAACACATAATACATCCCTTATACACAAATACACACTGCTTCCACTACACACAAACACACTACATCCCCTGCACAAACTGGTAACCCTATACACTACATACCATAAGCACACATATTAGATCCTCTACAATAACACATAACACATCCCTACACACTCCACTCCCTGTGAGCGAACTCATGGGTGGGTGGAACTTATGAGTGGGCCTTATGGGCATACTCACCGTCAGGCCCTGGGGCCCAGACCTTGAGCTGTGTAAGGGGCCCCCAAAAAATGGAGCTACTTCCAATTCTCCCAGAACATTGAATTTTGTGACCACAGTTGCAAACAGCCTCCAGAGATCCTGTTCTACACAAGACCAGTGGAGCCAAACTGCAGCCCATCATCATCCTCATCTGCTTGTAAGTAGGCAATCTAGTATATTATTAGTGACACTAATCTATAATGTACCTCACATTAAAGGGACACTCTAGCTTAATGAAGTGGTTCTGGTGTCTATAGCTGGTCCCTGCAGGCTTTTTAATGTAAACACACACTGTGTGCAGCACTGGCGTTAGTTCATATGGGTGGGGCATTGTGATGTCACATGGGGGCAGCAAATTTTTATTTTGTCTAGGGCGGCAAAAATCCTTGCACCGGCACTGATCCTGGGCAGGTGCACCAGTCTACTGGTGACCCACAGGAGGGGAGTGCACTGATTGCACTGCACTCTCCTCCTGTCCAGCCCCATCTTTACCGCAGTGCAAGTGCCCTCTGCCCCTAATTTACAGTGTCTCACACTCACAACAAGCAGTGCCTGGAGCCGTGAAGGAGCGGGTATGGCAAAGAGCTACTGATTAGCATAACATCAATATCCGTTATAAAACCAGGAAAAGGTGGGCATGGATGGTGAACTGATTTGGTGGTGCAATGGGCCACTTGACTGGTTTTGCCCCCCAGGCCTAAGGCTGCCAGCCCTCCCCTGGACCTGATCCCTGATTGCTAAGTTAGCTTTATTTGGATGTTTCCACAATTGGTTTCTATGTACCCTTGACAGTTGGGATTTGAGATCTAGTACTCTAGGAGGTAGTATCCAGATGCTTATAAGGGTTAGATTAACAATAGGGGTCACAGTTGGGATTGATATTAACATTTAAGCCTGTTCCTTAATAAAGCTTTATCCCAGTATTTTATATAATTTCCCTCTATCTAGTTGGTAGTGACCTTTTCCTGTTTCTAACTTGGATGCATAGTGGTATTAGTCATATATGTATATACTTTATTTATTTATGTTTTCATTGATTTCATGGTCTCATTTCTTTTTGGGTGAATCTAGCCATTGTTAATATTTATATTCATATTTAGTTCCTACGTGGCTGTATTTATATCCAGGCGATGCATAGGGTCTCATGCTTTGACCAATATTGAGACTACTAGCATCTATTTCTTCTTTTTGTTGATCAATTATTTTGGGGTTAAGCCCCTGGAGACCCCTGGAGCCTCCCTGCGGTACATAAGAACGTGAGTTCAGACTGGCACTATTATCTTAGGATCTAGTGCTTAGGTCTGCTCTCGTTGTCTTGTTTCTATTTCTGTCTTTTCTTACCTCTGTAACAGTGTTGTTGGACTGACTCCTGGTGCAAAATAATTCAAAGCACTACAGTCTATTGTGGCGATGTAAAACAAATGCCTGACTCACAGAATATCTTGTTGAGCAGCGTTTCTGTCTCTTCTACCCCTTCCTCTCCTCTATCCTAACTGAAACAGAAGCGGAAGTTTATTTCTTTTTTAATTGGGCGGATTCACTGCCATCTAACAGCAAACATTTGCAAACATTAATTTTCTGGCAACCCTGATCGAGTGCATCCATCTGCCATGAATGCACCCGATGATATGAACAGTGGCGTCACTGGTTTGCAGTGTCTCTTTAACCACTCCTTCAGGCAGGCTTTTGATGCTCTGCCTGTACTGAGTGGCTTGAATTAAAAAACAAACAAACAAAAAAAAAAAACTGTAAAATAAATTACCGTATTTTTCGCTCCATAAGACGCACCTCACCATAAGACGCACCTAGTTTTTAGAGGAGGAAACCCAGAAAAAAAAAATATTCTGAACAAACTGTTCCATAGTGTTTCTTACTATGGGACAGTTTGTTCAGAATATTTTTTTTTCTCCCCTGTCCCATAATGATCTTTAACCCCCCTTTCCTCTGTCCCATAGGGATTGTTAACCCCTCCTCCCTGTCCCATAGTGTTCTTTAACCCCTCCTACCCTTGTCCATTAGTGTTCTGATCCCATAGTGTCCCCCCTCCCATTGTTCCATAGTGCACTTTCCCTCCCATAGTGTGTCCCCCTCCCCTTCTCCCATAGTGTCCTCCTCCCTTTCTCCCATAGTGTCTCCCCCTCCCTTTCTCCCATAGTGTCTCCCCCTCCCTTTCTCCCATAGTGTCCCCCTCCCTTTCTCCCATAGTGTCCCCCTCCCCTTGACCCATAGTGTCCCCCACCCCTTCTCCCATAGTGTCCTCCTCCCCTTCTCCCATAGTGTCCTCCTCCCCTTCTCCCATAGTGTCCTTCTCCCCTTCTCCCATAGTGTCTCCCCCTCCCTTTCTCCCATAGTGTGTCCCCCTCCCCTTAACCCATAGTGTCCCCCTCCCCTCGTCCCATAGTGTCTCCCCTCCCATTGTCCCATAATTACTTACCTGTCTTGGAGCGTGGGCCGGCTTCACAGCGCGCTCCGCCGTCCAGGAACTTCTATTTCAGGTTCCAGTTTCCGACGGGACTGAAAGGAAGTGTGCACCGGAAACCGGAACCTGAAATAGAAGTTCCTGGACGGCGGAGCGCGCTGTGAAGCCGGCCCACGCTCCAAGACAGGTAAGTAAATCTTCACATTCGCTACATAAGACGCACAGACATTTCCCCTCACTTTTGAGGGGAAAAAAAGTGCGTCTTATGGAGCGAAAAATACGGTAAATGAAAATGTAAAAAAAATCAACCTCTCCCTCCCCATGTATGGTGGTGATCGGTCTTCTTCTGGCAATCGGCCTTCCTTGCTTCCTTGAGCTTCTAGCAAATATATCTCTAATGATATCTCTAATGAGACAGAAATATGTATTGGAGCTGATGTGTACTGTGGTCGTTGCTGCCACTCAGGAGTGATGGGAGTGAGCGCAGGACTTTTCTTTTTGTATTTGTATTCACTTTTGGTATCACACAGCTAGGTTACAATGCTGCCGCCCATCCCGTGTGTTATTATTATTATTTATATAGTGCCATCACATTCTGTAGCGCTGTACATTGTTCCCTATTAAGGGTTAATAAGTATATAGGGGTGTATATAAAAAATTCTCCTTTCTGTCTCATTAGAGATATCTTTGCCAGAAGCTCAAGGAAGCAAGGTGAAGGGTCAGAGTAGGACCCATCTAGGGGGGTCTGCCTTGACGTTGGCAGGTGGGCATTCCCTCCAGTGGCCATTGGAGTAACTAAATGACCTCCATTTGTTTAAATATAAATAGGGATTAAGGAGAGAGCGCATATATATATGTATATATATAAATATATATATATGCACACACATGCACATATACATGTAAATATATATATAATATAAATTGGAAAAAATTTTTTTATAAAAAACAAAAACACAAATATGAGTGTTTAAAACAGTAAATCTTATCATGACGATGAAATCACCAGTAAAAGTGAAGTTTTTGTGTAAAAAAAATGCAAAAACCAAATAAAAACACTAACTACTGCAAAAGATTGGACATACCCTGGGTTGTCTACATTTGGTTTGTCATGATGGGGTTATTTCACATTCCTGGACTACCATATGGTCTCAAAAGGCAACACAGACCTAGCAAACCAATCTGGCAAACTTAATCGGGCAAGAACTATAGTGAGCTTGTAACATTCAAAAACACCATAAAACCTGTACATGGAGGGGGGCAGGGGGTATGGTTATAATCGGGAGACTTCGCTGAACACAAATATGAGTGTTTAAAACAGTAAAATTTATGACGACGATTAAATCATCAGTAAAGGTGCAGTTTTTGTGTAAAATAAATGCAAAAAACAAATAAAAACACTAACTTTGGCCAGTGTTTGTGACTAAGTGGCTACTACAAAAGTTTGGACATTCTCCATTTTGAATACCGTGAGTTGTCTACTTTTACAAATGATGGGGTTAATTTTAATTCCTGGGCTTCTATTCGGTCTCAAAGGCAACATAGGCCCAGCAAACCAATCTGGCAAATTTCAATGTGCAAACATGGAAAAGGGGAAAGCCCTACATTTGACCCCTGTAAGTTTGCAAACACCCATAAAACCTGTACATTGGGGCACTGTTGTACTCAGGAGATGTTGCTGAAAACATATTGGAGTGCTCTTTGTCAGTAACACATAACAGGAACTGAGAAACCATGCCTAAATACAATGTGAGAGAAAAATAACACAAACAAATTACTACCCTAAAGTTTGACAAATAGTGTTGGTAGAATTAGTGCATGGAAAGTGTTAAAATACATCCATTTTAAATACCCTAGGGTGTCTTCTTTTCAAGAATTTATGATTTGATGTTGATAAATTACATTGGCTAGCTTCACAAATGTCCCAAATAGGACATGGCTACATGATGACCAGCTGTGAAAATTCCAAGTTGGAAAACTGGAATGGGCACCCTCCAAATAAGTTCTTTTAGCCCCAAGAGAAGCCGACACACCTATAGATGGGTGGTATCACTTTACCCAGGAGATGTTGCTGAACACATATTGGGGTGTTAGTTGGCAGTAATACATAACAGGAGCTGAGAATCCATGCCTAAAGTACAATGTTTGTGAAAAATAACAAAAAAAATTACTACCTGTGGAAGAATAAGTGCATGGAAATTGTTAAAATGCCACCATTTGAAATAACCTAGGGTTTTACATTTCAAAAATATATGGTTTGATGGGGGTAAATTACATTGGCCGGATTCAAAAATGTCCCAAATAGGACATGGGTGCATGATGACCAGCTGAGAAAATCCGAAGTTGGAAAACTGGAATGTGCACCCTCCAAATAAGGTATTTAGCCTCCAGAGAACCCAACACACCTATATATGGGGGTATCTCTGTACTCCGGAGATGTTGCTGAATTCATATTGGGGTGATCTTAAACCCTTAAAGTTCTCTGTACATGTATTCTTCAATTGCTATGTGTGTCAAAAAAATCACCAATTATTATTTTATTTTTTTAAATTTTGGGGGGTTGTTGTAGATGTGTAACAGATTTTGGGAGTCAACTTGGAGTCAAAGTGTGTTTTTTTACCTTTTTTTCATCATATTTTATAATTGTTTTTATAGTAAATTATATGATATAATGAAAATAATGGTATCTTTAGAAAGACCATTTAATGGCGAGAAAAATGGTATATAATATGTGTGGGTACAGTAAATGAGTAAAAGGAAAATTACAGCTAAACACAAACACCGCAGAAATGTAAAAAGAGCCCTGGTCCTTAACGGTAAGACTATTGAAAAAGGATCTGGTCACTAAGGGGTTAATCATATGTATTGCAATTACAACGTTTTCTTGGTTGTGAAGAGATTTCACATTATTTTCAGTCTAAGCGAGAAAGACATTCTCTGCACTGCCTTTTGGCATAAAATGGTTAAATAGTGATGGTTTTTTTTCACATCAGGGAAGCTTTTATCTTTTAATGAGAAAATGCATAATTTGTTGATGCACGGTAGTATACAGTAGAGTAGAATGAAGTGTGCCTTTAAAAAACAGCAGTCTGCGGAGTAAAGAAGAGCTCTGTCTTTGTCCCAATAAACTTGTGCAGAAATGAAGCGTTGTTGAGGATTGCTCAACAGGCTCAGGATCAGTATTCTGGGCTCAGGGTTCAGGGCGGATTCGAGGAGGGAGTGTTTGAGGTGACCGCACTGCGCTATGAAGCCAGGGTTCACTCTAGTATTGCCGTGACTCTGTCTCCACGTGATATCACGGAATGCGCATACGCAAAGGAAAGGGGAGGTTGGGAGAAGGAGCAAGTAAGACTCTTATGCGAGTTACATGCAACCCAAGAGGAACTACCAGAGTCACAATGGTCACAGTTGTAACCAGGCTCTAAAGTTCATGCTTTTCAGAGGTAGCTATGACCCAAAGGTGGATCCCCTTGCAAGACTGCTATTTAAAGGAACACTATCGGGTCAGGAGCACAAACATGTATTCCTGACCTTATAGTGTTAAACCCACCATTTAGGTTGCTTTTCCCCCCTCAGCCCTCTTAAAAAGAATAGGAACTCACCATATTTCCAGTGCCGCATGGGTCTGCCGGTGCTGGCCCACCCCTGATCCGCCTCCTTGATGACATCATCATAATTGCCGATTTTTAGCCAATCCAATGCTTCCCCAGAGGGAAAGCATTGGATTGGCTAAAATCGTCAAGAAGGCAGGATGGGGGCAGGACTAAACGCTGTTTTGGCCAATCAGCACTTCTTCATAGAGATGCATTGAATCAATGCATCTCTATAAAGAAATTTCAGCATCCCCATACAGAGCGTGGAGACACTGAATGGCAGTGCTGTCTACTGTGCAGCACTGCTCTAGGAAGTGGTCTGAGGAATGGCCACTTGGAGGTGTCCCTATGGGCAATGTAAACACTGCCTTTTCTCTGAAAATGCAATGTTTGCATGAAAATGTCAGAAGGCAATGATTATACTCACCAGAACAACTACATTAAGCTGTAGTGGTTTTGGTTAATATAGTGTCCCTTTAATATCTTTACAATTTTGCATATCTTTCTAGGGAGTGTGTGGTCTACACCTTTTGGCCATTTCATACACTCCTTTATAGTACCCATGTTACCATGGCAAAGCTCTGACTCTTTAACTGAGTGCTGAATAAAAGAGCATTTCATGTGGACCCCACTAGACCAGCAGAGATACTAGCAGAGTCCAAGCTGGACCACTAGGGATTAATATTTTATACACCACTTCTTGCAACAAAGGTAAGAAAGAGGGATGTAAAAAAAAGTTAATTTGAAAATATTATCAAATAAATAGGAAAAAATGGCGGGAAGCTTTTAGTACATCCTCACACGCCCTCCCCACACACATCCTTCTCACCCAATCTCACACACATTCCACTCAGTTATCCCCCATCCCCCACTCCTCCTCCCCCCCCCCACACACACACACATATATATATGTTACTACCGCAAAGGATTCTGGGGGGGCATATGTCACGAACACACCCTACTCCAAGAGTGCGCGTAACGTAGTTGTGGTGGTGAAAGGGTTAAAGTACACTATTTGTCTGCACTAGACCGGAAATAATGACAAAATCCCCCTTTAACACCACCCACACTTAAACATAATAATATAACTATTACTATTTTAACGCTGCCACCACCAAGACAATTTATAAATGCGGTGCCTTGGTCCCCCAGGTAAATCAGCAATAAAACCCACCAAATATTACTTAGTATAATATTCAAGGAATTACAAAAATACTAACTAGTCTCTTCAGGTAACGTGATTCTTAACCAGACAAAGGCAAAACTTAATAAATGAATGTTTATTATGAGCAAAAGATAGTCACAGTGCATATAAAAAATATATGATAAACAAATTATTTACACCAACAACAGATAAAAACAAAAAGGATAAAATACAGAAGTCCTAATTACTCACTTAGGTTTTCAAAGTACAACTTCTGTCCAGGGGGTCTCTGGCAAGGAAAGATGGTGACTCACCCAAAATTAGATCTTGGCCCCAAGCAAGTACACCAACACCCTTCAGGATTATTAGATATATACCCTGTGGTTTATCAAGTCTTGCCCAGGGGTGGAGTTAAGGCATACCTACAGAAATAATAACTGACCACCTCCTTTGTTCCAGACCACTGTCAATCCAAATGGAAACATTTGACTCTATCTTCTTTTTTGTACCTGCCACAGAAATAATAATTGTATCTACAAATTTGTTATTATTTTCCCATTCCATAGACATGTTGCACGTCCCACCCACGATCCAATAGGACGGACATCACAATTCCTTTCCCTAGGGTCAAGTTAGGCCACTCATGTTTGGACTTGGTTAGAAGATGGCGCTTGTCACATTCCAAATATAACAAAAATGAGGCTTAATTATTATTCTGTGGGGGTAAATATGAATGTTTTTGTCCTTCCTTTGGATATGATACTAGAACAAAGCTAATGGCATTTACATATCAAAGAGATTTACTCATGGCCAAATGGATGAAGAGACATTCAGACTTTTCCAAGTGTAGAACCTTACACCTTGCAGATACTTGATTACTTCACATCCATATGGTAAAATCCCTTTCACCTCGCTATGCCATTCACACTACCCCTTCTGTCATCTGACCTCTGTGGGGGTCCCAGCTTCAAAAGATGTAACCCCTGTTGACCTCAGCAATAGCATCTCTGTAATTTGTGCCATTTACTACACAAATTACATTAAAAGATGATATTCCATAGTGTAATAATAAATTATACACCTTTGCCGTGACAGCATATACAAATTAGTTCAACAAAGAATCACATTTTTGCCTCATTCCATTTTAAATATGGATTCATTTGAGTCTGTTTTTCCACCCAGAATCCTTTGCGGTAGTAACAACACTGCAAACTTGTGATTCCTGTGGGAAAAGCAAGTCTTATGGATTGACTGGTGTGCAGATTTTTGTTTAACATTGTATTAACTATCCACAGACTTCCGGTGGAAGGGGTTTACAATCACAATTTTTCCCCACCATACCTTTTTTGTTTTATATATATATATATATATATTTATATATATATATATATATATTACGTTGCTAAACACAAATACACACACCAGTTAAGTCATAAGACTTGCTTTTCCTACAGAAATCTCACTTTAACAGTGCTTTGACTACTGCAAGGGATTCTTGGTAGGCGTATGTAAATTAGCTCTATGATATATATAGACAAGTAGGCTACTGGAACAAATCATTCCTGAACACGTTGAGAGAACCTAGACCTGCTTAAATGCTACTACAACAGCAGACCTAATGAGAGAGGCTACATGAAACGTATGTGGGAGCTATGGATGAATAAGAGCATATCATCTACCCTAAGACAAAAAACTGGTTACAAAACGTTTGAACATCTTCAAGAGAAAACTAGTGTCACAACTGGAAATAAATGGACTACAAAAGAAATCAATCATACACCATGAGGAGGAAGAAGTTCCCATACCAACATTCTTACCTGCAGAGAATTGTCAACCTGAATCCATACCCCAAGATGGCATAACAACAGATAAAAGGGAAATGATCCTAGAAAACCTAGCAGTCATTAGCCTGTGGACAAGACTACCGAAGATCACTGGAAAGCAAACCACCAGACAGCATACTAGTTGCAGTTAATGAAGCATTGTCCAAAATCCCGACCTGCACCATCACAGAGTCATATATGCCACAGCATTAGTGGTCCTCCAGCTACTTGGCCCCAAGATCATGCTCAACTAGAAGCAATACCCACCATGGAGACTACGACTGGAAGCCAAGATAAAGACAGCACGGAAGGAAGTTAGTGAGCTGGATCAACTTAACAGAGGTGGAAAGATCAAAGATAGATCCTGACTGCTGTGGAAGTACAAAAATATGTCCATACCGGAGGCAATGGAAACAGCTAAGCAAAGACTGACAGCACTAGCAACCAGACTGAGCAGATAGATACACCAGAGAAGCAGAGGTTTCTGTGAGCAAGAAACATCTCATAACACCAAGGCCCAGTGGCTACTAGACCTAAAAGCAGACCACTGCATCCTGTCAGAACAGGAACCAGTCATCATCACGGTTGAAGATATCCAACAGAGAGCAGCAAACATGAAGAGCTGCTCAGCCCCAGGCGCTGACATGATCCACAACTACTGGATAAAGAAGTTAACAGCACTGCATGAACGCCTAGCAGCTACTAGCAACAGGCTCCCACCCTGACTTGCTAACACAAGGCAGAACAATACTAGTCATGAAGGGCCCTCACAAAGGAACAGCAACATCCAACTACCAACCAATAACGTGCCTCTCCACAACATGGAAACTCCTGTCAGGCATCATAGCCTCAAAGATCCAAGGGCAAATGAGTCAATATATGAGCAATACTCAGAAGGGGATTGGAAACAACACCAGAGGATCCAAACACCAACTACTGGTAGACCAAGCAGTCACAAGGGATTCTAAGACCAGACAAACCAATTTGTGTATGGCCTGGATTGACTACAAGAAAGCCTATGACACAATGCCACACACATGGATACTGGAATGCTTGGCGCTCTACAAGGTCAGCAAGACAATAAGAGCCTTCATCAAGAACTCAGTGAGCAAATGGAAAACAACGCTAGACGCCAATTCCAGGACAATAACTCAAGTGAATATCAAATGTGGCATATACCAAGGTGATGTGCTATCCCCAATCCTGTTCTACAAAGGCCTCAACTCCCTTTAAGTTCCAGAAGGCCAAATAGAAGATATAGAAAACAGCTACAAGCACCTGTGGGTACCACAAATGCATGGCAACCATGAGGCTCTTTGGAGGTACTTGGATGTTGCAAGGAGGATAACAAAATCCAAGTACCTCCAAAGAGTCAGATAGTTTCTGAAGTCCCAGCTCAATGGCAAGAACAAGATCCAAGCCATGAACACATATGTCCTGCCTGTCATCAGGTACCCAGCTGGAATAATAACCTGGCCAAGAGAAGAACTGGTCACCATGGATTTCAAGACCAGGAAACTACTCACTATGAATGGAGGATTCCACCCAAAATCCAGCACCCAGAGACTGTACACCTGCTGGAAGGAAGGAGGTCGGGGCCTGATGAGTGTCAAGGCCACAGTCTTGAATGAAACACAGAGCATCCACAAGTACATCACAAAGATGGCTCCCAAAGATGAACTGCTAAGGGAATGCCTGAGACTTTAACAGAGGATGCAGAAAAAGAGGAGGTTCCTTGCAAGACAAACTCTCCATGGGGTGTACCACCAGTAGATAGTGGATGTGGCTCACATGACAAAATCCTACCAGTGGTTTGAAAAGGCAGTACTGAAAGACAGCACTGAGGCACTAATCCTAGCAGCACAGGGGCAGGCTCTCAGCACCAGATCACTATAAGCTGGAATCTACCACACAAGACCCAAGGTGCAGACTGTGCAAAGAGGCCTCTGAGACAATCCAGCACCTAGTAGCCAGATGCAAGATGTTAGCAGGGACACAACCAAGTTGCTGGGATTGTGTACCTAAACATCTGCACAGAATATGGATTGGACCTGCCTAAGTCCAGATGTGAGATACCACAAAGGGTAGTTGAGAATGACAAGGCTAAGATCCTGTGGGACTTCAAGATCCAGACAGACAAGCAAATGCTGGCCAACCAACCAACCAGGCATTGTGGTGGTAGACAAGGAACGAAAGACTGCAATCATGGTGGATGTGGCAATACCCAGTAACTATAACATCAGGAAGAAGGAACATGAGAAGGTGGACAAATACCAAGGACAGAAAGAAGAACTAGAAAGAATGTGAAAAGTGAAGGCGGTAGTAGTCCCAGTTGTGATAGGAGCACTCGGGGCTGTGACTCCCAAGTTGGGGGAGTGGCTTCAGCAGATTCCAGGTGGGACATCTGAGATCGCTGTCCAGAAGAGTGTAGTTCTAGGAACAGCTAAGATACTGCACAGAACCCTCAAACTCCCAGGCCTCTGGTAGAGGACCCGAGAATGAGGAATAAACATACCACCCAGGAAGGGTGAGAAAATCTATTTTTATATAGCCAACTGCATGCACATCACTCTGTCACTTCCACACAAATCATCCTGAGCCAACCACACATGTACATATGACACTGAGCCAGCCACACAGCCTGCTTTACCAATCCCCCACCACCCACACACAACAACACAGGGCCCTATAGTTTCTAGTTACATCTCTGCATTCAATTATAATTATATATTTTTAATGAACACACTAATACTAAAGGACAACTGTTGCCTCATAACTTTGTTTTAATATAACAATTATTTCATCAAGTTTATAAAAGGATATCTATTTTAAGCACATGTAAAAATGAGAAACTCTAGTGACAGTGTTTTAAAGCCAACCTGCTCAAACAGGCTTCTAATCTACAAATAGTGTGTTTTAAAATATGTTCATATTTATTTATTTATGAAGTAGTGTCAAAACCTCATAAAAGTAACCACTGTGTATCAAATAAAAGAAAATGGCCTTTTAGTAAAAATGTCCTGGGAGAACCCTCGCAGTTTGTGGCCTGTACTTTTCACAGTCTGACAAGTGGAAGACTTCTTAGTATATTTATGACCGTAGTTCAGAGCTGCAGATCATTCTAGTTCTCCACTTTTCTTACAGTCACTGGAATGAAGGATAATTTACTGCCGAGTAATTTGTTGGAGTTGATTTATTGAGCCTATCTTGAAAGCATTGTGTTTTGAAAATGAATGACCTTGGCCTGTGTATTTGGTTAAAGGACAAATTATTTTAGGGAAAAGCAAAGATTGTATCTTGCACTGTGATGAAAACAAGTGGCTAAACCAGCACTTTATACTCATTTATACTAGTCTGTTTTAAATCACAGGAAATAGCACTACAAATCTTGAATGATCTAGGAGCTAGAATCTGTCCTTTGGAGTAGGAGGCAATGCTGTAACTGAAATAGGATGCAATAAATAAAATCTGTCTTAAATTGTGATATTATAAGGACAAATATGAAAGAACAAACAGGAAAGATTATTCTGCCAGCGTACTTACATTTAAACTGCAGATAATTTGTCAATCTTACTTTACTCCTTAAAACAAGAAGCCCATTTGTAAAGACAAAGAGTGAATACACCCCAAACAAGGGGGTACTCAATGCTGATATATAAAGGGAGGGGGAAGGGATGAAATATTTACAGGTTAAGTAGCTTGCTTTAAGATGAGCCTTGTGGAGCAGTAAGCCAAATCCCCACAGATATATTTGTACAAAATGTATCCAGTAGATACACACTGTATTAGGTAAAATATGTAAATAAGATACAAATTGAAATAAAGCTGGCGAACAAAAATAGTTATGTATATAAGAACACCAGATCCTATTCTCGTCTATTAATCTCAGAATGCGGCTGTATGTAATATGGCTAAACTAAGCCTCACAAGCCTCATCTTAAAGCAAGTTACTTAAGCTGTAAATATTTCATTTTCCCCGCCTTTATATACCAGCATTGAGTCCCCCCTTGTTTGGAGTGTATTCACTCTGTCTGTACGTATCATTTTTTTAGGGTCCAAGCCCTTCGGTGGAGCTGGTACCACCACACTGACCTCTATGTCCATAGCCGAACAAATTTGGATTAGTCAACATAGTCTCCTTTCTGCTTTGTAAGGAATCCCATTCCACTTTACAATTCTTGAATTTTTCATGTTTACCTCATTTAACGAAAAGAAAAAACAAAACCCATTTGGGGTGAAAACGAAATTGTATAATAAGTAGTGATGTCCCGAACGGTTCGTTGAACGGTCCGCCGAACGGTTCGCCACGGACGCCGAACGGTTCGCCGCGGACGCCGAACGGTTCGCCGCGGACGGCGAACATAAACATAAACTTTGACCCTGTACCTCACAGTCAGCAGACACATTCCAGCCAATCAGCAGCAGACCCTCCCTCCCAGACCCTCCCACCTCCTGGACAGCTCACTAAGAATGCAGATTCACAATGAATGTAAAATGGATGCTGTCCAGGAGGTGGTAGGGTCTGGGAGGGAGGGTCTGCTGCTGATTGGCTGGAATGCGTCTGCTGACTGTGAGGTACAGGGTCAAAGTTTATGTTTATGTTCGCCGTCCGTGGCGAACCATTCGGCGAGCCGTTCGGGACATCACTAATTATAACATAAAATAACAAACATTTTACAGTGTAAAAGAACAAGTCAATAATTCAAACATATACCTTATGCCATACAAAAGAATAAGAAAAATAGCATGTTTAGTAAATTATTTTTGTTTTGTAACAAAGTTTTTAATGTTTCTAAATATTTTCAATTTTGAGAAAAAAATCAGGTATTTATAATGTTTCTATATATTATAGGTAACAAAACACAAGTGTATTTGCAGGTTAAACACATGCAAATCTTCAGCCTTTAGCAGTCTAGTGCAATCCTGCGGAATCCTCTTGATGCTGCCATCAAGGCACAGTATGATACAAAATTCTCTGTGCCTGTAGCTTAATTAAGCAAATAAGGACATGCCAGACACAATGACCTAGTTGGGGAAGCTGTATTTTTGACCAGCAGGATATGCAGTATAGTATATGTAACAAAATATCCATTCGCAAGATCAGAATATAGTCAAAAGTGCATGTGTGAATGTGGGTGATACATGAAAATGTTGTGTATATATATAATCCTATATAATCCAACTACATTCTTAGCACAAGATCATTGGATCAATGGACTGTCACTGCATTCTGTCTAAAGGTGTTCAAATTGGTTTATGATATTTCAGTTTGTGTGCTTAGTTTACAACTAAATTTTCAAATTGTAGAAGAAACCAACAAATATTTCAGTGCTAAAATAATGCTGCATTAACAAAAATACAGTAATATTATAAAGTATCGACACTTTTTGAAAAATCTTTGCTACTTTTTGCCTTTACTTTTACTGTATTTTTTCCTTATGTATACAAACAATAAACAAAAAAAGCACAATATCAAAACTATAAAAGGTGACAAAAAACGAGAAGAAAATCAAATAAATGTTTGTATTCTTTTTCTTTACATCCTTTTCCACTCCTTTATTTCCCTTTTTTGTTCTTTTTCCCCTAACTCTTTCCCTTACTTTTGCTTACTTTCTACTTCCTGCTTAATCTCTGACCTGAAAATTTTCTCATTATGGTTCATTTCACTAATGATATAGCCTTTTTGCTACATAACCCAGATATTTCAGAGCAGTCAACATACAAAAAAAAAAAAAAAAAAAAAACTATTATGAAGTTATTTGTAAAGTATTGCCACATTGTTTACATCCTGTTTTACTATTTGGTACTTATTTTAATGCCCATATTTGTATTCAGCAGAGTCTCACGAGTACAACAGTACCCTCCTTTAAAAGGTTTTATGGTGTTTTGGAAAGTTACAGTGTCAAATATAGCACATTCAATTTTTCCATTTTTTTTCACATTGAGATTTTACAGATTAGTAATGTTACTTTAGAGACCGTGTGGTAGCCCAGGAATGAGAATTACCCCCATGATGGCATACCATTTGCAAAAGCAGACAACCTAAGTTATTGCAAGTTGGGTATGTCTAGTCTTTTTTAGTAGTCACTTAGTCACAAGCACTGGCCAAAGTTAGCGTTCATATTTGGTTTTGTGTGAAAAAAGCAAAAAACAAATATTTGTCCAGTGTTTGTGACTAAGTGACTACTTAAAAAGACTGGGCATACCCCACTTGCAATACCTTGGGTTCCCTACTTTTGCGAATGGTATGCCATCATGGGGATAATTCTCATTCCTGGGTTACCATATGGTCTCAAAGGCAACATTGCGAAACTGGCAAATTTTAATGTGAAAAAAATGAAATGCAAGCCTCATATATTTGACTCTCTAACATTCCAAAACACGATTAAACCTGTACATGGGGGATACTGTTATACTTAGGAGGTTTCACTGAACACAAACATTAGTGTTTCAAAACAGTAAAATGTATTACAACAATATCGTCAGTAAAAGTGCCGTTCATGTGTGAAAAATGCTAAAAAATTCTCTTTTACTAAAAATATCATTGTTGTAATACAATTTACCATTTTGAAACACTAATATTTGTGTTCAAGAAGTCTCCCGAGTAAAACAGTACCCCCCCCATGTACAGGTTTTATGGTGTCTTGGAAAGTTACAGGGTTAAATATAGTGCTTGCCAATTACATTCTCTGCACTTTCTGCATGGGTTGTCAGGCATGTAAATCAAATTTTAATCAATAAAATCACATCATTATGCTAAAAGATTTCTTAAAAATACATGTAGAATTTTTATATATACATATATATGTATTTAAATTCTACGTGTATACTTATGTAATCATTTATGTAATTATATATATTTATATATATATTTGCGGTCATTTGTATTTTATATATAGATATATATATATTGAATGTAATTCTAGGTGTATTTTGTTACCAATATACATATACTAGAACAAAATACAGTTAGAATGAAATTACATATGTATATATAATTTTTCAGTTTTTAAAAATATATTTTTTTTACTGTAATTATACATATATATATATATATATGTATATAGAAATATAATATATATGTATTATATATATTATATATATATATATGTAACTTCAATATAAGTATATTTTAATATGAATATATGTACTTATATTAATATTAAAATACCCTACTTATGATGTTTTATTTATATATATATATATATATATATATATATATATATATATATATATATATATATATATATATATATATATATATATATATAAACAGGTTAGGGTGGGGAAAAATTGTGATTGAAAATTCCTTCCACCTGAAGTCTGTGGATAGTTATTACAATGTTAAACAAAAATCTGCACACCAGTCAAGCAATGAGACTTGCTTTTCCCACAGAAATCACAAATCTGCAGTGATGTTACTACCGCAAAGGATTATGGGTGGGCATATTCAAATTAGTTTAACATAGAATCACATTTTTTGCCTCATTCCATTTTAAACATGGATTCCTTTTAGTCTGTGTTTGCTGTATACAACAGCTTGGGACACAACTATATATATATATATATATATATATATATATATATATACACATTTAATTTATTTTACATGTCCAATAATGATTTTTTATATTCTTCCCACCAGGAAGGTCAGAGCCCAGACTGTCTCCCTGCTGGCAGATCCACAGCCAGCTATAGCGGCTATGTGATCACTCTTTGAGAGCGATCACATGGCCCACAGGGGCCTGTATTGCCGGGGGAAGGCTGCCTGGGCTGCCAGGCAGTCTTCCCAAAGCGGATCGCTGGGAAGGTGAGTATATTTCAGCACCTGGGGTAGAAAGCAACGGCTTCAAAGCCCATTGTAATGGGGACAGCATAGAACGCCGTAATGGTGTTAAGGGGTTAAATGCCAAGGCAATTGTCAAACTTCAGAGAACCAAAACAAAGCTGATTGTGCTAGGTGTTTGTTCATCACCCGTTTTCCTCTTAAACAAATATATGTATTGCTGCATAAGCAGATAGAAAATTAAAAATAATAAAATAAGAGAGGTTTTCCATTCCAAAGGGGCCTAACCCCAAAAGGCTCCAGAAGAGAAAATTTTATATATATATATATATATATATATATATATATATATATATATATATATAAATCCACGTTTATGTTGCAAATCATTGCCGGATTGACTCTGACACTACTTGATCATATAATGACCTTATCATAATAACCCCTGAAACCCAAATGCTATCAATAGATATTAGGTCGAAGTTGCACTCAAATGATCTGATGATAAAATTCTTTTATTGGATATTCAAGACAGATTTTAGAGAGGCATACACACAGACTGAAGTTTGAATTTGTGGGGAGAACACAAAAAGCTAGTGTTGTCTAGTTGTATTTGTGAGCATCTGTGATTGATCCAGTTTTTCCATGCCTGCAGATGAATAATGATTTAATGGAATCCTCAACAAAACCTCTTTTAATAAAGGGTATACATACAATAGTATTTTTTTTTTTACTGACTAATAGAATCTGGGCCAGGTGGTGTTAATGTTGTCCTTTATGTTAATGCTTCTCCAGTTCAATATGTACAATATAATGTGCAGGGGGCTATTAAACAAGTAGTTAAGGTGCAATTAGACAAGGTAGGCAAAATATTCTTCAGTTTGGGAACCAAATGACTATATAAGTAACCTGGCAATTGTCAAAAAGTCTATTAATTTAATAATCTGCATAGATCTCCTATTTTTTAACCAGGCACTAAAATGACCTTAGTTAATCATGCGAATGCCTTGAATATGCTTCACAAGTACAATATGTCTACTTTTGTTGAGGCACTTTTCTGCAATGTAAATTAAAAGTGAGGATATATAATAATGCAAAGTCTCACATTTTCTTTTCATGTACTTGCAGCACCTTAACTTTATTAGCGTAAGTAACATGAGTTCTTAGTGGCATAGTACTCCTACTTAATCATATGCAAACCAGAAAATACACTACCTAAAGAAACACTATAGGGTCAGGAACACAAACATGTATTCCTGATCCTATAGTGTTAAAAACACAATCTAGCCCTTCTGTCCCCCTAAATATAGTACAATATTAACTTTATAGGCTCATCTGGCGACTTGGTTGACATCATCAGAAGTGGTGATCTGAGCCAATCACAATGCTTTGCTATAAGAAAACATTGGATTGGCTGATATTGTCAAGGAGGCAGAACAGGGGTATAGCCAGCACAAGTCAAACACACCCTGGCCAATCAGTATCTCTTCATAGAGATGCATTGAATCAGTGCATCTCTATGAGGAAAGTTCAGTGTCTCCATGCAGCACTGCCCCAGGAAGCACTAGAGATGACCCAAGGCTGTAATGTAAACACTATCTTTTCTCTGAAAAGATAGTGTTTACTGCAAAAAGCTTGCAGGAACTGATATATTCAGACACATTTTGTGCAATTCAGACATTCAGATGCTAACGAATGTCTGAAGTTCGAATTGCCGAATTTCCGGCAATTGAACCGAATTGACTAAATTGATGAAGCAGACAGATTTTTTACTTCCCCGAATTTCTGAACCGAGCCAAATGTTTTGCCCATGCAGATCTCTAGCCCCTACTGTGTGCACATAAATGCAACCATGTGGCTTAGATTA
The DNA here is from genome assembly GCA_933207985.1 of Pelobates cultripes. NCBI lineage: Eukaryota > Metazoa > Chordata > Amphibia > Anura > Pelobatidae > Pelobates > Pelobates cultripes. Next base: position 106,732,953 of record OW240913.1, read on the forward strand.
CAGAATTACTGCCTTAATGTGGCTGTCATTAACATGCTGGCAGTTTGTCTGCTACAAAATAAAATGTTTAGCAACTGGTGAGCAATTTCTGAACGTTTTAAGGACCTCTTTGCTAGCTTATACAAAATGCTGCCTGTTACTATCTTACTAAAAACCTGTCTACCTGATCTAGGTGTAAAAACCACTGCAAATGTTCAACATCATACATCTTGTTTAAAAAAATTAAAAGTAATATATATCTTGTGAAATAATATAAATGTACACTGCTCAAAAAAATAAAGGGAACACTTAAACAACACAATGTAACTCCAAGTCAATCACACTTCTGTGAAATCAAACTGTCCACTTAAGAAGCAACACTGAGTGACAATCAGTGGTGTATCCTGGTTTTGTGTTGCCCTAGGCAGGACAAAACTCAGGTGCCCCCTTCCCCCGCACCACCCCCACCCAACCCTTCCCCCCGCCCCACCTTCTAAATGCACACACACACACAGTCAGACACACACACAGTCAGACACACATACACACACACACACAGTCAGACACACACACACAGTCAGACACACACACAGTCAGACACAAGCACAGACACACACACACACGTTAAAGACACACACACAAACACAGTCAGACACACACACAAACACAGTCAGGCACAAACACACACGGTCGAAGACACAAACACACACACAGGTCGGGCTGAAGCACACACACGTTCGACCTACAAACACACTCAGACGCACAGACACACACACACACAGTCAGACACACACACACACACAGTCAGACACAAACACACACACAGACACACACAGTCCGACACACACACAGACACACACACACAGTCAGACACACACACACACAGTCAGACACAAACACACACAATCAGACACACGCACACAATCACTCACATTAACACTTTTTAAAAATTATTATTATTTAACCCACCCCAGCCTCCTTACCTTTGGGAATGCTGGGGGGGGGAGGGATCCCTCTCTCCCTGGCAGTGCAGGGGGTGCAGTGGCTGATGGGCGGGCGGCTGGCAAGGGAGCTCTTCCTCTGAGCGGTCTACTCTCTGGAGGACACCATGGTGTGCACAGGCTGCTGTTCTGTTCTTGTGTGGACCACATAGTCAAACACACGCAGCATAACCTCTTGAAACAGTTATCCCGAACTGATAAGAAACGAGGAGCCCCACCACCACAAGAGAGCGAGCGCTTCCTGCACATTATGCAGCAACACCCTGAAATGATCCCAGCAGATGCTCTCCACTGTTCTCAATATCATCATATATTTGAAAACTGTCAGAATCAGTGGTCCATGAGCAGACCTCTCCCTGGTCTCATTCTCCTCAATGAGAATTATTTCTCGGATTTACAGAGCAGCACTGTTAGTAGCCAGCCCCCTGAGAAGCAACAAGCCATGCGTCTATGCTTTGAGAATTTGATGGTGGAGGGCATTGAAAGGAACTTGCTCACAAAAGAATCGAGACATGTTCACACAGAATCTTTCTGCCTTCAGACGAGAAGTGAACGACTCTGCAGAGACTGCACTGAAAGGGTGAAAGAGGTTCTGCAAGGACGTTTTGTAATAAATAATTCCTCTTTACCGAGGGAAAGAAACAAACATGTTGCACTTTAACGATATGGAAGCCTTTAATGTGCACATTACCTAGGTAAAGTGCAGAAAACTCTTGATTCCGCACGTTAATCAGTTAATCTGCAGATTAACTAGGTAATATGCACATTAACAGATTTCTCACTTTAGCGGTAACATATACATAAAATCACCTCTAAAAGCTAAAAAGCTTATTCGTAGGAAATCTTCTATAAAATGGCTTTTACACCTTTAAAGAACAATAAATCTAAAATAGTGTAAAGCTTTTATACAATTTAATAAGAAAACATAACGTTGGGACACTCACATAAGGCAGAGATACATGACCCTTCTCTGGTGGAAAATGCTTTTTCGGTCCGTATGGGCGACCCTTCCCATCTTGACGGATATAGTTCTCCCCAATATTCCTGCAGGTAATCTGAAAAGGGTATATACACAAGGAAATATTGTTTTAAGAAGATTTTTACCATATGAAAGATGGCTCAGTATATATGTTCTGTATGGTTCAGGCCATGCCTCCTATTCCCTGGTATGCAAGGATTTGATGGGCAAAAGTTGGTTTTAAAAAAATTTAAATACTTTTATAAAAAAATAATAAAAATCCTTGTGTTTTTAGAAATTTTTGTTGAAATTTGTTTGTTTTATCCATGAATTAATGAATAACGAAGGCCGGCTGTCTGACCAAGTGCAAGTCCCACTGAAACGCGAAGCTCACTGCTTGTCAAGCCTAGTTTTTGCTGTTATTTTCATGATGCGACTTCATTTCCAGTTTTCGGTATGTCATGTAACTTCCAGATTTGACCAATTGGCGTGTTCAGCTTTTAGGTTTTCCCACTCTACGTGTTCAAGTTTATGCTTATGCTTTCCAAAGGCATGTCATAGAACTTTTTTATCCATGTGGTCCAGGTCGTGTTAATGTACTTTAAATGGTCTATTAACAAAGTGCTTTGGTTACATCAAAGTTTTATGGAAGAGTTCATATATATCAAACTAAGAATGAAAAGCAGTATTGTCATCTCATTGATAAAATGACCAATTTTAGTCACTGTAGCTATCTTCCTAATGTATCATTATTACTATGGTTTTAAATAGCTACTATAATTAAAATGATGGAAAAAAACAGATACAATGTGTATCTTGTAATACCTTTCTTATTGTACTAACAGAATTTTTTTTGACAAGCTTTCTGGAGAACCTCCCATTCTCAAGTCTGAAGAATTTTTGAACAAGACGACACATAGAATTCAAAGCTGAGTTGTGATACAGGGGTTAGAGCAACATGTGTGCAGATAAGACACGGGTATGATAGAAAATAGACAACATTCGTGCAGAGGGTCGCAAACGAGGCTTGACAGAGCATGTCTGGTTTCAGTAGTAGTTGTATCTCTTTTCAGGCAGCAATATTACCCTGTGTATTTACCCCTTTGAGATTACCTGCAGGAATATTAGGGAGAATTACTATATTCCTTTAACATCAGTCAAGAGGAGAAGGGTCCCAGAAAGTTTTTTTCTACCACAGCTCTGCATTAAGAGAGTGTTCCATTGTTATGTTTTTTTTCTTAATAAAATTGTATAAAAGTTTTTACAGTATTTTAGATTTATTGCTCATTAAAGGTGTACCCAATTTTATTGAAGATTTCTCATGGATACGATTTTAGCTTTTAGATGTGATTTTATAGATATACAAATATCACATGCACTATATATATATATATATATATATATATATATATATATATATATATATATATATATATATATATATATAAGCAAAATATGAAAGGAGGGCTGCGCCAAGATAGACAATGTCCAATCCCAATAATAATAATAGTTGATGAAGATAAAAAGTCCAACCTAAAAGTGTACTCTTTGTCGTCCTAGGGTACAGGAATGCGATCTTCGGGTATTATATAAAAAATAAAAAGAGAGAACAACCGATAGTGCAGAATGTATGGTTCAAATGAAGTAAAATTTGAATAATGATAACGAACTCACAATTTTCAGAGCTTCTGTCCAGCTCTAGGGTAAAGCGCACACAGCGGTATAATCCCTGCTTATGGGATGTATGATGGGTTCGTCAGGGTATCCAAAACTCAAAGAAAGCAGAAACAGCCAGATAGTGCTCTCTGTATAAATATATATCGTAGAGAAGAATAAAAAACGTACTTACAAGTACAGAGCAGGCCAACTGCTCTTTGATGCCAGCGCTGGTGGAATAATCCCCACCTAAGATTTCTTTGATTGCCAGGAACTTGTAGAGGTGATATTAAAATCAGGGTAAAATGTATATAAAATATAACATATAACTAAAAAGATTTGTATATATAGCCAGGGTAAATGTATAAATAAAGGTAGTTGGGACTATCAAGTAACCAAAAACTTTAATATTTATTATACAAAATTATATTTCCATAACGCCTTTCGTCTTACAGACTTTATCAAATGGAATGCAATACAATACCTGGCAGATAGTGTTTATATAGACATAGTTCAATTTAAAATTGGCGCCAAAAAATTTCAGCCAATCAGAGTGAAGATACTTATTACATCTCAAATTGACAATATTATATTATTTACAGATAGTAAATAGGTTAATGAAGCATATTCAGTGTTTTTTTTTAATAAAAACGAAGGTAACAAGGGTTATAAAATCAAAAAAGCAATTAATCATGTGATTATCGGCACTTCCGGTTTTCGGAGGTATAGCCACACAGCCTTATGGGTACTGTAGTTCCCCAAACGGCGATCTTATAACGGGAGCTAAAACAAAGGGGACCAAAAATTTAAAAACCAAATTGGAACAATGTGTAAGTTATTAATAGTAAGGCAAGTCACATAAAGTAAAAATAACATAAAAACGAGGACGGAAAAACTATAAAATATATACACACACTATATATTTATAAATATAATATATGTACTATAATATGTATGTATTTTTATGTACATTACTAAAACCTGTTATATTTGTGTGTGAATATATATATATGTACATATTTCAAAACATTGTGTGAAAGTGTTACCTTCTCCCCAAAATGCAAGCAAATCACTGAGAGGAGGTACCGCCGCATGCTTTAGTTCTACCCCAAAGCTGTACCAGCATTTTTCAAAGATCTGTTAAAAAACAATTATGTACATATCATGTACACATCATGTAGTGCTCACCTTTCTTCTCAACTAATTTCTTATTGAAGTTCAAATGAAGATTAAAAATCAAAGTTACTATATTCACAATGTTTATAGCAGCAGCAATCTTGGAAGCTCCAAGGTCTTTTCCATTAAATACTATATCAGTCTGGATCCATTTTCCACAAAGCTATAGCGGCTGCCAAGCTAGTTATTAACTTCAGTTCTGTATTTAAACTATACTTCTCTCTTGTTTAGGGACACAATACACTCTTTAGTATGCAGATAGGATTTTCCTACCTTATTAAAATTGTAGTCATTTCTTTCCATAAATAAAACTGTTGAGTGTGAAACAGGGTGTTAAGATAATTTATGGGCATTATCCTTTTACAATGTTGCCATTTTGTTATTGGTGTAAATTCAACAATTTTATCACTAGATGTACTGCTCCGTGTAATTCAAAACTCATAAAAATGCTCCTTTCTAATATTTCCTGAAAAAGAGCAATGCATTTCTGTTACAAAATATGGATAAATCAGCCCCGTTCTTAGCTTGTGAGAATGCAGCTCTTGAATTCAATTCTAGACAAGTGAACATTTGATTACATTTATTTTGTAGACACAATGTCGAATGAAAACTTGAGTGATAAATTAATGCTTTGTATTGTATAATTCAGATCAACTCTTGCTGATATTTTAACTATTGCTTTCAGTTGATAATGTTTCCATGAATTTCTTAATGGAAAAGGCAAGACGTCTGAGAGAAACTGTGCAATTATTTCAGTCCAATGAGATGCGTCCAGCCAATGATCCTATGGAGAGAGACCCCACCAGAGTAAGAATGTTAAATGATATTCTGCAAAATATGGAGAAAAATTTCCTCATTCAAAATGCTCCTCCAGGATTCTTCAGGTAAATAGTTTGTTTTAACAATTTCACTGATGTATGCATTTTTTACAGAAGCATTTCTATGTCCCAAAATACACCTGGAGCTAGAGCCCAAAGCAAAACCAGATATCTCCTTTCTCAAGACTTTACCCTGGACACACTCAAACTTCACCCCTTAATTCATGGTAATCCCACCATTTTGTTCCTCAAAGCCCATACCTTCTTGGACTGTATGATCAAAACTATCTCACACACCCACTTAACAATCACTCACAGGTAAAGAAATGCATTTGTATGTGCAGACACAAATCAGACATATACATACATGCAAACATAATCAAGCACACACTCAAACATACACAAAGACAGACACAAACACACACATATACATTTATGCATATACAGACAGATATATAGACACAAACATATCCATATACACTGCTCAAAAAAATAAAGGGAAAACAAAAATAACACATCCTAGATCTAAATAAATTAAATATTCTTCTGAAATACTTAGTTCTTTACATAGTTGAATTAACAAAATCACATAAAAATAAAAAAATGGAAATCAAATTTTTCAACCCATGTGTAGGATATGAATATCAATTTTGCTTAATATCCTAGCTGTTCATATAAGGGTTAATTTGAACCAAGAATAAATTTGGTCCAAAGAGGGAAAATAGATTTTATTCCCATTTTTGATTATATGTGTTTACATTGTGAATTATAATAATAATATTCCCGTTGTTGGGAATAATACACTTTGCCTGTTTTGATCCAAGGCTCAAGTTACAGATAACATGATGTGCAGTATGTTTAGATGTCAGCTGTTTGAAATATTTAACTTGCACACTTAAAAGATGTGTACAACAGATGATTACAGAAGCTGAAAATCGACAGCTCGAACTCCTCTTAAAGGGAAAACCTACGGCATAGAGCAAATGGGGGAAATCGAGGTGAAGAAATACTGAAAGTCCCGCAGACGTGATTAGCACGTCTGAATATACTTCCTTTCGTTTCTCTGCCGCAGGCCTCCCATGGATATTCCGTAAGGTAGATCACGATATGATCTAAAGAGAGGAATTGTAGGATATGAATATCCATTTTGCTGTTCATATAAGGGTTAATTTGACCCAAGAATAAATTTGGAATTGTATCTTCGATTCTGGGAAGAATTTATCTAATATCATTTACGAGAATGACCATACTGATTTCCAAATGTTCTTGTTAATTGTCCAAGATTAAGGTATTTGTAAATATCTTGTTTTGATCAAATATACATGTGTTATATAATGTAGAATTATAATAAGAAACAGCTGCTCATAACTTGTGAAAAACAATGTCATTGTCACGCCCATATGCTCATTTTTCCCCCTCCCATCCTGTTATGAAAATGGGGTATAAATATAACTGACGTATGAATACAATTTGAATTGGTTATTGAACACGTCTCTGCTATTCATTTCCAATTTCCAGAGCTCTGAATGAGTTGGCAAATATCCATCATCCACAAAGGGCCCGGGCTGATTTTATCCCCAACTCCATGGAGGTCTGGATTTGGAGTCACACTCAAAATTAAAGTGGAAAAACACACTACAGGCTGATCCAACTTTGATGTAATGTCCTTAAAACAAATCAAAATGAGGCTCAGTAGTGTGTGTGGCCTCCACATGCCTGTATGACCTCCCTACAATGCCTGTGCATGCTCCTGATGAGGTGACAGATGGTCTCCTGAGGGATCTCCTCCCAGACCTCCCAGATCTGCCAACTCCTGGACAGTCTGTGGTGCAACGTGACTTTGGTGGATGGAGCGAGACATGATGTCCCAGATGTGCTCAATTGGATTAAAGTCTGGGGAACGGGCGGGCCAGTCCATAGCATCAATGCCTTCATCTTACAAGAACTGCTGACACACTCCAGCCACATGAGGTCTAGCATTGTCTTGCATTAGGAGGAACCCAGGGCCAACAGCACCAGCATATGGTCTTACAAAGAGTCTGAGGATCTCATCTCGGTACCTAATGGCAGTAAGGCTACCTCTAGCGAGCACATGGAGGTCTGTGCGGACCCCCCAAAGAAATGCCACCCCACACCATTACTGACCACTGCCAAATCGGTCTGGAGGATGTTGCAGGCAGCAGAACGTTCTCCACGGCGTCTCCAGACTCTGTCACGTCTGTCACATGTGCTCAGTGTGAACCTGCTTTCATCTGTGAAGAGCACAGGGCGCCGGTGACAAATTTGCCAATCTTGGTGTTCTCTGGCAAATGCCAAACGTCCTGCATGGTGTTGGGCTGTAAGCACAACCCCCACCTGTGGATGACGGGCCCTCATACCACCCTCATGGAGTCTGTTTCTGACCGTTTGAGCAGGCAAATGACCATTTGTGGCCTGCTGGAGGTCATTTTGCAGGGCTCTGGCAGTGCTCCTCCTGTTCCTTCTTGCACAAAGGTGGAGGTAGCGGTCCTTCTGCTGGGTTCTTGCCCTCCTACGGCCTCCTCCATGTCTCCTGATGTACTGGCCTGTCTCCTGGTAGAGCATCTCTATGCTCTGGACACTACGCTGAAAGACACAGCAAACTTTCTTGCCACAGCTCGCAATGATGTGCCATCCTGGATGAGCTGCACTACCTGAGCCACTTGTGTGGGTTGTAGACTCCGTCTCATGCTACCACTATAGTGAAAGCACCACCAGCATTCAAAAGTGACCAAAACATCAGCCAGGAAGCATAGGAACTGAGAAGTGGTCTGTGGTCACCACCTGCAGAACCACTCCTTTATTGGGGTGTCTTGCTAATTGCCTATAATTTCCACCTGTTGTCTGTCCCATTTGCACAACAGCATGTGAAATTGTTTGTCACTCAGTGTTGCTTCCTAAGTGGAAAGTCTCATTTCACAGTAGTGAGATTGACTTGGAGTTACATTGTGTTGTTTAAGTGTTCCCTTTATTTTTTTTAGCAGTGTATATAGTTGCTGATATCCAGTTAGAATAAAATGGAACCTTAATATAATCTGCCAATTCACCCTAATGTCCTCTGAATTTTCTTATTCCCCCATGTTTATACAATATCCTCTTCCACTGCCCAACACCCCATCTGCTTTCTGTGAACATCAGAAGACTTTTCTATGCAAGCTGACTTTCACATATTTTAGTTGACACCACTCGTAAGTAAAACATAAAATATAAGTTATGAGTTATGTTATGTCATGTTTGTGATCCTGCCGGACTTCCTTCTATCAGTAAAGGATCATGAGAGTTCCTCTTTAATATATAATATATAATATAATAGCAAGTTTGTATTTTCACAAAATATGTGATACGACTTCCAATCGTTATTAATAAAGAACAAAAAAAACAATATAGTGCACTGTGCAATTAGAATGCTATATAAACCTAAAAAAAAAAAACACTCCATTTTTTGTTTCAGTTATTGCTATTTGATGGGTTTTTTGTTTTGTTTGTTTTTCTGTTACCCCCACTTAATTTTTGTCCATGTTTGGTGCTTCATATGCATAAATTGTACACTTAGTAATATTATTGTATGATGTTGAGACAGGCAAAATATTTCTGAAAAAGGAGAGTTGTGGTTCACAGCAATTGGGAGTAGAAAGCTGCTTGCAAGATTTATTTGAATTTACATTTTTAGAATGAACAAGATGAGACATTTAAATTACATTCTTGTCCAATACTAAAAGCTGATTGTTTTCAAATACATATGGTGGAATACATGGCCATATTGGCCTCTATAGTACACAGCAACTATTGAATTGAACGCGCAAGTATTCAGTGGAACGAACTTCCGTTTCCAGCTCCTGACAGGTGTTTGAATATCAGCCGGGATATGGAAGAAAAAGCTTGAAGACTTACAGGTGATCAGGACAAACAAGGAATTGAACCAATCAGACCATGGATAAAGGAAAACACCCACGGAACCACCAATGGACTTAGGAATTACCCCTATTTAAAGGGACTTACAGATGGGAATTGTTAGGCCGCTTTGTTCAAATATTTGTCATTTGTTTTGATTTTAAGGTCCCTGAGGAAGTCCAAGTTTGGGATGAAACATGTAGGACCACTATTGCTGTTCTTATAGCATCATAGAAGTGTCAATTCACCTTTTTATTTACAATAAATCTGCTAACTTTTTCAATTTACCATCTGGAGTCCTGATCTACAGCGACATTTACAGACTGAGAAGAGGGATTCATAGCCCCCCCATCAACATTTGAGGAGGTACCCTTTGAGTGCATTTAATACCTTCATCTTGTGAGTGCATTTATTTACAGCGCACATTATTTTTTAAAATTGTATTACACTATGTTTTGTTTATGCTCTTTTTAGACCTTACATTTGTATCCCATATGTGTTTGTCTGTATAATGCTGGCAAGGCATCAAGAGAGATGTAGTGCAAAACCTGGAGTGCCAACATTTGTCTACTTTTAGAGGATTCAGAAAGATTCTTTATTGTGGTCCACTCAGCCATGCTACATGGGTTTAAGCAGACACTGCAAGAGTGAAGAAGGAGAAAAGACCACAAAGGCGGGGAATAAAAGGCACACATAAAGGGACTGGGGAGAGGCATGCAAAAGAGTTGTGGGGGAACAAGAGACACACATGGCTGGTTGTGAGAGAAACACAGAGGAGCTGCAAAAAGGAGAAAGAGACATACAGAGAGGCTAGGGTGGAGAGACACACAAAAGGGTCTGGGAGGGAAAGAGAGGCCTACAAAGGTGGTGGGGGGAGAGACACAGAGAAAGGCTTGGGGAGGGGGAGAAGAGATACACTCAGATGGGTTGGAGATGGGGAGAAGGAGACACCAAAAGGTGCTGGGGCAAGAGGCACACAGAGGGGCTAAGGAATTGGAAAAGAGACACAAAGAAGGGTCTGAGGAAGTAAGGGACACATAGGACATGGGGAGAGAAGAAAGAGACACACTGAGGGGCTTGGTATAAAGAGAGACTCGCAAAAGGGGCCGAGGGAGTGGAGAAAGAGAAACAAATATTCTGTGAGGGATGGTGATCTTACTTATCCAACCAAATATTGCCCAGAGTGCTGTTTTTTGTAACACAGGCTCCAATCCTCACAAAAAAAAGATGAAATATCATATCACCACAACAAGGCTTATAACAATGTTAGTTTAAATTTTATTTGTACCTCTTTTGGCTCATTTTAGAATGGAGGATTGACCTAAACATTTTTTCTGTGACATGATTGTTGTTTCAAACCATGTTCCTATGCTAGTTTCTTGAGTTAACAGAGAACTGTGAGATTAATTAAAAACATCCAGAGAGTAGCAGGTCTTTGAGCAAAGGTATTTATTTAATGAGAAGTAAATAAAAATTAGGTAAAATCTGACTGGTAATGAAAAACTCTACTGATAACCAAATATCCTTGTCTCAAATTCCAATACAGAATTATTATTAAATTATCACTAATCGTTGCTAAATACCTAATTCACAAGCTATGCAGTTCTTGAAGACAAGCTAAACAGTTCTTAAAGTTCATGGCCAGAGATTTAAGTACAAATGCGAGCATCCTCAACTCCCTATTATAAGCTCTAGATTGCAAGATCATATGCTAAATTGCTAAGCAGTTTATATCGTTGTGGTGTATATGCTAGATTTGGAACTCAGGGCAGAGGGTTCTGTTCCTTTTGTTGGTAGTGTATATTAAATATAGACTTATAGACATTTGTACAGAGCTGTGGAATATCTTTGTGCTCTATAAGTCCTAAACAATATTAAAAACTATTGACTCGTGGTTTACATCAAATGCATAATGTATCAAGCCTTACAGCGAACAACTTACAATAGTAAAATACTGTGCATGGTCCAACAAGCAAAGAACAGTGACATTGGACTGTGACAGGCCTATGATAACAAAAACTGCATACCTGGCAGTTGTATGTGTGTTGTTCGATCTTATAAACCTCAATTTTCTGTTTTGATATGCAGATGGTAATATAGGAACAAAGCATAATCTATCTGAATTCATGGAGTTATCCTGCCTTATGTCAATAGTAAAGACTTAAAGGGGCACTACAGGCACTGTAACTATAAATCCTACAAAATGTTCAAGGGTCTGATGCGAACTGGGGATCTTTCTGTTCATGTCCCTAAAGGGACAAAGCTCAACTTCCCTCTTAATCTGCCTGTTGGGGATAAAATCAGCCTGGGCCCTTTGTGGATGATGGATATTTGCCAACTCATACAGAGCTCTGGAAATTGGAAATGAATAGCAGAGACGTGTTCAATAACCAATTCAAATTGTATTCATACGTCAAGTTATATTTATAACCCATTTTCATAGCAGGATGGGAGGGGGAAAAATGACCATATGGGCGTGACAATGACATTGTTTTTCACAAGTTATAAACAGCTGTTTTTAGTTATAATTCGATGTTACATAATGTATGCATATTGGATAAAACCCAGATGATTACAAATACAGAAATCTTGGACAATTAACAAGGTCATTCCAGAATCCTTATCATGTCATGTCATGTCATGTCGTGTCATGCCATGTCATGTCATGTCATGTCATGTCATGTCATGCAAATATCTTTTTTCCAGGAACATAACAAAATCATGTTTCAATAACATTTCTGAGAATTGGATAAGTCATTGTGACATGAGATACAATTCCAAATTTATTCTTGATTCAAATTAACCCTTACATGAACAGTTAGGATATAGAGCAAAATGGATATTCGCATCTACAATTCCCCTCTTAGATCATATCATGATCTACCTTATGGAATATCCATGGGAGGCCTGCGGCAGAGAAACGAAAGGAGGTATATTCAGGCGTGCTAATCACGTCTGCGGGACTTTCCTTATTTCTTCACCTCGATTTCCCCCATTTGCTCTATGCCGTAGGTTTTCCCTTTAAGAGGAGATCGAGCTGTCGATTTTCAGCTTCTGTAATCATCTGTTGTACACATCTTTTAAGTGTACAAGTTAAATATTTCAAACAGCTGACATCTTAACCAATTTTAAACATACTGCACATCATGTTATCTGTAACTTGAGCCTTGGATCAAAACAGGCAAAGTGTATTATTCCTAACAACGGGAATATTATTATTATAATTCACAACGTAAACACATATAATCAAAAATGGGAATAAAATCTATTTCCCCTCTTTGGACCAGGGTCTTGGATTACCAGTCCACCCAGTGAACTTGGGCCAGGTCAAAAATCCCAGTGGCAAAAACTCATAATTGAGAAAAAAAGCACATCTGGGTAAATTCTAAGTGAGGGCCATGACTGTGTAAACATGTCATCCCCTCACGTTGACAGCATTAGTGACTTATAAAACCTGCACTATGTAAGTAAATAGCTCAGGTATCGGGATTGGGAAACACTTCTTGATTAGTTTGAAAAGGCCCACTTACATATTAAATCATAAGATCATTTCTAATCAGTTTGCAATTCTAGCAATAATCCCAATCATGACCTTGCGTCCTATGCCTCCTAATCAAATCCCTATTTTGATAGTCCAGTCATATCCACACTTAATACATTGGAATCCATCCTTGGTACACTCAACATACATCAATGACACACATAGTACATCCATGCCTGAGTAAGCTAACACTTCCTCTCTCTCTGGCTAACTCTACAAAAATAAAAATAACAAAATAGTTCAATAGTCCAGCATAGTCCAGAAAAATATTATAAGTCTTTCAAGGAGTATAAAGAATCTTAGACACCATAAACTTTGTTCCATAATCTTAGACACCATAACATAGCTAAGGGTAGCAATATGGCTGACAACAAGACAATGTCAGCTTCCACATAGTTCTTAATTCTTCTGTTTGCTGGATGTTCACCACAATACTCTGTGCAACACCCCAATTGTTGAAAGGGTAATACAGAAATAGCGGCATTAGACAGCACTGCATCTTCAGGACTTTCCAAGTTAGTTTATGTCCTCATAAGTAAGCATCTCAGTTTCTTCGGCCAGCATGGATTTTGACCAAACAGATTTAATTGCAAAAAAGGTAAGTAGGCAGGTAGGTCAGCCAGAGAGATTGGTGTGTAGTCCCAAATATCAGGCAGCACAAATACTCCAGTACGGTCTCTATAATCATACAAACACAAGGATCAGTACGACATCAATAAATTAATTATCTAGGCTAAACTCAAATTAGAGACTAAAGTTAAACTCTTAACTAGTGTAACATGTACGTCTCTCAGTTTTGCTTATAATTCATTGAATTTGTCCTTTATAAAATTTTAATACATAATTTCCCTTTAAAATGCCTTGTATGGATGAGAGAAGCACTCATTCTATATAAATGCTTGTTGAGTACTAAAACACTAACATATACATATTGGTATAATTCCCAATAAAATGCTGTTCTTAAACTTAAACCTTGATTTGATAATCTCAATTAATTACTTTAATAAAATTTTGTGGACCCTGATAACATCTTTGGAAACCCAAACCTTTTATAGATCCCGATGTGTGTGATCATGTTTTAATACATGTTGGAACCTCCATACAGTTATCCCACTTAAACAATATATTTTTTTCAGAACAACTAGGAATGAAATAGGAGAAACAAAATAAATTACTATTGTTCTAAAGTGCTTTGTTTAATACAGGTTTAGGAAGAGTTGTCTTGCTGTGTTGCAAGTGGCCTCTGATAAGGAAGGGACAGCAAACTGTAGACATATGTTATATTAAGTTGCTCTCACTTGTCAGGTCTTGGAAACCCACTTAATTTATTGCAGATGCCTCTATTATACCACTTTACAAATTGACTAAGCATACTTATTATCCTATTTTATTTTAGTTATTTCACATTGCACAGCCTATGCAAACAATGTCTAGGTCCCAACTTCAACTTGTACATCCTCTAAGAGCCAGCATTAATACTGTTTTATCTATCAAAACTATATATAAAGTATTAAAAACATGAACCATCTGTGTATTAGGCTGAGGTTGTTGGGTGTGGGTATAGCTTGAAAGTTGTGGTTGGTATTGAGGAACCTGCCAGGGTGGGAGTCCTTGAATGCCAGCTGGGCCAGGAGAACACAAGCACCTTGGGGTGAATCCCTGCTACCCACAATTAAAACAGTGCTGAAGTTACCATCTCTACAAAAGTTAAATCCTTTGATCAAATTCTCTACCTCTGCCTCTAAAACTTTTCTGATTCAATCTATCACCTCCAAACTTTCTTTGTCTCGCCTGCTTAAGATCACAATCCTTTTGTGACCGATACAACATACTTTTCCCTCTTTCTTTATATCCAAAACAACCTGCTGTATCTTTCTCATGAATCTTCCCAAGAAATTCAGTTCAAAGAGGGCCAGTCACAGACCAACAGTTTGACCAAAAGTGAACAAGGAGGAAGCATATTCCATATGCAGGTCGAGATGACCTAACTCACACCCCCTCTTTGTGTACACCTATTTGTGTACCACACAGATATAATATTAATAGGCTTTTGAAGATTTATTGTGCATGTATAGCACGGTTGTCTAGGGGTGTATACATAAACAGTGATAGCAGAGTCTTCATATAGGGTTTGCAAAACTGACAGTCTGTGTCATAGGTGTAATACAGACATGCGGTTAGGAACTTTTCCATTGTCAGAAGACTAATATATTGCAAATATTAAAATCATATTGCAGCTGTTTCCTATACCTGCAAGGATATGGTTGTAATACTTCAATTGAGTTCAAATTGAGTATCAAAAATTCTAACCACAAAAACTAAATTTTATATGCTTATCAAAATGAGTTTAACCCCTTAGCAATTTAATAGAGTGACCTCTTCCCATAGTATGGTTCCTTTTATAATTATTATATTATTTATTCTCTTCTGGGTCTGCAAAATGCTTTCAATATACCAATACAAATATAATACAGTAGTCTAGAATTGCCTCAAAAGAAATTATCTGATCTCTATTAAAAATACTATTTCATCATTTTCCTATAATCAATGAGGCATACTAAATGAATCTTAATCTTGGAAAAAACCTATCCTATACATCCATAATTTTTCTTGTTATATAACCATATAACATAACACAGTTTTCTTTTCTTAAATAATGCAATGCACTTTAAAAGTAGCGTTAACTCTAAATACTCCCCTAATAATACTGAAACGTGGATCCACGATTTTGAAAAGCAAATGATATATTTTTTCTTTTTCTTTCCCAGGGGCCCCTTTCTTGTTGGCTGATCAGCGTTTTTTTAATCTGTTGTAAAAAGACACTAAAGGCTTGCGTTAATGACATGCAAATATTCTTTAAATATTCTTCATACTCATTGTAATATCACACATCATCTTATAGCACAGAAAACATGTAGCAGATATCCAGCAGACATGCCAATACAAAAAGCATATTCATGGACAGGCAATTAACTCAATCCAAAATAAATTAATAAATGTCACACTATGTGACAGACATAATTTGGTTCTCATGTTTGTGCAATATGCATGTCTGCAAACAATGCAAGCAGTACTACTTTAAGGTTAGATCAGAGCACCTGGCAACTGGACAGGAAAGTCAAATTTTGGCAGGAAGTCCATTATTGCAACAGAATTTTGGAAATCAGCTAAAATTTACAAAAACAGACTCCCTCCTTTTTTTCTTTCTTAAGACTACAACTCATATTGCTCTTGGACAAGTATTCAATAATAAATCAGTTATTTAATAGATTATTACGCTGCCATTTTCATCTGTATCAATACTAAGACAAACTTATTCAAATATAATTTAAAATAACACAGCAAAATACCCATTAACATACATGACAATTAAACTGCATACTTTAAAATGAGTACCCAAAACAAACATTTATGACAATCATCATTCACACAGAATAAACTTCTAACAGCTGTATTCAGAACATATTATTGTAAGGTATACCAATTTTAGTTTGTATTGGATTTATTTAAGATTTCTGGTACCAAAGGGTTTATTTTTTATTTTTTAAAGAAGGGATCCCGTACGGCCATATAACACGTTTGACTTAAACATTTGTATAACACTTGCATTAACCAGTTGCGACATATGAAACCTGTCAATGGAATTTCTCTCTTATACGCTTATAGAACATTTGGACCAGATTACACAGACATGGTATCACCTGCATTTGTCAGAACTCTCAAAGACTCAAAATATTTATACTACTCCATGTTAAAGGCATGGCAAAATTTTGACCGGTCAATTTGAGTTTCCAAAAGTCATATCAACACAGGTAAAAACCTTTGTCCATGGTTTTCTGATCCTACATTCCATGACCAAAATTTCAAACCAACTTCTTCACAGTTTGGGTCGCAAGCAATAAAATCTCAGCAACCCCATACAATAATTTACAGAATACATACAATTTAAAGCACATACAACATGTGACGTACTGGAATACTACAAGTTAGCTTACAGCACAATATGAAGCATGTGTTGGAACGCTGAAAATATACATTTTGCTCTCTAATTCATAATCATCTAAATTTACAACATAAGTTCTCTGCAACAAACACTCAGGGCAGAAAGAATGTGGTGTTTGACGTTTTGAATGAAGTGACTTTTTGTCCCAATATGAAAATAAAGGGCTCATCATATAAACAATCATACATCCCACTCTCATGAAAAAGTGTAGTGGGCTTATAGTACTTTTGACCAAGTATAAAAATAAGGGGCTCATTATGCAAACAAACATACATGCAGAGAAATCATGTTAGTTCTAGAATTTGTAGCCCCCCTTAAATAACCTCTAGTTTTTTTCTTATTCATCATCACCTTTACATGTACTTTTTACATTCCCTCAATTAAGACTTTATGCTTAAAATCAGCGTTGCACATCATAAAATAGCACATAAATTAGCAAGCCGGAGTAATGCCAAACATCCATCATACCTTTTAACCCCCTTTTTTTTTTTTAAACCATTTTAGTCTGCCAAATTTACATCTACGTTAAATAAATACCACAGTCCACCAAAGACTGGAAATCTGTTTTACAACCTACCAAAGGCAACCTCTACCAAAGAGGGATCTAGGGACGTCTCCCATATGTAAATGTACATCACAGGACATCACAGCCTACCAAAGGCTTGAAATTATTTTTAACACCTGGCCAAAGGTGAACCTCTTACCAAAGAGGAAATGTGCACAATAACTACTACTACCTACCAAAGGCAATCCTCCAACCCGTGGAGTAATAGAGGTCTACCTAAGACTTAACAAAATGCCATGTCTACCAAAGACATTATCCTGTGAAAATCCCCTTTAAAAATGTAAATAGTGAAAAACCCCATTAAAACAAGAAATGCAATGTGTGGGAGGATGGCAGAAGCAGGCAAAGGTCCCCAACCCCTTAAGGACACACAACAGAAATACTCCGTCATGATACCCTTAAATTCCAGAAGTTGTGTCCCCAAGGGGCTAAAGACCCCCTTACCTGCAACTCCGTTCCTAATTGCACCCCACTTCTGACACCAATTTGTTGGGGATAAAATCAGCCTGGGCCCTTTGTGGATGATGGATATTTGCCAACTCATACAGAGCTCTGGAAATTGGAAATGAATAGCAGAGACGTGTTCAATAACCAATTCAAATTGTATTCATACGTCAAGTTATATTTATAACCCATTTTCATAGCAGGATGGGAGGGGGAAAAATGACCATATGGGCGTGACAATGACATTGTTTTTCACAAGTTATAAACAGCTGTTTTTAGTTATAATTCGATGTTACATAATGTATGCATATTGGATAAAACCCAGATGATTACAAATACAGAAATCTTGGACAATTAACAAGGTCATTCCAGAATCCTTATCATGTCATGTCATGTCATGTCGTGTCATGCCATGTCATGTCATGTCATGTCATGTCATGTCATGCAAATATCTTTTTTCCAGGAACATAACAAAATCATGTTTCAATAACATTTCTGAGAATTGGAGATACAATTCCAAATTTATTCTTGATTCAAATTAACCCTTACATGAACAGTTAGGATATAGAGCAAAATGGATATTCGCATCTACACTGCCTAAAGATGATAGCAGTGGAGGAGGTAATAATGGTGGTAGTAATTGCACAGAATAGATAAAGTGAGCCTTCTGCCTGCCACATTACCTTCTATTACCTTCTATAAAATCTTACAGTGTCTCTACAGTTGTTGGTTAATACCTGCAGTGAGTTGACCCTTCACTTGCCCTCTACTCACTTTCATGACGCATAATGTGAAGAGGAAACCAATTTACTTAAAGATATCGGGGTTTTCATAGTACAAAGAGAAAATCACCCCTCCTTGGTGCATGAAAAAGAATCAACCAGGATGACAATGAAGATATTAGCGGAGGAATACATTATGGATATAATGTATTAAAAATACGAATTAGTCAAATCCAGCTGGTGAGCCCCTTTAAATTGCTTTATAATTGTGATTGTTAATACTTTTAAAAAAAAGGAGGATTCAGCAAGTTGGTTTCATAATTGAGTATATTTTCCTTTACAGAAATCCTTTAAATTCAGAATAAATGTATTTAAACTACTGTACTATATTTATTGCTATGAAACCATTTAATCTTCTTATGTTTTATTGTGGATCTGAGACATTTCATAATGTAGTTAACTATTGTGCTAAGCAAAATGTGAATCTAATAATATAACAGAAGAAATGAAGCATAAAACATAAGTAAACAGTTATAAAGAGAAATATGAAGGCAATGCTGCAGCCAATGTGCTTTTTTTGCCTTAGGCTTCTCTTTAAGCACTGTGTTCTTGTTGTATTCCATCCACTAATAGACTACTAAAAATGGAATGAATGACAGTATTTATCATGCCTGCATGTCTATATGAAATGTCAACTTAAATTCTGTGTAACAAATGGGAATTACATTGCTGGCTTTCAAAATATCTCCATTGTGTATGCTGAATTACCAGAATATACTAAAACACATGGCTGATATAATAATTTTACAAAGATAGATTTCCTATCATTTCCATGAAAAAAAAAATGTTTTTTTTCTAGCTTAATATTGAATGCTGTTTTTATTTGCTAATGTTGTATCTAATGTGCATGGCACGTTTTTCAATATTAGTGCTTATACCTGTATTATTATGTATTAAACCTCTCAAAGTTTAAACTATAGCATAGATAGAAAGAACGTAGAAAGTAAAGACGCTTCCTGTGTATTATATCTATCAATATTACCAGCATTTTTATCTGTCCCTTTAAGCATTCTGAAAATCAAACATGGCAATCTTGCATGTCTCTAATTTCGGTAGGCTTTACTATTGTTTGGGAATGTGCTTGGTGATCATGTCTTATTATTCACTAATTGGGTTTCATTGTTCTGTAAAGGTCACTGCGGTGGTGGACTTCTGCTCACATAATTGACCATTTTTTTTTTTCTTCTCATAGAATATTATATTTCACTATAATGCCACTGGCACTCCAGTAAATACATTACAACATATACCTGTAGCTCCACCATCAGGATTTAGCCTGCAGTCTGAGTTAATATTAAAAATACATATTTTTTTAATGTTGCAATATAGGCATTTTGTTATGTGTTTGCTCAAACATAATTTCCTTCTTTCTGATTTAGTATACCAACAAATTTTGAATAGTAATGGTGAAAGAAAAAAAAGATGCAACAGAGAAGTAGAAAAGAATAACATTTGTTATTTTTAAGGCTTCTTTTTTTAATAACTTTTATAGTTTTGTTTATTATAATTTGGACACAACTACTGCACTTTCACACAACACACATCTAAAAATACATAAAATTATTTGTCCTGCCTTAATTTGTGAAATGTTGAGTATTCTACAGCTGTAACAGGTATTATAACTTCAGGCTTTGTCATGACATTTGAAAGAACTGCACATTTTTCAATGAAATTAAACAAACGAGCAAACAGGTTATTATATTATAGGCACTCAGGGGCGATTTATGAGGCTGCAGAGTATATGTATCATAGGCTTAGAGATAGGGTGGTTGATTTATCCAGGTGTGATGGAGCAGAGCCATTATGAATCATGTGCGAATTGTAGGTGATCGAGTCGTGTACCTCTGTGTGTGGTTAAGGTGTGGCGTATGAGCCATGTTGGAAGCTCCGGTAGCTTATTGTTAAAAGAGGGTGAATGCATGGCACTTGCTATGGTGAGCGTTATATTTAGGTAGAGTGATCTGATGTGCGTCCGAATGCGTAAGTAAACAGCTCCACCTTGGTGTGCGTATTATGAGTTCACATGATGGGAGCTGGAGGGGTGGTTATTTAAAAATGGAGCCAGCGTGTCTGGGGAGTTCCCGGTCTAGGCCATATTTGGCCTTAGTAAGTGGTCAGTTCACAAATATGTGTAGTATCCTGAACGGTTGTCATACAACCAGCATTTAACTGGGGGCTAAGCCCAACATAGAGAGTAATAACATGTAGATAACATATAGACCGTGTGTCAAGTAGCCTCCCACCCAGGTACTCCATGGGAAGCGGGGATGAATGGGACAGTTTTAGCTGGGTCCCAGGCTGTAGGGGGAGGGGGGTGGGGCTGTGAGGCCCAGGGCCACCAGGACAGTATCCATCTAAGTGATGTCTGCCACTTTATGTTCGGTGTCTTGGTGCTGAATGAGGAGTACATGCGTAGGTCCCCAGCAGTACTTCACTACCTGAGCTGTCAGCGTTGTTGTCACTGGACGGAGGGATTTCCTCCAGAGCAGAGTATTGCAGGAGAGGTCAGAGTAGAATGACAGTTCCATGTCCTCAAACCTATAGGGATTTTTTCCTTTGGTGGCACTCATGAAGGCTGCCTTGTCCTGCCCGTTCTGGAACTTAATCAGTAGATCGCTGGTAGTTGTACTTGAGGGCATTGATGGTTTGGGCAGGCGGAACATCCCCTCAAGTTGTATTCCCCTGGCTTGCTTGGGGGGTAGGAGGGCTGCAAATAGCCTGTGAAAAGGCAGTTTAGCTGGTGTGACTCCATCAGAGAGGCCCCACATTTTCATATGTTTCCATCGCCGTTTGTATTCCATATCTGCTAGTTGGTGGGTGAGAGTAGTGTGAGCAGCTGTCAGGTTGGTGACCTGCTTCTGTAGCGCCCGGACTTGTGTTGAGGTTGTTTGGAGGTCTGCTCCACTGCTGTGAGGAGAGCAGTGAACCCCCTGACGTCTTCCCTCACCTGGGATATTTCAGTGGAGAGCGTTTGGAGGAGGTCTGTGAGGAGATTGGTTATTATCTCCATGGTGACCGGTGAGATGAGCCTGCGGTCAACTGTAGAGGCTTGGAGGGCCTGTGTGATGGGGCATCCTCCGAGATGTCTGTGAAATAGAAGTCAGCCGCCATATTGGGTACAGCCGCGCCATGCGCAGTAAGTCTCCAATGTCTGCTATAAACCACGGCCGATCTGGTTGTGGCTTTTTAGTTTTCCTCCCCATCGGTGTGGGTGCTCTTACCGACAGTGTATTGGGTCGTGTGAGGGTTTATAGCAGTGGAATTTGAGCCGTTAGTGCTTCCAGGCTGGCAGAGGTGCAATCGTGCGTCCGATTTCGCTGGACGCTAGCTACGCCCCCCAGGTTTAGATTTTTTAAAATTTTATATTACACACGCATGTACATGCATGCACATAAGCAGTTAAACTTTTTATAATTTGCAATTACACGTAAACAATATCCAAAAATATACACACACAGACACACACATTTGTTTTGCTATAAAGTTTTAAGCCTAATATATGCATAGTCTATAAACCTAATTACTACAGTAATTATTTTTGTTTTCCCTTTTAGAATTTGCATATCTGCAGAATTTGAAATCTTTATTAGTTCCTGCCTTATTTTGTGAAAGGCTGAGTAT
Source organism: Pelobates cultripes (assembly GCA_933207985.1). Lineage (NCBI taxonomy): Eukaryota > Metazoa > Chordata > Amphibia > Anura > Pelobatidae > Pelobates > Pelobates cultripes. The sequence continues at coordinate 106,755,406 of OW240913.1, forward strand.
TTCTATCTAGGCAAATTCTAAAATGTTATTGTGTCATCTTTTTTTTTTTATAACTGAATGTGTACCCAAACAACTTACATCTGAAGGCAGGTTTATATTCTTTCTGAAACACCTGTGGTTTCTCTTTTCAGTTGCCCAATTAGCATGTTTTTACTAGATCCTCTAACTGCTTTCATTTTGTTCACCTTTCATATACCATTTCTTTTTTTACCTTTTATGTACCCTATCACACTCCCAGCCTGTTACAAACAAGCATACTCACCCGGTCACATACACATACAAATGGCAGATGAAATTTAATAACGAAAAATGCTAATTTATGTACTTCAGAGTAAAAGTGGCACAAGCAACCAACACCCTAAATGGTAGTCAATTAAAGGGAGCAACGCACAAGAAGGATTTGGGAATTGTTATGGATTACAAATTAGGGAGCAATATGAAATGTCAATCTGCAGTTGCTAAGACCAGTAAGGTTTCGTCATGTATAAATAAGGGCATTAATTCTTAGGATGAAAATATCATTTTGCCTCTTTATAAATTGCTGGTAAGACCACACCTTAAATATGCTGAGCAATTTTGTGCACCTGTTCTAGAAAAGGATATTGTTGTCCTAGAAAACGGTGCAGAGATGGTCTACAAAATTTATAAAAGTAATGGAGCATTTTAGTTATGAAGAACGGTTAAAAAAATGAAATCTCTATAGTTTTGAAAAATGGAGCTTCAAAGTGGATATGATAACATTATACAAATATATATGGGGCCAGTACAAACCATTATCTGGAAATCTATTCATAAACAGGGCTATACATAGGACACAAGGTCACGCATTTAGGCTGGAAGAAAGGAGAATTAGTCTAGGGCAAAGGAACAGGTTTTTTACAGAAAGAACAATAATGATGCGGAATTCTCTACAGAAGAGGTGGTTTATCAGAGTCTATTTAGATGTTTAAACAGCAATTTGATAATATATACTTGCAAAAACATAATATGCAGATATAGCATTTCTAATTAGTGGGTTACAAGCTTCTTGATCCAAGGAGATATCTGCCTGCCATTTTGGGGTCAAGAAGGAAATTTTACCTAGTTTGTTGCAAGATTGGAAGTGCTTCAGACTGGGTTTTTTGCCTTCATTTGGATCAACATAAAAACCAAATGTGAGGAAGGCTGAACTTACATGCATTAAAATACAGTCGCCCCACTTGTCACATTCACGCTACCCACTGAATTACGTACATTTCTACGAAGAGATATGAAATACTAAGAGGAATGTAGCTATACAGCACTTAAAATACCTGCAACCAGTTATACTCATTACAGAAAGGATTTTTTTCAACCTTAATTACTATTACTATGCTACTGTGTAGTTCCTGGCAATTAACCCCTTAAGACCTCCGGTCTTTCTTTACTTACCCGGTCGCCGGCGATCCCACGCTGGCGATCGCGGTTGGGGGGACTCCCAGGGAGCACCCCGCGGCATGTCCGACCCCCTGGCAGCCCCCCCGGCCATGTGAGAGTGAGGTCCTTGCGAGGACCATATAATCACATGGCCGGGATAGCTGCCTCCTGCATTGCCAGCAGGGGGGCTGCCTGTAATGACAGGTGGTCCCCCTGCTGGCTGGAAATAAAATAAATAAAATTTAAAAAAGTTAAAAAGGGTAAAAAATAAAAAAATATATATATACTTAGATCATATATATCTGATATATATATATGATCTAAGTATTTATATACACATATACATACAAACACATACACTGTCTAGGTGTATTTTACTATTAATATATATATAATTATATATATATTAATATCAAATTACACGTAGACTGATATTGATTAAATATATATATATAATTATTGTTATATATATATTTATATATAATATAAAAAAATTAAATATATAAATACGTTAAAAAATACAATTAAAAAAAAAAATTATTAAAAAATATATAGATGTGTGTTATTTCTTTCTAACTGTATTGTGATATTTATATATATATATATATATATATATTTATATCAAAATACACGTAGAACGAAATAATATATATATCTATATACATAAATATATACGTATATATCACTATACATATACCTATATATAAATAAAAATATTTAAGAAAAATTATATATATACATATATATTCACATACGTATATATATATACACATTTATATTAATTCTACATATATATTTATGTAATATTTTTACGTAATTAGGTATCTTAATTAATTACAATTAGCGTGATCTGCCTGACAACCCATGCCGAAAGTAAAGGGAATTTAATTTGCTAGCACTATATTTAACCCTATAACTTTCCAAGACACCATAAAACCTGTACATGGAGGGTACTGTTCTACTCGGGAGACTTCGCTGAACACAAATATTAGTGTTTCAAAACAGTAAAATGTATTACAATGATGATCGCCAGTAAAAGTGAAGTTTTTTTGCATTTTTCACTTACAAACAGCACTTACACGGACGATATTATTGCTGCGATACTTTTTACTGTTTTGAAACACAATTATTTGTGTTCAGCGAAGTCTCTCGAGTACAACAGTACCCCTCATGTACAGGTTTTATGTTGTTTTCAAAAGTTACAGCATCAAATATATGGCTTGTGTTTTATTTTTTTCCACATAAAAATTCGCCAGATTGGTTACGTTGCGTTTGAAACCCTATGGTAGCCCAAGAATGAAAATTACCCCTATGATGGCATACCATTTGCAATAGTAGACAACCCAAGGTATTGTAAACGGAGTATGTCCAGTCATTTTTAGTAGCCACTTAGTCACAAACACTAGCCAAAATTGGCGTTTTTTTGCATTTTTCACACTCAAACAAACACTAATGCTAACTTTGGCCAGTGTTTGTGACCAAATGGCTACTAAAAAAGACTAGACATACCCCATTTGCAATACCTTGGGTTGTCTACTATTGCAAATGATATGCCATTATGGGTGTAAATTTCTTTCCTGGGCTACTATAAAGTCCCAAAGGCAACGTAACCAATCTGGCGAATTTCAATGTCAAATGTAACGTGCTATATTTGACCCTTTAACTTCCCAAAACGCCATAAAACCTGTACATAGGGGGTAATTTTTTACACGTGAGACTTTGCTGAATACAAATATGTGTATTTTATTGCAGTAAAAGCAAACAGTATTATGACATTGACCGTTAAAATGTCATGTAGAACTAAAAAAATCAAAACAAATCTTATTTTCTCCCATTTTTTTCATATTAAATTATGTTTCATAGCTAAATATTTGATATTAAATGAAAGCCCTGTTTCCCCTGAATAAAATGATATATAATAAGGGTGGGTGTATTTAATATGAAAGAGGTGAATTACGGTTGGACAGACATGTAGCGCAAATGCCAGGTTTTGTTTACATTTTGTTTTGTTCCCAAAGTGTACATTTGGCTCCGTCCTTAAGGGGTTAAATGGCCTCAGGGAAACAGTTTCTTTTTTTTTTTTTTTTAGAAGTATGCCTTTTTTTTAATGTGGTACTTAGAATTAGATTGAAGATATTTCTTTAATTTTATTTTATTAAAATAATGTAATCAAACATGATAACACACCTGAACTTTACAATATTGTAATAGTGTTAACAGGATTTGTGTCATTTTGAAATCTGCCCTTTGCAAAATTTCATCATTACATATCTAACAGCAGGTTTTTTATCCATGGACAATGTGTCAGTCATATAACTCATGGAAAGCTCTAATTAGTAAATGGTAGAAAAAAAAAAATTTCCGGGAAATTTTTAATAAAATATATTTTTGGGATTGAGTGATTTAGAAGTCATTTAACTGAGGAAAATTAATTGAAATGTCTTATCTTAAAGTATGCCATGGAACACAGAAACAATATAACCAAGTTAAAAATTATTTCTTTTAATGTAAGCAAGATAAAAAGTTAATCTGAACAAACATTTCTAAAATCTTCCAAGGCAACCTTCTGCAACTGCATTCACTGATCGAGAGATTTGTGTATATGTTAACCCCTTAAGGACTGAGCCAAATGTACACGTTTTGATCAAAATAAAATGTAAACAAAACTTGGACTTTGACTATATGTCTGTTCAACTGTAATTCACCTCTTTCATATTAAGTGCACCAACACTTATTATATATCATTTTGTTTAGGAGAAACAGGGCTTTAATCAAATATCAACATCAAATATTTTGCTATGAAACAAAATTTAATATGAATACAATATAAAAAAATGTGAGATTTTATTTTTTTAGTTCTGCATGACATTTTTACGCTAATTGTCATAATACTGTTTGCTTTTATTTCACTAAAAAAACACATATTTGAATTTAACGATGTCTCATGTGTAAAAGAGTATCCCCTTGTGACGAGACCAATCTCACCACATTGCATTGGAGAAGCTGGGTTGCTCGCCTGTTGCCTTGGGATTATGACCCCATGTTAAAAGGCTTGATTTTTCCCTGCAAAGACAAGAAAGACGGGTCATTTGGTGCTTGCCCTGTTTGAGCGGTGATACCCCAGATAGCTATGCCATGGAGCCCATTCGTATAATGAAAGACTATGGGAAAGACTTTGGCTCCATGGCAATTGAACTGTATGTGTGTGCTCTGAGCGCCATTCAGTAATAATGTGCGCTTAGACCTAAGCTATCTGGGCATATGTTGCATGTCTGTATTTTATGTATTTTATGTCATAAATGTAACATTGTGTATTTTATTGTATTTTACTGTCTTTTTGCTGCCATGTGTTCAATGGAGTTTTGCCTCGTCTTTGGAGATAATTGGATTACTTCTAATTATCTCCAGGATAGAAGACTCTGTGGAACTGGTTTTGGGCAGAAAAGCCATGCTTCCTGTGGTCACAAAGGACTACGATCTATCTTTTGAACCACTGGACCAATTTGTATGATTTTGACGTATGTTTGTATTTGGAGTATGCTGAAAATGTAAGTTTTATGTGAATGTGATGCATACTTTTCAAGTTATGAATAATGTGGAAAAATTGTATTTCTCTGCTTGTGCTAAATTACATTACCCATTGTGTAAGGTAATTGAATCACATGCAGAGGGGAGGAATTTGTGTGGGAGTGTCTGAGTGTATTGTAGGTGTTTATTGGTTGTGTTCCAAAACCCTGTGGGTGGTACTAATGTGTAAGAATGTGTACATAAGCACAACAAACCCACAGCTCTGTCTGTTCACTGCTTGACCCTCAACACGGAGCTTTGTCTCGTTCTTGGGGGGATTTATTGTATGCTGTTCCAGTTCGACTGCTAGGAGTGTAAACCTATTCGGATGGTTTTTCCTATTCGGCTGGTTACAGCATTCATATGGTTTCCTGTTCGGTGGATTGGTGTTCTGCAGTAGCTGTGCCTGCATCTCTGGAAGGGGAAGATCTACTAAACGGTTTTTACCCCTTGTGTGCTGAAACGGTCCGTTACACCCCTATGTACAGGTTTTATGGTGTTTGGGGAAGTTACAGGGTCAAATGTAGCATGTTACATTTTTCAGTTTTTTCACATTGAAATTTGGCAGATTGGTTACGTTGCCTTTGAGACTGTATGGTAGCCTAGGAATGAGAATTACCCCCATGATGGCATACTATTTAAATAGTAGACAAGCCAAGGTATAGCAAATGGGGTATGTCCAGTCTTTTTTAGTAGCCACTTGGTCACAAACACTGGCCAAAGTTAGAATTAATATTTGTTTGTGTGTGAAAAATGCAAAAAACTAATTTGAACGCCAATTTTGGCCAGTGTTTGTGACTAAGTGGCTACTAAAAAAGACTGAACATATACCCCATTTGGAATACCTTGGGTTGTCTACTTTTGCAAATGGTATGCCATCATGGGGTTAATTCTCATTCCTGGGCTACCATATGGTCTCAAAGGCAACGTAACCAATCTGGCGAATTTCAATGTGAAAATACTGAAATACAAGCCTTATATTTGACTCTGTAAGTTTTGAGAACACCTTGAAACCTGTACATGAGGGTTTCTGTTATACTCAGGAGACTTTGCTGAACACAAATATTAGCATTTCAAAATCATAAAACCTATCACAACAATTATATCGTTAGTGTTAGTGTCATTTGTGTGTTGAAAATGCAAAAAACTTTACTTTCACTGATGATATCATTGTTGTGATACATTTTACTGTTTTGAAACACTAATATTTGTGTTCAGCGAAGTCTCCTGAGTAAAACAGTACACCTCATGTACAGGTTTTATGGTGTCTTGGAAAGTTATAGGGTTAAATATAATGCTAGCAAATTAAATTCTCTGGACTTTCTGCCTGGGTTATCAGGCAGATCCCGCAAATTGCAATTAATAAAATGACTTAACTATGTAAAAATAGTACATAAATATAAACATAGAATTATATAGAAAAAAAAATAAAAATATATATATATTTATTTATTTTTTAATTATTTGTATTTATATATAGGTATATATTTATGTATATAGATATATTATTTCATTCTACATGTATTTTGACCTCTCTCTCTCTCTCTCTCTCTCTCTCTCTTTTTCTCTCTCTCTCTCTCTCTCTCTCTCTCTATATATATATAATTTATAAGTATGTAGGGGCAGCACCCCTCCCTGTCTCATCAGAGAAATTTGTCTTTTAGCTGATACCAGCATGGTGATTTGTATGTGTTATAGCCCTATTCAGAATATGTAGGGGTTTATAAAACACCCCTTCATGTCTCATTAGAGATGTTTACACTTTGTCTGATACCAGCAAAGTTTATTGTATGTGTAGAAGCCCTATAAAGGGTTAAATGTGAAAGGGGTTAATAAAATACCCCTTCCTGTCTCATTAGAGATGTTTACACTTTGTCTGATACCAGCAAAGTTTATTGTATGTGTAGAAACCCTATAAAGGGTTACATGTGAAAGGGTTTATAAAATACCCCTTCCTGTTTTACTGGAGATTCTTGGCTGATATCAGCATATCTAATGGCTAGTGTAGGAACTCACCTATTGAGGCTTGCCTTGAAGTGGCAGGTGAGCTTATATATTCAAATGGCCATTGATATAAAACTAAAGAGCCTCCATTTTGTTTAAAAGTACATGGGGATTTAGGCCAGAGCGCAGGTAACATTCTCTTTGTTTTTAATATATATATATATATATATATATATATATATATATATATTATCAAAATACAATTAGAACAAAATTACACACATATATATATATATACATTAATTATTTTTTTATAATTTTTTTTATTTAATTTTAACGTATTTATATATTTATTTTATATTTTATATATATATATATATATATATAATTTTATATATATATATATATATGAAAATACACTTAGACAAATATATATATATATATATACATATATATATATATATGATTTAAGTATAATTTATTCTATTTTGCACTCTTTTTACCCTTTATTGAACCTTATTTCAGACAGCAGTAGGACTACCTGTCATTCCAGGCACTCCCCCTGCTGGCACTGTCATTGACAGCTATTCCGTCTATGTGATTGTGAGGTCTTCGCAAGGACCTCGCGATCACATGGCCCAGGAGGGCCGAACCGGCAGCAGGGGGACTCCCTGGGATGACAGGCAAGTCCCCCCATCTCTATCTCTGGCGGAGGATCGCCAGTGAGCAGGTAAGTCCCCTGGACAGTGGGGACATACTATGACGTCTGCCGGCGTTTAGAGCTGGGTCCCCAAGGATGGCAAAGGGGTTAATGAATATGTTATTTTATGTATTTTCATGTTGTGTATCATTGAACTCATATAACAACAATATTATCCCTATTAATATCAGCAGAATCAGCAGCTTCCATTTTTATTTTAAATACGTGATCTGGGTTCCACCAAAGGGTGCCTCAAAATGTTTTACAAAGTGTTTCAATACAATAGGATCAGTTATTTTATAAAAACTATGAAATTACCAAGTAAGAAAAAGAAAATAAAAGCTGAGCATGAAAAGGAAACAGACTTAATAGAAAACACATATGGAAAAAGTATGTCTCATATCTACTCATAAACAAGGAGAGACTCATTAAAGTTAAATTGCCTGGGTTTAGAGAGTTGCATAGCTGAGTGTAGTCTGCAAGCTGGTTGGATCCTAATCCAGGAGCCTTGGTGATGCAATAAATAATAACAGAGCCAACACTGAGTACAACAGTATCACAAAGATTCTTAACAAAATCATCTTACCCAATTGCAGAACAAGGTCTTCTAGTCCTTACTGATTCTATTCAAGTCAATATTATACCATGATACATGGTTTTAAAAAGGAAGTTGTACCTAACAAATGCTTGATTATATATTTGCATACATTTTTCAAATGATTGAAATTTGTTATAAAAACTTTTCACATTATTTATCTACAGAAGTCAACATTAAATCATATGGGGATTTTTGTAGATAAATCATTTGGAACAGATTGAAATCATTGAAAAGCTTATGCAAAAATATTGAATCATGGGAAAAGATGGCTTACCCTTTAATGCACAGAGATGATTATCCACAGCACAGACCAGAGCAGTCTCTGGGAAGCTTGATATCACCAAGTAACTCACCCCAACCACAGCTGAAATTGCAGCTGCCTTGATTCTGATTGTTAAAAACCAGGAGACAAAAATGCTATCTGCAAACAAATTCAAATCTGCATATGTGTATATGCTGTATGCAGGTAACAATATAGCACATATTCTACAGTTGTATTACCACAAACAAATCAACACTGAGCTATAATGCAATTAGGGGGTGCTGATCATGTCCCTTAATGCAGACCAGACCATCCCCCAAATAAATACTAAAAACTATTATATATTACTAGTGAGACTTTAATCATCTTAAAACCAAGGAGTAAAAAATAAAAATAAAAAAGTCATACAAATGAGATGTCACAGTATGGGTGCTATACACTGATTATCACACTATGATACCCATAACACGGTTCTTGCTTTAATTTTGCAATATGCTTAAGACATACAGGGTCCATGCAAATGGTTATGCAATAAGTGGGGTGTTTTTTTTTTCTTCAGATAAAATCCTTATAGGAGAAGCATAGGTATAAATTTGTGAAAAATAAATGCCATTGAAAAGGAAAACAAGCAAACATTTACAAAATGCTAAAAAAATAAAAAATAAAAAAAAGTCTCCAATGTACTTGAAAAGCAATACAAACACTTGCATTATCAAGTTCAGGTTGAACGCTGAAGTGATATCCCTCAATTGTGAATATATCCACATGTTAATAAAAAACAAACTGTAAATTAGCACCAGTGTGCAAGTCTGATTGATCATATACTGTATAGGGGGATGTCTTTGTTGCATCTATATGTTTTCCTCATGGGATGTCAGCACTACAATGCGTATCCTTGAATATGTTGTGAAAAAAAATTACCTTAAATCAAAATTAGCTCTAGATATCTCTAGATTTCCTTCCATAGAACACCTGCCAGTATCTCTCTCTCTATATATATATTTATTTAATTGGGTAGTTTGCTGTGGAGTAATCCCAATGATTAGGAACAGGATAAACTGAGCTATATAAAATTTGGATTAGCTAACCAATTGCATTGGCTCTTTCAATTATACAGATTTGGAGTTGCTAATCAATCACACAGGCTCCTTCAGTGGTACAGATTAATGTGCCCATACCAAAAAAAAAAAACAAAAGATAGATATATTTTTATATTTTTTTTTCATAGAAAATGAGCACACAAAGGACTAAAAATATTTGGTAATTGTACCAGAAATTCTCCAGTTACAGCGTTATGAGAATTATGATGCACAGAAAACCTTTGATTGATAACAGATTGATTCTAAACCTATAAGCACTTCCAAAACTTTGAAAACAGACCTAAATCTAGAAAAGAGTTTTATGTCTGAGTATGATAACTAAATTGTGCCAATATACAGTTCAGGAACACCTAGACATATTCTCTTAATATACATTTAATATACATTTATTTTCTTGCATTTTATCTTTTACCTTATTAAACACAAATCATATTCCTTTATTTACCCTTCATCACATTAGATCTCCTTCCTAGAGTTCATTTGTTTTTCAGTGTTAATAAATTATTTTCCACATATTTTTGCCATACTCTAATCTATTTATGCAGGAAAAAGTCATAATCTATACAGGCGGCATTACTCACAGGTAGCATTTAACTAAAAGGAGGGCCGTTTCTGGGAAGGGGAGTTGTGTCCTTTTGACCTCTATGTTGGACACCCATGTATATAAGCCATGCTATTTTAATTGAATTATGTTTGTAGAAGGAATCCCAGTGTTTTAGGCTTTTAATTTTATCACAGTTGTATGCATTTCATATTTGCTGGAATAGTTGAATTGCAGTATATTTAAATGATTAAATAAAAGAGGGAAACGTGTTGTCACCAAATATAGATATTCCACTTTTCAATAATGACTTGTTTCCTTACATGCAGTACAATTAGTATTCAATGCCATTATTTTAGGTTAATTAAAGGAAAATTGTTCTGGGATCTCAATATTCAATAACTTAAATTTTCTTTTAGAACTGACCTAGAAAGAATCTAAATTAATGGAAAATACATTAAAGTGGTTATTTAGTGGTTTTTATTAGGCACGTGTGTATGTATATAGCTCTAGATACCTCTATACATGTACATGTTTTAATGGCCTTTGATATTATAGCACAAACCAATTAGACAACTGTAGAAAATGAAGACATCATGGAATTGTTAAATTTAGCTAATTATGTCCTTGAGTTAATATTATTGAATACGCTTTCAAATTATTTAAATTTTGTGGATAAGTTTATAATTTGTAACAGAAACCTCTATTACCCTGGGACCTTGAGCGGACTAAGTGCCAGCCTCCTTCCCAGCAACCATGGCATTGGTCTAGAAAGGGGTTCTGTTTTTGGGGCGGTGAATATAGGGGGGAAGTTGGGACTACTTGCTGATTCTGGTATGGGTTTGTCTCAGTCCCCCAATTACTACTGTAACAGACAATTCCCCAGCTTTCAAGTGTTTTGGCATTTGGTTTAAAATTAATTGGATATTCTGCATTATGTAGCTGGAATTTAATTGAATGAATAGATTGTCTAGGATTGATGTGCCTTTTCCCCTCCCCCTTCCCTGTATTATTGTTTTCCCAGCAGGGTGTTGTCCTATGGGTCCAAGGACACTTCCAGACCAGTTCAAAGTGGCTGCCCTTTCATTCCTTTAAATCTCGCATGTGGTCCACAGCCCTTGTTATTGTCTGTCCCTATGCTTCTTTGTAACCACAGTGCTCCATTCACACTAGTTTTAATGTAATTACGTTTTGTGGTGTAATTGGTTGCTATTCCAAGTCCATATGGCATATGGTTAACTTGGGCTCACTTTACTGTTTGGGAGGAGTTACAGTGGAGGACCTGTAAGGGAACTTTGTCTATCACTGTAAATAAGGCAGTTTGGGGTATAAATAGATGTGCTGGTTTTACTAAAGCTCAGTTGTGTTTCGCCCTATGCTATGTCTCGACTAGTATTTAAGTGGAAGGGACTGCATGGCTATAATCACTGCCTTATAGGTGAGAAAGTCTCCAGTGCTATATCCACTGCAGCCTGACCTGGGAAAGAGGTCTTCAGAGACCCTAGTCAAGCTTCAGCAACTGGGTCTGAAATTTTCCATTGTCCCTGGTATCAAGGAGGAAACTGACCTGGCGGAGGTACTCAGTCGGAATGCAGGAGGTCCGTCACACTTATGAAATGAGTTAAGATTATGAAAAATATTAAAATTTTGTAATAGTTAGATATTCTGAGATATTTTTTATATAAGATATATGTTTGATATTTTAATATTTAAAAATAAAGTTCATACAACATATTAAATCAAGGCCTGTATTTTAAAGTAGTTATTACACCTGGAGATTAATTTAGGCAAAACTGCAATTCAGCCAAATTCATGTGATTGGCCGAAATTCCAATTTCTGAGCCACCATCCTGGAAACCAACATGTGCAATACCGAAAAATGCTCATTTTGGTACTTTGTTTAGGGTGCCGTCCCTGGCACCTGAAAAAAAGGGGGAGCAAATAAGCAGCTTAGTTTGAGAGCACTGTGCAGTGTTTTGTAAAGAAACACTAAAGCATTAGGAATGCAAACCTAAAAACAGATTTTTGCCCCGTTCGCCATATAAAATATTGAAATCAATTATTTTACTTATTTTTTTCCAGCGTAAAGGTTCCCTCGGCACTGCATGGCCTTCTCAACCAATGTCCAGTCCAATGCTCCTCATCATAGAATCAATGCTTTCTATAAAGATTTTTGCATCACATGACTAAGTTTTACTCGGTCAATCCTGCAGAAACTCCTCTAGTGGCTGTATGCATGGCAACAATTTGAAGAGGATTCATTGAGATAAAGTGGCCTGGGTAACTTTAGTTGTCCTTTAATGTCAAATACAATAACACTATAGTAGTTAATCCACCACGCACCTACTCATTTTGTAACACACACTTATTTTTGCTTATTAAAGTTGTATTAGTTTACACAAGCATCCACATACCTACTTTACTGTGAGAATAAAAACAAATCCACAATCATCAATGTCAGATACAAATTCCATGACTAAACTAAAGGAGGGTAAGGGTATAGGAAGGAGCCCTGTTACCTAATTAACCATCGTCAGTAGTTCCATGACTTCTGAGAATTTGAACACTTCAGCCATGAGAACTGCTGATGCCTTTCCCACTGCTGCCTCCAACACCACCTCCACTGCCACCACAATTAGTGCTACTTAGCATCAAAATAGTGAGATTAGCAGCATGTCCATGACATCCCATTAAACACCCAGGAGGCCTCTTCATTTCCATCCTTTTTATGCTACTATAACTTGTGCTGCCTCTTTTACTGGCACTACAGCTCATTCTAACATAGTTTATGTACCTTGTTGGTTTCACAACATTTACAACTTTGTGTGGGTAATAAAAGCCCCTCTTTACTGAGGAATTAGCATAGAATACTAAATACCAAAATATTTAATGTACATGTTTGTTAGCAATGAACAGCCAAATTGCAACTGAATCGCTTAATCTGTTTTGTAACTGAATTCCCATTATTCATTATTCTTGAAACAGACCATGTGAATTGTACTTTTTCCCTCAAACCTCTTCACAGTGTCTTAACCTGATATGCAGTATGTCCCAAAACACATTCTTATTATACTGGCATCTTTATTTTTTCTTACTACGGGGAAATTTGGCTGTTTGGTTACAATGTAGCTGCCGCTGTTTTCAAACAAATCTTCAAAGAGATGCATTTAAAAATAGCAGTTTTAAATGCAATGGCATTGAATAAGTGAACCTCAAAGGAACTGTATCAGTCAAATTAAAGAAAAATAATCCAAATGAAAGTAACAGAATTAGTTATAGGAAAGTTGTCATATAAGGAATAAATGCAATGGTATGAATATTAATACTGTGAGTAAATCGCAAATCAATCTTTTGTAATGTGTATCTTTTGATTAAACTGCTCAACAATGAAAATGTTTCTAACTTGAAAATGCTTCTAATTAATTTCAGCATGTGAAAACCAAATGTGACATTGAAAACTCAGTTAGCTCTCAATATATAGCCCATTTATTATGATGCAGGGTATTGCGATATGGCAGAATTTCCCAATTAGTGTTCCAGGGAACCCTAGAGTTCTGCAAGAACAAAACTGGGATCCCACTGCAATTTTTTCACTCCTCACTGTGCGCAGAAGTTCAGAAACAGCAGGAGATTGCAAGACCATCATCTTATTACCGCCCGCTGTTAGCCTTTCCAGACTCATTCTCTTGCAAGCATTAATATAGGATGGCCGCATGCAGAAAAGCTCTCACTCTATCAGACTACGTTATTTTTCAATCAGTATTGTGCCCAATCTACCTTCACATAGGCAAAATTATTTGTTTTATTGTGCTGCCCTTTAGATTAGCACCCAATGTGGTATCAGAGGATAGTTTTTTTTATTTGTTGGTTAAAAGTGTGCTGCTAAAAAAACATGTGTATTTCACACTTTTGCCGTAATTTACTTAAGGTGTGCTCGTGAAGCTGGATTCTCGCTTTACTCTGCAACAAAAATAAAGTATCAAAACCAATTTGATGCAACTGCAGACATGCAAATACAACTGACAACATTTAAACCGGATATAAAAATAATTTGCCAAAAAAAATGAAAACTTTCTGCTCATTAAAAGGTTTGTGCCATGGTGCAAGAGGGAGGGCAGGGGGCAGCTCCTATATGTCCAGCACTGAATTTGTTGGCACCTTATAAACACTAATAATAATAATAATATGTTGGCACACTATGTCAAAGGGTTCCATGGGATAAATTAATTGGCAACTCCTGGTATAGAGTATGGCCATGGTAAACCTGAGTTCAGGAATGATATATAGACCTTGTTTTGTTTATATTTGCATGGAATCTGTTGGGCAGCCTTTAGTTCAAGGTTGCCGATCTTGGGGCTCTAACTAGCCGGCGGGCGAAACTTGAGGTCTGGCATGTGGCCTTGGCAGTAGAAGTGGCTGATCTTCCAGGCCTGGTCAAACTAGAATTACCTTGCACACATCGCTGACCTGTACTCCCATCTGTGGGCCATTGTGGGTTATACTGACCCCCACCAAGGGCACTTTTATACAGCTTCTGTCCTGGGCAGGTGGAAATTGAGATCCGCACTGAAGCGTTCAAGATAATTGCCGCAGACGCTGCCCAATGCAATCCCTGCAGCATAAGTATGCTTTATTGGAGGCATTTGAGGCCTGGTGTGCCACATTCTGGAATATATTTGTACATCGACAGAACATGCTCACAGCATCTAATCACTGACCGTTAATTTCATATTTCATACACCGGAGCACTGTCCACACACTTGCGAGGCCTGCCACACACAACTTAAAATTGGAGGTGGTTGTCGGGGACTGTCTATTGACTCTAACTTGGCCACAGTTAGTTGGGTTAGTGGCACTAGGTGCTGGCTTTGTTTGTGGCCTGGGGCTGAAGAGATGGGATAAATAGAGTCACCCCTCACCTCTCAAAAAGGATCTTTGGACGTTGCCAAAGCCAAGGAATTGGCTGAAATTGCATGGCAGCTTTTACACCTTGTTCTGCCTCCTGTAACAATCAATACAGATGCAGAGAGCGAATGCATAACTTTCTTTTCTTTTAACTGTAACTATGTTTGTTTTGCTGTTTTATTATGAAGCAATTTTGCATCTACTGTTGTCTACCCAACTATACACATGCCGCCTTTGTGGATGTAAGCTCACTGATCTAATCATGCTGCCTTTTGTTTCTCATTAACTATGCAAAGTCTTATAGGGCAAAAAACGAGCAAGTTTATATTTATTTTACTTTAAAATAAGGCCTGTGAGTTTTGTGTGTGACATGTTATGTCCCTTTTTCTAGCTAAGTACACCAGTTTTATTCTGTACCTTTCATTGACATATGGAATTGTACTGTGCAATGTTATATAGTCTGTTTCTGAATATTTGTTTTTGTCACCAATGTATTGCATTATTTTCACATTTTATGCCTCAATAAAATATGATTGGCAAAAAAAATGTATGCCTTTCCTGACTTTAAAATGTACATTTACACAACCCACTCTCATTTTACATTAGAATATTGTTGCATAATAGATTTAATAATTTTATTTATATTTTTACGAAAATATATAAGAATCTTAAATTGTAATAATAATTCTGACATGTATATATTTGTATTAAGAATGTTTGGCAGAAAGATACCCTTTTATTTCCCATCATCCTATATTTGTCTCTTGATAATCAACTATATTGTATATTGTACTCTGAATCCTTGCTCGGTGCCTATTTATTTTCCAGCTGACAAGGCAATAGCCACAGGCTTCCTAAAGGCACACAGTGAAAAATCATCAAGAGAGATTTGGACATATTTACTTTCTACTAGACCAACTTGTTGAAATTAAAAATAAATGCTATAAATTTATTATATTGTTTTATTTTAATGTCTTTATATTTTGTCTATTGAAGGAAAGTCAAAGAGAAAATAGTGCTGTATTATTTGCATCATTAACAATATATTTAACAATATACTATATATGTATACATATACACAAGCTTCAAAGCTGACAAAATTTATTTTTTTTATTATTTTTTTTTTAAACTGGACAAGCGCACAAATAATATGGATATAGCTACGGTGTATGATCATACATTGCATAGGCCTGATACAACGTCAATGTAATCCATGGTTCTATTTAACGTTGCACTGCAGAGAATTCCAGGATGATAGACTTCCCAAAGAAGTGTGTTAATCTCATAAAAGCAGGCATTAGGTTTCTGGAATAGGACCTGCAAAAATAGGGCACATTTATATTTTCTGATATCCGGTTTGTTTCCATAACAAAACATTAAAGGGCATGTTTAGATTATGAAATGCATTTCAACAATTCAATCTAATTTTTGTTTTCGAATATATGTATTCATTGAAGTGATAATAGTCATGAATTCCAAGCAAATGTCATATGCAAGACCAAAATAGCTGAACTGGAAACATTCTCTAAGTCAACCATGCTTCCAGTTTAGCTATTTTGCCTTTCATTTTTAAAATATCTTGGAATTCCCAACGATTCTCACTTAAGTGAATAATCATGTTAGAATGAGCAATGAGACTTCAGAAGCATAATTTATATACACAAAATACTTTCTAAGTTAAAAAAATGTATACCCCAAACATGTTTGGAATTTATAATAACATATATGAAAACATATATTGGTAAAAAGAAATAACCATATTAATAATACACTTTATATTTTACAAACTATGTGAAAAATTAAATTCTCACAGTGTGGGGGCAGTGTGTTGGAAGGTGACAGCGTGGGGCAGGTTATTGAAGGTGACAGTTGGGGGGCAGGGTTGTGGGGATGACCGTGTGGATGGGCAGACTGACAGACAACATGCCGTCACTCATACATACTCACTGACAGTCATTAAATGTGGCAAAGAAGCCATGCTTCAGTTTTCTAAGGAGAAAGAACTCTCTAAAACAACCTAAGTCACGGAGCTGGGACTGCAACTGGAGAATTTTAGCATGACAGGATGGTGTAGGGTTTTGTTTGTTGGAATGTGTTAGGGATGTTAGTTCCGTTATTATGAAAGTATATTTCTTTAGGCGTTTTCTTTTTAAGTATATTTCTTTAGGCGTAGCTTGCATGTTTAATGAAGCATCCTCTAACATCTGCCTTATGCGCTAGCCAAATTGGCAATTCCTGTTCAATTTGTAAGACAGTGGTAGGATCAGTAAGCAAGTGGTCATTTAATCTCCAGCTACCCCTTCCTCGAGTGTTAACTTGTTCTTTTAGGGACAAGGTAACTGGGGCATGGTCTGACCAGCTAGCAGGCCTATTTGGGAATCTTCAACTTTAAGGAAAATGGTAGTGAGTATGAGAAACCTATCTATTCTTGAATAACTATTGTGTGCTGCTGTGTGGCAGGAGTAATCTCGTTGAGTCGGGTGTGACAGCCGCCATGGATCAACATTTGAAACATTGCAAAATAACCCAATAAGAAGGAGATTTATCACATCAATGACATGTGCAATTGTAAATTACAAAGTTCTAAATACACAACATGTGTCCGGAGAGAACTGAGTAGCTCTGCGCCTCAGCGTTCCGGCCAATAAGCTCCGGCTCTGAGATGTGTCCATCTCACTGTCTAACATAAAGTTACTGTTGCCTCCAATGATCCCTTCTCCGAAGGAGTATGCTGTGACCAATGCAAGTAAATTTTTAACAAATTCACATTGATTGTCATTAGGACCATGTACATTGATAAAGGTAAAGGGATTATTATTTACATAACACTGCAAGACAATATACCTCCTCTTTTTGTCACTAATTTTCCATACCAAGGTAAATGCAATATCCCTGCTGACCAGGATATAAATAACCCATTGCACATGCATTGTAATCTATTGGGAATGCTGGACCCATTTAAAGTGGGTCTCCTGGTTAAACGCAATATGGGCGCAGTGTGATTTTGCCTCCTGCAGCACTAAGCCGTTCTTATTTGGGGAGTTAAGTACTTTTGCATTTAAGGAGAAGATTTTTAGTACCATTGTGGATATGGGTCACTAAATGCGAGAGGGCAAGCTGTAGTAGGCCAAGTGAACACAAGAGGAAAAGCACCACCCGCACATGGCCAGGGCACGACTGAGGAGGTCAACCTCCAGGTCCGGTCTTTTTTTAGATTTCTCTTGGGTGGCGCGGGGCCAGATCCCACCCCCACTGCCCAGTGGTGAGGAGATTCCCACCCCTCTATATTCCAGAGCATCAACACCATCAGAAATAATATAAAAACTGGAAAAGAAAAGATAGATGTAACTATATACAATATTCCATTTGTCGATAATGGTCAACATATCTTAGTAAATGGGATGTAGTGTGGCCTATTCCAAAGGCCACCTCCGAGGTGTGGTCACAGACCAACTAGTTGGGCCAGTCAACGGAGGATGCACGTATGCTCACACGCTCCTGTAGGCGTTGTAGTGAAAACGTTATATAGAGAACCTTACAAACAATATCTCTACGGATAGCGGTACTGGTACCATTCTGCAGCAATGATGGCACATGCAATTAAAATAAACCAAACATAAATAAATAGTTAAGCAGTGTATAACACAGTTAGCTACATGAGGAATTGCTCATCTAGAGTGGCTAAGGGAGCCTTGTGATTTTTGACGTTGGTGATCTTCGACCAGTCTCTATTCAGCTTCACCGGGTCTTTATTGGAGGCCACAGTAATGGTGGGCTGGATTTGTATATTCAATTCCTGCAGGATTCATTTACCATCCTCTGGGGTGAATAAAATCTTGTCAGTGCCATTCCTCTTAGCCAAAAGCTTGGCATGAAAACCTCATTTGTATGGTATGTTAGATTCTCTCAGCGCCGCTGTGATAGGGGTGAAGGTTTTCCTCCTGAGCATAGTGGCGGTGGATAGATCAATGAACAGTTTTATGTGCTTGAATTTTCTAGGTGGCAGCAGATTAAGGCAGGAGGCCTGCATAATTCTGTCCTTGATTGTGAAATAACATCTCATGGGAATGTAATGGCTAAGTGATTGGGCTTGGGCAGCCTGTGTAGGCAGTCTCACTTCGACATCTGTTAGGGTCGGGATAAGGAACAGGAATAGTTTTCTGAGCATACTGGGCCAGCTCATGTTCCCCTGGATCCTTATGTTGTTGTGCCTGTCCCTATCCTCGTGGTCGGTGACTTTCTCCTCCAGGCTTTTCAGTTTCTGTTCCATTGAGGCGTACACCTCTGCTAGGGGTTTATGCGCATTCACTATCTCCTCCGTCCGCTTCTCCAAGTGTGTTGTCCGGTCGCCCAAGGATTGGATGTCGGACCTAATGTCAGATGCTATCTTTGAGAGGTCAGCTGGCAGGAAGCATGCGTTCGGGAGCCGTCGGCGACATCTTGTAAACTGGGCCCAAACATTTGTAACGGTGCTAAGTGCATTTGTATAGACTTCTGTTTAAGTTTCTTGCCTGACTTCACTGCCATGGATGTTGGGTACGCTGTGCCAACTCTTGGAAGCAGGTTTGGAAGGTTTGTAGCATCGGAGCTCTGGCTTTACCCGCACGTTCTCGTGCGCTGCAAGGACACGCCCCCAAACTTTTACAATTTAAATGGTCAGGCTTCCATTTGGTGCCTATGATTTCAATAAAGAAAATAGCAAAGTATACATAAGAAACATTTCTGCACTGAGGGATCTAACTAAACACATATGTTAGGATAATATTAGAAGATTCAAATTTACAAAATTCTCAGAAATTCTGTTTGTGTTAAATACAGAATTATACTTCTTGTCAGAGACTGGTGTTAAAATTACTTTATTAAAGGTGTTAACAGTCCCTAGTTAAATACTTTGGAGTGTCATTAAGCATTAAGAGTTACATTTCAGTTTTATTATCCTTTAGTTTGGGTAAAATATTGCATCATGATTCTTTTTGTCTAACTATAGATGAATGATTGGGAGAGTGCTAAAATATATATATTTTTTCTCAGATTCTGTATAGCAGTGTAATCAGACTATTATTTTTGACAGTAAACATATTATGAGAAACAAATTACTATGGAGGATAGCACTTGAAGATTAATTGCACCATCACTACTACAATAAGCTGAAGTGACAGTTTATTTAATGGTGAACCATTTATTATGGATACATAATACTGTCAATGAGGTTGTAAATTATGAGACTGAAGGTATCCAGAACCCCAAAATGGTATTATTGACCATTAAGTACCTTTTCTAGTACATGATTTTAAGAAAAATATGTTAGTAAAATCCATTTTACTGCTGTTTTTTCATGTTTTGCCATAGTAGAGGCATACAAGCAGAAGGCAAGTGATCTGCTGTGGAATGAAATTCAACAAACACTCTTTCAATCTGACAAACTCACCCTCTCACTTACACAAATTGTCTATGTAAGGGACAAATCTTTAACACTGCTGACTCCAATTATGGAGAAGGAGGGTTCTGTTAAATGAATCTAAGTCTATGTATATTACAATGCTATGTGTGTCACAAATACTGTTTAGTTTTGCATTTTATTGTCTAGTCACACTGAATTATCATAACACCAAGATATACATAAGTAACAAAATATACTGTTTGTACTGTTTCATCATAATGTATACCTTATTAGAGTCACATCAGTATGCTGGTTGTTAGTGATTTGGGTATAAGGGTCTGGCTGTAAATTCATATCAGAGCAAAGAGGTCAAAGAAACAGCCTGGAGAGCTCATAGATAGGATTGTGTTGAGACACAGATTTGGGGAAGGCTACAAATAGAAAGGCTGAACTGGATGGATGCATATCTCATTCAGCCTATATAATAATGAAACTTAAATTATATATTTTAAAAGGAAACATTATTAGTGAGATGGCTTAAATCTCTTTTTTTAAAATCTTTTTTTTTTCCATATATTTCCCTAGAAGATGGTTGATTTGGTGGGGTCATTTCTTTACATTTGCTTGGAAAAGATGGGGTAATTTGCCTGGTTTGTGATTCAATGCTATTATTTTAATAATTATTGGGGTAGACAAAATGCCATCTTAAGTGGAAGAAAATCTACAATATCTGTTTTTAAGATAGAAAATGAATGTGTTGGCTTCAATCTCCCTTTGAAACATGTTTTTATGGGAGATGGTTGATCTGGTATCTTACAGGATATTATATTGTTTGTTACTGCTAAGAATTCCCATTGATAGTGGGGTAATAAATGGTAGTTTGGTAGATTTCGATCAATTTTATTGCCTGTAACATATAGTATGCATCTCAGCTGATTTTGTATGTAAACCAGGTCATGACAGCAAGCATTGAAATCACGTACAATAGGCCTGAATAACACAAACTATTAAATCCCTTCCAAAGTAGGTTTTCCAGACTATGCATGATAATCTCTAAGCTAAGCTATTTACTCTTACTTTAGAGTTATTTGTTGAGAATTGTATGATTTGTCTTTGGTAACTTGCTGTTGCATTTAATGCTTGCTAGTTTAAGTTAAGCTTTTTAAACTTAAATCCACACAACTAGAAATTGCAAAATGGTAAAAAAAAAAGCAAATACCCTTATCCAAAAAGATTATTATTTAAAGAATGTTTGCTTGCAATCAAAAGTAGAGAATGTCATAAAAAAGAAATGCATTAGGTCTATTGATTTCTAGAAAGATAGGTACATTGTGTATCTATTGAAAATATTTCCTTTGAGTTTTATAAGTGTAGTTTTATATGTGTATTCTACACATTATGTCCTGTATCAATGTGATCATTTGAAACATTGCAAAATTACCAAATAAGAAGGAGATTTATCACATCAATGACATGTGCAATTGTAAATTGCAAAGTTCTAAATACACAACAATCTCTATGGCAACTAACAGCGTATATGTGAACATTTAGCACTTTGGACTCAAAATAGCACATGTTTTGCCTTAAAAATCTTTCCCTATGTGTAATGTTTTTCCTTTGTTTCAGTTAAATATTCTTTATGTTTATTCATTTAGGAACATTTTGTACAGAGTGGATGGGAAGAGAACTCAGTTTTCAGTGCTACAAGAAACTCAAGATTACACCATGCTTTCAAAGTCAAATAAAACACTTCTAGCTGTCTTGGAGATGGTGACAAACTGTATTAGTTCAGCTCAGCTATATTTCAATGAAAGTCTTCATGTGTTTGATGATGGTTTAGACAGAAATGGCTGACAGTATCTCAATGGTTACCAAAAAAAAACCGAGATTCTATCACAAATAGAAGTTATGAATGCAAAACAAGTATTTTTTAACAACTGTTTAAGTTTGGTGCAAAAATAGAAATTTATTTTTAACTTTATTTATGTTTGTATATGAAGTAAAACAATTTGACTTTACCAATGATTGTTAATAAGTTTGTATAGGCAGAAATGACATTGTTATTTCATTAAAAGTCAAATAACCTCTTCCTTGTACCATGATGACCTGAGAACCAATTGCGTAGGTGTTAGAATCTAAAAATAATCACTTCTTGTGAGTAAAAATATGCATTTTTTTCCATTGGTATATACATTTGTGACAAAACATTATCAGATAAAGCAATTAAAATATCAATAGAGGAGAACTGTTGTCAGATTCTGTTTTCTGATCTTGAAGGATATTGAGCTGAAATGTTAGTAAATAATGTTTATTATACTCAGTCTCATACTTCTGTTTGCAGTAGATGACTACATTGCATTTCTTTATAATAAAGTGATAGATTGTAATTCTAAGACAATGTTGTAAAGGTGCAAATTACTCTTCCTTTTTGGCAAAACCTCTTCACTACACTAATAATTAATCTTGCTTGTTTAGGCTGATTGGCAAAATGAGACAGAGAGGGGAATTTTTTTAAACCACAACACACTTGACTGACGCCATATTCTGGCTCCCGGCATTACTGCAGGCTGCCCGAGGGAGGTAAGCAGGGAGAGTTCATGGGAAAGTGCTCCCTTGCTGCCCGCCCGATGCACAAAAGGCATCTGCCCCGGGAGGGGGGGGGGGAAAGGTGGCCAGCCGGCCAGCTTTTGGGCCCCTATAAAATGAGGCTAACAAGTCATTAGCCTGGGCATTTGGGGGCAGCATTTTTTTTTACCGATCCCCTGGAAAGTGCCCGCCAAGGCAAATTGCGGTACATACAGCCCTGCACTTATTAACCCTCAATAGGGAGCACACGGGGTGGGTTGCAGCACTGTAACATGGTTGTGTAATACATACACATTTAAGCTCTGTGCTCAAACTCCCTCTACTCCTGAGAGGCAGCAAGGTCTGCCCAAAACATACAATAAAAGAAAAACAAAGTTATGTGTGCACTATGCCAAATTCCTATGCACATTTAAATAACTGGAGGTTTTTTAGTATCACTCCATTGGTCATAAACACTTTAATACATATTTGTATTCCTAACACTACAGCCCTGTTTCCCCATTGTCACCTGGGTCCTCCCTCAACTGTTTAGATGAAGAAAAGAAAATTACTCACTTTTTCTCCAGTAACGTGACCACCTCCTCAGGTTACGCTATCCTAGAGGCCACGGTGGCCAGCACTAAAGGCTCTATAACAACCATTTTTTTTTCCAATCATCTCTTTTTTTATACTATGAGTTGAATTCAGAATCCTGAATCAAAACATACTAGGCCACTATGTGTTTTATGATTCGTCCACATTTTGGCTCATAGTTCGTGAATATGACTGGCCACTCAATCAGCCCAATTTCAGATGAATTGCAGTTTTGAGAGAAACTAATCTCCAAGTCTACTATTGTATTGTAGTGAATAGGAAAGAAGATTGCGTAATTTAGGAACATATCGCCAAGCTGTAACAATAGCTGAACCTGGAAATTCTCAAATATGGACCTTTTTCTCCAATTTTATTTATTTTTTTAATTCACTGCAATTCAGTATTCAAGAAATAAAGCACAATGCAAAAATCCGAAGCTGCACTTAAATATTATCAGTCATTAATGCCACGGATTTTCAATAAAAAGTGATGTCCGATTGAAAACACAAACAAACACATTTGAGCATAAATGCCATTATTAGACTTGGTAGAGCACAAAAACAATACCCACACACCTGAAAAAATAAGGGACACAAGGACAAAAACAAATTAAAAGGAAGACTGGACATGTTCGTGTGTAGCATTACAGTTCCTCGGCAGTCAGATTAGTGAATAAACCTCTTAGTGTAACTTTTATTATTCAATGGTGGAAGAGGTTTTCTCAGGTGTAAATGTATTATGTATATTTGTCATCAGTATGCCATGGCTTTCAATATTTTATTCCATTTATTATGTATTTGTTTTTACTGCAGTGCCCTATTATAGTCTTAACCTGATTAACTGATTACAAACCATTAAGCAAAAAACAGGGTTCTAACATAGCTTTAGGCTACAGTGACAATGCACATATAAGTTATAATTATATTGCAGTCAAACACCGACTAAATTTTGCAATAAAAATTCATTTTTGACTTAGTAAGAATTAAACATTGACATGCTGGTGAGGTTTTCCTAATTGTTATTGAACCATTTTTTAAACAGCTGACTTTGTAGGGGTTACAATGTTTTCACAACATAACACAATCCATGTAAAATTTAGGAAACTATTTTTAACTTGTTCATCTGCAATAGTAATGAATCTTAACATCATCCTCTTGTTGCATGTCTCTTTTGAATTGCATTTTGACTTTGGATACTCTTGTTGTTTTTTTCTTTCAATAAAAGTTTATTTTAAAATATTTCTCAGGTTCGATTTATTATGTTGATACGATGATTAAATGGGATATATTTACTGAATTTTACTGAGCTGTATTCAGAAGCACAATAAATATGTTTTGCTCCAATATTTTCATGCCAACTATAGAAAAAGGTTCACAGGGATTTAGCCATATGTTTTTAATAGATAAGATTTTTCTTTCAGGTATTTTTTAACACACATAATAGGATTTTTTATTCTCTAATTATTTTTCCACCATTATTACCATAATATTTATTTCTTATAAAGTATTGACCGTGGCTGAAACCATTAATATACCACAGAGCATTTTAATTCTCATATCATTTCTGTAATACATTTTTCTATTTGGAATATACTGGCATATGGGTTCCAATTAAATAATATAAATAATATTGTTTTTTTGTAGATATATCTTTGTATTCAAATGATGTCCAAAATATTGTATTACCTCTTGCAACATAAATAGCTTAAATATGGCTCAGGAAAAATATAAAATGTGCATTACATGATATTTTAATATACCTTTAATATCTTTAAAACATATTATTATTATTTTTTCATAAAATATTTTACCAGGATGGATACATTGAGATTTCTCTCATTTTCAAGTATGTTCTGGGTATACATACTGCAACGAAACTAGGCAAATATATTATAAAGCAGAAACTAAAGAAAATTAATTATTGCTGAATAATTAGAAAACACTAGCACTACGGCACCAGTCCAAGTGAATGGTTTCAAGACATTTTTTGGCAACTAATGGTTTAAGTACAGTTTCTTAAAATATTCAGAAGTACCCCTAAATGTGGAAAAGTATATCAGAAGTACCTATCACAAGTTTTTACCGACCTAAGCAAAATTCCAGTTTGTTGCCCTCTCTTGTAACTCACTTCTCCCTTTAGCCTCCTAGTTATGCCATTTTCTCATTTTTAGTTTTGCTCTCTCCAAACTTCCTCCTCCTGGCTTCTTTCTATCTTGCTTTTTTGAAATCTTGCTCATTGACTCACACTTTCCTGATTCTTCTCTGCCAAGCTCTCATATTCTTTTGTCATTTTTATATTTACTAGTATTTCCCACTGTCTTTCCACCAGTCTATGTGCAAGGATTCTGCATGTGTGTCTTGTACTAAAGGTTGAATGAAGAGGCTGCTGCTTAAAGTGTTTTGTATACCTGTTTGTACGTGGGAGAGGCTGTGTGTATAAGTATGTATACATATGTGGGGAAAGCAATGTGTGTACATGCGTGCGAAATGATGTTTGTGCTTTTCTGTATGTGTGGGAGAGAGGCTGTGTGTTATGTGCTTGTATGCTTGAGAGGCTATGTGTGTATGCATGCCTGAGATGCTGTGTGTGTATGTTTCTTGTTTGTGTGAGAGGCTACATGTACCTTAATGCTCATAGGAATTTCTCAAAGTAACTGCACAAAAATAGTAAACTACAGCCAAGATGTTGGTTCAATTGCCAGTTGTTTTCCACTTCATTGCTTGCAAATATACCATTCCAGAATATAGAGAAAAAATGTATAACAACTAAAGTAGCTTATTTACATGCACAAAGAAAAAAAAGAAAAACATGTAATGTTGCTTGTCAAAATGCTTATAGGGACACACTAAGCATCAAAATAACTATTGCATAATAGAGTGTTTTTGGTGTCTAGATGCAGTTTCTGCAGTCTGACAAATGTAAGCATTGTTACTTCAGAAAAACACAATTCTTACTTTGGCCAATAAGAATGCCTCTAATGGCTATTAGTCAGGCAGTCACTAATGGAATTTTTTCCTATATCACCTTTGTTTCCAGCAAAAAGTGTTCACATTTGTTGTCATGAAGCAAGGATAAGGCTTCAGATTAGCCAAAGCCAAGATTGTCATGTATCAGGAACACCAACACTTTAAAGCATGCACATTAATTGCTTCAGTAGGTAAAAGGGCTAAAATAACTATTTGTCTGCACAAGACAAAAAAAAAAAAAATCTTAACATCACCCACACCTACAAAAGCTGCCATTATAGAGGCATTATATAAATAGGGTGCCTATTTATGACGCAGAGCACTCTGATTGGTTACTTAATCCACCAGAGTGCTCTGTGTCATTTTACACAGCGTGGGAAAATTCCAAAGCACTTTTTTTTTTTTTAAGTGTGTTGGTTATTACAGGGGTGGGGGCCGGGGGGGGAGGACATTTGGTCCCTCCCCAATTTTTATTAATGGCTCCCACCCACCGCTCAGGGGTGAAGGCGGGGGGAGGACATTAAGTCCCCCCCTTATTGTTATTTATGGCCCCCACCCACCGCGCAGGGGTGGGGGCCGGGGGGAGGACATTAGGTCCCCCCCCCATTTTTATTTATGGCCCTCACCCACTGCTCAGGGGTGGGGGCAGGGAGGAGGACAGTAGGTCCCACACCCCCCCCATTTTTTATTTATGACCCCCACCCATCGCACAGGGGTGGGGGCAATAGTTTTTTTTTGTTTTTGTTTTTTTACAGTGAGCAGCCACTGGCTGCTCACTGTTTACTAGACACCCCCTTACTCGCGTTATAGCAAGTAGCGGCTGAATTTACTAATACTAAGTAATCTTTACTTAGTATTAGTAAATGTGGCTGAAAGACCAATTTAGGTGACCGATTTAGGTCTTTCAGCCTTTTGGTAGATAGCTCCCTAATACAGTGTGAATAAGGGAGTTATCTACTAAGTGGCTGCTTATTTTATGTTATTTTGAAGTGATTTCCCTCTCCACATTTGTTTGCAGGGCACTTGTCCTACTCTTACCCCCATTTTACTTCTTTTGCAGCCCTCTAGCCCTTTCCAGGAGTTTTAGAGCCATTTTTGTGGCCAAAAGTTCGGGTCCCCATTGACTTCTATGGGGTTTGGGTTCAGGGTCAAGTTCGAGCCCGAACCCGGACTTTTTTTCAAAGTTTGACCGGACCCACCGGACCCGAACATGGAACCAGGTGTCCGCTCAACTCTACACCAGAGGAACATTTGATGATGGTAGATAATTTCTTTTATTTTGATCAATTTCTTATATGTTTTAAGTTAATGTATTTTGCCAATATTTCATGTGCATATATTTTTTAAAAACAGATGAGTGAGCGCTAAATAACACAAGTGGGCAGCAACCCTAAAAAGGGAATCCCTCAAAAACCCTTTAGGATAAAACACAAAAAATATAGAAAAAGGGCTGCGCTTAGATAATAAATATATAAAAGTCCAGATAAAATAAATAAATAAATAAAACAGAGAAGGTCTTATCTTGCAATGTCCGTAGTGCTTAGTCAGAGACAATAATCTTGCTTTCTGTCTTGCTTTCTGTCTTTCTTGTGGATCGTCTCATATGTAAGATATAAGAACAAATACAAAACCACAATGGTGCAGTATATCTTAATGTGTAAGGAATAAAATATAAAGGCTTGATTGCGAACTCACATATCCAAGAGCTAGGACCTGCTCTGGTATAGAAGGCGTACAGCGGTTTAGATCCCCGCTTATGGGATATAGGATGGTTTTCCTCCATGTATTTCCTCCTTCCGTGGTGTAAAAGATGCTCAAATAAAAAGAGACAGCCAATAGTGTTCGCTGCGTAAAATTTAAAATCCAATATAAAATAAAATAAAAAATGGATACTCACAAGACAGGAGCAGGTCAACTGCTCCTGGTATATCGCACTGGTGGAATAATCCCCACCTAGGATTGCTTGGAGTCCAGCGAATGATGCCAGGTAATAATAATAATTATATGTGTATTAAAAGATAAGTAGTACAATAAAAGATTATAAAATATACTTTAATTGTAACATTACACAATATAAAAAACCATAAACGCGTTTCGCCAATCGGCGTTATCAATATGGGTAAAGGACCTGATACCTGGCAAAAGATCATTTAAATAGCATACTCAATTAGCTCAAAAATTGGCGCCAAAATTTGGTCAGCCAATCAGATTGCAATAAAAAATTACATTCAATATGGCACTAATAAAACATAATCAATAATATGCATAGGGATAGGAGTAAAGAAGACATTATAAATTATATAATTTAACTTTAAAAACAATCAATGGTTATTGAAAGAAAACTCTGAGATGCACGGTCACATGACCGGCCTTAAAACCGCAAGGAGTTATGGGGTGTGTAGTTCGACGCCGGCCGGCACTGCGCAGCCGCCGGCGTCGTGAAGGGGAACTGGTAACTGGCGTCTGTTCGCATAACAGATGCGTCCAGACGCCAGTAGGCGGAACGAGGGGCGGGTGTACTGATGACGGCGGCACGCACAAGACAGTGGCCGCCGTCATCAGGAAGAGGGTAGACGACGGCTCACACAACGCTGTGGCCGTCGTCATGGAGATGAAGCACAACAGGGTCGGCAGACTATGGCCGAATGCAGGAGGGGGGAAGAGTAACAAATGACAGTAAAAAACGGATATAAATAAAATGAAATAAAATAAATGGAGATAATTATTAAAAGTGTGTTGTTTTCATTTTATTTCATTTTTTCTTTTAATAATTATCTCCATTTATTTTATTTCATTTTATTTATATCCGTTTTTTACTGTCATTTGTTACTCTTCCCCCCTCCTCCATTCGGCCATAGTCTGCCGACCCTGTTGTGCTTCATCTCCATGACGACGGCCACAGCGTTGTGTGAGCCGTCGTCTACCCTCTTCCTGATGACGGCGGCCACTGTCTTGTGCGTGCCGCCGTCATCAGTACACCCGCCCCTCGTTCCGCCTACTGGCGTCTGGACGCATCTGTTATGCGAACAGACGCCAGTTACCAGTTCCCCTTCACGACGCCGGCGGCTGCGCAGTGCCGGCCGGCGTCGAACTACACACCCCATAACTCCTTGCGGTTTTGATGCCGGTCATGTGACCGTGCATCTCAGAGTTTTCTTTCAATAACCATTGATCGTTTTTAAAGTTAAATTATATAATTTATAATGTCTTCTTTACTCCTATCCCTATGCATATTATTGATTATGTTTTATTAGTGCCATATTGAATGTAATTTTTTATTGCAATCTGATTGGCTGACCAAATTTTGGCGCCAATTTTTGAGCTAATTGAGTATGCTATTTAAATGATCTTTTGCCAGGTATCAGGTCCTTTACCCATATTGATAACGCCGATTGGCGAAACGCGTTTATGGTTTTTTATATTGTGTAATGTTACAATTAAAGTATATTTTATAATCTTTTATTGTACTACTTATCTTTTAATACACATATAATTATTATTATTACCTGGCATCATTCGCTGGACTCCAAGCAATCCTAGGTGGGGATTATTCCACCAGTGCGATATACCAGGAGCAGTTGACCTGCTCCTGTCTTGTGAGTATCCATTTTTTATTTTATTTTATATTGGATTTTAAATTTTACGCAGAGAACACTATTGGCTGTCTCTTTTTATTTGAGCATCTTTTACACCACGGAAGGAGGAAATACGTGGAGGAAAACCATCCTATATCCCATAAGCGGGGATCTAAACCGCTGTACGCCTTCTATACCAGAGCAGGTCCTAGCTCTTGGATATGTGAGTTCGCAATCAAGCCTTTATATTTTATTCCTTACACATTAAGATATACTGCACCATTGTGGTTTTGTATTTGTTCTTATATCTTACATATGAGACGATCCACAAGAAAGACAGAAAGCAAGACAGAAAGCAAGATTATTGTCTCTGACTAAGCACTACGGACATTGCAAGATAAGACCTTCTCTGTTTTATTTATTTATTTATTTTATCTGGACTTTTATATATTTATTATCTAAGCGCAGCCCTTTTTCTATATTTTATATATTTTTTATATATAATAATATATATATTTTGGGTGATAGTATTTGGTTGGCACACTTTGCAATTACATACGACAAATGCTTGCTTTACACCTCTCCTCTTTTTTTTCAATGTCGTGCTCCGACTAGCAATAAATGCCTTCACCTAATAATGTTCTATTCACAATTTCTTTACCATCCAACAAACTATCAACAGAAAAAAGAGAAACTTCATATTTGCTAAGCTAAGTTAAATCTGTTACCATATGAGATGATCTAAATAGTACTTGATTCTCAAGTTTAGAGTCAGATTTGAGCCACAAACCAAATTATTCATAAAAGTTGCAAATGTGTCATTGTTTTAGATATTTAGCTAGAGATTTTTTGAATTAATAGCATTTTAATGAAAGTGCTAGATGTGTATTGCCAGAATGTGAGACTATTTCTTAGCTTATAAAAAACTACTATATAGAATTATATATATATATATATATATATATATATTTTTTTTTTTTTTGTTATGACAATCTTTATTTTTTTTTATCAATGGCAGTAACATATGGGTATCGATGAGTTGTTCAGTGTTATCAACATACATAAAACAACATGAAGTAGCAGTAACAGTAATTATGGCATTATGTAAGTTTAACTGAGGCTGCCAATAACAGTGCATCATAACTTATGTTTCATATTGCAAGGGTCACCCGGTATACCATAGGAAGAGGGATAGTGTCGGACCTTACAGATTCGAACCTTGTTGTGCAGTAATCGGATCACAGTGCAGTCGGGTTTGTCGTTAAATGACAAAGGCTGATCAAGCAGATGTGGGGGGAGGAGGGGAGGATAGGAGGGGGGGGAAGGTAAGAATGGGAAGGGAAGTGAGAAAGAGGAGGGGGAAAAGGGGAGGGGGTGGAAGGGTTTCAGGCCACAGTGAGTTGTAAGTATCCCTAACCAGTTTATGGGTTCCGGACATCCCTGGTTGTTCGGGAGATATATTCCAGCCAGGGGGTCCAGGTGGCAGGGTGTGTGTCGGATGTACCCTTGAGGGTAGTGGTAAGAGACTCCATCTCTGAGATCTCCTCAACCTTAGCTATCCACTGTTGGTGAATAGGTGCCCCCGGGCTCTTTCACATAGTTGGGACTAGTGATTTGGCTGCTGTGAGTAAATGTTTAATCAGGGATTTTTTGTAGAACTTCAGAGGGGTTGTGGTATGGTGCAGGAGCATAAAGATGTCTGAGTCAGGGATTTCCCTGATCTTGGAGTGTATCATGGATCAGTATGGCGTAATGTCAGGACAGGGCCACCAGATGTGTAGAATTGTGCCCCTATGGGAATTGAAGAGTCAGCATTCCTCTGGGGATTATGGGTTCATGCGATGAAGAACCTCTGGTGTTCTGTACCAGTTGGTCAGTTCCTTATAGCTAATCTCCTGGTACTTGGAGCTTATGAAACATGTTTGGGTCAGGAAAATATCTTGTCCCAATCCTGGGTCGTGAGCGACTCCCCAGTCTCCCTCTCCCATCTCGACACGAATCTGGGGGGCTGTGAATCCCCACCTTGGAGCAACATGAGGTATAGCAGGGATATTCCCCTGGTGATATGTGTTCACGATTCGCATATGTAATGGATCACCTGGCACCCCGACTGGGTACCTCTGTTGAAGGATGCTCCTAGCACTTCCTGAGGACTCCAAGCACTGCAGCAGACACCACAACCATATGAATGCTGTAAGCTTACACTCCTGGCAATCAGCAAACAATCCAATTCCCCCAATAACGAGACAACACTTCATTTTGAGGTCAAGCAGAACTAACTGTACTGGCACATACAGCCTCTTTTAGTCACAATCCACAAACATAATACTGCCCACAGGGTTTTGAAATACAACCAATCAATCTGTACAATACACACAGACACTCCCACACAAAATCCTCCCCTCTGCCTGTGATATAAATTATCACAGGCAGAGAAATACAGTATTATAAAACATATCACAGGGAGCCCAAAACATGCAATAACACCATAAAAATATATCCTCGGAACCGGGGGATCTGGGTGAACCACATATCCAAAATTCACCCAGATCCGTTCAGTAGTTTGGAAGATACAGTTTAATGCAGATTCCGCAGAACATATACAGGCTATATGAAAAATAATTACTGTATAATGTTTCCCCTGTTGTATAGTTTAAAACTACTGCACAATGTCTTTGTGCACCAAATACCGGTGAGATGGCACTGTGTAGAAAAGTCCAAACAGTGTCTGTGAGTTAAAATGGCCGCCATCCATTGTTCTCACCATGTGCTTCATCCATTCTTCTCACCATGTGCCTCTGATACATGAAATGGTGGCCACCCAGTAACTTCACAGTATGTCCCCAGATGGTTCTTAAAGGGCCAGCAGCAGCATAATAAAATACAATATGCCCAAATAATGTCTTTAAAGGGCAATACATCCCAGGGGCCATAGTCACATGGCAGGAAGCTGGCAATCAGTCTTCTCCAATGCCCAGTGGTGAGGTCGGTTTCGCCACAGCATAGTTGTTCAAATTGGGTGAGGGGCCTGTGAAGCTGGGATTATCCCTGTCATGGAGGTGCAATAGCGTTTGATCTGGTGGTACCGGTATTGTTGTATCATGTTCGGGGCGCAACTCGGGCAGGGTTTTGAGCCTGTCCATGCCACACCACTGGTGTATGTATGTGCAGACAAAGGCTGGGAATCCCTGCAGGTCTTTTGGCTTAAGAACCTCCGCAAGGTTGGGGTTGTTAGTGAGGGGGGTCAATGGGCAGGGTACTGTGGTTAGTTGGTGAGAGTATCGCAAGGAGCACCATATTCACAGGGTGATGTCGATCAGGGGTTTCCTGTGTGTAGGTGGCGTTGCCCAGCCAAACTTGGTGGGGATTGCTCCTCTAACTTGTTAGAGCTCCATTGCCACCCACAGTTTGTATGAAGGTGTGGCGAACCAGTCTGTTAGTCGGAGCAGGTGTGATGCCTGATAGTATGCGGTGATGTCCTGAAGACCCACTCCCCCTGTATGCCATACAAAGTTCCATATGGTTGATGCTATGGATTGGAAAAAAGCCCTGGGGACAATCACTGGTATGGTTTGAAATAGATATAAAAGGCATGAAATAGATATAAAAAACATTCATCAGTGTTGATGCAGCCGAACCATGTGTTGTAGAGAACAGTCCACTGCCTCATGTCTGTTTGGAGGGTGGGGAGGATGGGGAGGAAGTTCAGGGAACAAGATGTTTGGGAAGCCAGATGCCAAGGTATTTCAGTTTATCTGTACGCCAAGATAGAGTATATTGGGTGCGGTGGTGGGTTTCTGTGGCCTGTGGGAGTCCCATTGCCTCAGATTTGTCCAGGTTTAATTTTAGATTGGAAAGTGAGTCTAAGAGGTTGGGCAGAGTAGTCGCCAGTTGTTCTATATATTAGAGCATGTCGTCATCATTTGCCACGACTCTGTGTTCTCTGTGGCCACAACGGAACCCCATATAGCCCCTCCAGAAACGGTTCTAGAGAGAGTTCAAACAGGAAGGGGAACAGGGGGCACCCCTGTCGGGTATCATTTCCGATGGTAAATGGTTGGGAAAGCATGCCGTTGACCCTGACACGCGGCGGCGGGGTGGTATAGGGGGAAGATATCTAAGATCTCATGTGTGGGCCAAGACCTACATGCCGCAGGACCGCGTGGTGGTATGTCTAGTCCACTCGGTCGAAAGTCTGTGGAGAGGAGCATAAGTTCCCTCCTGGAGTTTCGTGTGGCGTGGATGACATTGAGGGCCCTGATGGTGTTATCGCGGGCTTCACAGCCCGGGATGAAGCCCACCTGATCTGGATGGATGAGGTCTGGGAGTGTCTTGGATAGTCGTATGGCCAGGGCTTTGGCAAATAGCTTGAGGTATGCATTGAGGAAGGAAATAGGACGGTAGCTTGCGCAATTAGAGGAATCTTTGCCCTCTTTGGGGATCACAGTCACTACTGCTGCTAGGGTATCTGCTGGGAGGTGTCCTTCCCCACAGAGGGATTCAAGACCCCTCAGCAGGTTCAGGAGGAGAATTTCCCGAAATGTGCATAGGTAGGATGTGGGTCCCGGGGCCTTGTTGGACTTGGTAAGTTTGAGGGCTGCTTCAAGCTCCTCTACAGTCAGGGGTTGCTCAAGATAACCACACCCACTCACTCGCTTGGGAAACAGGGTTGGCACCCCGTCGTTTATCAGCATGAAATTTAAAACGAGCAGCCGCAGTTTTGAGAGCAGAGTGACTCACGAATAGAAGCGAGGTGATCATCCAGAGCAGGGATAGCTGTGTCAGAGAAAACAGCCTGTAGTAGGATGATGACCGTTATTAACAAAGAATGGACTATGTCCAGAAAAGTCATGGGTAGCATTGTTCCTGGCAAACTCGGACCAGGGCAGTAGTTCAGACCAGTTATCTTGTATGCCAATTACAAAACAACGCAAATTCAATTCATATGACCGGTTAGACCTCTCAGCCGTGCCATTGGTTTGGGCATGGTAAGAAGAAGAAAATGACAATTCAATGCCCAACTGTTTATTGAAAGCCCTCCACATCCAAGACACAGACTGAGAACCTCTGTGAGACAATATTTTGAGGAATGCCATGTAGTCTGACAATTTCTCGTATAAAAATAAGAACCAGGTTTTGTGAGGATGGAAATTTGTTGAGCGGAACAAAATGAGCCATCTTGGAAAAGCGGTCAACCACTGTGAGGATGGTGCTATAGCCATTAGAACTAGGAAGTTCCATTATGAAATCCATGGACAAATGGGACCATGGAACGCTCGGTACTGGAAGTGGATGTAATAATCCACATGGAAGTTTATGAGGAACCTTAGAAACTGCGAGAGCAAGGAACACAACGTTCCAAGTCCCTGTATAGCCGCCGCACCCACCACCTCAAAACCTCCCCAAAAGGGGGGCAGTGGCTGCAGGGGTCACGCAGAGACAAACGTACCAGTATGAGACTCCAGCTGTCTCAGAGGGGCTTAACCCCAAATATAAACACAAGAACAAAGAAATATGCAGACCGTCTCAATTATATGAATGAAACTTACTGCATTGACTGGAAAGAATATATCTATCTATAGTGCGATGTTCCAAATATAGAACCTGGCTATTAGAAATAATATGGTCAGAGACCCTAATTAAACAAAGTATATACAAGTGAACCTACAATCCTATGCCAGCCCAGGGTAGTATAGATCAAGAGGTAGTAAAAAAGATAACCTCACTCCCCTTATAATTAAGCTTTATTGTGATCTGCTATAGGGATAGGAGTATACAGTAGCTAAGTCTCTATAATCCATGCATCCTAGGAAGTATCCTGGTCACACTAGAAACATATTAAGAAAAACAGAGAGAGATAAGGACTGAAAATAGAAGTAAAAAAATCAGTCAAAAACAGACTGATAATTAGCATTAATAAAGCCTCTCTCCCTGTAAAGCTAGCTAGATAGGCATAGGAAAGAAAAGAAGAAAACGATATAAAATAAAGTTAAATTAAATGGTGATCATGGTGCTCCAAACACCAGTGCCCAGTGCAGAAAAAACGCCCAACGTACGTTTCGGTGCAGAGAGATGCACCTTCGTCAGGGGCCAACAGATAACTGAAGAGAAGCCTCTTAAATACCCCAATTGCCAGGAAGCATGATTACCTTGTAGCCAATGGAGTGTGGGGGTGTATACCTCCCCAGCTGCCTCTAATATCCTGGCTATTCCTCTGTGATTGCTAATGCTCATTCATCTGTATGAAGGGGAAATCCCTCAGCCGGTCACGTGACCTGTGATGTCATGCGTCACGTGACGTATCCGGCATTCTCCTAACGGGGCGTGGCTCATTCATCATAGTGCTGCAGTACCGCCCATCCGAGCCTCTCCTGTCCATCATCCTCACATGGGTTGATCCCCTGTGACAGATGGGCGGAGCTAGGTATTCTCTGTGTATGGAGAAACCGAAATTGTCCAAATTAAGGCTCAAATTGATAAGCTGCATATTGATAATGTATCATTCCAAAGTACCAGTGTGTACTATATAGGATGTACAGAATCAGCTGAAAATATAAGGCAGTGCTGATTACATATTATTCTAATACTGAATCTATTAAAGATATAGTAAAGAATATGAGAGGACACCCCAATAATAAGAGAAAAATTGAATGATAAGGGGTCCTGGGATGTTGTTAACTCCCACTCCCCCGTCCCAGGCAAGGATATATGATAATAAATATATTTAGTGTTCATAGGACCCATGCTAGGATGCAAAATTAGCATGGTACATCCTGCCGCTATATCCTGTACACTGAGTCACTTGACAATATGAACCTCTGAATGACCAGATATGACTTAGTCCGTAAAATAAAAATAATAATAAGGCTAGCATTCTTTTTGTCAAGAGGTCTTTAAACTTATGGCACCTGAGGTTCCTAGTTGGTCTCCCATACAAGTACTAGCCAGGCCCAAGTCTGGATGGCTTCTGAGATCTGACGAGATCAGGCATTTTCAGACTGGTATGGCCATTGATATTTTCATTCAAGTGCTCAGCAAGCTTGGTCTAGGAACATTATTGGTATTATAGTCATTATATAGCTATTTCCTTGGGAGAATTCAAGCATTAGCAATTTAGTGGTACTCATCCGGTAATCATGAGAATAAATTTATATGATAAAAAATAATAATATAAAAAATAATAATAAATAGAAAAGAATAGTGATAATAGTAGTAATAGTAATAAGCAAAGAATATACCCATTGTGGAACAAACCGCGCTATATTTACAAATTTACAAGTGTATCAGGCCATAAGGCTCACTCAGAATAGATTAGTGCAGAGATCACCCGCCGAGTACCACTGCCCGTATATAGGTCTGAGTCCCACACCTGGTATCAGTGATCTGCAATAAATGGTGTATATGAGAAACCTTCGTTAAGTCCCAAGGGTGACAGGGTTTTGAGCTTATAGATCCAGAAGCTCTCCCTTTGGAGTAGCTTCTTGTCTAAATCCCCCCCTCTTGGTCCCAAGGTAACCCTTTCAATACCACTAAATCTGATTCCTTCAGATGAGCCCCCATGATGTAGTTTCAAATGTTTAGAGATAGGGGTGTCGATTTGTCTTGTGGGGTTTACCGAATTGACATGTTCCCGTATCCTAAGTTTAAACATCCTAAAGGTTTTTCCCACATACAGTTTTTTGCACGAACAGGAAAGTAAGTAGATAAGCCCTTTGGACTGACAGTTAAAGAAATTCTTTACTTTGAATTCCTGTGTGCCGAGGGAGTCTGGGAATGTTTTGGAGGGTCTACGTATAAACCTACATGCCTTACATTTCCCACATTGATAGGTCCCTAAGACTGGGGACTTCAGCCATGATGTTTTCTGGGGTGTAGTCTTGAGATGGCTAGGGACCAACATGTCCTTGATGTTGCGTCCCCTTCTTGCTGTTACTGAAGCCTTATGTGTGATTACCTTCCGTAAGTGTGGGTCTTGTTGTAAAAGTGGCCAGAATCTGTCCAAGATTTGCATCATTTGATGCCAGCCGGCATCAAAATTCCCTATACATCTTATGACTGCCTGTGATGGCTCTGGGTTATGTTCGATTAGAAGGTCTTTCCGATCTGACAGTAAGGCCCGTTTATAAGCGTGCTTTAAGCATCTATTCGGGTACCCCTTTTGTTTGAATTGGAGTTGTAAGGTGGGAGTCTCAAATGGTATTCACGGATCATATGGTAAAATATACAAAGCATATAAAAATCTGGAAAAGATACATCGATGACGTGTTTATCATTTGGACAGATACCTCGGAACTGTTTTTGGACTTCGTCCACCCTCTCAACTCCAACAATATTAATCTCAAACTGACTAGTGAAATTGGTGGCAATAGAATTAATTTTCTGGACCTCACCATCTCGCTGACAGAAGAAGGGTGCCTCATCTCAACTCTGTTCCGTAAACCAACGGCAACTAATAACTTGCTGAATTGGTCTAGCCATCATCCCCCTTCCCTAAAGAAAGGGATTCCAACTGGACAATACTTGCGCCTTAGACGCAATTGCTCTACATTGGATGATTTTAAACTAAAGGCTAAGACCTTACAACTCCAATTCAAACAAAAGGGGTACCCGAATAGATGCTTAAAGCATGCTTATAAACGGGCCTTACTGTCAGATCGGAAAGACCTTCTAATCGAACATAACCCAGAGCCATCACAGGCAGTCATAAGATGTATAGGGAATTTTGATGCCGGCTGGCATCAAATGATGCAAATCTTGGACAGATTCTGGCCCCTTTTACAACAAGACCCACACTTACGGAAGGTAATCACACATAAGGCTTCAGTAACAGCAAGAAGGGGACGCAACATCAAGGACATGTTGGTCCCTAGCCATCTCAAGACTACACCCCAGAAAACATCATGGCTGAAG
This sequence comes from Pelobates cultripes, assembly GCA_933207985.1. NCBI lineage: Eukaryota > Metazoa > Chordata > Amphibia > Anura > Pelobatidae > Pelobates > Pelobates cultripes. Next base: position 106,794,408 of record OW240913.1, read on the forward strand.
TCCCCAGTCTTAGGGACCTATCAATGTGGGAAATGTAAGGCATGTAGGTTTATACGTAGACCCTCCAAAACATTCCCAGACTCCCTCGGCACACAGGAATTCAAAGTAAAGAATTTCTTTAACTGTCAGTCCAAAGGGCTTATCTACTTACTTTCCTGTTCGTGCAAAAAACTGTATGTGGGAAAAACCTTTAGGATGTTTAAACTTAGGATACGGGAACATGTCAATTCGGTAAACCCCACAAGACAAATCGACACCCCTATCTCTAAACATTTGAAACTACATCATGGGGGCTCATCTGAAGGAATCAGATTTAGTGGTATTGAAAGGGTTACCTTGGGACCAAGAGGGGGGGATTTAGACAAGAAGCTACTCCAAAGGGAGAGCTTCTGGATCTATAAGCTCAAAACCCTGTCACCCTTGGGACTTAACGAAGGTTTCTCATATACACCATTTATTGCAGATCACTGATACCAGGTGTGGGACTCAGACCTATATACGGGCAGTGGTACTCGGCGGGTGATCTCTGCACTAATCTATTCTGAGTGAGCCTTATGGCCTGATACACTTGTAAATTTGTAAATATAGCGCGGTTTGTTCCACAATGGGTATATTCTTTGCTTATTACTATTACTACTATTATCACTATTCTTTTCTATTTATTATTATTTTTTATATTATTATTTTTTATCATATAAATTTATTCTCATGATTACCGGATGAGTACCACTAAATTGCTAATGCTTGAATTCTCCCAAGGAAATAGCTATATAATGACTATAATACCAATAATGTTCCTAGACCAAGCTTGCTGAGCACTTGAATGAAAATATCAATGGCCATACCAGTCTGAAAATGCCTGATCTCGTCAGATCTCAGAAGCCATCCAGACTTGGGCCTGGCTAGTACTTGTATGGGAGACCAACTAGGAACCTCAGGTGCCATAAGTTTAAAGACCTCTTGACAAAAAGAATGCTAGCCTTATTATTATTTTTTTATTTTACGGACTAAGTCATATCTGGTCATTCAGAGGTTCATATTGTCAAGTGACTCAGTGTACAGGATATAGCGGCAGGATGTACCATGCTAATTTTGCATCCTAGCATGGGTCCTATGAACACTAAATATATTTATTATCATATATCCTTGCCTGGGACGGGGGAGTGGGAGTTAACAACATCCCAGGACCCCTTATCATTCAATTTTTCTCTTATTATTGGGGTGTCCTCTCATATTCTTTACTATATCTTTAATAGATTCAGTATTAGAATAATATGTAATCAGCACTGCCTTATATTTTCAGCTGATTCTGTACATCCTATATAGTACACACTGGTACTTTGGAATGATACATTATCAATATGCAGCTTATCAATTTGAGCCTTAATTTGGACAATTTCGGTTTCTCCATACACAGAGAATACCTAGCTCCGCCCATCTGTCACAGGGGATCAACCCATGTGAGGATGATGGACAGGAGAGGCTCGGATGGGCGGTACTGCAGCACTATGATGAATGAGCCACGCCCCGTTAGGAGAATGCCGGATACGTCACGTGACGCATGACATCACAGGTCACGTGACCGGCTGAGGGATTTCCCCTTCATACAGATGAATGAGCATTAGCAATCACAGAGGAATAGCCAGGATATTAGAGGCAGCTGGGGAGGTATACACCCCCACACTCCATTGGCTACAAGGTAATCATGCTTCCTGGCAATTGGGGTATTTAAGAGGCTTCTCTTCAGTTATCTGTTGGCCCCTGACGAAGGTGCATCTCTCTGCACCGAAACGTACGTTGGGCGTTTTTTCTGCACTGGGCACTGGTGTTTGGAGCACCATGATCACCATTTAATTTAACTTTATTTTATATCGTTTTCTTCTTTTCTTTCCTATGCCTATCTAGCTAGCTTTACAGGGAGAGAGGCTTTATTAATGCTAATTATCAGTCTGTTTTTGACTGATTTTTTTACTTCTATTTTCAGTCCTTATCTCTCTCTGTTTTTCTTAATATGTTTCTAGTGTGACCAGGATACTTCCTAGGATGCATGGATTATAGAGACTTAGCTACTGTATACTCCTATCCCTATAGCAGATCACAATAAAGCTTAATTATAAGGGGGAGTGAGGTTATCTTTTTTACTACCTCTTGATCTATACTACCCTGGGCTGGCATAGGATTGTAGGTTCACTTGTATATACTTTGTTTAATTAGGGTCTCTGACCATATTATTTCTAATAGCCAGGTTCTATATTTGGAACATCGCACTATACATAGATATATTCTTTCCAGTCAATGCAGTAAGTTTCATTCATATAATTGAGACGGTCTGCATATTTCTTTGTTCTTGACCTTAGAAACTGCACATACTGAACAGGCCTGCACATATCCCTTGACATCTTTCCTGAGTGAATCCCACTAAAATGATCTCAAGATAGCGGATATGGACTTATTAATGCACGGATACCCTGCAGTCACATTGTTGTTGAGCACCCTCATTACCTTCTCTCTTTCTATCAACAGAACAAAAAATTTATCTATAGGTTTATTGCAAGGTCCCTGGGACTGAGCCACCATGATAGCACCAAGCAAAGAGCATGATAAGGAAAGAACAGTGGAAGCAATCATACACTCAGGTGGAACAATAGGGGATATCTCTTGTTCTTGTACTGATTCAGTGTCAAACTGTATAGATAAGGCATCAGCTTTAATGTTTTTGGGACCAGGTCTGTAAGTTATAATAAAGTTAAAGCGAGATAAGAACAAAGACCGTCTAGCCTGTCTAGAAGACAGTTGTTTAGCATTGCCTATATATGCCAAATTTTGGTGGTCAGTAATGATCAAAAGGGGGTCCTTGGAACCCTCTAAAAGATGTCACCATTCTTTATGCGCTAGTATAATGGTCAACAATTCTCTGTTACCAATATCATAATTACGTTCTGCTGGAGACAACTTTCTAGAGAAGTACCCACATGGACTCTCCTCTGAAAAGAACAGCCCCCACCCCAGTTTTGGAGGCATCAACCTCCAGTACAAAGGTTTTGCTATTGTCAGAATGTACCAAAATGTCAGCAGAAGCAAACAATTTTTAAGAAGGTAAAAAGCATCTCAGGTATGTGTCATATTGGTGATGGGGTCTATCACAGAAGAGAACCATTTAATGAATCTCCTGTAGTAATTAGCAAAACTAATAAACCTTTGAATGGCTTTTAATCCATTAGGTAATGGCCAGTGTTGAACAGCCTCTAGTTTACGAGGATCCATTTGGAAACCAAAGGTGGGGATGTTATACCCCAAAAACTGTATCTCAGTCTCGTCAAAGATGTATTTACCAAGTTTAATATAAAGTCTATTCTTAAGCAAGGTTTGCAGCACTTGTTTGACATGTTTGGGATGAGTCTGAAGGTCAGGGGAATAAATAAGGATATCATCCAGGTACACTAGAACAAACGAATAAATATAGTCTCTGAGCACATCATTAATGAAGTCCTGAAATATGGCCGGAGCATTGCATTACCCGAAGGGCATGACAAGGTATTCATAGTGCCCACTTCTAGTATTAAATGCTGTTTTCCACTCATGATCTTTCTTAATTCTTACCAAATTGTACGCACTCCTGAGGTCAAGTTTAGTAAATATTTTTGCACCCTGGAGTCTGTCAAACAATTCGGAGATGAGGGGAATGGGATAAGCATTTTTTATGGTGATCTTGTTTAATGTCCTGTAATCAATGCATGGGCGTAATTCTCTATCTTTTTTAGCTACAAAAAAGAACCCTGCACCAGCAGGCGAGGATGACTTACGTTTGTGACCTTACTTAAGGAATCTTTGATGTACTCATCTATGATTCTACTCTCCTGTGGAGATAAGGCATATACTCTTAGGGAGCATAGGGCCAGGTAGCAGATCTATGGAGCAATCATATGATCTGTGGGGAGGTAGAATATCAGTCTGACTCTTACTGAATACCTCCTTTAACTCCCAGTACTGTCTAGGAACTTCAGAGGTCTGAGGTGTAATGGTGGGCAGTAACGATGCCCACTCTCTTGGTAATGGGTAACACACATCCCTCTATACAGTCTTTACTCCAGTCCAGTATTCCACCCTTTGCCCAGTCAATATAGGGATTGTGCTTAATGAGCCAAGGAAATGCTAATATGATGAGACTAGAAGGAGAAGCAATTATCTGGAATGTTATGTTTTCCTTGTGTAAAGCTCATGGAAATGTTAATCGGCATGGTTTCGTGGGTAATCGAAGGTTGAGAGAGAGGTCTCCCATTAATAGCCTCAATGGCCAGAGGTGATGATCTCTCCTTGATAGTTATTAAGCATTTTTTTAACAAAATGTACGTCAATAAAGTTTTCTGCTGCACCTGAGTCTATCAGGGCTTTGCATGAAAAGCTTTTCTTATTGCAAATCGCAGTGATGTCAAGGAGAAGTCTATTTTGGTTATTACCAGAGGATGTATCCATCACACCTAAGAGCTGTTTTCCGGACATATGGTACAAGCACTTCTCATAGGTCCTTTTTTACCACAGTATAGACACAGACCCTCCTTTCTCGTATACTGTTTTTCTGCCTCTGACAGTCTAGTCGCCCCTAACTGCATAGGTTCAGGTTCAGACAGTACAGAGAGGGCAGGGATAATCGGTTTGGAGAAATGAGGTGCCAGTGACAGTCATATGTCCGGTTCTATTTCTGGTAATTTCCCTTGTCATGAGTCTGTTATCAATTTGCATCACATAAGTGATGTACTCCTTTAACCTTTTAGGTAGATCTTTAAAGTTAAGGCTTTACCCTTGAGCTGATTAATCAAGTACCCAATCTTAACTTATCTGTGGGAAAAGATCCCAGTGTGGCCTCAAAGTAGTACTCAATTTGGTTGAGAAATCCCCGGTATTTTTCAATATTACCATCAAAATGTGGGGGGGAGATAGTATGTGCCTTATATACTGGAGGTGGAGGTGTACTAGGCGAAGGTGAGATAATTGGAGGAACCTCAGGCTGTAAATGAGCCGTCTGAGTAAGCAGCGTACTGAAAGCCTGGGCAAACTGATCTATACGGTGATCATTTTCCTCTAGTTTTCTTTCGCAAGCTGCTATATGCTGACAATTCTGCAGGATCTATGGCCATGTCATAATGTCAGGTTTTCTAGTTGATCCAGCGCGCAGAAATGTGTCACACCTAGGACTAAGGGTAACGTCTAACCGGACCTTAAATTGGCCGGACTTAATGCACCAAAGAATAGTCAATATACCAGCCGAGGTCAAGGACACAAAATGGAACACAGCCATAATGGAAAGCCAATAATCAAGGATACCAGAAGTCAGGGAAGTCAAAAACAAAGCCAAAGTCAATAAGAAGAAACACACGATCAGGAACGCACTCTCAGATAACCATCTAAGGGAAACCACAACAGGGTAATGAGGAAAAGTAAAAAAGAGTTTAAATAAGCCTCCTTCAGATCTGATTGGCTGTAACCGGGCCTTTAACCCCAGAACGTGCGTGCGCGTCCTTTGCGTGACGTTACACTCAAGTTGACATCGGCATATGTGGGGCTATAAAATTGCGTGGATCCGCAGCGGCCAGCGGCCATCAACATGCCGCAGGACTCAGATAGTCAGATACACTGGTGCAGGGCGGCACCTCCGTCAATGCCAGGAAGGCAGTTACCATCACAGACACCACGAGGTGAGGATGAACATGTGACAATATGAGCAGTGGCGTCGCTGGGGGGGGGCAGAGGGGGCCATGGCCCCCCTACATCATGCTGTGCCCCCCCTTGGGCCCCCCAAATGACAGCAACTTGTTGGCCATGGGCTTCAATTCTATTCCCTCGGACTGTAACAGTGTGTGTGTCTATTACAGCCCGAGGGAATGCAGGACTGAGGTGCTGGGGGCTGGAGGGAGCACTGACAGGCTCCCCGGCACAGGCCCCGCCCCCAAACAAAGCCCCACCTCCCGCACATAAGCCCCACCCCGCCGTAAATCAGTAGACCATGCTGCTGCAGAAGATGGTTGCTGCTCCCCCATACACACACACACACTCTACACACATACACTATCCCCATACACTGCCGCCCCATACACACACATTGCCCACACTCACACACACACTGCAACTGTTACACACACATACTGTCCCACACATACACTGCATCCCTGACATACACTGCCACCCTCACTCACACACTACAACCTTCAAACACACACACTGCTCACACACTGTCCCCCTCACACACACACACTGCACCCCTTACACATTGCACCACTGCTCCTATACCCTACTACAGCCCCATTTCCCAGCAGACCTCAGGTAAGTTGTCAAACTGTTCTTAAACGGTTTGACTACTTACTCTGGGAGGGGGTTTCGGCACTATTGACACCATACTGTAGTGGTTATTGTGTCTGGATTATTTCTTTAAATAATCTACAAGTGCCCCTCCCGAGATCAGGCTCTGGATCCGCCACTGTTCAGCAGTCTGTGTGTGTGTGTGCATGGACTCGGCAGTCTGTTTGTGCGTGTGCATGGACTCGGCAGTCTGTGCGTGCGTGTGCGTGTGTGCGTGTGCATGGACTCGGCAGTCTGTGAGTGTGCATGGACTCGGCAGTCTGTGAGTGTGCATGGACTCGGCAGTCTGTGAGTGTGCATGGACTCGGCAGTCTGTGTGTGCGCATGGACTCAGCAGTCTATGTGTGTGTGTGTGTGTATGGACTCAGCAGTCTGTGTGTGTCTGGACTCAGCAGTCTGTGTGTGTGTGTGTGTGTGTGTGTGTGGACTCAGCTGTCTGTGTGTGTATGTACTCAGCAGTCTGTGTGTGTGTGTATGGACTCAGCAGTCTGTGTGTGTGTATGGACTCAGCAGTCTGTGTGTGTGTGTGTGTGTGTGTGTGTATGGACTCAGTGTGTGTGTCTGGACTCAGCAGTCTGTGTGTGTGTGTGTGTGTGTGTGTGTGGACTCAGCTGTCTGTGTGTGTGTGTGTGTGTGTGTGGACTCAGCAGTCTGTGTGTGTGGACTCAGCAGTCTATCAATGATTAAAATTCCTGTGAATTGTGTAGGAAGGGCCCCAGTGCATTGCTTTGTCCAGCAGCCCTTAATTCTGTTAAAATGGTACTGCTTCTGTGTGTCAGTGAGCTTCTATTTAGTGAGCATGTGTGTGTCAGTGAGCTTGTCTTTAGTGAGCTTGTGTGTGTCCCTGAACTTCTTTGTAGTGAGCCTTCTGTTTATACAAGTGAGTTTGTCTGTAGTAAGCTTGTGTGTAAGTCAGAGTTTTGTCTGTCAGTAAGCCTATTTGCGCATGTCAGTGAGCTTGTGTGCTTACTGTAATATATATATTTATGTTTTGACTTGTAGGAATGGCATACATTTTTTTTCCAGGGCTGCCTTGGATTCCCAGCGATTCCCAGTTTGGCTCTGCCAGCGAGTGCACTTTACTGCTGAATCATCTGTGTGAGCTGCCGCACACTTTAGCCCTGTTACACGCGTCTGGGAGCTGCTGTTGACAGGTACTAGTAGTCTAGAGATTGGGACATGGGGTATATGCTCAGCTATCTGTATAACACAGATCTGTGTGTATATAATATCCCGGGATAGTCAGTGCTTCCTGTATAGTGCTGCTCTCTATATAATACAGGCCTGTGCTTGTATAATATCCCGGGACAGTCAGTGCTCCCTGTATAGTGCTGCTCTCTGTCTTGAGATATTATACACAAACAGACCTGTATTATACAGAGAGCAGCACTATACAGGGAGCACTGAGTGTCCCAATTTATTATGCACACAACCCTGTATTATACAGAGAGCACTGACTGTCCAGGGATATTATACCCAGACAGTAATTGATAGCTGTGCTGCAAAATGTCCTTGGAAATTTTTTTTCAAATGTTGGCAACTATGGCATTGTATCAAGGGTAATGTGTTTGTTTTTTAAATAATCCCTGGTGGAAAATAATTAATCCTCCACCAGGTATTATTAAAAAACAAAACACATTGTGTCGGGGCAGGGCTTAACATGCGACAGGGGCGGGGTCAAACTGCGGCAAGGGCGGGGTTAAATGTGCCCCCCTACTTTTGTCCCTGGCCCTCCATGTGCCCCCCCTAAAAATGAATCGTAGAGACGCCACTGAATATGAGACATAGAGGGAGAGGCTTACAGCTGTGGGCCCTGCTTTCAGGAAGGGAGAATTAAAAAAACAATATTGTGTGCATGTTTGCGTCTGTGTGTACTACTCAGTATGTGTCTTTGTATGCCTGTGAATGCGTGTCTGTTTGTAATCACTGTGTCTGTGTATTCTGTCTGTATGCCTGTGTTTGCCTGTATGTCCGTGTGTCTCTGTATGCCTGTGTCACGGGTGGCGGTCCGGGCCTGGGACCCAGACACTGTCTGGGTGGCGGTGCGAGGACCTGGACCCATATATGCCTGATGTTCAGAGTAGGAGTCACAGTGTGGAGGTGGATTAGCAGGGTCTGGTGCAGGGCAATCGCACGCCCCCTGGTGTTAAGCACCAGCGTTTGTGCAGCCACATACCAGAACCCTGATTCAGCCTATGCGGATCCCAGGAACTAGGAGCAGGTAATTAAGCAGACCTCCCAGAAACTGAATAGGTAGGCTCTGCAGCAGAGATGTATCCAGTACTGAAGCAAGGCAAGACTAGGAGAGCAAGGCACCATACAAGAAAACAAGACCAAACTAGGAGAACAAGGCAAGACTAGAAATAGACACCATACATGAAAACAAGACAAAACTAGGAGAACCCAGAACCAGAGCAGGACAGAAAGCATAACCTAAAACATGTACACAAGACATGAGGAAAACAAGAACATAACATGGGCATGACTGAACAGGACTGTACATGGACTGGGATTACAAAACAAAGTAAAACAAGACAAGAGATACAAGGTAAAACAAGAGGAAACATAGCTAAGCACTAATTATGAAAAGTATGGGGATTTAGTTACATTATATGATCATACATTGCACAAGCCTGCCAACAACGCCAATGTACCCCATATCTGGCAGGTCCTACACTGCCTAATGCATACTAAAACAACCACACTATACCACAATAGCACTTACCTGCAAGAAAGGGCAGAGACATGAAACACTGCTGCAGGTCCAAGCTGAAACAAAAGGAAAGTGGAAAACAAGCGGGTGTGGCAACATAAAACAAACATTTAAGTGAATCCAAGAGACTGGGAAATCCAGGACAGACTATAATAATGAACCCAGAAACCCAGTGTAACGGCACCCCCAGGCATAAAAGGGTTAAACCGCCGTTTAGTAGATCTTCCCCTTCCAGAGACACAGGCGCAGCTACTGCAGAACACCAATCCGCCGAACAGGAAACCATACGAAGGCTGTAAACAGCCGAATAGGAAAAACCATACGAATAGGTTTACACTCCTAGCAGTCAAACTGGAACAGCATACAGTAAATCCCCCCAAGAACGAGACAAAGCTCCGTGTTGAGGGTCAAGCAGTGAACAGACAGAGCTGTGGGTTTATTGTGCTTATGTAGACATTCTTACACATTAGTACCACCCACAGGGTTTTGGAACACAACCAATCAACACATACAATACACTCAGACACTCCCACACAAAATCCTCCCCTCTGCCTGTGATACAATTACCTTACACAATGGGTAATTTAATTAGCACAAGCAGAGAAATACAATTTTTCCACATTATTCATAACTTGAAAAGTATGCATCACATTCACATACTTACATTTTCAGAATCAGCATACTCCAAATACAAACATACGTCAAAATCATACAAATTGGTCCAGTGGTTGAAAAGATAGATCGTAGTCCTTTGTGACCACAGGAAGCATGGCTTTTCTGCCCAAAACCTGTTCCACATAGCCTTCTAGCCTGGAGATAATTGGGAAGTAATCAAATTATCTCCAAAGACAGAGGCAAAACTCCATTGAACACATGGCAGCAAAAAGACAGTAAAATACAATAAAATGCACAAGGTTACATTTATGACATAAAATACAGACATGCAACATATGCCCAGATAGCTTAGGTCTGAGCGCACAATACTGAATGGCGCTCAGACCACAAACACATACAGTTCAATTGCCATGGGGCCAAAGTCTTTTATTACATGAATAGGCTCCATGGCATAGCTATCTGGGTTATGTGAGTTCATTCAGTAAATCCTAGAATCTACCAAACGCCAGGGCAGAAAACATGAATAGGCCTTTCTGCATACGAAAATAGGGTATTTAAATGCCGGTCCATAGTCAAATGGCAGCAGGCAGGCAACCAGGCTCCTCCAATGCACAGTGGAGAGATTGGTCTTGTCACACCCAGCAACAAAGAAAACCAGACATAGACCAGAAAACCAGAAAAACCAAGCAAGGACAGCAAAAAGAGTACTGGATACCAGAAACCATTGCCAGAATGATCTGCAGCGAGGAACAGGACGTGACAGCCTGTGTCTGTGTGTAAGTCTTTGCCTGAATCTGTGCCTGTATGTGCATGTTTGTGCATGTCTGTCTATTAATGATTGTGTCTGTGTCTATACCTGCATTTGTGTGTACCTATCTGTTAATGTCTATGTTTGCCTTTATGTGCCTATGTCTGTGTGTGTACACCATGGTGTGTGTGTGCCTGCTTGTATGTGCATACCTGTATATGTGTCTGTGACTGTGTCTGTCACTGTGTGTGCCTACCTATGTGTCAGCACCTGTGCTCTTTTATAACTATAATTCTTTATTATGACATGCAAAACTCCCACACAATCACACCCAGCTAACCCCCCCCCACACACTAACATTAAGCCAGTCCCATACACACACACAATTACTCTCAGCCAACTCCACACATAAATATCATACTCCATCAACCACCATGATCATATTCAGCTATGTCCCACACACAAACATACTTGCACAATAACACACAGCGACAATAGATGTAAAATAGGGGGGAGCAAGGAAAGACAACTAGAGGGATCTTCTTTGAATCTTTCACCAAGGTACAATTAAAACATAGATACATGTGACGGCAGATAAGAACCGTTCAGCCCATTTAGTCTGCCCAATTTTCTAAATACTTCCATTAGTCCCTGGTGGTAGTTTTTATTTTAAATAAAGTCTCCTCCTTTACTGTGTTTTCAGCCTTTCAACAAACAATTTTAAGTTTGGGTAAATCAAAAAAATGTCAGAAATACGAAGAGCGAAAATCAGATGCTTTGGCCTAAGTGGCCTGTGTTGCATAAGAGTTGTATTCATTTTTTACAAGGTACTCTTGAACATTTTATGACCTTGCAAATCAAGCAGAAGATATCTTAAAATACACTTAAGGATATACCTAACGTGCTCGGAATCAATCTTGTAGACAAGCTAAGCATTGTAAGCGCAATATGTTACATGATAATAGATTGCTTTTTAAAATATAAATACTAGAAAATACACACAATCTCACTGCATGTTTGATTTTTGTTCATTTGATTAGTTAAAACGTGTTGTTGATTCAGTTTTTAAAATCAATCTCATAAAACTATTTATTTTACATTTGCTAGCTTTTTCACTTCCAAGGGAGATGCATTTCTATTGCAAATAGTGAAAAATGAAATCTGGAATATTATCAACTTCACAGAAAATATCCATATTACTTTCAAGGCTATCTATGTTTGATTTCTAGAGGGTGGCCTAATTCTTTCATAGCTGCAACTCGAATGAGAAATAATTAAGATAATACCAAGGTCTGCTTTACTGCTAGTCACCTGTCTAATTATCCAAACTGTACATACAGATTGCTTTGCACTATCATATCTTTTGAAGAGATTAGTGAGAAGTAGTTTACATCATAAATTACAAGGGCTCCTTTGCCTGTGTCACATAAACTAGTTGTAGTAAGTATGGATCCTTTAACAAAGATCAACTTTGGTGACTTGCACTATATTCTTCAAAAGTATATTAAAAATGAAAAAGAAAAAAGAAGACTACCAAGGTTAGGTCACTACAGAAATGTTGTTTTCCTAAAACCATTTTATCAGCAACCTATGCCACTTCATTTATCTATATAAACACTTAACCCCTTAAATTACAGAGATATCAATCTTGTGTGTATTTTTTATTATAGAATGTGATGGAAGATAAGAACCATTCAGCCAATCTAGTCTGCCCAATTTTCTAAATACTTTCATTAGTTCATGGCCTTATCTTATAGCTAGGTTATGCCTACCACTTCAGCTGGAAGGCTATTCCATGCATCCAGTACCCTCTCAGTAAAGTAATACTTCCTGATATTATTTTTAAACCTTTGCCCCACTAATTTAGGACTATGTCCTCTTGTTGTGGTAGTTTTTCTTCTTATATATAAAGACTCCTCCTTTACTGTGTTGATTCCCTTTATGTATTTGAATGTTTCTATCATATCCCCCCCTGTCTCGTCTTTCTTCCATGCAATAGATGTTAATTTCCTTTAACCTTTCCTTGTAAAATTTATCCTGCAATCCTTGAACCAGTTTAGTAGCTCTTCTCTGAACTCTCTCTAAAGTATCAATATCCTTCTGGAGATGCGGTCTCCAGTACTGCGTACAATACTCCAAGTGCATTAGATATTAATATTTCAATAAACAGTACGTCAGTAATGTGGCAATAAGCAAATGTTTATGATTACTAAACACATGAATTACAGTATTTCCCATATTGGACCACCAATATTCCTTTTCAGGAGTCAGAAGTACATTACCTCTCTCTTTAACCCCTTAAGGACCAAACTTCTGGAATAAGAGGGAATCATGACATGTCACACATGTCATGTGTCCTTAAGGGGTTAAGAGTTTGTCCTAGCCATGAAAAAAAGCTTTTAGGGCAAGTCTATCTTTCCTCTATAGGAAGAACAACCAAAATATTACCTTCAATGGTATTATTATTATTATTAACCCCTCTAAATGATAGGAATATTTATGCGGATACCAGGTGGATTATTTCTGGATATCCTTGCAAGCATGAACTCTGCATCATGACTGAGAGATAGGGTATGCTTTTGTGATCCAGTGACAACAGAAAAGCATTGGTAGACACATTACATCAAAGTGTCTGTTAATGACCAACTACATGAGGAGAGGCACCATGCTTTGTTATAAGCATGTCCATACATGTATTACAATGCCAGGCTTTCAATTTGTTTCCACAAAGCAATATGCAGTTGTGGATATAAACACACAACGTATCATAAGAAAAACTGTTTGAACACCAGACTGAGACTCGAGATCAGTTTACAGTGGACCAAAATAGATAAATGAAATCTTATCAATTAATATACTTTCAATATACTTTCTTTAAATTACTTTATTCTCTGTATTAACTATGAAATATTAAAGTTAAAACAATAACATTTAAAAGCCAACTTTTAGTGTGCATTTTTTAAATCCGAATAGTCTGTGAACACAAAATGACCTTTGTAAATTAATTAATTAATTAATTAAACGTAGTTAGAACCTCCCTCAAAGTCCCGATGACTTTGCAAGAAACATGTCATCCTTAAATACTGGGTAAGTTTATTAAACAGTCAAGTAGCATATTTACCCTGTATATCATGCTGTCACAGCTATAATGTGCAGTATAACAAACTATTTTATAAGTGTTGTGCCAACTGTTCATTAAAAGCCAGTGGTCTAGTGAGCTATAGAACATTTATTTATTTATTCTTTAAAGCTCTGACCTCTATCGGCAAAGCAATATTGTAATGGTGTCCATTGCAATCTGCTGTCTTACTTGCTGCTCTCAAAAATTCTGAATATGTTCTGAGATTTCTTGGGCAATAATAAATCCCCAAAAACAACAACTTTGCATTTATGCCAAACCTGCCTGTTGTAAACGGTTTCTGTATATTTCTTGACATAAGTACTTGTACTTGAATCTGTTTAACAAAGCTGTTTCTATTGTGGTAAAAATATATATATATTTTATTATTATTATTTATTCTATTTATTTTATAACATTGCTTAATATTTAAAGATACCTGCATATTTAATTAAATTATGTCTAAATATTTAATTATGTCTTTAAGGCATAACATATCTGCAAATTAAGATTATATACAAAAATGCATGTTCTGGGTATTCCCGTGATTCCTTTCCTATCATTTATTTTTCTTTAAGTTTGGAATCAGATTACTTTTGGGATGAGCTCCCCATCGGCCCCCAGTTTCAGAGGCTTCTTTGGAGGTGTCTACAGAAAAGTATAGATTCTATAAAATAGATGTGAGGGGGCTTTGGACAGTAAAGTTGCCTTAATTATACTTTTCATATAGCAGATATGTGATATCCAATGTGATTTAATATATCAGAGTATTATCACTTTAATTGACACTGCATTTTTTTAATGCATTATTCTTTATGCATTATTATTTTTCTTTTTTTCTTAAATTTTAATGCCTGTTTAGAATATTGCAGGCTTTGCAATATCACATTAATTTTGCAGTATATATATTCACAATGCTCTTACAACATATTATTACAATTAGCCTATTTCAGAATTGTAGAATATGTGGTGGAACTGAATCCCCGTATATGAGATTTAAAATTTCTATGCTGTGCCATAATCTGTATTTATATACATAATTGCAGCAGCATATAGCTTTTAAAGAAGCAATTATTTCACCCTTCATGTGTGGTTGACTGTGGACTTTTTAAAACCTATTTTTTTTTTTTTTATATAAATCTGTTTCTGGCTTTGAGAGAGCAGGCTGCTGAATGCATGTAAATGCTGTTATTGACTGTCTATAAACTTGTTGAAGTTCTGGAAGTTCAGCACAATTTTATTATGCTACACTCGGCTTTTATGCAAAGCTCCATGCAAGGGGTCTCCAACACACCCTAACAGGGTCCCATCCCAGGGTCCTCCCCCTCCCAGGGGTCTTAGCACTGGAAAGGGACTTCGCTCCCTTTGTCCCCCCTTCCCGCCACCCAAATCCAGGGTCTCCCGCTCTAGATGTCAGGGGATCTTCATCCCAGAAGTCAAAGCGCAGGAAAAGGCTTCCGCCTCTTCGTCTCCCAGACACAGAAAGCCCGCCAAACTAGCTCGTGCCCCAAAAGGGTGCCCATATCGACCTCAGGGACCCCCACAACAGTACCTAGCTCGAACAGCATCCGTTCGCTGGGTCCCTGTGTGAAACCAGGCAAAGGAAGCGTCTCCTTTCAGAATACGAATGCTCCCCCTAGTTGGCATTTGTCTATACGAACGGCGGCCACCCAGGGAAGCACTTATTAATTACTTCCCTTGCGGTTTCACACTTATGTTGCCATTCTAATTAATTGGTATCAACATTCCAATAGGTCCCTGGGGAGGTCCTCCTTCGGGTACCCAAACGAGGAGGGAAGCAATTCCCGAATGCTCCCCCTGGATTTCATTCATCTATCTGAAAGGGCGGCCACCCAGAGGAGGACACACACCAAGGCTTCCCTTGTAGATTTGGCACTATGTCAGGGTGCGAACATTCTAATGGACGTTCTAATGAGCATTGGGGTTGTCCCCATTCGGGAGGTGAATGCATTCCCTAACAGGGAGCGAGCATAATACGCTAACAAATAGGGCAACACAGATAATAAAGGGAGGGAAAATGTACGAACGGCAGTGGTTCTGCCACGTGGGGCAATTCCCCTGGAGACCCTCAACCTAGATGGGCTTATGTTGCATGGTGTCAGGGATTGCTTGGGTGCTTTGCCCAAAGGTGTCCTATTCACTCTCCAGTCCCCACTTCCCTGGACTCTTTCTGGCTGTGGAGTTTATGCTGGCACTATGCGGGGCTGCAAGTGTTTCCCAGAATCTATCAAAGATCTCTTCTAGTCATTGTAGCGACCACTCCACAGAGCCTTGCTTGTCACTATCTGCTGACATCAGCATGTATCCACAAGGTGAGGTCGTCACCGCCATCTTTGAACAGCCAGGCATTCTTTGGGCTGCAGTATGGTTCGGCATCTGGGTGAGAGAGGTAAGTGGTGGTTAACCCTCACCAGGTCCAAAGGGGTGGTCGACAACAGCGGGGTATCTCGAGGAGGGTCCAATGCTTTGGGTCGTGTGAGCGGTCGCCTCACTCACCCGGTTCTTCCGATAGGCCTCACCGATACCTCCAGTTATTGCAGTGGCTGACCCACTACTAAGGCCAGTCGAGAACACCCTGTGGACTCCAGGGGTTGACTTGCCACAAATCTTGATGTGAGTGTTAGGGGTCAGTAAAGTCGTTTAATGCAAGAATCAGGCAGGAGCTCCCACAGAGTGTGTCTGTCACCATGTGGTTCAGACCCTGCCCCCCCCCGCCATTGGGTTTTTACGTCCAAGATGCATTATCTTGCACTTATCCACATTAAAGGTCAACTGCCACAACTCTGACCATTTTTCTAGTTTACCTAAATCTTTTACCATTTGGCTTATCCCTCCTGGAACATCAACCCTGTTACATATCTTAGTGTCATCAACAAAAAGACATACCTCACCATCAAGACCTTTTGCAATATCACTAATAAAAATATTTATTTAAAAGAGAATGGGTCCAAGTACAGATCCCTGAGGTACCCCACTGGTGACAAGACCATGCTTTGAATATACTCCATTGACTACAACCCTCTGTGGCCTGTCACCCAGCCACTGCCTTACCCATTTAACAATATTAGAATCCAAACTTAAAGATTGCAGTTTATTGATAAGCCTTCTATGTGCAACAATGTCAAAAGAAGTACTGAAATCTAGGTGTGCAATGTCTACTGCACCACCCTGATCTATTATTTTAGTTACCCAATCCAAAAAATCAATAAGATTAGTTTAGCATTACCTCCCTGAAGTAAACCCCTGTTGTCTCTGATCTTGAAATCCATGTGATTTTAGATGTTCAACAATCCTATCCTTTAACATGGTTTCCATTACTTTCCCCACAGTGCTGCACCAATAAAATGCTCTCTATGATCAGCATTTTATTGAGAAACAAACCTGACTCAGTTGTCACAGGGAAAGTGCCTCTAGTGGCTGTCAGGCTGTATATGTTCATGTAAAATAATAATCCATATAATACAATATTGTGTTGGGAATATAAAATTCAGCAAGCTAAATGGGCAGATCTATTAAATACTAAAATATTTCTATAGGGAAAGAAGACAGTAAAACGTTATAAAAAAAAAATGATATAATTCAAAATCAATATTTAGACTTGAGGTAGCAAAGTCTCAAGGTTCCAAGATTAATTTCTTCTTGTCTCACTTTTCTAATAAAATTCCCACCTCTCCAATTTCTAAAAACTTTCTGAAATATTTAATGAACTTTAAAATACCTGACGTGTTGTAGGATTATACCTCTGTGATATAAATATTATCATCTTTTAGTATTAGTTGAAATTAGTTTCATTTCAAACTACTGTTAGACACAAGAACTGAGACCCTATTCATCAGTATATCAATGGTCACTGCATCTGGTTCTAGTTCAGATAATGATTGATGAAAGCCTTTTGATATTAACCTTTGACCCAGCATCGCAAATCAGACTCCTGTGTGTATTAGGCATTCATTTAACCATGTGTATAGAACATCCTTTGTGTAAATTATATTTTACCTCTCAAATATAACATATGGCTTTAATCATAGTTTGGACAGAATGGTTAAGCCACAACCCTTTTTATATGAGGGACACATATTTTAGAGTATCCAATAACTTTATGTGAACGCCTCCTAAGTAACTGAATTTTAGACCTATAAAAACGTTTGCAGTTAGAAATTCTTTACCAATACTTTTAACATAAAAAATGGATACTATCTTGACGTGCTTACACATTGCTGTATTGGTCCAGATGTGTGCAAAGAATTTGTGTTATTTTCAGATGTTGTGTGTGTTTGAATAAATATACATTTTTGCTGGATGCCAATCTGACTCGATTATTGAACTCTGGTGTGACAAACAAACATCTCAGGAACAGCTAATTTCCTGCACTTTCTTTATCCCTAAAAATTCAAGTCTGCTGGGATCCTAAGTATCTGTACCTTTTTAAAATGTTCTGAGACTCTGTGACTTTCAATCCCTATTTTGATGTTGAAAATATGTTCTCAGGTCCTTTTAAAAAGAGGGCGTGTAGGGGGCGGGGCCAGACCGTCATGCCGAGTGGTCCCATAGACAACCTGCTCCTGCAGATTCTTGCAATTTAAGCAGACATGCTGTGTTTAACCTGCCTGAAAACAGCCAAGAAGCAGCAGTCCTGCATGCACAAGGATGCTGATACTGAAACTACAACTTACCTAGAAATCCTGGCCCCTTGAGAGGGTGCTTTGCCATCATGGTAGCTAAGGCCTACTCACTCAGGTGGTGAGTGGGATGGACTGCTGCCACCCCGCTATCCTGCCCTGTGGATATAAGCCAAACCTTTGTCACAATGTTGTTCTGACCCTGTTTCCCCCTCTTTTGGACCAGTGGGGGTAATCCCAGTCCTCACCTTGGGGGCCCTGCTGCATGACACAGTCATAGCCCAGCTGCAGGGACTCTTTGTTTTAAAATGGTGGAGATCAGAATGGCCTTACCCATGCACAAACTCAGGTCCCCGCTGACATCTGGGACAAACAGGACAGAAGCCTGCAGCTACCGGTCAGGCAGGAGAGGAGTGACCACCAGCCCCTGTACTCACGGTCTGGGTCATGGAGTGAACAGAGGACTCTGGCTGTAGAGGTGGCTCACGATGGATGGCACCAGTCGACACACTCTGAAATATCAGCCACAGTGAGTCACAAACCGAAAGGTCTTGGTGTATCGAGTCCTACTTGACCAGTAGCCCAGATGAATTGAACACAGAGGGAAATAACACAGCCTTTACTATGCTGGCATTATCACAGTGCATGGGTACACAACCAACCGGCACTGGGGTCAAAGAACATACAAGCAGCCACACTGGGATTGTCCGGTGACTCTTGAGGGTGTTGCCTGAGTTAAGACTCTGACAGCTGCTGGTTTCTATGCCATCACCATAACAAAGCATTGTTTGAATTTTATAGGCTTTAACCATTTCTGTTTTAGTCATGCCTACCTTTATTTATTTATTTTTATTTTTTTGTTGATGTGCAGCATTTCATTCCTGCTTTTGTTTTTAGATACCCATCCTTTACAAAAATATTTAATTCAGAAAGTCTATATAATTAGGACTAATATTGCTCTTTAGTCTAAGACTTGTTCTCATTAAGAAATAATTTTAAAAATCATTAAAACTCTATTAATGCCCCTCCCAAATTATAAACATACAATCAATGTAATGGTGATAGGTCTGTATGCACGTTCTCCAGCTATGTTCAGAATAAATAAAAGTTTCAAAAAAAAAACATAAAAATGTTTGCACAGCTGGGTGCATACGTACTGCCCATCGCCTTTCCTCTGAATTGTATATTAAGGAAGTAGTCAAACCAGAAATAATTGTTGCCAAAGGTTCAATTAATACATTCAATTAAAAAACTATTTGTTCATATGATAAAAAAATTGCCCTGTTCTGAAATATATTTAACCACAGCATATTTCATGGGGAATGGATGTGCAGAGTAAAACTTCACTACAAATGACAATTAAAAGTTCTTTCTTCAAAACCATGTCCTTCAATAAATTAAGAATATCTGTTGTATCCTTTAAAAATGATTTTGATTTCAACACTACTGGCTGCAGAAATGTATCTATATATCTTGACAGGTTATTTGATATAGATCAAATCCCTGACAAAAGTTTCGAAGTCCAGATGGGGTCAAATGCCATCTATATATAGCAGTGGTTCTCCAGATGAGCTGAGCACCGAGTCATGCCCTTCATATTCAAGGGAATGACCATCCAGAAAGCCATTGGTAATATTGTCTGGAAATCCCTCTCCCATGCTACCATAAAATCAAATTTAGCTTTGGGCTTAATTTGTTTCCTATCTGGGTCATCAATATAGATTTTTTTCAAATGTGAACTTCTCCAAATAAGTGTATTTTTGATCAATAGTAGTGACCTCAAACAGCTCACTTAGTTTGTGTCACATCTTGCCTTGTTCTGCGGATCATTATGACCTTGGCTTCTGGTATCCATTACACTTTTTACAATCCTTGCTTAGTTTTTCTTGGGTTTTCTGGTTTCCTATTCTATGTCTGGTTTTCTTTATGCTGGGTTTCTGGGTTCATTCTTATATTTCATCCCTGGATTTTCCAGTCTCTTTGATTCATTTAAATGTTTGTTTTATGTTGCCACACCCGTTTGTTTTCCATTTTCCTTTTGTTTCAGTCTGGACCTGCAGGCAGCTGCTCAAGCCTTCTGCCCTTTTTTGCATGTAAGTTCTATGTATGTGTTTCTTATAGTTCTTTTAGTATACATTAGGCAGAGTAGGACCTGCCGAATATGGGGTACATTGATGTTGTGGCAGGCTTATGCAATGTATGATCATATAATGTAACTAAATCCCCCATACGTTTAATAAATAGTGCTTAGTTATGTCTCCTCTTGTTTTGCCTATTATATCTTGTCTTGTTTTATTTTGTAACCCCAGTCCATGTACAGTCCTGTCCTGCCCCTGTTTAGTTAATGTTCCCTTATGTATTGTATACATGTTCTGGGTTCTGCTTTCTGTCCTGCTCTGGTTCTAGGTTCTATTAGTTCTGTCTTGTTTTCATGTTTGGTGTCTGTTCTATACTTGTTTCTGTACTGGATACATGTATGCTGCAGAGCCCCCCTATCCAGTTCCTGGGAGGTCTGTATATCAAGCTCCTAGTTCCTGAGATCCGCTGTAGCTTCATCATGGTTCTGGTTTGTGGCTGCACAAACGCTGGTGCTCAACACCAGGGGGCGTGTGGTTACCCTGCACTGGGCCCTGTAATCCACTTCCACGCTGAAGACTCCCACTTCTCATCAGGCACTCAGGGGTCCCGGTTTCCGTACTGCCACCCGTGACAGTTTGTTAACAATAATTTCATATTTGGAGGCAACCGAATCATCTAAGTCATATTTTAATTTAAATTTATCATATGAGAGTAAGAAGTTATTTGGAAAGAAATCATCCATATTATTAAGAGAGAGAGATCTCCAGAAAGCTACATTAAACCCTGGTGTAGCATGTTCTAAAACGTAAAGTGGCACATTGTCCTGTTAGTAGGAAGTATCTCTCTAACTTTTGGAAACAAATTTCCAGGTAGCCAGACAACAATTTGATCCTACTGGGCTTGCCTAACCAAATGTACCCTATCCTAGCTGAATTTATTTTCCTGAAGAATGACAGGATTAACGTAGGTATGGCTCATAAAAAGTACAACATTTTTGGAAGAATATTTATTTTTAAGGAATATATCCTACCCAGCCATGAAATCTCCAAATCCCCCCACCTATCTAACTCTCTCTGAAGATCTGGACAGACTTTAGGCAAATTACATTTGCGCATGTTTGACAGGATTTTGGTCAGGCTAGTGCCCACATAGGCAATCCAAAACAGGCAGTGGAACATAAAAAGACAACACTTGAGTCTTATTTTTGTTAAGCTTATAATATGAAACCTTTACTAAATTGTGTTAGGATATGTTAGGATATGAATCACTGAATCAAGAGAAGCAGCTGGGTTTCGCAAAGTCAGAATGATGTCAAGAGCGAAAAGTCCGATCTTGTAACTAACATTACCAATTGGAACACCCTCTATCATTGGATCATTCTTAATAAATTTGGCCAGGATTTCCATTGCCAAAATAGATAAGAGACTCATTCAACCCTGACTCATTTCATAAGTAGGAGGGAAACTCTCTAACATGAAACCCGTGCCCGAGACTCTAGCAGTGGGATGATGATATAATGGAAATATTGCATCCACAAGTAGTGTCGTAAAGCCAAATTAAATAAAACTTATCTTGAATACCCCAGTGTTTTCTATCAAATGTCTTTTCTGCATCCAAAGATAGAAGCATAGAAGGCATCTGATCAACCCAAATCCGGTGAATTATATTGATGAACTTTCCGTGGTCTGCTTGTCCAACACAAATCCAACTTAATCATTCTTAACAATATCAGGGATAATTTTGGATAACCTAGTGGCTAAAACCTTGGCATACAATTTGGTATTGTTGTTTTAATAATATATTGTTGCATTAATAATATGTTCAATCCTAGATTGAGCAATTCAGTAGCTTAATAGTATTGCTGAGACTTTATCCCCTTTAGATAAAGTTTCAAATGTCTCGACATCAAGCTTGTGTATGCCTATTGAATAGGGTCATTTTGTTGCATGATCTCTTTAATCATAGCCAATAATGTAGGGGATGGTACAAATTCATTTGCTTGGTTTAAATGATATAAATCCTTATCCAAGGTATGTACATTTTTAGATTTTGTTTTTTTCGTGTAGGACGACTACTGAATAAAGTGACCTCTCATGACAGATTTGTGTGCATTCCAAACCGTTTCAATAGACAGGTCCAGATTCAAATTCTCTTAAAATGATTACCCTTTACAAAGCATTCCTTTCACGCCTAGTTAAATTAGA
Organism: Pelobates cultripes; assembly: GCA_933207985.1. Lineage (NCBI taxonomy): Eukaryota > Metazoa > Chordata > Amphibia > Anura > Pelobatidae > Pelobates > Pelobates cultripes. Next base: position 106,816,879 of record OW240913.1, read on the forward strand.
ATATTTATTATAACCTTTAAATTTAAAAAAAAATTATTAAAAACTACACTCTAAAACCTCTTTGCTCCCATGTTTAAAATCACTTGTGGGGGGGTGGGGGGGGAAACATAGTCTGTAATATTCTTAAAAATATCATTAGTCTCTTCCTTGTCTAGTTCCTGTTTTACAGAATTAAAAAAAAAAAAGATAATTTCCTACTGTAGTTCAAAAAAGCTATATAGAAATAGAACAATTGAGTGCCCTGAGAAAAATTAAAAAATAACTTTTAATGAATAAGTTAAAAGTGGATATAAATAGCTAGGTTGATTTTGTCGGCATACGACAGAACAGCTGTTCGACGCTTGGTACTCAGTTGCAGTGGATGCCCATTGAACAATAATCGATATGTCATCGGTGATTCTTTGCAACACCTTGCTGTGTGGGCTATTGACCGTACCTGTCCACACTTCCCTCAGAATCCCGTAGTATATTACTGTTAGAACCGGGCAGCTTTAGGTGGCAGGTTTTTCCCCCTTCACATGCATTTATCAGCGGTAACGATTTTTTCTCTACCCCCATTTACCTCACTGTCACTTTTTGTTTATGGGTCGCTGATATTTAGCTCACCAACAATCCGTTCCCAGGATTTCTTACAGTTTTTCTCAGATTAGCCATCGCATGTTATTGGCGACTTCTAGAGCTTTTTTACTGGTAACATCCACTACTTAGCAATATCCGTGTTTCTGTGACCACAGACCCTCTTTTGCTAAGCTATTTAGTACTATTTGTTACATGACTTTCTCCAGATCCTACTAAGTACTATAGCTTTAGTCACAGTTGACTACATACTGCAACATTGTATTGATGCAGTTTAGATCTACCAGAGGTACGCTGAAAACTTTTGAACAGGTCCTCTGTGTTTGCTACTCTTTTGAAATTTACTTTCCATTTCCATATTCAGATTTTAGCACGTTACCAATAAGCTGTATCTATTTTTAATCTCTAATAGGTACTTTTACTTTAGTGTTGCAATCCTCATATCATATTATATTGCAACCACTTGTACATTTAGTATTACCACTCATTATTCTTTGCTAAACCTAGCTATTATTCTTTAATTTTTCTCAGGGCACTCAATTGTTCTATTTCTGTTATTACTACCTGTGTAGTTTATTGTGGGTTAACCCCACTATGAGCGTTTTCCTTATAGCTTCCATCCCCCTTTTTCTCTTCTAAAAAAGCTATATATGCTTAGAAGGAATTACAAATTTAGACCTTTATTAAGAATCTTAATTTTATTATCCTTTAAAATGCATCAAGATATGTTGCTTATACCTATAGGTTTTATCAGTTCAGTTTTTTTTTCTCTTTAGGTTTTTTTCCTTTACATCCCCAAATCTTGCAATCCGTGTTATCTTCATAGGGAACTATGTTCATCTTCGTTTGTCTATTCCCTTTGGGGGTAATTTTGTTTATTATCCCCCTCCCCCTTCAGTCATAATATTTTTGCTTCTCTACAGTAGTCTTGGATATGATTTTTTTTTTTTATTTCTTGACTATGTGAACCCTATCCTCACTTCTTTCAGTTGTTGCTGTATTTCTCTTTATAGGGATCCAAAAACTTTCTTTGTGAAATTTTATTTCTATAGCCTCTTTTATCATGTTTCCAACTCTGCTGTAAGTTAAAGGGGTTATTAAGTGCATTTTCGGTTTCATATTCTACAGTATTGCACAAGGTATTTCTATGTTTTGTCTCTTTTCTAGTTAAATATCTGCTGGATCTACCTATATAATTTTGTGCAAGTATTTGAATGTTTTAGGATTGCTGTGATAATATATAATATACTCATAGTATTATGTAAGCATGTTTCATGCACAGTATTGTATGGTGTATATTTTAAACAGTTTGGAATATTTTTAAAAGGGATTAAGAATAAAAAAGTGTTTTTTTTCTGAATTGATATTTATTCAAAATATTTTCTTACTCATCTTTGTTTTATTACACATAATATGCCTTGTTTACTGATACTTGACAAGAAGTTACCCCAGGTTTACACTAAGTATAAACTACAGGGTAAATGGACACACTGACCCAACTTAGAGTTGCTTAAGATCTGATTGCAAGTCATGATATATATATATATATATATATATATATATATATATACACACACACATCAACATATTATGCACTGAACTGTCTATTAAGGGAACTCACAAAAAAATCACTTGATAAAAAATAGTGAGTCCAAGTTTAGAAAATACTGTAACAATCCAAGCACTCTGATGGATTAGAGAGTACAAAAAACCTAAGCTTGTATTTTAAACGTGACCTTTGGAATTGTATTGTATTGCAAAAATAGAGTACATAATATGTACAGGGCCAGTGTGTCCATACAGCCGCCTTAGGGTGCACCGACCCGAGGGACGCTAGATTAGTCACTCAGTGTAGCGTGGCCGAGCGGAATGGACCATTGTACAGGAGCATCTGTTTCCTGTACCCAGCTGGACTGACAGGAAGTGCTCACTGAGCAGACCACTAAGGTGGGAGGGTAGCAAACCACTAAAGAGGGGGAGACTAAGGGAAAGGGAAGGGCAAAGATACACTGGGGGGCACCACTAATAGAGAGGGAAGAGGAACATTAAGTGGGATGGCGGGCACTAAGAGACAGGTAAGGGTGAATGAGGAAGAGGAACACTAAGGGACAAGGGAGGAAAGAGAAAAAACAACACTAAGGGGGAGGGGGGACTGTGACAAAACACCATCCCTGAGTGCCATGCCTACATATGTGCCCTGTAAAAAGAATGAGAAAAGACTTGGTTTGTGTGATTTCCCGGTATATGTGTGGGATGTATATTTAATAGTTTATGTATTGTGATCTGTAACTCTAGTGCCTGGTGGATAATTTAGATACATCTTGGGGACTCCCAATTATGGACAGTGGGGATATGGAGGGCCTGTACCATCAGACAGTATCCCACTTCGACGAAAGGTTCCAGTAGTGGTTACAGAATGTTCTGCACTTCCCTCTGAACTGATCTCTGGAAGGAAGACCTCGATGAAACGCGACCCTTCTGGTGCGAGGAACTCCCAGCCACAACCAGCGCCAATGGGAGCAACTAGAGCTGCGGATGCCGTAACTGGGAGACCAGCCATTAGAGGAACTGGAGAGGCTGGTCGAAATCGAAGTGCGGTTGGATGAATCCTACTGGACCTTCTGGTGGCATGCATCCTTCCTCTACCTGTGGTTGATGGGCCTGAGTGCATTGAGGGAGAGAACTACAATGGCCCTGGTCGGCTGTGGGAGGCTTTTGAGGGTTTGACGTTCAGAGACCCTGATGATTTCCACTTCTGGGACATCCTTGAGCATCGAGAAGGCAGCTTCGATCTTCCCAAGATAGTGGAGCTGCAGCTAGACCTGACTTTCCTGGCTACCTTGGAGTGGGAGCTTGAGTGAGATTATGGGCGCCTGTTTCGCTGGTCTGGTTTCGTCCGGCAGTGTGAGGTCCAGGAGTGTTCCGTCCTTCCTCCCCAGCGGCAGTGTGAGGTCCAGGGAACAAAGACAATCAGTTTCATTCCCCAGGGGCAGTGTGAAGTCCCAGGAACAGAAGCAACCATCTCATTCACCAGCAGCAGTGTGAAGTCCAGGAAATGGAGACAACCAGTCTCATTCACCAGCGGCAGTGTGAAGTCCCAGGAATGGAGACAACCGGCCTTGTTCCCCAGCGGCAGTGTGAAGTCCTGGGAATGGAGACAACCGGTCTCATTCCCCAGTGGTAGTGTGAAGTCTCGGGAACGAAGACAACCGGTCTTGTTCCCCAGCAGCAGTGTGAAGTGCAGGGATTGGAGACAACTAGTCTTGTTCCCCAGTGCTAGTGTGAAGTCCTGGGAAAGGAGACAACCCGTCTCGTTTCCCAGCGGCAGTGTGAAATCCAGGAAACGGAGACAACTGGTCTTGTTCCCCAGCGGCAGTGTGGGAGAGATAACCACTGGTACTGTGGGTGTTCTGGATGAGACTTCGGTGTGTGTGTGAAAAGAAATGTTTGTTATTTAATGATACGCTTAGTGCTCCCTTCCTCTTAGTATGCGCCATAGGCAGTGCCTCAGCTATTGAGAGCAGAAGAGCAAAATGCCCCTTGGAAGTCTCTGGATATATGTAGGCACATCATCTTTTAGACTGTGCCAAGGAAGTCTTAGGGTTTATGACAGAATTGACAATCTCAAAAGTATTCCTAATCTGTATGTGTCACTTTGAAATTTAGCCATCTTTTACTAGACCCTTACTTTTCTGTACTCTAGAGTCAGATTGTTTTCATGGACTTAGAAATTTGTTACCTGTATTCCATTTCTTTTCTAAATATGTAGGAATGATTGCTCATTGTTGGAACCTTTCATAGAGAAACATCAACAGGTACAGTAGTTAAACATTTAGTCAGTATACCCCTGCATTCCTCTTTTTGATGGCCTGTCTGTGAATTATATTAATTTGGAGATACACATATTAATGCATTCCCAATTGAGATGTACAAATGTAGGCTCCATTTTTAATTGATATTGAGCATATTAGGACAGCTAGTTCATTTTACCTATTCTTAGCACATTCAAATTTTCTAGCACTTACCATGTTTTTTATGTTGTAAAGATTTTACTAGTGTATATATTTTGCTTTCTTGTCAAATATTTTTTATTGAAAGGTTTTCATGTTTAAGAATAATAATCATTGTAAAAGAATGAAATATATGGAATAAATAAAACATTTAAATCAAACAAACAACAAGAAACATGGGGGGAAATATCCATCCATTATAAAATTAATAACATATGCTTTATGAAAAACACTTCATAGTGATGGCAATCTGAGGTGCATCTCGTGCCACTTATTCTCAAAGGCCAATGTTAATACCTCTTTAATAGCAGGAATAATGTCAGACCTCCAATAACATGGTATTACCATAGTGTACGCTATCAAGACTTGGCCTACCATTATCTTATCCACTTTGAAATGACTTGAGTAGACATAGTTCTGGAGTCAAAGTCACAACAGATGGAGTTAGATCCCTGATTATTGTATGTACATTCTTCCAAAATAATTGTAAACGTGGACAATGCCACTACATATGGGAATATGTGCCTGTTTGCCCACAGCCACGCCAGCAGAGATTTGTAGAATTGGGGTATTTTTTTCTGGAGCTTGGATGGAGTCAGATACCACTGATATAAAAAACTTTAAAGTAGTTCTTCTAATGAGCCGAACACTGGGTGATACCTTTCAAATTTAACCCATTCCCAACCTTGGACGTATCAGATATGTCTGACAAAAAAGGTACTTAAAGGGACTCTCCAGTGCCAGGAAAAAAAAACGTTTTCCTGGCACTGCAGGTCCCCTCTCTCTTCCACCCCCCCATCCCAAGTTGCTGAAGTGGTTAAAACCCCTTCAGTGACTTACCTGTATCCAGCATTCAGGATCCGCCGATGCTCCTCCCCCGCCAACGTCATCCAGCGGGGAAGACCTATTGCACATGCGCGGCCGGCGATGGGGGAGACCTTATGGGCGTGAGCGGCATTAGACCTCTCCATAGGAAAGCATTGAAAATGCTTTCAATGCTTTCCTATGGGGATTTCAGCAACGCTAGAGGTCCTCACATAGCATCTGTGCTCTAAACCCGGAAATGCCCTCTAATGACTGTCTAGTAGACAGCCACTAGAGGAGGAGTTAATCCTGCAAGGTAAATATTGCAATTTATGAAAACTGCAATATTACAGTTGCAGGGTTAAGGGCACTGGGTAGTAGGCACCCAAACCACTCCAATGGGCAGAAGTGGTCTGGGTGCCTGGAGTGTCCCTTTAAGGACGAGGATGTACCTGATACTTCCGCAGGGAATTAGAGTGCTGGAAGCGATTATGATCGCTTCCATCAGATCTAATGGTATAGCACTGCCGGTGATCCCCGGAAAACACCAAGTGATCGCTCCCCTTGCAGTGAGGCAGAGTATTGGACGCCATCATGCAGGCTTCTGATACTTTGCCTGTACTGAGTGCCTCGAGGGGTCGAGGCACTCAGTAATAGTAAAAAAAAATGTTGTTTTTTTTTAAATTTACCCTCAACCCTCCCTCTTCCTCCCCATGTATTTACTGATGATCGGCCTTCTTCTTAGGGGGGACTGTCTGGGTTCAGTCAATTTAGGACCCCCAGGAGTCATGTGATCGCTCTAAAAGAGTGGTCACATAGCCGTAATAGGTGTCTGAACTGACAGGCAGACCCCCTGCTGGTGGTAAAAATTACAAAAAGTTTTTAAAAAGTTAAAAAATATAAAAATATAGTTAATACATTTTAAAAAGTGTGTGTGTATGTATGTGTATATATTTATATATTTATATATATAAATGAGTTGATATTTAACGATAGGTTATTTTTTACGCTTTCCTCTCGGCTGGCCAAATAAACTGTTACATGTCGACATATGAAAAGGCGCTAGCCACTGTTTTTTTTTTTTTTTTTAGTGTTCGTTGTTATTCCACTCAGGCTGTTTCTATTTGAAATGTAGAAAGCATTCAAATTCTTTTATTGCACCTATCCTTTGATTTATGGAAGTCCACTCTTAAACGCTCTGTTTGATATAATTAGCATATGATGCCTGAGAGGGATATAGAGAGCATTCATATGCTTGAGACTTATGCCATGTTAAAATATGGCTCCTGATTTGATAAGTTTTATTTTATGTTATCAATTTAAACCATAACTTTCAGTAATATTCATATATTTAAATAATGAATTAAATAATTTATAAAATATATTATTATTATCAAGTATATATGTGAGTGTCACCTGATTTCACATTTTTTTTTTTTTTTTGGTAAATTTATTGATTATAAGATTATTTTGTGATATATACTCATTGTTAATTCATATGCAGTAATCTTGAAAAAGACCCACTGGGGTCGAAACGTCGCTTTTGTTTGCTGTATGCCTATCACTAAATAAATCACTTTTAGTGACCTGTGTGTGTGCATCCTGGATTTTTTCTGTATGTGTGTGTGTGTATGTGTGTGTGTGTATATATATATATATATATATATATATATATATATACACAGTCTTATAGAAAGATAGCACTCCAGGGATTTTGTAATAAAATTTAAAAAACTTAGGGTGTAGGTGCCGCAGAAGCATTTGAATCATCTATACTATTGAAAAATAGAGACAACCAAAATTGAATAATCGTATTCCTGCAGAAGCGGCGGTTAACCCAGATCTCTATAGCAAACTTTACTAAGTGTTTTAGCCCACCATATAGGATGCATATGCAGTAATCTTGGCAAAGACCCACTGGGGTCGAAACGTCGATTTTGTTTGCTGTATGCCTATCACTAAATAAATCACATCGTACTTTTTTCAAAGACCTGTGTGTGCATCCTGGATCTTTTCTGTTTATATATATATATATATATATATATATATATATATATACAGTCTTGTAGAAAGATAGCACTCCAGGGACTTTGTAATAAAGTTGAAAAAACTTAGCTTTTATTCAGGAAACTGCCACAGTGGATCAACATTTCAGTTCTGTATCTGAACTTTTGTCAGGATGAAGGTGCAACACAAATAACCAGTTTAAATAGCAAACACTTCATAATTAATTACAAAGTATACAGATGTCACTTACCCTTTGCCCCCTGTTATTGTCTGAGCTGATCGCCAAAAAATTGTGTGTAAATTTGACCCGGTTACAGAATATTAAACAGCAGCTCTCTATGCTGCTGTGTCCTATCTGCGTTCCAGCGGTTACTGAACAGATCGGCTGGAACGCAAGCAGGCGTGTGAATGTCCACTGTAAATACTCTGCACGATCGCCGGCATCTTCAGCCGCTTGGGGTTACTATGACAACCCCCATAAACATTCACGCGCCTGCTTGCATTCCAGCCGATCTGTTCAGTAACCGGATATTTATATATATATATATATATACATATATATATATATATATCTATATACATATGTATATAGATATATATATATATATATATATATATATATCATAACATCATACTAAGTGTATTTAGAGGAAAATTACACACGTGTGTGTATATATATATATCCAATAACTATATATATTTTGTATGTACAGTGTGTATATATATATATATATATATATACATCTATTGTAAAAAAAAGAATTATAAATAAGAAACTGTAAAAATAATTTAAAACAAATGGACCATGGATGTAAAACCATCTGGTCCCAGTACCTTAACAGTAGGAGTATTTTTAATTTCCTCCAACACCTCATCCTGGGTTATAGCTAAATTTAGAGTCTCCAATTTATCTTGGGAAATTTTTGGTAGCTGAAATTTATTTTAAAAACATCTAATTGTGTCCAAATTAGGTTGACTGATCTTTGGGTCCGAATTAACATTGTAAAGGGACCTATAGTACTCTGAGAATAAATCGCTAATTTTGGTTGGATGTACTATTTTTTCACTGCTATCAATTACAAGATGTTCAGTCCTAGATTGAGCCATCTTATGTCTCAATTTGGAGGCAAGCATCGCTGAGACTTTATTCCCTTTGGCGGAAAACATTTGATTTACATTTTTATTTATTTAATTTATATTTTGTTTTCTGGTCTTTCTTTTTACATATCTCCTTGGTTTCCAGTTCTTTTAGGTTGTGCACCAGAATCCTCTGGAGTATACATCTTTGCCTTAGGAGATCCAGTGAATGTGTCCCATTGGTTAAACAATGATTTCTGATGCACTTGCAAAATTTGATTTTTTTCAGCGTCTTTTTAGAAAATGTCCAATAGTCTTCTGCATCTTAGTTATATCATCTTACACTTTATATATTTTTTTTATATTTCTTGTTGATTGTGCCACAGTTTGATGAAGACGGGACATTGTTTCATCCGTACTGTACTTTTTTCTGACAATATAGCAGAATTAAATTGTCACGCTTCTTCCATGTAGATTTTGGAGCTAGTTTCTCAGTTTGCCTAATATGGAGCCCTATTTATGATAGTTAAAATTTCTGTTTACTGTTATTTCTGTTGTTAGGGAAAGAGCTACCCATTGGTGAACTTGCCATGGACATTAATCAGAAAAAGGATTACCCTGGACAGAGAAAGGGGAGCATCACCACTGCCCATTGATGTGGAGGTTGTTCAAAAAGAAGTACAATAATGTGACAAGTGTGGGTACTTAGCAGTCAGTGAAAAAACAGTTAAGGGAGCCTTTCCCTCCCATCCACCTAGGACTGTGATTATCTTGCAATGTTGATTTTTTTTCTTGTGTATTTAGCTGTTTTTATTGTTTATCACAGCAGGCCGTATTCAGGACAGTTTAATTAATAGTTGATATGCTGAGTCAGTTTGGGGTGTCACAGTCTGTTAAGGGCTGATGGAAGCAAAGTTTAAGAACTTTATTTTGGGGAACTCCCACTAACAGCTGTCAGGTTGTTTAAATATTAATGCTGGCATGTTCTCAAGTTTCAATAAAGCTGTGGCCATTTCACTTATTCACATAAGATATATCTTCTTAGATTATTTGAACAAAGGGTGTAAAGGTGTGTTAAGGGTCGGTGGTTAATAAAATGATAGTAATTATGAAACACTTTTTTTGGTTCATTGTAAAAATTATCATGATTTGTATACTTACTTTAATAGTTCAGATCATCTAGAATAAACAAGGTATTTACAAGTATTTGACATGATCAAAAACTCATGTTTTCATAAAAGAGGGAGAATTGCATGCACTTAATTAGAATATTCTTATAAGAGTAGTAATTTATGTAGTAAGATTAAAATATGCCGTGCATATTTTGTATACTTTAAACATGCCCTTATTATTTTGGATAGATTCTCTTTTTCTGCTCTAGTGGTTTGATAAAAAAAAAAATCTTAATGCTGAAGAATTTAAATAGACCTTCCAGATATATAGCATCTTGTTAAAATTTAATGTGGGCCAGAATACTAGAAGGTCAGAAAATGTCTTTGAAATGTTGCCAGGTCTCTTTTGATAACTCATTCTGGTTTTAAAAGGGGAAATCCTTATTAGAAGGAGCCTAACACTAATTAATTTATACTCTAAAGACTGATTTTGAATATTAAGTGGCGGGCATTTTCTAATGCATTTATTAAATATCAAAGACCATGTGCTTTTACCCTTTGTTCATATGTACTTATTAATAGGCTTGGATTCATTATATAAAAGCCATAAAATAATTGTGAACCGTTGCTGAATGTTACCCATAGCAATGTCATTTTTGTTTCTTCTAAAATTTGAGAAAATCTACAACTGTGATCTTGTTGTATATACTGAAATGTAGTGATCAGCAACAACATTTAAACCACTGACAGTGAAGTGAATAATATTTATTATATTGTCAAAATGGCACATGTCAATGGGTGGGCTATATCAGGCAGCAAGTGAACAGTCATTTCTTGAATTTCATGTTTTGGAAGCAGGAAAAATGGTTGAGTTAATAGATTTGAGTGATTTTGACTAAGGCCAAATAGTGATGGCTAGATGACTGGGTCAGAGCATCTCCAAAACAACTATTTTTTTGGGGTGTTCCTAGTATGTGGTTAGTGCATTAGTGTCATGGGCACCCAAGGCTCATTGATGCACATGGGGAGCAAAGGCAAACATGTCTGGTCCGATCACATAGAAGATGTAATATAGCTAAAATTGCTGAAAAACGTAATGCTGTACATGATAGAAAGCGGCATTGTAGTTTGCTGCATATGGGGTTGTAGAGCCGCAGATCGGTCAGAGTGCCCATGATGACCCCAATACACCGCAGAAAGCACCTTCAATGGGGATGTATATGTCAGATCTGGGCCATGGTTCATTGGAAGAAGGTTACCTAGTCTGATGAATCATATTTTCTTTTAGATCAGGTGGACAGCAGGATATTTGTGCATCATTTACCTGGAGAAGAGATTGCAGCACTATGGCAAGAAGGCAGGCCGACAGATTCAGTGTTATCCAATGTGCAATGCAATGTTCTTCTGGGAAACCTTGGGTCCTGGCATTCATGTGGATGTTGTTTTGACATGTACCTCCTACCTAGAGATTGTTGCAGACCACATTCGTCCCATCATAGCAATGTTTTTTTCTATATAGCAGTGGCCTCTTTCAGCAGGATAATGCACCACTGCAAAAGTTGTTCAGGTATGGTTTGCAGAACATGACAAGGAGCTTAAGGTAATTCCCCAGATCTCAATCCAATTGAGCATCTGTAGGATGTGCTAGAAACACAAATCTAATCCAGAGAGGCCCCACCTTGCAATTTGCAGGACTTAAAGGATCTGCTGCTAATGTCTTGGTGCCAGATACCACAGGACACATTTAGAGGTCTTGTGGAGTCCGTGCCTCAATGCACCAGGTCTCTTTTTGCAGCACGAGAGAACCTACATGATAATAGGCAGGTGATTTTTCATGTTGTGGCTAATCAGTGTAGTGCCATACTAGGATCAATGACACAATTTCCTGTCTCCCACTCAAAGTTGTTTTTTAAATGTCCAGAGCAGGGGACGATATTAGGCAGGTGGTTTTAATGCTGATCAATTGATATCAGATACAAACATAGATGATATGACTTTTTTTTAAAATAATTCATATTTTTTATTTTGTATAATACGGTAGAGTGAAAAGTAAACAAGGAGGGTACAGAGAGGAAAAAGGGAGGGGGTGGTACAGTTTTGCTCACATTGACTGACATCATATTTACCACAAGTACAGTAGAATCCATAGGATGTTTTAACCTTTAACCTTTATTTTCTCCATTAGTAGCTGTAAGGGATCCTGCCTGCTTTAACCATTTATAGAGGCAGTTTCTTGCGGCTGATTTTGTTCATATATGTCTACTGCATTGCAGTGGAGGTGTCATCCTCTACAATGACTACGGTTTAGTCTGTCATATTCATCACCTGCAATGTGAGTCATGTTCCTTGGTTCTCATGTTTTTGTGCTTTGTACGTTGTAATTTTGTCTCATAATGGGCCGTGGTATATGCTGCGGCCCATGTCAGGTCACACTTACCATTGCAGTCCTGTATGCGTTTGTGGTAGGGTACGTCATCCATGCTAGTGTTTTATGAGTGTAGCATGTAAGAAGTGGTTTTATCAGAGTCCATACAGGTGTTCAAACGGCTACTAGATGCATACTTGCAAGAACAGAATATTCAAGGATATAATCTTTCAATGTAGGGTAATAACTGCTTGATCCAAGGATAAATCTGACTGCCATTCTGGGGTCAAGAAGGAATTTTTTTCCTAGCTTGTTGCAAAATAGTGCTTCAAACTGTTTTTTTTTTTGCCTTCTTTTGGATCAACAGCAAAAAACAAATGTGAGGTAGGCTGAACTTGATGGACGCAAGTCTCTTTTCAGCTATGTAACTATGTAACTATGTAACTATGTGCGTGTTGGTTTTTTTTTTTTTATTGGCTTGTTGCGTATGAGGGCTGCATGAAAGCATGATTTAATTATTCTGCAATCGTGGCCATGACAGGTAGTGGGAGCCTTCTTTGGACTGAAGGGATTACTTTAAAGCAGGAGTGTTTTTTTGTTTGTTTTTTGTCATTGTCCCAGTTCTTTGCTCTTTGTAATATAGGTTTTCCACTTTTCCCATGCTTTTTCCCAAAACTTTTTAGTTTTTCAGTTAGTGTTATATTGGGCTTCAATTAATTTTCTGACATTTTGTTCGTATTTGCCAGCTTGCATAATGTTTTGTATGCAGTTTGTTATAGGAGGTATGCTTAATGAGGACCAATTAATTGTGATGCTCAGTACGGCTACAATTATAATGTGGTATATCAAGTAAGTGTTTGATTTCGCTGGTTCTAATTGGTAATGTGGAAGGATATAGCATTCTGGTGAGTGTGGCAGCTTTGTTCCTGTGCTTTTTTGTATCATACGGGCTACTTTCTTACAAAAGGCCTTGAGTTTGGTGCATTGCCACCATATGTGTATAATTGATCCAGGTTCTTTGTGACATCTCCAGCAGTTCCTAGAGTGAGTTGGGCTTATTTGAGCTAGTTGCATGGGCACTAGATACCACCTGTATATACATTATTTTGTTATATCTCTGTGTGAGGTGCATAGTGAAAGTTTCTGGTGAGCCGTAAGTATATTTAGCCATTGTTCTTCTGAGAGCGTCTGTCCCAGTTTTTTTTTCCCAAGCTTGAATGAATAAGCTTTTTCGCAAGTCTTCTTTCGGGAACAGAGCTTTATATATCCTAGATATGAGCTTTGTCGTTTGTTTAGAAGCTGTATACGCTTGTTCTATGTTTGTCAATTTGGTATTCCCAGTTTGTTCCTGTATGCGTTGGTGATGTTTTGTTAGCCAGGAGTGCATTTGTAGGTAAGAGAATTTAGCTATTGAAGGTATGTGTCCCTTTGTAAGAGGTCAAATGATCTAACTTTGTGAATTTTATGTATTTGGTGTAGGAATTTGAACCCATGCCTTTCCCATATTCTGTAATTAAAATCTTTGATCAGTGAAAGTGTTTTTAAGGGTGCTGCCATGGACAACAATGAGTTATCCATAAATTTATTTCTCTGTGAATCCCATATTTTGAGTGTGAGGGTTGTGGAGGGTAGCCAATCATGGTTTGGGGGTCGTAGGTGCTGTGATACCCAGGCTAGTAAATTTATGTCTTTGTTTTGGGTCCAGTTTTTTTCTATAGTATTCCATTGTGGTTCTTGTTTTGCTGTTTGTGCCTCTACAATCATGCTCAATATAGCTGCATGATAATGTGCTTTAAAGTTTGGTAGGCTCATTCCACCTTCCGTCAGTAGGTGCTGTAATGTTTGCAATGCTATTCTGGATCTTTTCCCCATCCATATGAATTAATTGAAATGTTCCTGTGTAAAGTACTAAAATAGTGATTTGTAATGGGTATGGGGCCAAGAGCGAAAGAGGGACTGTATCTTTGGTAGAATTATAATTTTTATAGCTGCTATTCAGCCCGACCAGGATACATAGAGATTTTTCCATTCCTACAGTAGAGAGTAGATTTCTGTTTGGGAATTTTCCATAGTTTGCTTTGTATAGAGTAGGGATGTGCATGGGCAAAAAAATTGGTTTGGTTCGGACTTCCGAAATTTGGGACTTCGCCACTTTGGCAATTCAGCACTTCTGTTCGGTTCGGCACTTCCAAAATTTGTGACTTTGGCAATTTGGGAATATGGCAATTCAGGACTTTGGGAATTCGGGAATTCAGCAGTTCCCTAACCCTAACCCTACCCCTAACCCCAACCTTCTTCTACGCCTAACCCTATCCCTGAAGTCCCAAATTACCCAAGTCCCGAATTTCGGAAGTGCCGAACCGAACCAAAGTGCCGAATTGCCAAAGTGGCGAAGTCCCAAATTTCGGAAGTGTGAACCAAACCAATTTTTTTGCCCATCATTCCCTTAACTTTCCCTCCCTCTCCTGTTTTTCCACTTTTCAGAAATCCGAAGCACTTCGTCACTTTTTAAATTCGGCACTTCGGCGGTTCGGTTCGGCACTTCTGAAATTCGGCACTTCGGTAATTTGGGACTTCAGCAATTTGGCACTTCGGCAATTCTGTTCGGTTTGGCACTTTGGAAATTTGGCAATTGCACATGTCTAGTATAGAGTACTTTTGTTTTTTGTGTATGCGATCCCCAGGAATGTGATGTTGTCCTTCCTCATTCATATAAGTATAATGTTTTTAATGTACGAAGCATTGTTTGTTAAATGTTCATATCTAATGCTTGCGTCTTGGTTACGTTCAGCTTATAGTATGAGATTTTACTGTATGCCGCCAAGATAGATTGGAAGTGTGGGAGCGATTTGTTCTGGAGTTCTTAGTGATAGGAGTATATCATCTGCACATAAAGTAAGTTTGTGTTCCCTGTCCTGTATCTTGGTGCCCTCTATGTTGGGGTGGTTTCTGATGAGTGTCGTTAGGGGCTCCAATTGCAATACATAAAGTAGAGGGGACAGTGGACTCCCTGGTGTGTCCCGTTCAAGATTTGGAATGGTTCTGATGTGAATCCGGCGTTGGTAACCTTTGCAGTGGGTGAACTATATAGGGCTTTTAGTAGGGTCAGCAATTCAGAGGGGAAGTTAAATTTGTGAAGGACCGCCTCCATAAAGTGCCAGTTGAGGCGGTCGAATGCTTTTTCCGCATCCAGGAATAGAAAGAGTCCGTTTGTGCCTGGTTTAAGAAGGCTGTACATTAGGTTAAGGACTTTACGTGTTCCATCAGTCCCTTGCCTGCCTTTTATAACCCTACCTGGTCCTCGTGTATGATTGTAGGCAAGAGTGGGGCTATCCTGTTGGAGTATATTTTTGCTAAGAGTTTCAAATCAGTATTGAGGAGGGAGATGGGATGTAAGTTTTGGCCCTTATTTGGTATTTTCCCTGGTTTCGGGAGAGTGATGAAATATGCATTTCGGTGGGTGCTATTCGTTCTCTAATTATTTGGGTAAAGCTATTTTTCATGTGTGGTGCTAGTATGTGTAAGAATGTTTTGTATTAATGGTTTGTGAAACCATCTGGACCTGGTGATTTACGTTGAGGTAGTTGTTTGATGGCGTCTGTTATATCTTGTTCCGTTATTGGTTGGCTTATAATGTTTCTTTGCTCTTCATCAAGTCTTGGCAGTGCTATCGGGTCCAGGTACGCTTGTATGTCTTGGGTGATTGGGTTATATGTGCTTTGATCTTTATGCAAGTTATATGGCTTATTGTAATATTTTGCTAGCTCGTTGTTGATATCTTGTGATTTAAGTAATTTTATGTTGTCATCAGTTATTATATGTGGTATCTTGGATCTAGCTTGCTGTTTGCGTAGTAAGGAAGCTAGCATTTTGCTCACCTTTTTTCCTTGTGAGTATTGCCTGATTTTTAGTCTATCCAGCATATATGCTGTTTTCCTTAAGGTTATCTCATTTATGTTCTTTGTCATTGTTTTGATTTCTTCCATCACATTTTCCAAGGGGTTTAAGTGGTGACTGTGTGTCTTGTCCCTTAGATTTTTCAGAAGTGTCATATGTTTCAGCTACGTGTTTTTTTTGTTTTTTTTTATATGAGCTGCTCTGCTGAGGAGTAAGCCTCCAATAACTGGTTTGTGTGCTTGCCACCAGTAGTTGGTTTAATGTCTTGTGAGTCATTTGTCGTAAAGTAAGTCTTTATCTCCCTTTCTGTATATGTTCTGTCTTGTAGCAGTGAATCTTTCAGTCTCCATGCCCCTCAACCTCTGTATGTGTAGTTGTCTAGTGTTGTGAGTATTACTGGAGCATGGTCCGACCATATTATATTACCTATAGTGCATTGTTTGAGTCTTAGGATCACAGAGCTCTGTACCAGGATTAGGTCTATTCTAGAATGTGTGTTATGGACATGGGAATAAAAAGTGTAGTCGTGTCAGGAATCGTATAAGTCAAATTCTTTATATATTTTGTTGCTAGATCCCGACTTCTAGATCTAGTGTGGGGGACCTTTGTGCATTGCGTTGAGTGGTAGAGTCAATTATTGGGTTGTGTGCCTGGTTTATGTCTCCACACAGAATCAGTACTCCCTGCTGTACTTGGACTACCATGTATGTTACATAATTGAGGTTACATATGAGGATGAGATATCTGCCTTGACTGTCTTTTACCACCTTTAGAAGTTCAAACATCACTGAGTGATGGATCAGAATAGATACCCCTCTTATATACATAGCGCTATGTTTTCCTGTTTTTTACTGGCTTAGCAGATCATCCCCAGATCATCCCCTATTTTTTGTATATATTTCGTGGAAGACAGGAGGAAGTCTTTGGGGTAGCTTTGGAAGCTTCACCTTGTACAGGGAAGTTTCTGTCTGCTAATATCTTATTTTGCACTAATTGCACCTTTGGTTTGTGTACACACATATTGTGTTTTAGATACCCCTCTTGCCTTGGAGTGGTATTGTACTGGAAAGTCTTTCATATCAAAGTTGGGTGCTTTGCTTCTTTTAAAGTGTGTCTCCTGGAGACAGAGAAAATCTGCTCCAAGCCTGTTCACATCTGCAAGTAGTGTTTTTCTTTTTTCGGGTGTATTAAGCCCTCTATCATTGTGTGAATAGATTTTCATAATTGGGTTATAATAAATTTGTGCTCTCTTTCACTCTCCCCGTTTGTGCCGAAGAGTGTCTTGGGTCAAAACTCTGTGCGTTTTGGGGTGTTCAGTCTCTGGCAAAGTTTGTACTTTGGGCCAATCTGGACATGGCGAGCTTCAATTGTGAGCCTGGTTTGTGGCTTGACGTGGCAATAGTGTGAGCATCTGAATGTAGGGGGGTGGAAATAGTGGGTGAGGGAAGAAGTGAGTTAGCAGCCTGTTTGACGGCTGAACTATCTACAACTTTGCCCGTGCAGATGGCTTGGTATTTATGGTGAGTACCATTGGGGTGTGAGCTTTCGTGTAAATCACTCACTTGGGCTACTCAGGGCTCCTTTCGGTATCTTTTCTGTGTTACTCTAATGGGTAAAACTAACTGTGGGTTGGTTTGTAAGGGGATTTTGAACTTCTTATTTGTTCCTTCATAACTGGCCATCCTTTAATGGCCTATGTGTTATGCCCTCTAGGTCTGTATAATACGTTTTTGTGCATTCACACATAGGTCTTTAACCCCTTCCTGACCTCAGACGAGCAGGATACGTCCAACAAAAAATGGCAGTTAATAACCACGTACCCTGCACGTCAGCGGCTAAAATTACCCCTGTACTCACCTGGACTGGCGATTGGCGGCGTTTTGCATTTTGCAATACCCTGGGTTGTCTAAATTTGCAAATGGTTTGCCATCATAGGTCTAATTCTTATTCCTGGGCTACCATGTAGTCTCAAAGGCAACATAACCAATTTGGCAAATTTCAATAAAAAAAATTAAATGGGCAAGCCTTATATTTGAACACTATAAAGCTAAAAAATTACTCCCATGATGGCATACCATTTGCAAAAGTAAACAGCCCAAGGTATTGCAAATAGGGTATGTCCAGTTTTTTCTAGTAGCCACTTAGTCACAAACGTACATACAGTATAAGGTGGAGTATATATACAATAATTCTTCCAGTGATAGATGCAATAAAATTATCCTTGTAGGAATTTTCTCTAAAATATAAACATAAATAAAGAGAAATAGTGCAATATAGCCAATTCACAGTTGAGTAGTGCAATATGTATGGAAGGTAAAGCACTCACAAA
Organism: Pelobates cultripes; assembly: GCA_933207985.1. Lineage (NCBI taxonomy): Eukaryota > Metazoa > Chordata > Amphibia > Anura > Pelobatidae > Pelobates > Pelobates cultripes. Next base: position 106,835,056 of record OW240913.1, read on the forward strand.
CATGGAGCCAATATAAAGGCTCAAGGATGTGGCTCTGTGGGTACTAGAGGGACCCACTTCCTTCTTGCTACTGCCTGTAGTATCCAAATATAGAATGTCCTCTCAGGATGTAGTGAAAATAAAGTGCTTTATTTGAAGGTGCACAACAGTAATATAGAATACATTAAAATAAATAGAAAACCTTACAGTCTTGAAGGTTGGTCCTTGTATAAGGTGCAAAACTTGTTTCACCTCGTTTGGAGGCTTCCTCAGTTGCTGGCTTGTGTTATTAGGTGATTCCTTTTAAATGTCCTCCCCTTTGGCGGTCTTTTTCGGCGTTCTTAGCCGTCCGTGAGTACTTCCCACTTCCGCTTCCGGTTTCGGCCTTTGCGTTCCATCCGTGGAACGCAAGCGTCACGTGATGCAGGGACATCACGTGTCATACTCCAGAATGTTTACATGTGACTCCAAAGCTCCTGTCCTCCAGAATATAGTCTCTCCCCAGAGCAAAGTGATACATATCACATTCTATCACAGAATAAATATGTTCCATATGCTCCATATAGTATGTTAGTCCTTTTTCCTCTTGGTAGAAAGGTAAGGTTTTCAGTCTCTTATACCAAATATGTAAATATATAAAGAATAAATAGCATCACTATAAATAATTTAAATTAAGACCAGATAAGAAATTGGATAAAAAATTTAAATTAGATATCAGCTCCTAATAATTCAAATCTGTAATAACCACTCAAAAAAAGAAAAGAAAAAAAAAAGAAAGAGGGGGTGATCAACACGTATTAAATATGGTAATTAAAAATGACACACTTCAAAATCTGAATTCAAACCATAAGGAATTAAAGTGTTAAACTGAAAGATAAAATTAATTTCTTATTTTCCTAATATCTGGATGTAGTCACAAACACTGGCCAAAATTAGCGTTCATATTCTCTTTTTGCATTTTTCACACACAAACAAATATAAATGTTAAATTTGGCCAGTGTTTGTACTAAGTGGCTACTACAAAAGATTGGACATACCCCATTTTCAATACCCTTGGCTGTCTACCTTTTCAAATGGTATGTCATGGTGGGGTTCATTTTCATTTCTGGGCTGCCATACCATCTCAAAGGCAACATAGCCAATCTGGCAAATAGCAATTTACAAAAATAGAAATTGGCAAATCTTATGTTTGACCCTGTAACTTTCCAAATCATCATAAAACCTATACTTGAGGGCTACTGTTGTACTCATGAGATATCACTCTACACAATACAAAACGACCAGGGATCCAGCTGGTCGTTTTGTATTTTGTAAAAGTTGTATATGGTCACCAAGTTGGGAGGTGACCTAAGGGAAGCAAGTATCCAAAAGTTAAGTTTATATTAATATTTTCCACGGGTGAATAGGTTGAAGCTATATATCACTCTACACAAATATGAGTTTTTTAGAGAAGTGAAATGTATTATACTGATAATATCATCAGTAAAATGGCAGTTTATGTGTAAAAAATGCAAAAAAAATAAAAATGTAAATGCTAATTTTGGTCAGGACTAAGTGGCTACTAAAAAAAAGTGAACTTACCCCATTTTGAACACCGTGGGTTGATTTCTTAAAACAAATATATGGTTTGAGGGGGGTAAATTACATTGGCCAGCTTCATAAATGTCCAAAATAGCACATGGGTGCATGATGACTGTGGCGAAAATAACCTCGCCACTGGGTTTTAGAGAGGCCTGCTTGCCAGCCTCTTGCCCTGTGACTATGGCCCCTGGGGTGTATTGTGTAGCGTTACTTACCTTATCCAGGGGCCGGCCAAGGTCCTCTCTTCAAGCCGCGCGTGGTCCTGCAGCTGCACGAGCCGCGCGCGGCTCATCCGACGGCTTCAATAGGAAGGCGGGCAGTGACCGCGAGAAGCGGTCACGTGTCCCGCCTGAATCTAAGAGTGCGCCGTGAGTCGCGGGCGCACTCTTAAAGAGTCAGTGGGAGCCTAAATTGTTTAAAGGCTCGCCTTGGCCCCTGTCATGCCACACTCCCCATACAATTACCTTTTGGGGGTGTGGATATAACAGGAGCCAATCACATTAGTTTAGAAGCTATTTAAACTTACCTCTCCCTTTACTCCCTGCCCTATCGTGGTTTCTGTTTCAGTTCCCTTTAGCGCTTGTTGTGTTCAGTTGTGTTTTCTTCGTATTGACTTTGGCTTTGTTTCTGACTACGTTTTCTCTTTATCCTTATCTGTTCTGGTTGTCGGCTTGCTGTTTACTGTGTACCAGACCCCGGCTAGTCCTAGTTTACGCTGTCTCTCTGTGCCCTTGACTTCGGATCGTTCCTGACTCTGTCTCCTCTCATATACGTCGAGTCCGGCCATTCTAAGGTCCGGTAGACGTATCTCTCCTCTGTGTTGTCTTCTGTTTAGCTGAATCCTGCGTGTTGGGGTATATTCTCGTTACATTACGATAGGGCCATGGACCCCGCAGATTTGGCTCAGCAAATGGCTTCTCACGAGGCAAGGTTTGTAGAGCAGGATCACCGTATGGATCAGATAGCACAGGCTCTCCAGACGCTCTTGTCTAGAACTATTCCTGCAACCGCACCTAACCCTCCTACACCTCATCCTCCCGAAGTATCCAATTCACCTAATACTTCGCCCCATTTAACACCCCCTCCTAGGTATGGAGGGGAAGCTAAGACATGCAGAGGTTTTATTAATCAAATAGAATTCCACCTTGAGATGTATCCACATTCCTTTCCCACTGATAGGTCTAAAGTGGGGTTTTTGATGCATCAACTTACTGACAAAGCACTTGAGTGGGCAAATCCTATTTGGGAGGCCAATGGACCATAATTTCAATAGCTTTCTTACGGCTTTTCGTAGAACTTTTGACACAACAAAAAGGTCAAAGAATGCTGCAAGAGCATTAATGAGAATTAAACAGGGTTCTAGGTCTGTGGCTGATTATGCTATTCAGTTTCGTACCCTTGCTTCACAGGTAGATTGGACCAATAATGGGTTAACTACTGCATTCATGGAAGGTTTATCTGACACTATATTAGATGAAGTAGCGGCAAGGGAGCTTCCTATTCCATTAGAGGACCTTATTGACTACCTCATTGATATAGATAATAGGATTCGTGACAGGCTCTATACCAAGAACAGGAATAGATGTGTGGTCACACCTACTAACCCCAGAGTTGATAAACCTGAGAGTGTTAAAGTATCCGAGGAAGAACCCATGCAATTAGGGGTTGCCAAACTCTCGGATACTGAAAAATTACTTAGAAGAAGGAACGGACTCTGCCTATACTGTGGTAGGCAAGACCATATGGTAAAAGAATGTCCTTTGCTTCTGGAAAACTCTCGCACCTAAGACCTTATAGGGGACTGGCCTTGGATGTGATATCTAAGTCTCCTAAATTGCCTCCTAACCGTTTACTTCTCTCTGTTTCCCTTCATACGGGAGAGAGTGGTATAGCTGAAAGCATACTAGCCTTGGTTGATTCTGGGGCTGCTGAGAACTTCATTGACTCTGAGTTTGTTACGAAAAATAACATTCCCGTCAGAGAGAGGTAGATACCCTTGGCCATTGAGGCCATAGATGGTAGACCTTTAAATACTCCAGTCGTTACCCATGAAACTGTACCATTATTCATGTACACAGGGGTTTTACACTTTGAGACCATTCGGTTTCAGGTTTTCACCTCTCCCTCTTCTCATATCGTGTTAGGGTACCCATGGTTATGTTTTCACAATCCCATTTTCGACTGGGAATTGGGACAATTAAAATCATGGGGTAAAACCTGCCAAGACTCTTGTATGATTAAAGTCACCCCTTTAAATACCATTAATGTTCCTACTACTCCTCCTTTGTCTACTGTTATACCTCCTCAGTACTTGTTTCTCAAAACTGTATTCGATAAAAGGGAAGCTGATAAATTACCGCCTCACAGATCCTATGATTGTGCTATCGATTTATTGCCTGGCACTATACCTCCAAAGGGCAGGGTGTACCCTTTATCTATTCAAGAAAACCGTATCATGGAGGAGTATGTTAAAGAATCGCTAGAAAAGGGGTTCATTAGGAGATCCTCTTCTCCGGCTGGAGCAGGGTTTTTCTTCGTATCTAAGAAAGAGGGTGATTTAAGACCGTGCATCGATTATAGAGGTCTAAACAAAATCACTATCAAAAATGCATAACCTATACCTTTAATTACAGAATTATTTGACAGGCTGAAACATGCTACTGTGTTCACCAAATTGGACCTTAGAGGTGCATACAATTTAATACGCATAAAGGAAGGTCACGAATGGAAGACTGCATTCAACACTAGATCCGGTCATTACGAGTATACTGTTATGCCATTTGGTCTTTGCAATGCCCCAGCAGTATTTCAGGAATTTATTAATGACGTCCTAAGAGACTTTATTCACACATTTGTAATTGTATACTTGGACGACATACTGATATATTCTACAGATTTACACACTCATCACAGACATGTCACAACGGTCCTGAAGACCCTTCTTACTAATGGTCTTTATTGTAAACTAGAAAAATGTTTATTTGACCAATCCGAAGTCCAGTTCTTGGGGTATTTGATTTCCACCAAAGGGTTTCGTATGGATCCCCAGAAGCTTTCTGCTGTCATAGAGTGGCCCCTACCACAGGGTTTGAAAGCAATTCAGCGTTTTATTGGTTTCTCTAACTATTATAGACGCTTTATTAAGGGTTTTTCTTCTATTGTAGCGCCTATCACCCGTATGACAAAAAAAGGTGGTAATACTCGTGTCTGGTCTCCCGAGGCACTTCCGGCTTTCGACTTTCTTAAAACTACATTCGCCTCTGCACCTATTTTACAGCACCCTATCCCCTTACTGCCTTATATTCTTGAAGTTGATGTTTCTGAGATCGGGGTAGGTGCTATTTTGTCCCAAAGAGAATCGCCTGAAAAGCCATTGCATCCTTGTGGCTTCTTTTCTAGACAAATGTCCAAAGCTGAAAGGAATTATGATGTGGGTAATCGTGAACTCCTTGCTATTATCTTAGCTCTTAAAGAATGGAGACACTTGTAAGAAGGAACTAAGGATCCTATCCTCATTTTGACGGATCACAAGAATCTATCCTACCTTGGTGAAGCTAAAAGATTATCTTCTAGGCAGGCTAGATGGTCACTATTTTTGTCCCGTTTCAATTATATTATCACCTGTAGGCCAGGTGATCGCAACATTAAAGCAGACGCTCTGTCCAGACAGTTCGAAACTACTGACAAACAGGAGGTTGATGTTACTCCTGTCATTCCCCCAGACAGGATAATAGCTACTACTATGTTGTCTATTTCTTCATCCCTCTTGCAGACCATACAGGCGAAACAAAGTATGGCACCTAGCGAGAGGCCTATTGATAAATTGTTTGTTGATGTTCCCGAGAGACGGGAGATTCTGTCATTATATCATGATACTAAGACTGCTGGACATCCTGGTATTACCAAAACGATGTCAGCAGTTTCTCGATATTTTTGGTGGGGTTCCTTACGCAAGGATGTCACTGACTATATAAGTGCTTGTACTACTTGTGCATGTATGAAAACGTCTCGTAGAGTTCCTTGTGGGCTTCTGCATCCCTTACCCATTCCCGAGAGACCTTGGTCTAACCTATCCATGGATTTTATTGTTGAATTACCCCCTTCGAATGGTAACACAGTCATCCTGATGATAGTAGATCGGTTTTCCAAGATGGCTCACTTTGTGTCTCTTCGCAAGTTGCCCACATCCAAGGAACTGGCTCTTATCTTCGCTAGAGAAGTATTTCGGTTACATGGTATTCCTGTATCTATTGTGTCCGATAGGGGTAGCCAATTTATTTCCAGGTTCTGGAAAGCCTTTTGCTCAGAAATGGGTATTTCTCTCTCATTTTCTTCCGCTTACCATCCCCAGTCTAATGGAGCTGCTGAACGTGCCAACCAGTCTCTGGAGCAGTACCTTCGTTGTTTTGTGTCTCACCATCAGGACAATTGGTCTGACCTACTTTCTTGGGCTGAGTTTGCTCGGAATAACGCCACTCATGATTCTTCCGGCAAAAGCCCTTTTTACGTTGTCTATGGCCAGCATCCCGTTGTTCTTCCGGCTGCATTCTCCTCACTGGGCATGCCAGTTCTGGATGAGCATTTGGCTGGTTTGCGTAATACTTGGGAGCAGGTTCAGCGTTCTTTGGTGGATTCCGCTGCTCGCCAGAAGGCTCAGGCTGACAAGCATCGCAGAGCGGCTCCTTCTTATGTTGTAGGGGACAGGGTTTTGCTTTCCACGTGGAATATTCGCCTGCGGGTGCCTTCTATCAAATTGGCTCCCCGCTTCATTGGTCCTTATCGTATTCTGCATAAGGTTAATCCTGTTTCTTATGCCTTGTGTCTTCCTAGGAATCTGCGTATTCCTAATGTCTTTCACACCTCGTTGTTGAAGCCTTACGTACGCAACCGCTATACCCGGCATTCTCCGCCTCCCCCTCCTGTCTCCGTGGAGGGTCATGAGGAATTCGAAGTCTCTGCTGTTCTTGACTCTCGTTACCTTAGGGGTCGACTTCAGTACTTGATGCATTGGAAGGGTTATGGGCCTGAGGAGCGCAGTTGGATTTCAGCTGATGCTGTTCACGCTCCCCGCCTTGTGCTTTCTTACCATTCTCGTTTTCCTGCCAGGCCTGGCCCTACCCGCCCGGAGGGCGTGTCCTCAGGGGGGGTACTGTAGCGTTACTTACCTTATCCAGGGGCCGGCCGCGGTCCTCTCTTCAAGCCGCGCGCGGTCCTGCAGCTGCACGAGCCGCGCGCGGCTCATCCGACGGCTTCAATAGGAAGGCGGGCAGTGACCGCGAGAAGCGGTCATGTGTCCCGCCTGAATCTAAGAGTGCGCCGCGAGTCGCGGGCGCGCTCTTAAAGAGACAGTGGGAGCCTAAATTGTTTAAAGGCTCCCATTGGCCCCTGTCATGCCACACTCCCCATACACTTACCTTTTGGGGGTGTGGATATAACAGGAGCCAATCACATTAGTTTAGAAGCTATTTAAACTTACCTCTCCCTTTACTCCCTGCCCTATCGTGGTTTCTGTTTCAGTTCCCTTTAGCGCTTGTTGTGTTCAGTTGTGTTTTCTTCGTATTGACTTTGGCTTTGTTTCTGACTACGTTTTCTCTTTATCCTTATCTGTTCTGGTTGTCGGCTTGCTGTTTACTGTGTACCAGACCCCGGCTAGTCCTAGTTTACGCTGTCTCTCTGTGCCCTTGACTTCGGATCGTTCCTGACTCTGTCTCCTCTCATATACGTCGAGTCCGGCCATTCTAAGGTCCGGTAGACGTATCTCTCCTCTGTGTTGTCTTCTGTTTAGCTGAATCCTGCGTGTTGGGGTATATTCTCGTTACATATTGCCATTTTAAAAGTCTATTTGGGCTTATTGGATTTTAAAACACTTTTTCTACCCCTTTAAATCTCTGGGAAAATGTGCCTCTTCCTCTCCCCCTTTTTCCTGTCCTATTGTTCTCCAGCAGGGCGTAGTCCCAGGGACACTGCCAGACCAATTTAAACTGGTTGCTTTGTCCCTCCTCAATCTCCCATCAGCTCTTGCTATTGTTTAACCCTATGGCGATCCAACTGTATTCGTGAGATCTGAGCGCATTTCGGACATATTGAGCGCTCAGATCCATGCTATCTGGGGATATGTTGGACATATAGGTTAAACATTGTATTATAAGAGTTATGTATTTTTATGTGGTTTTTGTATCGGTTTTGACTTAGAGATATTCCCTGTACCTGGAAATAATTAAGTTACCACAGCCACTTAAGCCAATTATCTCCAGGATAGAGGAGAAGATAGACTGGCCACACAGCCTAAATGGAACTATTTTGGGCATGAAAGTCATGCTTGCGGTCGGTCAAAAGAGACTTCCAGAAAACATTTGAACCCCTGCTCTGATCTGGGGGATTTTTGGACATGTTCACCCTGATCAGGGCTATCCAGGGATGTATAATTTGTGGGGATATGTGGTGTTTTGGGGTGTTTTCTGTGTTTTGGGAAAACTGTGTGTTTTCTGCCTGTGAGTAATTAAGTTAGCCCATTGTGTTTGTTAATTGTATCACAGGCAGAGGGGAGGGTTTGTGTACATTAGCTGGGAGTGTCTAACTGTACAAGTCTGTCCTGATTGTTTTTGTAACTTTGTATCCTGTGTTCCACAAAGTCCGTGTGGGTGGTAACCTTGTGGGAAAACCTGTATATAAGAGACAATAAACCCTCAGATTGCTGAGTTCCTGTTTTACCCTCAACATAGAGCCTCATCTCATGTGTGGGGGAAAAGGCTGCATCTACACTGGGGATTGCTATACTCTGTATACTCCCCTGGCTATAATCACTAAGCTCTTTTAAGAGCTTGTTCCTGCTTCGCTCTCTGAAGGAAGAGAGGTTCACCCACTGGCGTCTTGTCGTAGGTCCAAGGTGGGTAGGAGACGGCGAGGCCCCAACCAAATTGCGGCGCTTTTGTGGGGTCTGCAGTGCTTATGGTGTCAAGTGGAGCGCTTGGAGCCAGCAGGAAGCTCTAGGAGCATCCATCAATGGAGGTACCCAGTCGGGGTGCCAGGTGATCCGTTACAATGACCAGCTGTGAAAATTCCAAGTTGGAAAACTGGAATGCGCACCCTCCTATTAAGGTCTTTTAGCCCCAACACCTATACATGGGCAGCATCACTGTACTCAGGAGATGTTGCTAAACACATATTGGGGTGTTCTTTGGCAGTAACCCTTAAGGTTCGCAGTACATGTATTCTTAAATTGCTATGTGTGTCAAAAAAAATCACCAATTATTTTATTTTGTTAAATTTGGCATAGACTGGTGGTAAAATAGTTGCATGAAAAGAGTCAAAATACTCCAAGATTAATACCTTTGGCTGTTTCCTTTTAAAAAATATATACATGTGAAGGGTTATTCAGGGATTCCTGACAGATACCAGTGTTACAGTGTAACTTGCGTTTATTTTGAAAAAAAATGGTTTGGAACTAGCAAAGTGCTACTTGTACTTATTGCCCTATAACTTCTAAAAAAAAAATAAGATCATGTTAATTTTGAAACTATTTAGCATGGGTGTCTTTGATGTGTAACAGATTTTGGGAGTCAAAGTTAAAAAAAAGTGTGCTTTTAAAAAAAGTTTCATCATATTTTATAATTTTTTTTAGTAAATTATATTATATGATGAAAATAATGGAATCTTTAGAAAGACCATTTAATGGCGAGAAAAACGGTATATAATATGTGTGGGTACAGTAAATGAATAAGAGGAAACTTTCAGCTAAACACAAACACTGCAGATATGTTAAAACAGCCCTGGTACCAAACTGTAAGAAAATTGAAAAGCTACCCATGACTTTATATACATCAGGTATAAATGAGATATTAGACATTTGTCAGTTCCTATCTGTCTAGTCAGTATACGCGCTTCACCATTCATTTGTGCATTTGGATTATTTTGCATTTATCATAACAACATATTAAACCATAAATTGCAACCAGTTGTTTAAATTATTTAATTTTTTTGTGTTTTCGTTTGTCTTCTGTTTGTTTTTGTTTTTTATTCACTAACTATTCTACTTAAACCTTTAGCTTGCTAAAGGAGGAGCACAGTTAACACCCTGCAACATAGTCCACAGCAACAATATCGTCTTTTTGTATGTGAGTTTGTATCTAAATTTGTATGGTGTTTGTGTGTTTTTATATTACCAGTCTGTTCGCTTCGGATACTTGTTCATCTGCCTCCATTCTGGTTTCAGTTTAGCTGGGATTGATTGGAGCGATATATTTGGTTCAGGTTGGATTCGCCACTTTTCCAGCAGTGCTTCACCTTCCTCCAGTGTACTGATGATGGATGTGGTGCCATTTCAGACAATGATGAGTTTAAGGGGGTACCCCCATCGATATATGACTTGGTGGTGTTTCAGGAAGCTTGTGATCTGTTGGAAGGCCCGTCGTCTCTATAGTGTTGCCACCAAGAGATCTGAGAACATGGTGATGTCTTGGAACTTGTTGGGTAAGTGGTGATAGTGGGCACTTAGGATCACGTCTCTTGGTGTGGATTTCAGGAGGTGGCAAGGTTTGGTGGAAGTTTGGTGGGAGTATTCCTGGAGGAAGGTTGGTAGGTCTGCGTTTGTGACTGCCTCAGGAATTCCCAGAAGACATACATAGTTACATAGTTACATAGCTGAAAAGAGACTTGCGTCCATCAAGTACAGCCTTCCTCACATATGTTTTTGCTGTTAATCCAAAAGAAGGCAAAAAACCCAGTCTGAAGCGCTTCCAATTTTGCAACAAAATATGAAAAAATTCCTTCTTGACCCCAAAATAGCAGTCAGATGTCTCCTTGGATCAAGCAGCTATTACCCCACTAATTAGAAATTATATCCATGTATGTTATGTTTTTGCAAGTATTTATCCAATTGCAGTTTAAACATCTGTATAGACTCTGACAAAACCACCTCTTCAGGCAAAGAATTCTATATTCTTATTGCTCTTACTGTAAAAAAAACCTTTTCTTTGCCTTAGATGAAATCTCCTTTCTTCCAGCCTAAATGTGTGACCTCGTGTCCTATGTATAGCCCTGTTTATGAATAGATTTCCAGATAATTGTTTATACTGGCCCTGAATATATTTGTATAATGTTATCATATCCCCTCTCAGGCGCTGTTTTTCCAAACTAAAGAGGTTTTATTTTTTTTTAACCTTTCTTCATAACTAAAATGCTCCATTCCTTTTATCAATTTTGTAGCTCGTCGCTGCACCTTTTTTGATATCTTTCTTTAGAACAGGTGCCCAAAATTGCACAGCATATTCAAGGTGTGGTCTTACCAGCAATTTATAAAGAGGCAAAATTATATTTTCATCTCGAGAATTTATGCCCCTATTTATACATGACAAAACCTTACTGGCCTTAGCAACGGCACATTGACATTGCATATTGCTGCCTAATTTGTTGTCTATAACAATTCCCAAATCCTTCTCGTGTGTGGTTATCCCTAGTTCACTACCATTTAGGGTGTAAATTGCTTGTGCATTCTTAACCCCGAAGTGCATAACTTTGCATTTCTCTACGTTAAATTTCATCTGCCATTTTAGTGCCCAGTCCCCCAATCTATCCAAATCCCTCTGCAGCAAGGCAATATTCTGCTCACATTTTATTACTTTGAAAAGTTTTGTGTCATCTGCAAACACTGATACATGGCTTTCAATGCCCATTTCAATATCATTTATAAATATGTTAAATAGAAGCGGTCCCAAAACAGAACCCTGAGGGACACCACTTACCACTTTTGTCCAGCTTTAAAATGTACCATTAATGACAACTCGTTGTACTCTATCCTTAAGCCAATGTTCTACCCAAGAACAAGAATATTCATCTAGACCAATTTCTTTTAGTTTGAAGACTAACCTATTGTGAGGAACCGTATCAAATGCCTTGGCAAAATCCAAGTAGATCACATCCACTGCAACACCCTGATCTATACTTCTACTTACTTCTTCGTAGAATGCAATTAGGTTAGTTTGACCTGACCTATGTTTCATAAAACCATGCTGATTATTGCTAATAACACAGTTCTTCACAATGAATCCCTGAATATTATCCCTTAATAGCCGTTCAAATAATCTCCCAGTCACAGATGTTAAGCTCACAGGTCTATAATTTCCAGGCAAGGATTTTGAACCCTTTTTAAATATAGGAACAACATCTGCCTTCCTCCAATCCTCCGGTACAATACCTGAAACAAAAGAATCTTGAAAAATTAAATACAGATGTTTACTTATTTCCCCACTTAGTTCCTTAAGTACTCGTGGGTGGATACCGTCAGGCCCCGGAGCTTTATTTACATTAATTTTCTTTAATAGCTGTAGCACCTTGTCTCGAGTTATCCAATCACAAGTTATCTGCAAGTTTGTTGCAGCAATTATTTGCTTATCTCTTGCCATAGGATCCTCATTAATATATACTGAAGAAAAATAGTTATTTAAAATTTCTGTCTTTTCCTGGTCTTCATTAACTAACAGACCCATCTCTGTTTTCAGTGTACCTACACTTTCATTTTTTTTTTTTTTAGAATTGATGTACTTGAAAAAAATGTGGGGGTTGGTTTTGCATTCTTTGGCTATCAATTTCTGATTTTCTAGTTTAGCCACTTTAATTGCCTTTTTGCAAGTATTATTGGTTTCCTTATATCTTATATAGGATGCCTCTGATTTGTCCGATTTAAATGCCCTTTTCTTATTTTTAAACTCTTGTTTTACTTCTCTACTAAGCCACATTGGTTTTAATTTGTTTCTTTTTATTTATTACCCAATGGTACATACTGTGAAACGTACCTTTCTAATATTTGTTTGAATAGTTTCCATTTTTCATCACATTTTATCACTAAGGAGATTATGCCAGTCGATATGTTGTAGAGCTGCCCTAATCTTATGAAAATTGGCTTTTTTTAAATTATACATTTTAATATACCCCATGTGCGTTTGCTTTTTTGAGTTTATTTCAAAAGTTACCATATTGTGCTCACTATTTCCCAAATGCTCCCCTACTTGAATGTTGGTTAAAAGATCAACATTGTTTGTTATAATGCGATCCAGACAAGCATCCTTTCTAGTTGGTGCTTGTACCAGTTGTGTCATAAAGGTGTCATTTAACAAATTCAAAAACCAGATTCCCCTTGCTGAAGTACTAGTCCCTCTATCCTAATTGATGTCCGGGTAATTCAAATCTCCAATAATTAACATGTTACCCCGATTTGCATCTTTCCCAATTTGCTCTAACAGCAGCTCTTCCTAATTAATATTTACATTTGGTGGTTTATAATATATCCCAACCAATGTTGGGACAAGCTCTGTCCTCCAGGTCAATTAATTTGTTCTCCAGTTGTTGTGCTTTTCCCTCCATGACTAATACATGTTCTGCCAGGCTGTTATGAGCCTCCGAATATTCCTCCAGGTTTGTGCCCCCAAGTCTTGCATTTTTTTCTTTAAGCCTTCTGCAGTTTCCGTCCAGGATTTTATAAGCCTGGTTGTGATAGACTCCAGTTGTTCCATCAGGAATTGTTTGGTAATTATTTCCTCCAAGTTTGCTGCTTTAAAGTCATGTGTAGGGCTGTTTGCCCTCAAGTCTCTGTCGCCATCTTGGCTGAATCCCCCGATGACATGACATTTTCAATCGTATATATATAAAATATGTAAATATTATTTTTAAAAAGTTGTATTAAAAAAAGAAGCAAACCATACCATTTATGAACAAAACTTAATAAAAATATGAAATGGAATTTGCATTATTGACGTTAGAGTGTGAGAGCGGTTGCGATAGAAAAGATAAGTAAATTGTTTTAGAATTCATTTATCTTCAATTTTGTTAAGCAAAATGGGGGGACTAGTTGTGAGTTGTTTGCAAGGGAAGAAAATAATAATTTAAATAGCAAAACTGAAACTTGGGATGACATGATTAAAAAAGTGTCATGAATGTGTTTTAAATCTGAATTGCATTTTCTGTATTTTGTCATGGGTGTTAGAATGGAATTTTTCCTCCCTCTACTTGAATACCATGAAGATATTGTGGGAGTGGAAGAAACTACCCCTTCTATACTTGCTGTTTATTAACTCACTAAAAATGACACACCAGCACCAAAGTCTAACTCCAATATTGACAACGCTGGGTCAGTCTAACAACTAATCATTCTAAATCCAAACCAACCTAAATTAAGTGAGACACTTCCTTAGCTCCTTTTATTAGTTTATATTGGCATCTCTATTAATGCAGTAAGCATATGCTAATTTCAATGCATATGTGATGCTAGGGCCTATTTAAACATTTATCCTCATTAGCTCTGGGCCATTTCGTGTCCCTGACCCGGCTCATTATGACTATCATTTGTGCTATGTGCTCTACTGTTTACCAGACCCAGCAAGACCTGCTTGTCCTGACTGTGTATATTTTTTTTTCCAGTTTTCCGGTAACCAGACATGGCTTTATCCTTGACCCTGACTGTTCATGATAGTATCCTGTGTACAGGGCCGGCCTTAGGGGTGTGCAACAGGGCGCCGTGGGAGCAGGGGGTGCCATGCAGCCGACACAGCTCACACATGGTCAGCCAGGATTATAGAAAAAACAACCCTCCCCCCAATATTGCTGAGGAGGCTGATATTACCATGTGGATTGGGCGGAGCTTCCTGTGCAGCTGTGCCGGAGCTAAACTTATGGCGAGGGTGGAGTAAAAATTGCTGTGTAACTGCTGCAGGGGAAGCAGGAAAGAGTCCGTGCTTCCTCAACAACAAGTCTCCAGGAGCTGCACTGCCTCCACTCCTCCATAATGAACAGAGGCACCTATGTGTGATTGTCTGCCTGTGTGTGTGCGGCTATCTGTGTTTTTGACTGTCTGCCTGCCCATGTGTGTATGTGTCTGTGTGACTGTCTGCCTGTGTGTGTGTGTCTGTGTGTGTGACTGTCTGCGTGTGTGTGTGTGTGTAACTGTCTGTGTGACTGTCTGCCTGTGTGTGTGACTGTCTTCCTGTGTGTGTGTGTCTGTGTGTGTGACTGCCTGTGTGTGTGTGTGTGTGTGTGTGTGTGACTGTATGTGTGTCTGTGTGTAAGACTGTTTGCCTGTGTGTGTGTGTGACTGTGTGTTGCTGTCTTCCTCTGTGTGTGTGTGTGTGTGTGACTGTGTGTTGCTGTCTTCCTCTGTGTGTGTGTGTGTGTGTGTGTGCATGACTGTCTGCTGGTGGGCGCGTGTGTGTGTGTGTGCATGTGCATGCGTGACTATCTGCTGGTGGGCGTGTTTGTGTGTGTGTGTGACTGCCTGTGTGTGGCTGTCTGCCTGTGCATGTCTCTATGAGGAACATTCATCTCAAAGACTGTGTTGCACATTGTGTAGCACTGACCCAGAAAGCACAAGGCAGTAACACTGCTTTTTCTCTGAAAAGTGTTGACATTAAAAGGCCTGCAGGGACAGACTGTAAACACCAAAACAATTACATTAAGACATTAGTTGCTCTGGTTACTATAATGACCCTTTAATATATATTAAACTTGAATATTAAATATCTAACGAAACACCCATAAACCTTTACATGGCTACATGAAAAAGCCAGAAAATGTTTTCTTTACATTGCAAAAACCACTGTTTTTGGTGAAATGAATTACCTAAACATAGATAAATATTTGGATATGTGGTTCATATTTGATAGATCTGTATAGCTATATGATTGATTACATTAAGGATACGGTCACAGACCGAAACAGAGAAAAAAATCTGCCCACCGGAATATGATCGGTGCCATTGCTACATCAAACCACTTGATGTTTTCTACAGAGCACTGGACGAACGCCTGCCCAAGATAGTTCATACTGTGAATATAGCAAGGAGCATACAGAGGACTTGTATTTGCAATAGTCTTTTACTCTTTAATCTGAGAATCTAATGTTTAGTAATTAATACATATGTTTTGTGAATATATTATTGTAAGTAGCCTGCAACTCTCTTATTTACCACTTATTCTATTTAATTAAGATATAAGGAAACATGGAATTGAAGGTCAAACAGCTATTATTTATTTAGAAAAGGAACATGAAGCAGACATAAAATGACTTGATAGTTGTATTTTTTTTATTTAATAGATAAGAAGTGCATTATGTATATTGTTCAGTACCTATATTCATGTTCTCTTTCTGTTATACAAACTGCTGGGGATTATGATTTACGTTACTTGTAGATTAGATTTTATTCTAATTCAAAAGTTTAATTTTTTTTAAAGCAATTTTAATTATGTTCAAGTGCTCTTTTTTTTTTTTACCTTTTTGTACAGGTTGGTGGTAATTCTAATCAGAGAAATTGCTGCTTCCATATTTTGTTTCTTATTGAATGCTTAACATTAAAATCATCATTTGATCTTAAAGAATAAAACTCACTACAATGTCATTAGATATCCTTAATATGTCCTCATACATTTGTAAATCACAAAAATTGATGTTTCGAAACAGAACCAGATGTGAACAGTGGAAAAAATTAATTTGGCTGAATCACTGAAATCCCCCCAAAATTTATTGTAGCCTGATAGTTATACATGTGATAGTTTGGTTCCTCTAAATAGCATCCATGCAAAATGTTTGGGAAAAAGATTTGAAGATAGAAAAGGGTGGGCAAAAAGGTGTCCAGTAATCCAGTAGAATAGCTGATGGAGCTCTGAGTTCCTTGCAGTTCTGAGGCGAGATAGCTGTTCTATGCTTACTTGCGCCCACTACATTCCCTTTGAAACTCCCTTCCCTCCATCACTCTATTAAATGCTCTCACCCAGACTCAATTTCATAAAACAACCATTGAAAACTCACTTCTTTAGGAAAGCATACCAATTAAACTTTTAATAGCCTTCCCTCTCTAATCTATTAACTACTAACAAACTATTCTAGCATTCTACTTTTCTACCCTAAACTTGTCATTTGTGTCACTATGCCCCATTCCCTATAACATATAAACTCACTTGAGCAGTGCCTCTGTTCTAGGTGTGTCCAACTCATTTGGTTACAAATACTTGTCTGTTAGTCCACCCATTGAACAGTGCTGAGGAGTTTGTTAGTGCTTTATAAATAATAATATCAGACATTTTTTGCAATAACAATTATTTGTTGTCAAAATTAGACTATTATATATTTGTATTAAAAAAAATTGAGAAAACATTATAATGACTGACAGGAAAAAGTCAGTGGGCAATTGATGATCCTCTCACTCCTTCCACTGTGAGAAGAACAAAGATTTCCTACACATGCAATCTGTAGTGTATGTGACGATCATTCAGTTTTGGAAAACAGTGCTCTGTCAGCTTAAAACAAAATAATTGGGGGTAAAATTTGGGATCAGCAACATGTTCACTGTTTTTACCAATAAAGCTTCACATAACTGTGGTAGAAGGAACTGCAATACAAGTAAATGTAGTAGATGATGCTATTGCTGAGATGGTGGTCTTTCTTGTGGGTCTAGCTCTACACTGCTACTGCAACTACAGATTCTGCTATTTCAGACTTTGAGTCACATCATAAAAAAGCAGAGAGAAAAATCATTAGCATTCTGGTTCGTGAACTCAGACATAACGGACAAGCTACTCTCTCTATCCTGAGGCTCAACCCTGTCACACTCACCCTGTCAGATTCATTTGCTTCACCCTGTCACACCGAACACCTCATCCTGCCACACTTATCCCACTCACTGTGCCACACTTACCCCCTAACTCTATCACACTTACCCCTCACCATGTCACATCTACCCTCTAAACGCTGTCACCCCCCACACACACACACACACTCTATTACACTTATCACCCCACCTGGACACAGTTATGCCAATACACCTCTATCACAGTCATCCCCTGGACATAGTCATCGTCATACACTGTCACTTCCCACACAGGAAAAACAATCTGACCAAAAAACCTAACACACAAAAACCACAAGCATTCCCCATTACACACAACTCAAGCAACAACCTCACATGCATATGCTCCCCTGCACAGACATACCCATGCATATCAACACAGAGACTCATTTATATACACAAGGATGCTCAGGCACACACAAAGGCACAGAATGCTAGACACACAGAGCCCCCTTACACCCACCAAATAAGACTCTCAGCCTCCTCCACATACATCACTCAGCCACTAGACATAGAAACAGAGCCCAGGGCTCTAAGAAGGAGCCCAACCTAGCACCCTGTTAGGGCCCTGGTCCATCTTAATCTGGCTCTGGGTGGCTGCACTGGTGATTGAGCTGTCAGTGGTCCTCATGGTCAAGGAAGAGATGTAAAGATTATGAAAGTCCATGGCACTACTTTTAATTGTGGTTTGGAAACACCATACCCTACTCAATTTCTTCTTGGGATTAGGATGTAACATTGATGATGGTAGGTTTGTTTTTATTATTAAACTAAACTGGGATATGAATGTGTATTATGTATATTAACACAACTTAAGTAGGCTAAAATAGATCTATTTTTTAAAAATATGTTTGAACTTGGTGGAATAACTATGATGTTACTGTAATAACTTTTAGAAACACTGCACTGCACACAGCATATTGTGCACTGCACAGTGCTTATACACTTGCACCACACACATTAAACTGAACATATGCAGAAAAGGATTTTTTTTTCTACAAAGAGTAAAAATAGTTCACAGCAGCATTCACTTGTGCAATAAACTGCCATTAACGACATTGCAATTTGCAAAGCATAACTGGTGGCAAAAGTTACTGAAAATAATCTGTTTCTCACAAGAAATTAAATAAAATAATCAGATAAGTAATTCTAAATGCTAAATCAATAGTTCTAAATCAGTGAATTAAGCTTGGTGTAACTGTGGCACTGGCTCTGTGTCTAGACACAGCAGTAACAAAACCACCTCACGAAGATAAATGACGCTATCTCTGACTCAAAGTTGAGGAAATTGTGACAATGGCAATGGCTGGCTAAGCACAACATTAACTTAAACTAGTCTCACACTAGAATTTATGATACAGGCTATCTCACAATCCCACACAGGCACATCAATGTAAAAAGCTGGCATTGTCTGTCTTCTAGTCCATCTCTCTCAATAGCTAAACTCAAAGTGTCTACAATAATCCTGCTTGGTTACATAGTTGTTTTATTAAACCTGATAAACATTTAGTGGTTGTCCACTTAACCATCAATTTAGGAGCACAGTGCATCATTTGATAGACCTCTAAGTTTCTTTTTTTCACCCTGCCCCCCCCCCCCAAAAAAAAAACCAAAAAACAATCAACTATTTTGCCCTTTTTTCTTTAAACCCAGAATCATAAAAATTGTAATCTATTGCGAGGGTCTTTATTTTTTATAATGTGTCTATATGACACTTTAAAGTGACAATTCTTAAGGTAATTTAAAATTTGTGATATTCACAGAGTGCCAAATATAAGTAAAAATATCAAATTGATAAACGTAAGGGTAAACTAAATTTAACCAACGTTTACACTTTCAAGATAAGTTGAATACATTTAAGGGTTCAAAGGAAACCATTTATTATTCATGCATCATTACGCAAAGGTTTGCCTCCACATAATATAATTAATCTATTTATTTCCATCGTAAACTATGTTATTTTATTTATTTAGACATTAAAACTCCCTGTGCTTTCTAACTTTGACCTTCATAATTAAAACGTCACAATCCATTTTAAAGACTTAATTTTTTTGAATGTTCACATTATATTATGTAGTAGTTTTCCAATTGTAAATGCTTGCATCTATAAACAGACATGTCTATAGTTGTCTGTCTATCTACCATAATATGTCTTGAAAAAGATCCTTGTGTAAGGATCTAGACATCTGTGACTATTTTCACTATGGCATAAAACCTACATTTTATGTGACAGTAATCTGATAATGGAATAGAGAGTGTTCTCTACCGCTATTATATTTCTCATATATAGGTATCTAGTATAACATTTTCTCTTTCAGTATTAACCCCTTCAGAACGGAGGGCATACCATTACGCCCTATTCTAAGCCGCTCTAAACGCCGCTGGGCGTAATAGTACGCCCTCCGTTTTTTTTGTACTTACCCGGTCGCCGGCGATCCCGGTTGGTGGGACTCCCAGGGAGCCCCCCCGCAGCACATCTTCTCTCTTGCAGCCCCCCCCCGGCCATGTGAGAGTGAGGTCCTTGCGAGGACCTCACAATCACATGGCCGGGATAGCTGGCTGCAGCATTGTCAGCAGGAGGACTGCCTGTAATGACAGGTAGTCCCCCTGCTGGCTGGAAATAAAATAAAATAAGTTAAAATAAGTGTAAAAAAATAATAATATACTTAGAACATATATATATATATATATATATGATCTAAGTATATATATACACATATACATACACACACATACACTGTCTAGGTGTATTTTACTATTAATATATATATAATATTATATATATATATATATATATATATATATATGTATATATATATAAATATATATTAATATCAAATTACACGTAGACTGATACTGATTAAATATATATATAATTATTGTTATATATATATATATATATAGATATATATATATATATATTTATTTATATATAATATAAAAAAATTAAATATGTAAATACATTTAAAAAAAATAAATTAAAAAATAATTAAAAAATATATAGATGTGTGTTATTTCGTTCTAACTGTATTGTGATATTAATATATATATATATATTTAGATCAAAATACACGTAGAATGAATTAATATATATATCTATATACATAAATATATACGTATATATCACTATATATATATATATACCTATATATAAATAAAAATATTTAAAAAAAATTATATATATATATACATATATTAATTCTACATATATATTTATGTAATATGTTTACATAATTAGGTATCTTAATTAATTACAATTAGCGGGACCTGCCTGACAACCCATGCCGAAACTAAAGGGATTTGAATTTGCTAGCACTATATTTAACCCTATAACTTTCCAAGACACCATAAAACCTGTACATGGGGGGTACTGTTTTACTCGGGAGACTTCACTGAACACAAATATTAGTGCTTCAAAACAGTAAAATGTATTACAATGATGATATCGCCAGTAGAAGTGACATTTTTCACGCACAAACAGCACTTACATGGACTATATTATTGCTGCGGTACTTTTTACTGTTTTGAAACACAAATATTTGTGTTCAGCAAAGTCTCCCGAGTACAACAGTACCCCTCATGTACAGGTTTTATGGTGTTTTCAAAAGTTACAGCGTCAAATATAAGGCTTATGTTTCATTTTTTTTACATTAAAATTCGCCAGATTGGTTACGTTGCCTTTGAGACCCTATGGTAGCCCAAGAATGAAAATTACCCCTATGATGGCATACCATTTGCAATAGTAGATAATCCAAGGTATTGCAAACGGAGTATGTCCAGTCTTTTTTAGTAGCCACTTAGACACAAACACTGGCCAAAATTGGTGTTTTTTGCATTTTTCACACACAAATAAATACTAACGCTAACTTTGACCAAATGGCTACTAAAAATGACTGGATGTACCCCATTTGAAATACCTTGGGTTGTCTACTATTGCAAATGGTATGCCATTATGGGTGTAAAGTTCATTCATGGGCTACTATACAGTCTCAAAGGCAACGTAACCAATCTGGCGAATTTCAATTTCAAATGTAAAGTGTTATATTTGACCCTGTAACTTCCCAAAACGCCATAAAACCTGTACATATTGGGTACTGTCTTACACGTGAGACTTTGCTGAATACAAATATGTGTATTTTATTGCAGTAAAAGTAAACAGTATTATGACATTGACAGTTAAAATGTCATGTAGAACTAAAAAAATAAAAAAAATCTTATTTTCTCCCATTTTTTTCATATTAAATTATGTTTGATAAATATTTAATATTAAATGAAAGCTCTGGTTCCCCTGAATAAAATGATATATAATAAGGGTGGGTGCATTTACTATGAAAGAGGTGAATTACGGTTGGACAGACATGTAGCGCAAATGCCAGGTTTTGTTTACATTTTGTTTTGTTCACAACGTGTACATTTGGCTCTGTCCTTAAGGGGTTAAATAGATCAACTGATGCTTTTCTCAATATTCATTTTATTAACAATGTCAGAAGCATTTAGCGAGTATTTAGTTACACAATTATTCATATAGAGTTAGAAAAAAAAGCATTATTATTAACATTAATTGTATCAAACATTTGTTAAAGCAACAAAACATCCAGCATAACTTTATTTTCAACTATTTTGTTTTTGGTTTTAATGGTTCACTGTCCCCAGTTTGCACATACTTCATTACAGTTACTACATTGTAATCAAACACGTCTATTCCACATATAAATCATGTATATATTTATTTAGGGGTAATTTTTTATCAGGAAACCATTTCTATATGTAGTGGCAAGAATATTTTCAAAGTATGTCCAATTCCAAAGTATGAGCATATGACAGATCACAATCAAGCAACCTAGCTTGACAGAGCAGGAGAATTTCTAAATTAAAGGGACACTATAGTCATCAAAACAACTTTGGCTTAATGAAGCAGTTTTTGTATGTAGATCATGCGCTTGCAGTCTCACTGCTCAATTCTCTGCCATTTAGCTAACATTGTTTTGGTGACTATATTGTCCCTTTAAGCATGCTCAGCAATAAGAGAAGCTAAAAAAACAAGAGGCTTTTTCAGGAATAGTAATGTCGCGAACACAAAATTTTCGGTTCGCGAAAGGCGAACGCGAACTTCCTCAAATGTTTGCAAACCGGCGAACCGGGTGAACCGCCATAGACTTCAATGGGCAGGCGAATTTCTGGCCTCAATAGTGATGGAAAAGTTGTTTCAAGGGGACTAACACCTGGACTGTGGCATGCCGGAGGGGGATCCATGGCAAAACTCCCATGGAAAATTACACAGTTGAGTCTGGTTTTAATCCATAAAGGGCAGAAATCACCTAACATTCCTAAATCACAATCAATATGGATTGACACCTGACATATGACATATTGACACCTTGACATATGGATTGACACCTGTCCTCAGAGCCCCTGATGCACACGGACACAGAGCAGAATATGGACTGTTCCCCATACATAGGGTCACTTGGCAGATATGGATTGACACCTATCCTAAGGATCCCTGATACACACTGACACAGAGCAGAATAGGGACTGTTCCCCTACATAGGGTCACTTGGCAGATATGGATTGACACCTGTCCTCAGAGACCATGATACACACTGACAGAGAGCAGAATAGAGACTGTTCCCCCTACATAGGGTCACTTGGCAGATATGGATTGACACCTGTCCTCAGAGCCCCTGATACACACTGACACAGAGCAGAATAGGGACTGTTCCCCCTACATAGGGTCACTTGGCAGATATGGATTGACACTTATCCTAAGGATCCCTGATACACACTGACACAGAGCAGAATAGGGACTGTTCCCCTGACATAGGGTCACTTGGCAGATATGGATTGACACCTATCCTAAGGATCCCTGATACACACTGACACAGAGCAGAATAGGGACTGTTCCCCCTACATAGGGTCACTTGGCAGATATGGATTGACACCTGTCCTCAGAGACCATGATACACACTGACACAGAGCAGAATAGAGACTGTTCCCTACATAGGGTCACTTGGCAGATATGGATTGACACCTGTCCTCAGAGACCATGATACACACTGACACAGAGCAGAATAGAGACTGTTCCCCCTACATAGGGTCACTTGGCAGATATGGATTGACACCTGTCCTCAGAGCCCCTGATACACACTGACACAGAGCAGAATAGAGACTGTTCCTCCTACATAGGGTCCCTTGGCAGATATGGATTGACACCTGTCCTCAGAGACTATGATACACACTGACACAGAGCAGAATAGAGACTGTTCTCCTACATAGTGTCACTTGGCAGATATGGATTGACACCTGTCCTCAGAGATCATGATACACACTGACACAGAGCAGAATAGAGACTGTTCCCCCTACATAGGGTCACTTGGCAGATATGGATTGACACCGGTCCTCAGAGCCCCTGATACACACTGACACAGAGCAGAATAGAGACTGTTCCTCCTACATAGGGTCACTTGGCAGATATGGATTGACACCTGTCTCAGAGCCCCTGATACACACTGACAGAGAGAGTGAATAGAGACTGTTCCAGAAACATAGAAACATAGAATGTGACGGCAGATAAGAACCATTCGGCCCATCTAGTCTGCCCAATAATTTGAAATACTTTTAATTAGTCCTTGTCCTTATATTAAGTCCAGGATAGCCTTATGCCTATCCCACGCATGCTTAAACTCTCACTGTGTTAACCTCTACCACTTCAGCTGGAAGGCTATTCCATGCATCCACTACCCTCTCAGTAAAGTAATACTTCCTGATATTATTTTGAAACCTTTGTCCCTCTAATTTAAGACTATGTCCTCTTGTTGTGGTAGTTTTTCTTCTTTTAAATATAGTCTCCTCCTTAACTGTGTTGATTCCCTTTATATATTTAAATGTTTCTATCATATCCCCCCTGTCTCGTCTTTCCTCCAAGCTATACATGTTAAGATCTTTTAACCTTTCCTGGTAAGTTTTATCCCGCAATCCATGAACCAGTTTAGTAGCCCTTCTCTGAACTCTCTCTAAAGTATCAATATCCTTCTGAAGATATGGTCTCCAGTACTGTGTACAATACTCCAAGTGAGGTCTCACCAGTGTTCTGTACAATGGCATGAGCACTTCCCTCTTTCTACTGCTAATACCTCTCCCTATACAACCAAGCATTCTGCTAGCATTTCCTGCTGCTCTATTACATTGTCTGCCTACCTTTAAGTCATCAGAAATAATCACCCCTAAATCCCTTTCCTCATATGTTGAGGTTAGGACTCTATCAAATATTCTGTACTCTGCCCTTGGGTTTTTACGTCCAAGATGCATTATCTTGCACTTATCCACATTAAATGTCAGTTGCCACAATTCTGACCATTTTTCTAGTTTACCTAAATCATTTGCCATTTGGCTTATCCCTCCTGGAACATCAACCCTGTTACATATCTTAGTATCATCAGCAAAAAGACATACCTTACCATCAAGACCTTCTGCAATATCACTAATAAAAATATTAAAGAGAATGGGTCCAAGTACAGATCCCTGAGGTACCCCACTGGTGACAAGTCCAAGCTTTGAATATATTCCATTAACTACAACCCTCTGTTGCCTGTCACTCAGCCACTGCCTTACCCATTCAACAATATTGGAATCCAAACTTAAAGATTGCAGTTTATTGATAAGCCTTCTATGTGCAACAGTGTCAAAAGCCTTACTGAAATCTAGGTAAGCAATGTCTACTGCACCACCCTGATCTATAATTTTAGTTACCCAATCAAAAAAATCAATAAGATTAGTTTGGCATGATCTCCCTGAAGTAAACCCATGTTGTCTCTGATCTTGAAATCCATGTGTTTTTAGATGTTCATCAATCCTATCCTTTAACATGGTTTCCATCACTTTCCCCACTACTGAAGTAAGGCTTACTGGCCTATAGTTGCCCGACTCCTCCCTATTACCTTTCTTGTAAATGGGCACAACATTCGCTAACTTCCAATCTTCTGGGACTACTCCTGTTAACAATGATTGTTTAAATAAATCTGTTAATGGTTTTGCTAGTACACCACTAAGCTCTTTTAATAGCTTTGGGTGTATTCCATCAGGTCCCATTGACTTATTTGTCTTTACTTTTGACAGTTGAAATAGAACCTCTTCCTCTGTAAACTCACGTGTAATAAATGACTCATTTATCCTTTTTCTCAACTGAGGTCCCTTTCCTTCATTTTCTTCTGTAAATACAGAACAAAAATATTCATTGAGGCAGTCAGCCTGACCTTTATCCTCTTCTACATACCTTCCTTCTTTTGTTTTTAATCTAACTAATCCTTGTTTTACTTTTCTTTTCTCATTTATGTATCTAAAAAATGTTTTATCCCCCTTTTTTACTGACTGTGCTATTTTCTCTTCTGTGTGTGATTTGGAAGCTCTTATAACTTGCTTAGCCTCTTTCTGCCTAATCTTATAGATCATTTTGTCTTCCTCACTCTGGGTTTTTTTATAATTCCTAAATGCTAACTTTTTGTTTTTAACTATTTTGGCCACATCTGCGGAGTACCACAGTGGTTTCTTGAATTTTTTGCTTTTACTGACAAGCCTAATGCAATTTTCTGTTGCCTTCAATAGTGCAAATTTTAAATAATCCCATTTTTCTTGGACTCCATTTAAATTGCTCCAGTCTGATAATGACTCCTCTACCCATATTCTAATTTTAGAAAAGTCTGTTTTTCTAAAGTCTAAAACTTTTGTTTTTGTGTGGTGTGACTCAGTCACTGTTCTTATATTAAACCACACTGACTGATGATCACTGGATCCTAAACTTTCACCTACAGTAACATCTGATACCAAATCTCCATTTGTTAACACTAAATCTAGTATGGCCTCTTTACGAGTTGGCTCCTCAACACTTGTTTTAGAGACAATCCCAGTAGGGAGTTTAGAATATGTGTGCTCCTGGCACAAGCAGCTATTTTGGTTTTCCAATTCACATCAGGAAGATTAAAGTCACCCATGATGATAACTTCCCCCTTCATTGTCATTTTAGCTATTTCCTCAACTAGTAGATTATCTAACTCTTCAATTTGTCCTGGGGGCCTATAAATCACACCTACACGAGTTACTGTGTGATTACCAAATTCTAACGTAGCCCAAACGGACTCTATGTTTGCCTCACTAACTTTTATTAGGCTAGATTTTATGCTATCCTTCACATACAGGGCCACCCCTCCCCCTTTCTTGCCTTCCCTATCTTTCCTATATAAAGAGTGGTATTGCTATGTCCCAGTCATTTTTCTCATTATACCATGTCTCAGTAACAGCGACTAAATCTACACTATCAGTTGCCATTATTGCCACAAGTTCATGGATCTTATTCCCTAAACTGCGAGCATTTGTAGACATGACTCTAAGCTTATCATTTTTTAACACACTTGCTACAGGCACCTTCTGTCCTTGTTTTGGGGGACAATTGGATTGATGTTTTATCACCCTTTTGCCCCCCCCTCCTAGTTTAAATACATCCTAGCAAAACCTCTGAACTGCTCACTGAGAACATTTGTTCCCTTTTGAGAAAGATGCAAACCATCTTTTTTGTACAGCTTATTTCCATTCCAAGCAGAGCTACCATGAGAAATAAAGCCAAATCCTTGCTCCCGACACCATTCTCCAAGCCACAAATTAAAGTCCCTAATACGCATCCGCCTGTCGTTCTGAGTGTTATGCACAGGCAGAACTTCAGAGAATGACAGTGTGGAAGCAACCTGCCGTATATCATTGGCAAAAACACTAAAAACTTCCTTAACCTCTGAAACCTCATTGCAAGCCAAGTCATTTGTCCCTAGATGGACAAGTACATCCAATTCCCCTTCCTGCTTTGCTTGCTTAACAACATTACAGATACGTCTCCTGTCTCTGTGAGCAGTAGCTCCGGGAAGACACCTCACAAGACCACCATTGTCCATCTCCACACCTCTTATAATGGAATCCCCCAACAACAACTGCTTTTTATTAGGCCTCACCATAGTCTCCAAGCCGGTCTCCACAACACCACTAGTCTCAGTGCCTCTCTCCACAACACCACTAGCCTCAGTACCTCTCTCCACAACACCACTAGCCTCTAGTTCCCCCTACATAGGGTCACTTGGCAGATATGGATTGACACCTGTCCTCAGAGACCATGATACACACTGACACAGAGCAGAATAGAGACTGTTCCCCCTACATAGGGTCACTTGGCAGATATGGATTGACATCTGTCCTAAGCATCCCTGATACACACTGACACAGAGCAGAATAGGGACTGTTCTTCCTACATAGGGTCACTTGGCAGATATGGATTGACACCTGTCCTCAGAGCCCCTGATACACACTGACACAGAGCAGAATAGGGACTGTTACCCCTACATAGGGTCACTTGGCAGATATGGCGTGGTCGTGGGAGGAGGAGGATGACTTTCACCTTTTCCCCTGTTAGATTCCCGTTGTGCTCTGACATCACCCATATACGCTGTGTAAAGCATACTTTTTAATTTATTTTGCAAATGCTACATCCTTTCCGACTTGTAATTCGGTAACATTTCCGCCACTGTCTGCTTATACCGGGAGTCTAGTAGCGTGGACACCCAGCACAGGTCGTTCTCCTTCAGCCTTTTTATACAAGGGTCCCTCAACAGGCACGACAGCATGAAAGACCCCATTTGCACAAGGTTGGATGCCGAGCTACTCATTTCCTGTTCCTCCTCCTCACACAGAGCAGAATAGGGACTGTTCCCCCTACACTTGGCAGATATGGATTGACACCTGTCCTAAGGGTCCCTGATACACACTGACACAGAGCAGAATAGGGACTGTTCCTCCTACATAGGGTCACTTGGCAGATATGGATTGACACTTGTCCTCAGAGACCATGATACACACTGACACAGAGCAGAATAGAGACTGTTCCCCCTACATAGGGTCACTTGGCAGATATGGATTCACACTGTCCACAATGACAAGTTGCAGGCTTCCAGGCAGGGCCATACAAGGTGGTAGAGCAGGTTTGTGATACCACCTTTGTGATCGGTGCAGTCACAGACACGGGAGGCAAGCGCATGCTCCATGTGAACATGCTCAAGCCATACCACGAACGCACGGAAGAGGTAACCGCGATCTGTGCACCTGCCACTGAAAATTATGATAATTTGCCACTCCCAGATCTTCTAGACCTAGAGGGCCAGAGCGGAGACCTGGGAGAAGTACAGTTAGGAGAACGGTTAGACCCCCAGGAGCGAACCCAGGTCCAAAGACTAATCCAGGACAAGGGGGCCACGTTTTCCAACCTACCTGGGTACAGTCCGTTAACCACTCACAAAGTTGAAACCCTAGACCAGACCCCCCTTCGCCAAACCGCCTATCGCATACCCGAAGCAGTTAAAGAAAATATTCAGAAAGAAATTGAGGAAATGATGCAGTTAGGGGTGATAGAACACTCTGACAGCCCCTGGGCCTCCCCGGTAGTACTAGTACCGAAACGGGACGGCACGACCCATTTCTGTGTAGACTACCGGAGGCTAAATGATAAAACAACCTCAGACGCCTCGTCTATGCCCCGGATAGACGAGCTCCTAGACAAAATGGCCAGAGGCCAGTACCTCACCACAATAGATCTGTGCAAGGGGTACTGGCAAATTCCTATTAGCCGAGGACGCCATCCACAAGTCGGCATTTGTCACCTCGTTTGGCCTGTATCAGTTTAAGACCATGCCATTCGGGATGAAGAATGCCCCGGCTAACTTTCAGAGGATGGTAGATCGGCTACTGGATGGGTTTCAGGAGTATGCCTGCGCCTACTTGGATGATAAAGCCATTTTTAGCTGCTCCTGGCCCTAACACCTGACCCACATAGGAGCCATACTAGACCGGATTAGGGAGGCCGGACTGACCCTAAAGCCCAGTAAGTGCCATATAGGAACGCGTAAAAACCTCCCCAAGATAGTAGTATGGGCCCCAGAGTGTGAACAGACCTTCCAACAGCTCAAGACGGCGCTCATTAAATCACCTGTACTTTAGGCTCCTGATCCAACTAAACACTTTCTCGTCCATACAGACGCTTCTATGTTTGGATTGGGAGCAGTACTGAGCCAAGTCGGAGCAGATGGCGGCGAGCAACCCGGGGCTTATCTAAGCCAGAAACTTTTGCCCAGGGAAGTAGATACACTGCCATTGAAAAGGAGTGCCTGGCGGTGGTGTGGGCCCTCAAAAAGCTGCAACCTTACTTGTATGGACAACCGTTTACCTTACTCACAGATCACAACAAATTTGGGGCACTGCGCGTGCAATCTAATGTGCCACCAGATAGGAGTGGTGTGTTAAGTAGTACTATTCTTATCAGTTTAATCCCTGTTACGTCCCCTATCCGTTGATGTGGAGCAAGACGCAGCAGCAGAAAAGGACTCAGCCGAGGAGGTTATGGAAGAGGATGGAGTAGGAGGAGTAGATTAGGTGGCAGCAGGCCTGCTTGCAAGTCATGGCGGTGTCACCAACTCCTCTGCAGAGCCACGTATTTCATGCTTGGCAGCCGTCAGCAGATTTGCCCAATGCGCAGTGTAGGTGATATACCTGCCCTGACCATGCTTTGCAGACCAGGTATCAGTGGTCAGATGGACCCTTGCCCCAACACTGTGTGCCAGACATGCCATTATTTCCTTTTGCACAATCGAGTACAGGTTGGGGATTGCCTTTTGTGAAAATAAATTTCGTCTGGGGACCAGTGAGTGAGTGGTGGCACTGGGCACAGTATCCACTGTGAGCCTGACACACCCGCTGGCAAACAACTAACTGCTATTCAATCTATAACAGTGAAAAAAGTTTTTTGTTTTTAAATGCAAGCTATTGTGACACCAGCATAGAACCCCAGACAGAAATGGGATACGGCTGTATAATCTATAGAGGGAACATATAAAGGAAAAAACACAATAGTGTGATACAGTAAATACAGTGAATAGTGCGCTTAAATGGATGCACTCACAAGATGATGAAGATGAAAAAGCATTCATAGGGTGCCTCCCCAGATAGCATAGGGGGCTAGTGGTTTCCCCTATCCGATGTAAGCGACCAATGGAACACGGGACTCCAGGTAAGTAATAGTAGAAAAGCAATACTTTTATTTTCTTAAAAGGTGAACAAGCACCATAAGAATAAAGGTTTAAAAGTGCAGCAATAGGTCCAACGCGTTTCGTTCAAGACTAGAACTTCATCAGGGACCGCACAGTAAAAAAATCACAGACAATATCATAGATTGTAAAATAACATCCTACTTTCCCCTTAACAAAATCTCTATATATAGGGCTAGTCCCAAAGTCCCATTGGTCCATAGTGTAGGAGTATCCAGTAGCCAACCAATCATCTATCCAGGGGTATTGTCCTCCAGCTGATAGTGTTTGGGTAGTTTAAAAAGGGCGCGTTCAATGTAAAAGCCGAAACCGGAAGTGGATGTCTGCCTTCACTTCCGCGTTCCATTTGCGTTCCATATGCGTTCCAAACACGCTCCAAATGCGTTCCAAATACATTTACTGCTCTTTTTCAACTAGAACAGCGAGGAGCCATCAATATAAGTGATCATCAAAAGGACAAAGCCCAAAAGTGTTAAATGCATTAAATGTAATTAATCTTTAAAAGAAGAAAAGTGAATTAGTGCATGTAATATACAACAACCATGTTAAGATAGTTCATATGGAACTTCCCCACATATTATATATATGACAATATCATACACCATTAAATAGTGCCATGTATGTCTATTTAAAGTGACAAACATCTCATTATTCAAAAAATAAGAACACAAATAATATATTCCTAAAAAAAGTTCCCTCAATATCAATAATAATCATTTTAAACCATATAACCTGCAAGGTACACCTAACTATATAATATAAGTATATATTTTTTTTTTATTTATTTATTTATTTATTTATTTATTTATTTTATTATATAAATTATGAATTGTATTGATTAAAGACACTTCTTTTTCCCTATATTTAGACTGCCAGAGCTCCTCATATTCCCAAAGATACTTATGGAATAATTTACATAAAGGAGAAGAATAACCAAAAAAATCAGTCCAAGAAACACACCAGATCGATCCCAATATTCAGGCCCCTAGGTTCAAGGGTCTTTAGTTTGTGTATCCAAAAGGTTTCCCTTTGGGATAACTTTTTAATCCTATCACCTCCCCGCCAGTAGGGAAGGACATGTTCGATACCCATACACTTAAAATCTCTAAAGTATCCACTGTGAGCCTGACACAGAAGCTGGCAGCAGTGGCAGACAACTAACTGCTATTCAATCTATAACAGTGAAAAAAGTTTTTTGTTTTTAAATGCAAGCTATTGTGACACCAGTGAGTGAGTGGTGGCACTGGGCACAGTATCCACTGTGAGTCTGACATAATCTGCTTTGAGAAAAAAACTAACTGCTATTCAATCTATACCGAAAGTGAAAAAAAAAAGTTTTTTGTTTTAAATGCAAGCTATTGTGACACCAGTGAGTGAGTGGTGGCACTGGGCAATGCAGGAATTCACCGGCATTCTACTACACCCGCCAAGGACACCTGTTCTGCCGCCCCAATCTATAACAGTGAAA
This sequence comes from Pelobates cultripes, assembly GCA_933207985.1. Classification (NCBI taxonomy): domain Eukaryota; kingdom Metazoa; phylum Chordata; class Amphibia; order Anura; family Pelobatidae; genus Pelobates; species Pelobates cultripes. The sequence goes on from OW240913.1 coordinate 106,866,818, forward strand.
AAAGGTTTTTGTTTTTAAATGCAAGCTATTGTGACACCAGATATGAGTGTTGGCACTGACTGGGCAAATGGGCACCGTATCCACTGCGAGCCTGACACAGAAGCTGGCAGCAGTGGCAGACAACTAACTGCTATTCAATCTATAACAGTGAAAAAGTTTTTTGTTTTTAAATGCAAGCTATTGTGACACCAGTGAGTGAGTGGTGGCACTGGGCACAGTATCCACTGTGAGCCTGACACAGAAGCTGGCAGCAGTGGCAGACAACTAACTGCCATTACATTACACAGAAAAAAAAAAAAAAGCAGACTCATGTTCTAGCCCTTAAAAGGGCTTTTTGGGTTCTGTCCTTACAGCAGAGATCAGATGAGTCCTTCAGGACTGTAGTGGACACTGTATACCCTAACCTAGCTATGCATTTCCCTATCTAATCAACAGCAGCTACACTTTTCCTCCTCTCACTAAGCATGCAGCTTGAGAATGAATCTAAAATGGATGCTGTCCAGTAGGTGGGAGGGTCTGCTAGTGAGGGTGTGCTGCTAATTGGCTGGAATGTGTCTGCTGACTGTGAGGTACAGGGTCAAAGTTTACTCAATGATGACGAATAGGGGGCGGATCGAACCGCGCATGTGTTCGCCATCCGTGGCGGATGCGAACATGCTATGTTCGCCGGGAACTGTTCGCCAGCGAACCGTTTGGTGCATCACTATTCAGGAAGTGTGTATGGAAGCTGTGTGAGTCTCAGGTTGGTGAGGTGTGGCCAGGACTGCATACACAAAGTGATTGAACTCCGAAAAGAACTGAGCAATTAAACTGTAGGGCATGATTTACATACAAAACCACTTCATTAAACTAAAATTGGTTTGATGTTTAGAGTGTCTTTTTATGTTAATTAGAAAAGCTAAAAATGAAACGTACCTTTATAAAAGTAGTTTGCCACAGAAATTATAAAAATATGTTATTTTGTTTTAAATTGAATTAAAATGCTATAAAATTGTGCTATTAATTAGATACAGATGGAATTTCCCTACAGCACTATTGGTATTCTTTCAAAATCAACAATTTCTCTTTAAAGAAGTTTCGGTGGCCCAAGAAAAAATCCAGTCTTGGAACTTACAGTAGTTACTCTTTTGAGTCGACCAATTAACGATCATTAACTGACTACTTATTGTGCCTACTAAACTATTGACCACCTATTGGAATAAGAAAATGATTAACTACTTTCACTTTAAAAATTATTTTTTTTTTTTCCATATGAATTAATTGTGAAGACTAGATTAGCGATTGCCCAAGTCTTATGGGCAGAGTTATGTCTAAAGTTAAGAATGTTCATCTATGGAAAAGGGAACATGGTATTGTTTGTAATTTAAGGGGAGGGAGAAGGGGAAAAAAGGAGGAAAAAATTATATTGTTTTCAAATGAGGGGCAGGTCATGAGCTATGATTTAAGGTAATGTTAATCCGATATAATGTTGGAGCTACATAATTATGTCATAGTAGACAGTTACTGCACACTATCTTTGGTCAGTTGCCTCTCTTCCACTACTCTCCTCTGTTTTAATACAAGTATTTACACAGGTGATTGGACATTTTCACATTTTAATTATGATGAGCAATTGATGATGGCAGAATTGGATAAATTCCACATATATGGTATAAATACTGTTTGGAATATTATTAATTTGCTTTTTCAATTATGGAGTTTGGTTGTAAGGAAATTAGAGATTCTACACATGTATCTTAGTATTTTAGTAGTAATATAAACTTTGGCCACAATAATTATGATTGGAACATTATTAACCCACTTTTTCAATTATGGAGTTTGATAGTAAGAAATTTAGAGATTTCACACTTGAATTTTAGTATCTTAGTAATAATATAAGCTCTGGGCACAATAATCACGACTTAATACTATCCAGCACTAATAAGAATGGAAGTGGGTTATTTACACAAGAACGGTAATACAACTTTATAGTAAGGGTTTATTCACTTATGACACAATTGTGGATATTTATGGGCTTTAAAGGGGTAAAACAGATTAAATAGTTGCTATTAGCAAGATGATATATAGGAGGTAATGTTGATTTAGATCACAATAGAGAGGGGGAGTTGGACCATGTATATATATACCTAAGCAATATGTTGATGGAATGGTTAAAGGAGGATAAAAGAGAGGGAAGACTTGAACTATTCTACTTAAGAGTTGGAGGGTTATGTTGAATAGAATCAGAATAGCAACTTATTGCAATATGGGTTTTTAAAATAATGCGATTCTAAATCCTAGATAAGTTGATCCACTTATTGAAGGTTACAGTATTAGCCTGGTCCTTGATGAGATCCGGAAATTTTTTATTTTTTTTTTATTTTTTTTTCCTTTCCTCTTCCCTCCTTACTAGTGTTTATATCTCTGTAATTATTGATAGGTTAATTTAGGTGGATATAGGCTTATAGGTCTCCCTATTCTTCTTCTTCCCGGGATATGTTCCATACTCTATACTACTTTTAGGAATTATAATGATCGAGGGAGGGGAGAGGAGAGGGAGATTAGTATTAATATAATGGATAGCAACATAGATCACCAAGTAATGTCAGATTGGTAAATTATTGGGCTCTGGCCCTAGGAGCAAGTGTGGTCATATGTTTCAGGTAAAATTGATAACATTTTGGAGCGCCAGTGGACTAACCATGGGTTAGATATTTGGAATGCCGTTTGGTTTTTGAAGAGTTGTGAGTCCTTCCTCCTCTCGCCGGGGTCTACTTCCTGCAATTATAGGCAGGTCTTGTTCAGGGGGCTCCATATACATGTGTGTGTATGTTCATATATACATGTGTGTGTTTCCCCACTGGATTTTCAAGAGGTGGTCTGTTTCCCCTCTTGAATTATTTTTCATGTTCTATGTATCTTATAATGTAAATATGTTTTTTTTGTATGTTTTTATTTCTTATCTTTTTTCTTTCTGAGACTCAATTTGGGGTGTAACCATGACAATAGGTGTTTCGATGGCACTTAATCTGATATCATGGAATGTCCAGGGTTTGAACTCACCACAGAAAAGGGGAGCGGACCATAAAATTCTAAAGGATAACGATATTGATATCGCTTTCATTCAGGAGACACATTGGATTAATTCCCCAGAGAGACTCTGGAAGTTTAAGAAATTCCCTTTGATATTTTCCTCCAATATGGAGGGGAGTAAAAAAAAAAGAGGTACTGCTATTATAATTTCTAGCAGAATTAATTTTGAAATGATACATCTAACTGGGGATCCAATGGGAAGATATGTGATACTCGTCGCAAAAATTAATGGTATTATATATACTTTGGTTAATGTTTACGCACCAAATTCGTGCCCAGGGGATTTTTTTGATAAAATTATGGAAAGGGTTGATGAATTAGCATGTGGCAACATCATAATTGGGGGAGACTTCAATTGTGTATTAGATCCAGTACGGGATAAAAGCCATAAAAATGCTAGAGAATATAAATTTGTAAATACCTATGCCTCTGATTTTTCTAAATTTTTAGACAGGAACTCTCTATTTGATTGTTGGAGGACTTTGAATCCTAGTGAGAGAGATTACACTTTTTTTTCACATGTCCACCAGACTTATTCTCGAATAGACATGTTTTTGGTGAAAGTGGGGTTCTTGAGTTCTATTATTAAATCCAATATCGGATCCATAGTTGTATCAGATCACGCACCAGTATTCATTAAGGTTAAGTTAAAAGGTGGTCTTAGACCAAGGACAAGGTGGAGACTTAATGAAAGCCTTTTGAAATCAGAGTGCAATATTGACTTTTTGTCATCCGAAATTGAAAACTTCTTGATTACCAACGATAATGGGGAAGTCTCCACGGCAACAGTATGGTGTACCCTTAAAAGTTTTGCAAGGGGACTATTGATTAAACTTGGCTCAGAATCTAAAAGGAAGAAGGGAGAATCTCTGCAAGAGTTAAGAATAAAATTGGCAAACAAGGAACGTTTAAATAAAAATATGGTGAATAAAGACTTAACTGAAGAAATAGCTAAATTGAGGGAATCTATCAAAGAAAGAATTTACGATATGGTTAATAAAAATATACTTTTTCTTAAACAAAGATGGTATCATAATAATAATAAAATAAATAAAGACCTTTCTAACAAAATTAAGAATAATCTCAAAGATAAATTCATAAAAAAAATTGTCTTAGGTGATAAACATCTAGTGTCACCAAATGAAATTGTAAATGCATTTGCGGAATTTTATAAATCTTTATATAATCTAAAGGAGGTAGGGAGGAGTAGAGAAGAAATGGATACATTTTTGAGTAACCTTAAATTAGCAAAAATTAAACAAAGTAAGTTGGAAATGTTGAATGCTCCATTCTTACTATCAGAAGTAACAGAAGTAATAGATAAGTTAAAACCGAATAAGGCCCCAGGCCCAGATGGCTTCTCAACAATGTTCTATAGAACTTTTTCTAGACTCATTTCTCCTATCCTATTAGAGATGTTTATGAAGGCGTCTGCGGATAATCCTTTCCCCAATGAGATGCTATTGGCCTCAATCATTCCTATACCCAAAGTAGGGAAAGACCCAACACTTATTACTAACTACAGACCCATATCTCTCATTAATTTAGATATAAAGATATTCTCCCAAATACTATCTAACAGATTTAAAGAGGTAATAGGAGATCTGATTGATATTGATCAGTCTGGATTTGTGCGAGGGAGAGGTACTACAGATAATACACGTAGGACATTTAATTTAATACACAGAATAAAGGAGCAGAAATGGGGGTCTGTTATTATGGCCCTTGATGCTGAGAAGGCCTTTGACAGAGTCAATTGGAGATTCCTGGACTCTGTCATGGGCCAATTTGGCCTAGAGGGTCAATTTAGACACAATACTATGTTGTTATATAGAAGTTCTACAGCTAAAATAATTAACCCTCTTGTTGAGTCTGATCATTTTGAGTTCAAAAATGGTATTAGACAGGGTTGCCCTTTAGCTCCCCTGTTATATATTCTTACAATTGAACCTTTGGCCACTATGATCAGACAGGATATCAACGTAAAGGGGGTTAAGTCCCTCAATGGGGAAACCAAGGTCTCCCTATTTGCAGATGATGTCCTCCTTACTTTGACGGATCCGATGGTTTCAATTCCATCAGTACTGGACGTTATATCAAATTATAGTAGCTTTTCGAACTATAAGATCAATATGAAAAAAACTCAAATTGTAGCCTCTTTTCTATCTGAGGCTCAGAAAGATTTTTTGACAGCACATTTTCAATTCTTATGGGCAAATGATACTATCGGTTATTTGGGGATTAAAATATCTTTTGATATAGAGAGGATGATACAATCAAATTACGATATATTATTAAGAGATTTGTAACAACTGGTAGACAATTGGAGGAAGATTGAGTCCTCATGGATAGGAAGATTAAATATGATCAAGGCATTTTTGATACCTAAACTTATATATTATTTTAGGGCGATTCCCTATAGATTGGGGAAAGGTATTCTTAAACGTTTTCAAATTTTGATTTCTAAATGTATTTGGGCTAATAAACCACCTAGGATAGCTTTTGATACCCTTCGAAGGAGCTACCAGAAGGGCGGTATAGCATTTCCAGATGTTGATAAAATCCATGAAGCATGTATGGCGACTCATCTTTTACAGTGGTTAGATAAGGAGTGGGGATCTATATCATGGCTTACTCTAGAACAGGAGGATAGCCCTAGATATGAACTGTTTGTTCTTTTTTGGATGGGTTTGCTAAATTTGGGTGAATTGGATACCAAGAAATTTTCGAATCGCATATTGATAGATATGATCAATACTTCTAGAATTCTAAGTAAGAAATTGAAACTAGAAAACAAATTATTATATAGAGTTCCATTAGTGGTCCTACAATATATAATGGATAACATAAATGTTCAATCTTGGACACATCTAGGCCTAACGAAGATCTCGGATTTATGGGATGGACTTAAACCCATCCCATTTATACAATTGCAAGAAAAGTTTAATCTTTCCCCTAGAGATCTTTTCCAATATCTAAGGATTAAGAATTTTATACTATCTCGGACTATACTTAAGGACCACATTGTTAATCCCCTTATTGTATTATATAAAAAGAAGGGAGGGATCTCTATATTTATTAAGGTGCTAGAATCAACGGAACAAGACTCTCACGCTACCTCCTTGTTAAATGGGAACAAGATATTGGGGAATCCTTTTCACTTCTGGAATGGTCCAAAGCTACACTCCTGGTTAAGCGCTGTATACATAGCGTTTCTCTTTATGAAACACATTTAAAGATAATATATAGGTGGTATATGGTACCGGCTAGATTATACAAAATATCATCTGCCCATTCTAAGTACTGTTGGAGATGTGGAAATGAGGAGGGTACTATCTACCATATATGGTGGGAGTGTCATGGTCTCGATAGTATAAAAATTCAAATGTTTGGCCTTATTAACTCTATCTTTAAGGAGATAAAAGAAATTAGCCCTCAACTGTTTCTCTTTAATATTGGTTTTCACTCGCTAGATAAATATCAAAAATATCTTTTGACTCATATATTTTTTGCCATTAAAATATGTATAGCTAGGGCTTGGAAATCCTCTACTCCTTTAATATGGCATAGTATTACGGAGCAAATTGATTACCAACATAGGATGGAAATAAACCCTTTCTTTGGTACTAGAGACGTGACCAAATTATGGTTACCCTGAACAAATTGACAGAACCAATGATAGCATGCTGTGGTTCCCCCCTTATCGAATCTCAGAAGATGTAATTTATTTGTATTATTATTTTTCATATTTTAATACCTATATATTTATTTATTTATTATTTATTTTTTTTATTTTTTTTATGACTATCAATGTGATAATTATACTATGGAAATCCTGGCATTAATTTTTCTCGATTAGGTTTGGTAGTGGATAAGTGTAGCTGGTTGTAATATATATCGGGTGTACGATACGATGGTTTTCGATGGAAACATTGTACTATATGTGGAACCAATTGATGCTGGATTCTTTACTATGTTTTTTTTTTTTTTTACAGTATATATACAGTTTGAGAGTTATATATTAATGTGAAATGAGAGTTATAAACTGTGGAAAATAAGCAAAATGGAAGTGTATGTTACATTCAACTATAGTACATTCTTTACAGCATTACCACCATATACTGCCGGTTTCTCTATGCTATTTGTAGCCATATTGATGGTTTATAATTTTTATAATTATTATTGTATTTTTTTTGTCGTTTGTCTGTTTAACTTTGGTGCTTTTTTTTTTTCTTCTTTTTTTTCTTTTTTAATAATTAATTTTGTATATGGCTGTCTTACTATGTTGGAGGTATGCCTTTCGGTTACCCCATATGTAAATGTTAATAATGTTAAAAATTTTAATATGATAAATAAAGAAATTAAAAAAAATGCTATAAAAGGATTGTAAAACAAAGTAGATTCAAGACAGGCAATATTCTGTGAATCTTTTGGCAGTATATTGTACAGCTTTGAGCAACGCAAACCACTTGCTGAAAAGCCTTGAAAATTATGATATATTAAAAGATAAATAATTGTACAAAATCGGGTACAGAAAATAACTTTTTCTCAGATACTATGTTAATATTATCTTAAGACTTTACTTTAAATACAATGAACAAATTAGTTACCAGTTAAGCTTTATCAAACTCAAAATAGACACAAGGACATGACTTCTGAAATAGATTCATTTGCTCTGAAAAAGAGTGGAAACTTTGGCTACAAGAAGAGATAGAACCAGATGGACTTGGAGGTTTCTTCAAAGAAGTAAATTACATTGGTGTGATTACACAAGGTATCAACATTTATTTTGATGAAAAGCAATGCAAGCTCCACAACTTTAATTTTGCAAAAGAGCATCTGGCCAACTTTCAACCTGTGTGTGATAGAATTATATCTGTATCACATCTGAACATTATTGTAAAAAACTAAACTAAACACAAAAAAATCATGCTAATTTGTTTAATGCAGCAATTATATATACACGGAATAGCTAATGAAAGGGTTAAATGTTTTAAATTGTCTTCATATGTTAAATCAGCTTACCTTTTAAAATATTTCTTATGGCAAAAGATTGTTTCTTGAAAAGTCAGCCGATAAATAATGAAATAGAGAAACTGTCTGCAATATATACTGAGAGTTAGGTAAATACGTGGCACTAAATGCTTGTTTACTTTTTACAGAATTCAATGTATGATGATGATAATAAGACCCTCCAAGGCAATAATTGCATCTCTGTAGGGAACTTCTGCATCTCAAATTGCTCAGCATCTGGGCTTTAAATCATGTGTGCTCCTGTTGGGTAATATAGCCAGAGAATAGGCAGGCAAGCAAGAACCATTTTCAAACTTACACAGCATGATCATGTTGTGAATGCAGTTAGATCGCAACTTATTATCATCAGGAGCTGTTACCCAAACCAAGGGTAAGAAAATCATGAACCAGAAACTCTATAACGATGCTTTAATAGAGTTCAGCTGTCTTCTATTTTTTTAATGTATCTAATTACAAATGTAGTTGCCAGTTTTCTTTTTCAGTTTTACTTCTGCTGAGTACAAATAAAAGTTTACTGAGTTAAAATAATACCAATGCTATAATATTCAGTTAAAGAGTGCAACATACTTTGCTAGGCATAGTAGATGTAATTGGTATTTGGTCAGTACTATATATCTTTATTTCAAATATTACATTGAAGAAGAGGAAATTGAACAAATTAAATAATACATTGTATTTTTAATGTGTTTTACTATTTTATACAATTATAAAAGTTTGAACACTGGAATAGAGATGATAGAATTCATCAAAATAAAATGCAATGTATTAATATGGATATACACAACTGGACATGGATTATGTCCAAGATTATTAGAATTTGAACTGCAAAAAAAATAAATCTGTCAGTTTTGTTCACATTACAGTCATCATCATTCCCTCACACTCTCTCCCTCTCTCTATTTATGTTTCCTAATTTGTCCTATCAGTTTCTAGTGTTAATTCATAAACTGAGCCAAATAAACTACTTAGTTTGTACAAGTTGTACAAGATGATTCTCTGTAATCTTCTGGGGTGTATTTCATGTCCAATTGAAAAGTGGAAAACAAAAAATTATGGTTAAGGTACAGCCAGTACATATTTATTTAATGCATAGATCAAATGACAACTGACTAACAGAGAGAAAAAAAAGAAGCATTAAAACAATCTATACTTCCAAGCTGGAAATTTACAGACACTGCAACTTTTGAGTTTGAGATCGCCTGGGTGTTTGATTCTAGTGAGAGACGAGGTTTACCTCATTGATGTATCTAGCTAGCCACTGCTCTGGACATTTAAAAATCAACTTTGAGTGGGAAACAGGAAATTGTGTCATTGTTCTTAAACTTAAACCTTGATTTGATAATCTCAATAAATTACTTTAATAAAATTGGAATGCTGAAGTCTGTCAGTTTTGTGGACCCTGATAACATCTTTGGAAACCGAAACCTTTTATAGATCCTGATGTCCAAAAAGCCACCAGTTCTGTATGTGCGTGATCATGTTTTAATACTGTACAGTTATCCCACTTAAACAATCTTTTTTTTTCAGAACAACTAGGAATGAAATAGGAGAAACAAAATGAATTTCTATTGTTCTAAAGTGCTTTGTTTAATACAGGTTTTGGAAGAGTTGTCTTGCTGTGTTATGGTTGTAAGTGGCCTCTGATACGGAAAGGACAGCAAACTGTAGACATATGTTATATTAAATTGCCCTCACTTGTCAGGTCCTGGAAACCCACATGTTTTATTGCAGATGCCGCTATAATACCACGTTACAAATTGACTAAGCATACTTATTATTATCCTATTTTATTTTAGTTATTTCCCATTGCGCAGTCTGTGCAAACAATGTCTAGGTCCCAACTTCAGCTTGTACATACTCTAAGAGCCAGCATTGATACTGTTTTATCTATATATAAAGTTTTAAAAACATGAACCATCTGTGTATTAGGCTGGGGTTGTTGGGTGTGGGTATAGGTTGGAAGCTGTGGTTGGTAGTGAGGAACCTGCCAGGGTGGGTCCAACGCTAGCTGGGCCAGGTTCTCCCTTAGCACCGGGTTCTCCTTGGTTTCCCTGAGCACCAGGTTCGCCATTGTTATGCTTAGGTCCACGGGAACCTCCGGGGCCTTGAGGTCCAGGAGCACCACAGGCACCAGGGAAGCCAGGGGCACCAGCAATACCAGTGGGGCCAGCTTGACTGGGAGAACCAGGTTCACCACGAGCACCTTGGGGTGAACCCCTGCTATCCACAATTAAAACAGTGCTGAAGTTACCACCTCTACAAAAGTTAGACCATTTGATCAAATCTTCTATCTCTGCCTACAAAACATTTCTGATTTAATCTCCTATCACCTCCCAAATGTCCTTGTCTTGCCTGCTTAAGATCACAATCCTTTGTGACAGATACAACATACTTTTCCCTCCTTCTTTATATCAAAACAACCTGCTGTATCTTTCTCATGAATCTTCCCAAGAAATTCAGTTGGGGTCAAAGAGGGCCAGTCACAGACCAACAGCTTAACCAAAAGTGAACAAGGAGGAAGCATATTCCATATGCAGGTCGAGATTACCTAACTCACACCCCCTCTTTGTGTACACCTCTTTGTGTACCATACAGATATAATATTAATAAGCTTTTGAAGATTTATTGTATATGTATAGCAAGGTTGTCTAGGGGTGTATACATAAACAGTGAAAGCAGAGTCTTCATATAGGGTTTGCAATACTGACAGTCTGGGTCATAGGTGTAATGCAGACATGCGATTATGTACTTTTCCATTGTCAGAATACATTGAAAACACTAATATATTGCAAATATTAAAATCATATTGCAGCTGTTTCCTATACCTGCAAGGATATGGTTGTAATACTTCAATTGAGTTCAAATTGAGTATCAAAAGTCTAACCACAAAAACTAAATTTTATATGCTTATCAAAAATGAGTTTAACCCCTTAGCGAGTTAATAGGGTGACCTCTTCCCATAGTATGGTTCCTTTTATAATTATTATATTATTTATTCTCTTCTGGGTCTGCAAAATGCTTCCAATATACCAATACAAATATAATACAGTAGTTTAGAATTGCCTCAAAAGAATTTATCTGATCTCTATTAAAAATACCATTTCATCATTTTGCTGTAATCAATGAAGCATACTAGATGAATCTTAATCTTGGAAAAAAACTATCCTATACATCCATATTTTTTCTTGTTATATAACCATATAACATAACAATTGTTTATGTTAAATATAACAAATTTTTATTTTTATTTGACTTAAATAATGCAATGCACTTTAAAAGTAGAGTTAACTCTAAATACTCCCCTAACAATACGGAGAGAGAGAGAGAGCCATTTAAAATTGGAAATGTGGATCCACGGTTTTGAAAAGCAGATGATATTTTTTAATTTTTTTTTCTTTCCCATGGGCCCCTTTCTGATCAGCGTTTTTTAATCTGTTCTAAAAAGACACTAAAGGCTTGCGTTAATGACATGCAAATATTTTTTAAATATTTAAATATTCTTCATTCTCGTAAAATCACACATCATCTTATAACAGAAAACACAGCAAATGTAGCAGATATCCAGCAGGCATGCCAATACAAAAAGCTTATTCATGGACAGGCAATTAACCTAATCCAAAATAAATTAATAAACGTCACACTCTGTGTCCCTCAAAAGAAACACAGACATAATGTAGGTTCCCATGTTTGTGCATTATGCATGTCTGCAAACTATGCAAGCAGTACTGCTTTAAGATTAGACCAAAGAACCTGGCAATTGGACAGGAAAGTCGAATTTTGGCAAGAAGTCCATTATTGCAACAGAATTTTGGAAACCAGCTAAAACTTACAAAAACAGACTCCTCCCCCCCTTTTTTTTAAGACTACAACTCATATTGCTCTTGGACTAGTATTCAATAAAAAATCAGTTATTTAATAGATTATGACGCTGCCATTTCCATCTGTATCAATACTGAGACAAACTTATTCAAATATAATTTAAAATAACACGGCAAAATACCCATTAACATACATGACAATTAAAGTGCATACTTCAAAATGAGTAACCAAAACACACATTTATCACAATCACCATTTACACAGAATAAACTTTTAACAGCTGTATTCAGAACATATTTTCGTAAGGTATACCAATTTTAGTTTGTATCAAATTTATTTAAGAGTTTCTTTTTAAAGAAGGGATCCCATACGTCCATATAACACGTTTGGCTTAAACATTTGTATAACACGTGCATTAACCAGTTGCAACATATGTACCCTGTCAATAGAATTTCTCTCTTATACGCTTATAGAACATTTGGACCAGATTACACAGACATGGTATCACCTGCATTTGTCAGACCTCTCAAAGACTCAAAATATTTATACTACTCCATGTTAAAGGCATGGCAAAATTTTGACCGGTCAATTTGAGTTCCCAAAAGTCATAACAACACAGGTAAAAACCATTGTCCATGGTATTCTGATCCTACATTACATGACCAAAATGTCAAACCCACTTCTGCACAGTTTTGGTCACAATCAATAAAATCTCAGCATCCCCATACAACAATTGTAAATTTCGCTCTCTAATTTATAAACATCTACATTTACAACATAAATTCTCTGCAACAAACACACAGGGCAAAAAGAATGTGGAGTTTGACATTTTGAATGAAGTGACTTTTTGTCCCAATATTAAAATTCCTTTAATGCTTACATATTACCGTGTTCAGCTTTATTAGTACTGCTAATGCAGGGACAACCTGGTGGTGTCAGCGGTGGTGTCATACATGGAATAGCTAATAATAATTAGATATTGTGAAATAAACCACCCAAAAATTTTTTTTATCTTACACCAAACCTCACTCATAATTCTAAAGAAGAACTGCCATGTCATTGGCATAAGCTTTATATAAAAAAAACAAAAAACCTCTTACGTGTAGCACTGGAATTTCTTTGAAAGTCTAATACAATCAAAATATTTACATTCTATGGAGAATCTTGCAGTACTGCAGGATTTCATGTACACTTTGGAACTTTTGTGCATGTGCAAGAGTTCCAAACGAAAATGATCCTTCCTGGTAGCATCAACTATTTCACATGCATAAAATCCCATGTCTAGATATAACACTGGAGAACACTAAAACCATAAAAATAATTAGTAAGTATAATGTATTAATAAAGCATCAGTAGATTTTGATACTTTAAAATAAACATAAAGTATTATAGTGATAGTATACATATATTATCAATTAAAAAATATATATTGCATTTGGTATGCACCATTCAAAAAGTAAATTAATTTTCTTGTATAATTATGTACAAAATTGAAAAATTAAATTGCTTCCATTTGGCAAGAATTTTTTTAAGTTAACACGCAGCATCCAGGTGGCCAAATTAATCTTTTCGTGCCATAAACATGCAGGTGGTTTCTAATTTAGGAAATACAGTCACCAATATAATTTGGCAGCCATAAATGTCAGGTCAGATCTGTTGTCAAATTATATTGTTACATTGTTTTGGCTGGTGCTACGCTGATGCAAATGCAATGTAATCAAAATGTCACAGGAAGTGAAAATATGTTTTCATAAGCCGTATCCTTGTAAAAATAGAGAGATGTACATTTCGTTCCAAAAATATTATAACCATTTCAATAAACTCAACAGATTTGTGATTTCTTATCAGCTATTTTTTGAGGAAACAAATATTTGTAAGTGAAACATTCCTGCCAGCTGCTGGTTTCAAAACAATTGCAAAGTCCCATAAATGAGTCATCTTGGATGGAACATAATGGATCATTATAAGGTAGAAGAGAAATAGAATAGTATTAAAGAGTGACAATGGTTAATTGTCTAAATCAATTGGCTGTACAAATGTATCTTCAATGCAATTCAGATGCAAATCTTTCTAAGCAAATCTTCAGTATTTCCTCTTATGTTGCTCTTTTTTGCTAAACTTGTTTCATTAAAAAAGAACTAGATGCTTCATTTTCAGACTTACCTTTATAAATAAATAATCAATCCAAATATTAGTTAAAAGTAGTGATGCTTTGTGTAAGTATAATGCATTTTTAATGAACAGAAATAAATATATTCATATTGCAGAAAATACAGAGTTCTGCTAGTTATTTTAACTGTTAGTTTATTAAAATTGAATAATGATTGTCCACCTTATTATCAACACCAACCCTCCTCCAAAATAATATATTATATATTGTCCATAAAAACATTAGGATTTCTGTTTGGTGACATCAGATTGAGCAAGATCAGCCTAGGCAATTTCTATGTTACATCTAAATACCGATAACTCTAAGCATCAAAACAACTTTAGCTTAATTAATCAGTTAGAGTGTATAGATAATACCCTTACAGTCTCACTCTTTAGTTCTTTGCCATTTAGGAGTTAAACCACTTTTGTTTTTGTTTATACAGCCTTAGCCACACCTTAACTGGCTGTGACACACACAGGCCCCTTGAAAAAAATGGCTTAATTAGTGTGGCTGATGACAGCACAGTGTGACAAACGTTCCTTCCCACAAACATTTGCCATGAACTTCTGGAGGAGTGTGGAAGCTGGCCTCCTGCCCACCGACTATGGTGCAGCTCTGAGACACTGTTCAGGAGTTACCCTGCAAAGGTCGCCATTAGCAGCTTTCTCTGGGTGCCCCTGGTTCGGCACTTTCCCTTCATTCGAATGGAACCGAATGCTAGCTCTCTGGCGGCCGTTCGCATTAACCAAACCCATGAATTGTCCTCAGTGATACTTAGCCGTGACCGATATGGAACTCATTTCAGAATTAGGACTTTGTACTAAACCGCGAATGTTATGGAAATATTTTCGGCATGAGGTGACCGTGCGGTTCCCAGATGACTTGGTCCAGGGTTTTGAACCACTTTTCAACCCACCAGGAGAGTGCTTTTTGGAGGGAAGATGCTTGAGACTAAGGGGAACAAACACTATCTGAGAGTCAGACAGAGCATCCAGTATTTCAGATGCAGGAGCTCCCGAAAGTTGTCCAGCAAAAGCACCATACACCCTGGAACTATTTTGGGCATAGGACCACGTTTGCGGCCGGTCAGAACTTGAACACGGGCCATTTCCCCTGCACTGCAAAGATCTGAGCATTCTTTGGAGAACATTGGCGCTCAGATCAGAGCTATTTGGGGATGTATAATATGTGAGGTTATTGTATGTTTTTATGATATTTTGGGATACTTTTATGTTTTTATGTTTTGTTTTGGGCTCTCTGTTCCTGGGAGATAATTAGCTTACCGGTCTTTAACTCAATTATCTCCCATGCCCAGAGATTACTGGGAGGGGCTTGTGTTGAATGCAATGGAGACCCATTGCTGGGGTCTGTGCATAAAAGTCAGAGTTTGGCTCATTAAAATCAGTTGTACTCCCAGAACTATGTGTTGTCTAGTTACTGGGAGGGGAAAGGGCTAATCACTGCTCAACACCTTGTTCCAGCTCATGGAGAATTTAGCAGGGAAAGTCCTTTTAAGGACTACAGCTCCAAGGACTCATACACTCTAGGGATCATAAATATTATTAGAGACTTCCCTGATCACAATGCCGTGAAAAAACAACTGTAATCTGAGAAACTCTAATATCAGAATGTGTCAGAGTGTATCAAATAACTGTGGCAAATTCCTCCATAACAAAATAACAAAAGTAACTAACAGAGGGGTGACCTCACCTAAACAGTGGGATATTTTATATTAAAACCAAAAGCAATATAGTAGATGTGCCACAGTAATATAGAAAACAATGAGGATAAGAAACTTGCAGGTTATAAAAATATTCTATTAAAGATCGGTATAATAGCAAACTAACTTGATCATGGTGTGCAGTAAAGTATCAAGTAAGTGGAATGACCAGCGATCTCGACCGCTTCGCCATTGCCTGGAATGATACTAGGAGTTCAAGAGCACTCATGTAGTGACAGGTCGCTATCGGACAAACACACCAGGACTGGAGCTGTGGGAGCACACAGAACTAGAATCACATTGTGAGCCGTGGCCGGTAACTTCAAAAAACAGGACTAGAAAGTCTACGTGTGGTCTCCCCCCATATGAGGCTCATACAGGCTTCAGCAGACTATTAACATAGTCAGGAGACAAGACATTCTAAAATAAATAGTGTGCAATAAGGGAAACTGAAACAAGTAGACTTATATTGAGGAAGTGTGTGTGTCACAGCCAGGGGACGTGTGGCTAGAACTGTATAAACAAAGATTTTTAACTCCTAAATGGCAGAGAATTGAGAAGTGAGACAATTTTATAACTCAACTTTATTTTAAAGTTGTGTTTGTGCTTTAAGTGTCCCTTTAACTATTTTGTAATTTTTAAATAATGTGTTCTGCATTTTTTAAGCTAATTTTGTTCATGAAAACTAGTGCTCAAAGTTGTGCCTTTTATTCAAATTCTGAAATTCCCCTGTATAGATTTTGTTTTTTGCACTGTAGTACAGTTCAATGTCAATTCATTTTGTTAAAGTAACGTAAAGAGTTTTAGACTTTAGAAAAATAAACTTTTCTAAAATTAGAATATGTGTAAAGGAGTCATTATCAGACTGGAGCAGTTTAAATGGAGATCAAGAGAAATGGGGTTATTTAAAAGTTGCAATGCTGAAGGCAACAGAAAATTGCATTAGGCTTGTCAATAAAAGCAAACAAATTAAGAAACCACTGTGGTACTCTGCAGATGTGGCCAGAATAGTAAAAAACTAAAAGTTAGCATTTAGTAAGTATATATATATTAAAAAAATACAGAGTGAGGAAGATAGACAGAACTATAAGATTAGGTAGAAAGAGGCCAAGCAAGTTATAAGAGCTTCCAAATTGCACACAGAAGAGAAAATAGCACAGTCAGTAAAAAAAAGGGGACAAAGGATTTTTTTGATATCTAAATGAGAAAAGGTAAGTAAAACAAGGATTAGTTAGATTAAAAAAAAAGAAGGAAGGTATGTAGAAGAGGATAAAGTTCTAGCTGACTGCCTCAATTAATATTTTCTTCAGTATTTACAGATGAAAATTAAGGACAGAGGCTTCAGTTAGGAAAAATGACTAATGAGTAATTTATTACATGTGAGTTTACAGAGGAAGTTCTATTTCAACTGTCAACTGTCAAAAGTCAAGACAAATAAGTAAATGGGACCTGATGGAATACACCCAACGTTATTAATAGAGCTTAGTGGTGTACTAGCAAATCCATTAATGGATTTATTTAACCAATCACTGTTAACAGGAATAGTCCCAGAAGATTGGAAGTTAGTGAATGTCGTGCCCATTCACAAGAAAGGCAGTATGGAGGAGTTGGGCAACTATAGGCCAATAAGCCTTACTTAAGTAGTGGGGAAAGTAATAAAAAACATGTTAAAGGAAAGGATTGTTGAACATCTAACATCACATGGATTTCAAGATCAGAGACTTATTGATATTTTTGATTGGTTAACTAAAATAATAGATCAGGGTGGTGCAGTAGACACTGCTTACCTAGATTTCAGTAAGGCTCTTGACACTGTTGCACATAGAAGGCTTATCAATAAACTGCAATCTTTAAGTCTGGATTCCAATATTGTTGAATGGGTAAGGCAGTGGCTGAGTGACAGGAAACAGAGGGTTGTAGTCAATGGAGTGTAGATACGAATATCCATTTCACTATTTATCCTAGCTGTTCATATAAGGGTTAATTTGAACCAAGAATAAATTTGGAATTCTATCTCCGATTCTCAGAAATAAATTTATCTAAAACCTTGTTACGGGAAAAGAACTGATTTCGAAATGTTCTTGTTAATTGTCCAAGATTTTGGTATTTGTAAATATCAGTTTTTTATCAAATATACGTGCGTTATATAACATAGGATAACGAGAAACAGCTGCTCATAACTTGTGAAAAACAATTTATGTCATTGTCATCATTGTCACGCCCATATGCTCATTTTTCCCCCTCCCATCCTGCTATGAAAACGGGGTATAAATATAACTGACATGTGACAAGACCAATCTCGCCACATTGCATTGGAGAAGCCTGGTTGCTCGCCTGCTGCCTTTGGACTATGGCCCCCATGTTAAAAGACTTTTTTTCGCCTGCAGAAAAGCTGTATTCGTGCTTTTCTACCAGTTGTTCGGTAGATTCAATCTACCGAACAACCGCACGAATGAATAGACCACCTGGGAGCTGGAGTGTGCCGGCAATTAACCTCCCTGAAGCTGCGGTTAACCGCAGCTTAATTGACAATTACTGGGTGGTCGCAGTTACACCTAGCCGCCACACGATGGCGGTGTTATGGAAGCTCCCCGGGTAGCCAGCGCTTGTTCTACCCAGCGGCAGGACACCAAAAGCGGACACTTTTTTTTTACAAGCCCCGCTGAGGCTGGAAGTCTACAAACCCGTTCGGGAACCGAACAACAGATCATTCGGGACTTTTAGTGCTGCAATTGTATTCGGTGTGCAAGTACCCAGATAGCCTGCCATGGAGCCTGTTCGTGGAATTAAAGACTTTGGCTCCATGGCGATTAAACTGTATTCGTGTGGTCTGAGCGCCATTCGTTTAATAATGTGCGCTCAGACCTGAGCTATCTGGGGATATGTTAAATGTATAGTTTTAATGTAATGTGTCTTACCTGGTGTATTTTAACAGTAATGCTTGTTTTAGTATCCCCACATGCATAATGGCGATTTGCCTTTGTCTTGGGAGATAATTGAATTACTTCTCAATTATCTCCCAGGGCAGAGGGGAGGAAGCCAGGATGCATTGTGGGAATATAATGTGACTGTGTGTCCTATTTGTCTGCTTGTCTGTCCCTTGTCACAGTCTCCATTTGGTCCCCTAGGGGAGTGTCCACCAGGTGGGAGACCTGCATAAATACTGGGCAGGTAGCCCTCATTAAACAGACCACTGCTTGACCCTCAACATGGAGCCTTGTCTCGTCTTTGGGGGGATTTACTGAATGCTGATAGAGACTGATTGCTAGGAGTGTAAGCCGCTTGGATGCTTTTCCTATTCGTCTGCTAGCAGCGATTCGTATGGTTCCTGTTTGTGTGTTTGGAGTGCTATATTGGATGCCGTTCGGGAGTTTGGAGCATTCACTTATTGGCGGTTCGTGTGTTTGGTGTTCTGCAGTAGCTGTGCCTGCATCTCTGGAAAGGGGGCCGATCGCCTAAATGGTTTTTACCCCTTTTGTGCAAAATGGTCCGTTACATGACGTATGAATAAAATTTGAATTGGTTATTGAAGACGTCTCTACTATTCATTTCCAATTTCCAGAGCTCTGAATGAGTTGGCAAATATCCATCATCCACAAAGGGCCTCGGCTGATTTTATTCCCAACAAATTGGTGTCAAAAGTTTTGGGTTGCAATTGGACGGAATGGAAATAACAGGTAAGGGGATAGTGTGTGTAAAGACCTTCTTCTTTACCTGCTTTTCTCATCCTCCACACTTTGCATACATAATATATATATATATTTTTTTAAATTCTTTATTTTATTTGTGCATAGAGTGAACAATCAGATTTGCACTGCCACAGCGGCTGGTACAAGCAAATATGTAGACATACAATAACATTAGTATGGCATAGAAAAACATTGCACGTTTTTTGTTTTTTGTTATAATCTGAACATGAAAACAAGTTTAGTGTTAAACAGGCTGGTACGATTTGACATGCTGATAAACTGGGTAAGTAGTTGCTTGCCTATGTACGAAAAATAAATACATTTTTAAAGGGGATTTTCACTACATAATGTCTTTGGTAGACATGGCATTTTTTTTAAGTCTTAGGGAGACTTCTATTACTCCTTGGGTTGGAGGAAACCCTTTGGCAGGCAGTATTGTGCTCAATTGTCTATGGTAGACAATTCCTCTTTGGTAGAGGTTCACCTTTGGCAGGTGGTAAAAAGATTTTCAAGCCTCTGGCAGGCTGTCATGTAATGTAATGTACATGTATATGTGGGTTTTGCAGACTAAAATGGTTTAAAATAAAAATTATTTTATTAAAAAAATATATTTTAAATTAAAAAAATGGGGTTAAAAGGGAATATTGTTTAAACCCTGTATGATGGATGTTTGGCATTACTCCAGCTTGCTACTTTATGTGCTATTTTATGTAACTGTGCAACTCTGATTTTTAGCATAAAGTCTTAATTGAGGGAATGTCAAAAGTACATGTAAAGGTGATGATGAATAAGAGAAAATTATTATTTAAGGGGGGCTACAAATTCTAGAACTAACATGATTTCTCTGCATGTATGTTTGTTTGCATAATGAGCCCTTTATTTTTATACTTGGACAAAAGAACTATAAGCCCATTACACTTTTTCATGATAATGGGATGTATGATTGTATGATGAGCCCTTTATTTCATATTGGGACAAAAAGTCACTTCATTCAAAACGTCAAACACCACATTTTTTCTGCCCTGTGTGTTTGTTGCAGAGAATTTATGTTGTAAATGTAGATGTTTATAAATTAGAGAGCGAAATTTACAATTGTTGTATGGGGATGCTGAGATTTTATTGATTGTGACCCAAACTGTGCAGAAGTGGGTTTGAAATTTTGGTCATGGAATGTAGGATCAGAAAACCATGGACAAAGGTTTTTACCTGTGTTGTTATGACTTTTGGGAACTCAAATTGACCGGTCAAAATTTTGCCATGCCTTTAACATGGAGTAGTATAAATATTTCGAGTCTTTGAGAGTTCTGACAAATGCAGGTGATACCATGTCTGTGTGATCTGGTCCAAATGTTCTATAAGCGTATAAGAGAGAAATTCTATTGACAGGGTACATATGTTGCAACTTGTTAATGCAAGTGTTATACAAATGTTTAAGTCAAACATGTTATATGGACGTATGGGATCCCTTCTTTAAAAAGAAACTCTTAAATAAATTTGATACAAACTAAAATTGGTATACCTTACAAAAATATGTTCTGAATACAGCTGTTAAAAGATTATTCTGTGTAAATGGTGATTTTGATAAATGTGTGTTTTGGTTACTCATTTTGAAGTATGCAGTTTAATTGTCATGTATGTTAATGGATATTTTGCTGTGTTATTTTAAATTATATTTGAATAAGTTTGTCTCAGTATTGATACAGATGGAAATGGCAGCGTCATAATTTATTAAATAACTGATTTATTATTGAATACTAGTCCAAGAGCAATATGAGCTGTAGTCTTAAGAAAAAAAAGGGGGAGGCTGTTTTTGTAAGTGTTATCTAATTTCCAAAATTCTGTTGCAATAATGGACTTCTTGCCAAAATTCGACTTTCCTGTCCAGTTGCCAGGTTCTCTGATCTAATCTTAAGGCAGTACTGCTTGCATAGTTTGCAGAAATGTATAATGCACAAACATGGGAACCAACATTATGTCTGTGTTTCTTTTGAGGGACACAGAGTGTGACATTTATTAATTTATTTTAGATTGAGTTAATTGCCTGTCCATGAATATGCTTTTTGTATTGGCATGTCTGCTGGATATCTACTACATTTGTTGTGTTTTGTGTTATAAGATGACATGTGTGATATAACAATGAGTATGAAGAATATTTAAAGAATATTTGCACGTCATTAACGCAAGCCTTTAGTGTCTTTTTACAACAGATTAAAAAACTCTGAGAAGCCGACAAGAAAGGGGACCCTGGGAAATAAAAGAAAAAAATCATCAGCTTTTCAAAATCGTGGATCCACGTTTCCAATTTTAAATGGCTCTCTCTCTCCGTATTATTAGGACAGTATTTAGAGTTAACTCTACTTTTAAAGTGCATTGCATTATTTAAGTCAAATAAAAATAACAATTTGTTATCTTTAACATAAACAATTGTTATGTTATATGGTTATATAAAAAGAAAAATTAATGGATGTATAGGATAGGTTTTTTCCAAGATTAAGATTCATCTAGTATGCCTCATTGATTATAGCAAAATTATGAAATGGTATTTTTAATAGAGATCAGACAATTTCTTTTGAGGCAATTCTAAACTACTGTATTATATTTGTATTGGTATATTGAAAGCATTTTGCAGACCCAGAAGAGAATAAATAATATAATAATTATAAAAGGAACCATACTATGGGAAGAGGTCACCCTATTAACTCGCTAAGGGGATAAACTCATTTTTGATAAGAATATAAAATTTAGTTTTTGTGGTTAGACTTTTGATAGTCAATTTGAACTCAGTTGAAGTATTACAACCATATCCTTGCAGGTATAGGAAACAGCTGCAATATGATTTTAATATTTGCAATATATTAGTGTTTTCAATGTATTCTGACAATGGAAAAGTACCTAACCGCATGTCTGCAATACATCTATGACCCAGACTGTCAGTATTGCAAACCCTATATGAAGACTCTGCTTTCACTGTTTATGTATACACCCCTATACAACCGTGCTATACATATACAATAAATTTTCAAAAGCTTATTAATATTATATCTGTGTGGTACACAAAGAGGGGAACACAAAGAGGGTTTTGTGAGTTAGGTAATCTCGACCTGCATATGGAATATGCTTCCTCCTTGTTCACTTTTGGTCAAACTGTTAGTCTGTGCCTGGCCCTCTTTGACCCCAACTGAATTTCTTGGGAAGATTCATGAGAAAGATACGGCAAGTTGTTTGGTATAAAGAAAGAAGGAAACGAGTATGTTGAGTCAATCACAGGGTTTACAGCATTGTGACCCTAAGCAGGCGAGACAAATACATTTGGGAGGTGATAGGAGATTGAATCAGAAAAGTTTCAGAGGCAGAGGTAGAGGATTTGATCAAAGGGTCTAACTTTTGTAGAGGTGGCAACTTCAGCACTGTTTTAATTGTGGATAGCAGGGGTTCACCCCAAGGTGCTCGTGGTGAACCAGGTTCTCCCGGTCAAGCTGGCCCCACTGGTACTCCTGGTATTGCTGGCTTCCCTGGTGCCTGTGGTGCTCCTGGACCTTTAAGGCCCCGGAGGTTCCTGTGGACCTAAGGGTAACAATGGTGAACCTGGTGCTCAAGGAAACAAAGGAGAACTCGGTGCTAAGGGAGAACCTGATCCAGCTGGCGTTCAAGAACCCACCCTGACAGGTTCCTCAATACCAACCACAGCTTCCAACCTATACCCACACCCAACAACCCCAGCCTAATACACAGATGGTTCATGTTTTTAATACTTTATATATAGTTTTGATAGATAAAACAGTATTAATGCTGGCTCTTAGAGGATGTACAAACTGAAGTTGGGACCTAGACGTTGTTTGCATAGGCTGCGCACTGTGAAATAACTAAAATAAAATAGGATAATAAGTATGCTTAGTCAATTTGTAACGTGGTATCCTAGAGGCATCTGCAATAAAATAAGTGAGTTTCCAAGACCTGACAAGTGAGGGCAACTTAATATAACATATGTCTACAATTTGCTGCCCCTTCCTTATCAGAGGCCATTTGCAACCTTAACACAGCAAGACAACTCTTCCGAAACCTGTATTAAACAAAGCACTTTAGAATAATAGTAATACATTTTGTTTCTCCTATTTCATTCCTAGTTGTTCTGAAAAAAAATATTGTTTAAGTGGGATAACTGTACAGTATTAAAACATGATCACATACATACAGAACTGGTGGCTTTTTGGACATCGAGATCTATAAAAGGTTTCGGTTTAAAAAAAAAATGTTATCGGGGTCCACAAAATTTTTAGACTTCAGCATTCCAATTTTATTAAAGTAATTAATTGAGATTATCAAATCAAGGTTTAAGTTTAAGAACAGCATTTTATTGGGAATTATTCCAATATGTATATGTTAGTGTATATGTTAGTGTTTTAGTACTCAACAAACATTTATATAGAATGAGTGCTTCTCTCATCCATACAAAGGCATTCTAAAGGGAAATTATGTATTAAAATTTTATAAAGGACAAATTCAATGAAATATAAGCAACAATGAGAGAAGTACATGTTACACAAGTTAAGGGTTTAACTTTAGTCTCTAATTTGAGTTTAGCCTAGATAATTAATTTATTGATGTCGTACTGATCCTTGTGTTTGTATGATTATAGAGTCCGTACTGGAGTATTTGTGCTGTCTGATATTTGGGACTACACACCAATCTCTCTGGCTGACCTACCTGTCTACCTACCTTTTTTGCAATTAAATCTGTTTGGTCAAAATCCATGCTGGCCATAGAAACTGAGATGCTTACTTATGAGGACATAAACTAACTTGGAAAGTCCTGAAGGTGCAGTGCTGTCTAATGCCGCTATTTCTGTATTACCCTTTCAACAATTGGGGTGTTGCACAGAGCATTGTGGTGAACATCCAGCAAACCGAAGAATTAAGAACCATGTGGAAGCTGACATTGTCTTGTTGTCAGCCATATTGCTACCCTTAGCTATGTTATGGTGTCTAAGATTATTGAACAAAGTTTATGGTGTCTAAGATTCTTTATACTTCTCCTTGAAATACTTATTCTATTTTTCTGCATTATGTTGGACTATTGAACTATTTTGTTATTTTTATTTTTGTAGAGTTAGCCGGAGAGAGAGGAAGTGTTAGCTTACTCAGGCTTGGATGCACTATGTGTGACATTGATGTATGTTAAGTGTACCAAGGATGGATT
>OW240913.1:106900778-107050393 GCA_933207985.1 Pelobates cultripes
ACACCACCCTAAGGTGTATGTAAGAGAAGGGTATGTCTGTAAACAGTGGTGGAGCAGCAGTTTATTAATCTATTTTTAGTAATGTTATTATTTTACAATTGTGATTGGTGCACTCTCAAGAAAATCTTAGGTGGGGATCATACCACCAACGCTGTCAACATAGAGCAGTGAGCCTGCTCTACACCTGTGAGTACCACCATTTTTATATTTTATGCAACTACCATTGTTTTATTGTGAGCACTATTTGTGGCTATTTTTATTTCTCCTATGAGCACCTAGACAAGTACCAGCGAGACCAACCTTCACCATATCCCAATAATGGGGATTACACCACTATAGGCGATCCACACTAGAGCTGGCCTAAGCTCCAGTATATGTGAGTGCATTACCATTATTACTTAAATATGACTTACTGAGTCCTGACATATTGCATCAGGTTATCTTTGTCTCTTCTTCTGCCCACATACGGAGAACAAAGACACCCAGACCTTCCACATCCCCCAAGCGAAAAAGAATCTAGGAACTACAGCTGAACTTACTCTTTTAATAAGAGATATTTTCATATGTGACTGTTTGCACAGTTGGAACAAGACTCATAGTACCTTTATTCTTATTTTACTTCACTTTATTTTATTGTATATGGTGCAGCCCTGTTCTGTCTTTTTTCCTTGTATTATACAGAAACCCAGCATTTAGACACACATAGTCCAGGTAAGGTAGGACAGTATGATAGAGACATGATCTCTGTTAACAGGGGTTCAGCCAACATCGTTAGTATGCCTTGATAGTAGGTCTGTCTCCAAACCATATTGGAGGTCACCTCTTGCTTTCTCACGGCCCCAAAGTAGCAACAAGGCCGCGTGCATGTTGGTCATGGAAGGCCTGCTAATGTCGGAGTCCACATTCTAGAGTTGTAAGAGGGACCTGTGTCGCCCGTCGAAGAGCTCTTCCTCTCCACTTGGTCCAGACACTTTCTCTGAGGCACTTCAGCCATTGCAGTGCCTTCTGGTATTTCGGGCAGTAATGGTCACGTACCTCTGAACAGGCCTCTAGCCTGGCACAGTAGTGTCGAATCGCTGCGTCATCCATGTTCTCTGGTTGTACAGGAGAGGTGTGGGAGGAAAACCTGTTTTGTATGCACCTCCAAAATGCCTTGCAGATCTGGATGTTGACCATTTTTTATAGCCAAATAATATTTTTAATATTTACTAAATAAAGAATTGTGTAGCAATCACAAGGGAACTGCAAATTTTAAGTCAAAATAATCTAATTGGAAATATTCACCAAGTTAGTTATTACAGTTCAGTTGGGTTTACCGTTTATTTGACAATTCCATTGTCAGTTTTACATTATTCCCAATTTAATAAATTAGCCCAATGAAGTATAATGCATATTTGTAAAGTTTATTGTAATGTAATATTAAATGAGAGCAGTAGGGCAGTTCTGAGTTCTGCAGTTATCACATTTGTGTAAGGAAACAGCTACAAAACAAGCAAAACCCATGAGAATATTAACTAAGCAAATTGTTTTACAGTAAGCAAGAATTGCTCTTCTTGAACTTCTTGTAGAATAGTCTCAAGGGGTACTGTTCTCATTACTGTGGCCTTTGGAATGCTTTTTTGGCAAACTTTTAATGTCCTTGATTTGCTGACTATGATTGAGGCAAGGCAAGCTGTGATCTGTACTGCCAATTATACTCTGTTTACACCTAAACATGGTCAACCTGTCACTTTGATTAGTTTATAAAAAATAATGTCACTAAATCATGTTAAATCATAGATTAATATAAAATGGGTTACATAATACAGATCTACTATAGAAAATTAAGTTTTATCTAATCCTTCTAAATTTGTAACTTTGATCAAATTGCACCAGAGTGCTATATGGACTTTGTAATTGCTCTGTACATTTTTGCACATTTATTTACAAATGCTAGGTAATATTTAAACGTTTGCATTTTTTAAGCATGCATAATTTCATCTATGTACAGTACTATACTTAAAAATAACTGTATAGTTATCATTTTAATTTATGACTTGTTAATTATTTTACATTTTAAATACATTTACTGAAAACCTTTTTGATAAGCATATAACGATCAGCAAGAAGTAACCCCTTGCCTCTGTGAAGAATCATGGAAATCAGAGCTGTCAATCATCATTTTTCTTCTTGAGTTTCCAACCACTTATTTTTCGTAGATTCAAAATTGTGATTGACTGTTTTAAACGCACACTAAGATACTTTGCTTAAAATGTATATTTAATCTTAACATAACTCAAACATTGTCCAGAATGTTTATGTGCCTCATTTAATTTACAATACATAACCCTTATTCATGCTTGCTATTCACATCACCTTATGAGGGTAATTCACTAAAGTCTGAATGGCTCTGTACCGAATGGAACAAAACCATCTTTTTTCACAGGGGACCATTCAGAAAGCACAATCTGGGCATTACGCTATTTAAAAGGATTTTGCAAAACCTGTCTCTGTACCGAATGGAACAAAACCATCTTTTTTCACAGGGGACCATTCACAAAGCACAATCTGGGCATTACGCTATTTAAAAGGATTTTGCAAAACCTGTCTCAGAACGAGCCTGAATATGGGTCAAATTTCAGCCAGACCAAATGTTGCCAGATGACAGAAATCTTGACTCCTTAACTAGTAAAATAAATGACCCCAATATTAGTATAAGGGAGGTGTACAACTTTCCTTGTGCCCCTACTTGCCATTTGGTGGGTAGAGGCATATCTACTAAACAATGCACAACACATGTACAGGCCCATCTGAAGTTTGCCAATGAATATCTGAATGATTCAGAGGAGAACTGGGTGAAGGTGTTGTGGTCAGATGAGACCAAAATTGATCTCTTTGGCATCAACTCAACTCACCGTGTTTGGAGGAGGAGGAATGCTGCCTCTGACCCCAAGAACACCATCCCCACCCTCAAACATGGAGGTGGAAACATTATGCTTTGGGGGTGTTTTTATGCTAAGGGGACAGGACAACTGCACTGCATCAAAGGGACAATGGACAGGGCCATGTACTATCAAATTTTGGGTGAGATCCTCCTTCCCTCAGCCAGGGCATTGAAAATGCGTCATGGATGGGTAATCCAGCATGACAACGACCCAAAACACACAGCCAAGGCAACAAAGGAGTAGCTCAAGAACATTAAGGTCCTGTAGTGGCCTTGCCTGTCTCCAGACCTTTTTTCCCATAGAAAATCTGTGGAGGGAGCTGAAGGTTTGAGTTGCCAAATGTCAGCCTTGAACCTTAATGACTTGGACAGGATCTGCAAAAATGAGTAGGGTAAAACTCCTCCTGAGATGTGTGCAAATCTGGTGGCCAACTACAAGAAATGTCTGACCTCTGTGATTGCCAACAAGGGTTTTGCAACCAAATACTAAGTTTAAGGGGTCAAATACTTAATTCACTCATTGACATGCAAATCAATTTATAACTGTTTTTTTTTTTTATTCTTTATTCTTTGTAAGTTTCACAGATATACATAGACATTGCATGTGGTATCATGAGAGAACATTACTTGAACAATTTAACACATGTCTGCATCACTGCACATTTAACATTTTTAATCAGGTTCAATAGGTATCTCAGTGGGGAGAGTTCTTAAGAGTTAGCAAAGCAGGGTATGCACACTGCTAAGGGGGCTGTAGGTATGCGACTGACAGGTAACGTGTTAATACTGCATAAGATACTAATCAGTTTTACATTGAGTTTCGTGGTGACCTATATTACATACTAAACATTATAGTGTAAATCAAGTTGAGGTTTGTTGCTAATTTCAAGTGCGATCTCCGCTCATTTTAAGAGCTTTGTACTAAGAGTCTGCTGAGACTGAGTGCGTGCTTATTTACCTAGATAGATTACATATGTGTATATATATGATTTTATGGAACAATAGCTTAACCAAGATAGTTACTTAAAGGACCACTCTAGGCACCCAGACCACTTCAGCTTAATGAAGTGGTCTGGGTGCCAGGTACCTCTAGGATTAACCCTTTTTTTTATAAACATAGCAGTTTCAGAGAAACTGCTATGTTTATGAGGGTTAATCCAGCCTCCAGAGCCTCTAGTGGCTGTCTCATTGACAGCCGCTAGAGGCGCGAAAGTTCGAGGAAACGCATAAAAAATGCTTCCTATGCGACCGGCTGAATGCGCGCGCGGCTCCTGCCCGCATGCGCATTCAGCCATGACGTCGCGAGCAAGGAGGAGAGGAGGAGTACAGCTCCCCGCCCGGCGCTGGAGAAAGGTAAGTGTTTAACCCCTTCCTCTCTCCAGTGCCCGGCGGGAGGGGGTCCCTGAGGGTGGGGGCACCCTCAGGGCACTATAGTGCCAGGAAAATGAGCATGTTTTCCTGGCACTATAGTGGTCCTTTAAGTAAGTAATTTGCCACCATGCAGGTTGTGGCATACTGGGTTATTGCCTGCAGTAATCAGGGTATTAAAACTGCCATGTACCGTAACCCCAACTGTGGCCTTTGTAGCAGATATGTCCGTTTAATGGTAACCGCAGCCAGGCTGTCTTCTTTTAAGGCTGTCGGTGATGGGTCCTGCGGTGTGTGCCTCAGGTGCCTTCTGTCTTGAGAAGCTGAGGTAGCCATCGGGGGTTGGCATCAGGATTGTTGTTAGTCCGCCTCCTATTCTCCGGCCTGTAAATAATCCTCGCAGGGCACCCCAGAGTCCATTGAGTCCCTGTGACCCGCTGCAGGGGGCAGTGTCCGTGGATCGTCGTGATTCCATTACGGGTGTGGTGCTTTGCAGGCCCCTGTGACCAGGTGCGGGTAGTGGTGTGTGTGATGAAGTCGTCATATGGGGATGACCTTTCTGGGCACTTCCTCTGTGTTGGTCTGTGGTCTGAATTATAGGGAGCTCCGGTGAGGCGTGCTCAGTTAAGGTAAGCACTGCGTCTGCTTCTGTGAGTTGTCTTTGCAGCGTAGGTAAACAGTAGTTGCAGGCTGCCGTTTTCCCTTCTTGGTTACGTTTGTAATCCAGGGGTGTTCATGGCTCTGGCTGTATGTTGTATGAGTTGTGCTTCAGCGCACCTTGCAGGGTTCTTCTCTAGTGGCCTGTAAGTTATGTTCACCCCATTTTGTTGCTGTCAGCGTTAAGGCGCCCAGGAGCACCCCAAATTTGCTTGTTTGCCTGGTTGGGACCGGGATAACCCCCACCTGTCCAGAGGGGGGGTAAACGGGGCTGGGGGGGCCCGGCTGCATTGCGGTTCTCAGTAGCCAGGGCGGAAAGTGAGGCAGCGGCCGTCCGCCACACTCCCCTCCCATGTAGGCCTCAGTCCCCTAGCCCCGGGGCATCTCACCAGGACCCAGATTCACCCAATATCAGGTGCTCCAGCTGCACCGGGACACTCCAGGGCTATATACCATGAACTTCCATGGGGTTCTGAGCCGAGTAAGGTGGGTATTTACCCATTATTAGTTGAATTCCTCAGGAGCCATGGTGACTTGCAGCCTGCTAGCATGGCCGCCCAGCTCCGCCCCCAATTTATAACTTTTTTGACATGCGTTTTTCTGGATTTTTTTTTTCTTTTGTTTTGTTTTGTTCTGTGAAAATACACCTACCATTAAAATTATAAACTGATCATTTCAGTGGGCAAATATTCAAAAACAGCAGGGGATCAAATACTTTTTACAAAGTTTTTAATCCAACATTATTTAATAAAATTTTAAGTAGTATTTTAGTGATGCACATTTTCATTGTAGTATTATCAGGTTTCTTTATGTTGTAATAGACCATGGCAGCAGGAAAAGAGCAAACATGAATATGTTTTGGAGACAATACACAGTCTTAATTCACTAGTTAGACTTGAAGTTGGTTGGCATAGTAGAAGCAGAGAATACATTTAACATATACTCATTATGCAACAAATTGTTTTGTCATGCACTAGTGCCCAATGCTTCTCTACGGGGAATTTTTGAATTGGCCGAGGTGATCTGTAATGGTAAGCTCAGATGGAGGAGGGGCTTCAGCCATGGCAAGACTAGCATGCCTGGCCTAAAGATGAGTACAACTCTTTAACTATTTGAGAAGTGGTCTATAAAATCTTTATAGTTACACTATAGTCACCAGAAAAACTACAGCTTAATGTAGTTGTTCTGGTGTAAACTGCCTGTCCCAGCAGGTATTTAATTTAAACACTGCATTTTCAGAGAAAAGTCAGTGTTTACATTTCTGCCTAGAAAAACCTCTAGTGGTACTCACTCGGACGGCCACTAGAGTGTTTCCTGGGTCAGTCCTACACAATATGCAGCACTGACATTTGGCGTCTCAACGCCCTGCATCAAGGTGCTGAATGTTCCCCATAGAGATACATTGATTTAATGCATCTCTGTGAGGAGATGCTGATTGGCACAGTGTAGCATTTTGCCGTGCATGCACAATAGCCATGGGAACCTGTGCCTCACTGGTGTAAAATCCCCTTTTAAGTTGATTACAGGTGGAGCGGGGACCTAAATAGTGTTATTACAGCTATAGTGACAGGAATACATGTTTATATTGCTAATGTTAGAATTTCCCATAAGGCCAAATTAGCCATACCAAAAACAGATTTTACTGAGTATTTTTCCAAGCTATTTATTTTGGCCTAAATCTTAAAATACAGTTGTAATGCAAAATGAGCTCACATCAATTTGTCTTTAGTGTTATAATGGCTTCAACTTAAACTGTGGGAATAAATAACTAATAGAAACATCAAAATGCTATGAATGATGTATAGTGGAATTGAAGACAGGAGTGTTAGTAATTAAGAAGCAAAATTTAGATTTAGTAATGGGATAAATATAATCCTGCTGCTGATTATATTATATTATATTCAAATTTGCTCAACAATACAGAAATATACCAGCATGCAGTCTGACCTAGGGATAATTACAGCAGCTCTGTACATATAGTATGCATCATAAAAACCAAAGTAAAGTAGGATGAGTCACTTAAAATCATTAAAAGTTGAAAATGTGGATCTTAACTGTCAATGTTAAAAGCATAATTACATCAGTATTTTGCTATCCATATAAACGATATGTGACAAACTTTCTGAAATGAATTAAAAGTTCTAAATATCCTTGCAAATCATCGATATTCTTGTAATTGCTTTGTTGCTTGCTCATTCTGATCATAACTATTTAGGTGGATATCAAAGGTCACCCGGTTTATAACAGATAGCCCCTAATAATATTTCTATTCTATTATGTTGTGAAGAAAGAAAAGTTTTTTGCCTCTGAATGTCAATGAAAGTAGGTTCTCATTACAGAAAAAAATTGTAATTCACTAAAATTACCATACAGTTGGTCATTCTACTTATTATTTCATTATAGATTATGTTACACAAAGATATATTTTTTTCTTTTTTGCTAAAGACAGCATTGATTCAGAGCTAGTGAAACAAATGTAAATTCATACATTAATGCTATCTTTGAGAATAGACAAGAAACTTCACCAAGTATTGACTTAGACACATTGAATATTTTCTGAGTTAATGACTTGTCAAATAAATATTTTATACTTGTTCATGTATCCAGTATTTAATGACATAATATCGATTTCTCCCAGAAACGGCAGGATGGGGAACTAGTTGTCCAGTGAGGGCAGAAGATCTTCTTGCACACCTATTTCACTTATGTGCCTGGCTGTTAATGAGTTTATCTTTATTAATGTGATTTTTAAATGTTAATAAACTACTACACTATGCTATCTGTACTTTTTCTCCCCAGATGTGCTCTATTGATGAATGGATTTCGAGGTAGCATCTCCTATTTTTTTGCAATTTTATTTGTTATTGGGCTATTCACCTAAGTGGTCCTAGGGATTTAGCTGGAAAAAATATCCTTCTTATTCTTTATGAAGGCCCCAAAAAATTGGTCACTTTTTCCCAGCTAGTACAGAGTGCTGTGCAGGATAGAGCAGGGAAGTGTGGATTGGGAGATCCTCTGACTCACAACAGTCTCAACCAGCCAACTGGACCCCAGGGAAGCCCCCTCCTGCATCCAAAAGGTAGGAAACAGGACGATGGCTAGAAAATGTACATCTTGCGTAGGTATCTGTTTGTGTGTATCTGGGTATCTGCATCTGTCTGTATGTTTGCATGTGTATCTATCTCTCTGTCTCTGTATATCTGTCTTTGTGTGTCTGTGTATCTGTTTAACTAGATGTGCATCTATCTGTGAGCCTGTATTTGTATATGTGTGACTTTCTGTGTGTATCTGTGTGTCTGTTTGTCTGTACACGTATCTATCTGTGTGTGTGTGTGTATCTGTGTGTCTATCAATTTGTATGTGTATTTATCTGTGTGTCTGTATGTGCACTTATGTGTCTGTGTTGCTATCTCTGTGTCTGTATCCATATATGTGTATATATGTGTGTCTATATGTGTATCTGTGTATTTACATGTATGTCTGTATGTGTAGCTGTGTATCTGTGCATCTGCATGTGTGTCTGCGTATCTGCATGTGTGCCCCTTTGTATCTGTGTGTCATTGTTTGTATATGTATGACTGTCATTCTATGTATCTAAATGTGTGTCATTCTGTGATGCTGCATGTGTGTCAGTGTATGTATCTGTGTGTCTGTATGTGTATTTAGTGTGTGTTTTTTTGTATTTGCATAGGTGTCAGGGTGTGTTGTGCCTACATCTCAGCATTCAAACTGCAACACTACCCACAAACACACTCCTGCATTCAAATATCAACACTGCAAACAGACATACCATTACATTCAAAGGCAAACACTATAGACAAGTAAACTTCTGCTTTCAAATGGCAACAGTACATAAAAAACACACACCACCACCACGCACAAATACATCCCTACATTCACACACACACACACACATACTTCATAGAGAAACATGCCTACATTGAAAGAAAAACTCTGCTCAGTGCTAAAGACATTCTTGCAAAGATAGGCAAGTGGTAGATCCGCATCTGCAAAGCACTGTGGGAGTTGTGCAACTTATGGGGATCTACCTTTTGGCCATCCTTGTCATAGGGGCACCCAAAGAAATTCTTGCACCAAGGCCCTCTCTACTTTAGTTCTGCCACTGGCTGTTATGTTATAATCACTTTAGAAGCCTTTAAATTTACTTTAGTAATATATACCTGTATTTTGTAGTGGATTTTCATTAAATATATTTTATTATGAGGAGGTTTCATTGTAAGACACATCTAATATTTTATTTTTATTAAAATGTCCTAACTAACTTGCATTTAATTGTTTGCAAGGTTTATTTTCACACAGCAAGCATTGAGAATAACACACTGATTGTATTTTACTTTTTTTTTTTAATTACCTTTTTAAACAAAAAAACTGTCATATTTTCCAGTGTGAATTGTTGCCAAATGAAAGTACATTCAAAATAATTTCAAAATCTACCCCAAGATAGCCAAACTAAAAGCAAAACCTACTTTTGTTTTTGTCCATTTGGCTATTTTAGACTAAACATTTAAATCAACTTTGAATTAAATTAATTGTTAACAAAAATAACAATAAGAAAGTGCACTCGTGGTGATGATCAAAACTGCTAGCACAATGTACAGAAAAAATCTTATGCTCAATCTAATGAGCATGAGTTGTTTGCAACATGACAGCTGCCCTTTAACAGATTACAATAAACTTCAAATATGCTATACTGCATTTTTCTTTCAGTGCAAAATATGTTGTTGTTAGTCTAAATGGGGAAATGCAAAAAAAGCTGCATTAGTACAGCAGAAACCGTGGAACACCTCTTATGAGTACATTTCCATCTGTGCAATCATCAGTGACCGTAACCCACTCTAAAGTAAAATGGTAAGCTACAATATATGCACGGTAAGTATCTCTTTGTAGATTTACCACGACTACTTCACATCTCTGTTGGGTCATATTTCTAACTATACCATCTTGGAAGATCAAACTGTTTTCTTGTTTTGTCCTATCAGAGATGCTTTTAACTTGTTTTTGTATTTATATCCTTATACACTGAAATGTGAATTGATGTAAACTAAACTCTGAACTTGCTAAACATGATCCAATATTGCCTTATGTAAATATATACAAACAGGTGTATTGAGGAATTTTTCCAACCCTACCCTCATAGCCTAAACTATACAATGTGTATTTTCATTTTACCATCATTTCCCACGTAACGAATAAACAATTCTCTTCTGTTACATTCGCTGCTTATATAAATACGGTGACGGAATAATATTTTCTTCCATCATGTGCACTCTTTAATATCTCATTAACATGCCCACAAGGTAGTTAACACATACGCTTGAACTGTTTTGTATTTTAAAGGACCACTGAAGTCACCCAGGCCACTGCATCTCAATGGGCCATGCTTCCACATTGTGGTTGGTGGAGAGGTGAGCAACGCCAAGGGAGCCTTGCGGCTGGAAAAAGTGAGCAAAACACTTTCCATTATTGTATATGTCAAATAGAGTGGAACCAGTTTTTTAATATGAGCGTTGACACCAACGTGTTAGGAATACAAGTTTGCACAAGATAACTATCTTTTTGGCAGCAGAACACCTACCTTACTTCCTGTTCTGCCTTGGCACCCACTGGTCAGTAGCTGGGCTTCATCATGGAAGTGGAGTTGGCCAGGCTCTCCAATAATGTTTTCTGCTAAATTGTGTGCACAAGGTACTACAGCACATGCACAATTTAAAAATTAAATATAATATGTACTTTGTCCCATCTGGGGCTCTGTATATAAGCTACTATGTAGTGAAAGTCATTTGCAATTATATACAAATATAAGTAATTGAACTGCCTAATTCATAATTGAACTGCAACATGTAAAAACCAAATAACACTGATTCAATAAAACTTTAAACATTATATAAATTTACTTAATAGATTGCCACTTAAGTAATGAAGATAGATTGTATACAATAGGTTATATACTTTTGAATAGTATTAAAACTATATTACAATACCTTTTACATGGTGCTTTATGTGTTATGAGGAAATAGATTTATTAGAAAACAAGGACAGCATTAACAAAACAAACAATTCCATGTAAGTACAAAGCACCCTCAACATCTTGTGTCAGCGTGACTCACAAATCATTATTAAGTGTGATTAAAGTTTGAAGTATGAATTAAGTAAGCACAAAGAAAAACCTTGAAAAGTTACTGTAAAGAGAAACACAGAAGTGCACAACTATGTTGCCAGAAATGATAAGTGTACTTGAGTACGTTGCTTTATATCTGGTTAGATTTATATTTACATAATTGGCATTTTCTTGATTATCTATTTTATATGCAGCACAATGGATAATACTATTATTAAAGTAGTAAATTAGGAGAACACACAGGACATACTGGCTGTGTACTTAATTTTAACAAACAAAAAAGAAAAGAGCTGAACCCACAAATGTTCTCCCTAAGGGCATAACTATACTGTATGTATATTAGGCTCATAAAAAATGGAAGATTAAATTCTCAGTTAGGGGAAATGTATTCATCATAAACTTAGAAATGGATAACTTTATTGTACAGCAAGCCATTAAACATTTGATTGCAATGAAAAATGAAGGGTATATATACTGATCAGCCACAACATTAATGCCTAATATTATGTAGGTCCTCTTTGTGCTACCAAAACACCTTGTGTGTGTTGAGGCATGGAACTCTGAACATGTCCTGAAGTATTTGGCACCAAGACATTTGCAGACGATCCTTTAAGTCCTTCAAGTTGTGCAGTGGGGCCTCCATGGATCAGATTTGTTGTTCCAGAACATTCTACGGATTTAGATCTGGGGAATTTTGAGGCAAAGGCAACCCCTTTTAATATTTTGTCAGGTTCTGCAAACAATTCCTAAACAAATTTTGCAGGGAAGCCACTGCCATTAGGGAACACCATTGGCATGAAATGATGTACATCGTCTCCTACAATCTCTAGATAGGTGCTACACATCAAAGTAACATCAACATAAACATAAATGCCAAGACCCAATGTCTCCCAGCAGAACATTTCCTACATATTTGGACTGGCAGGAGATATTGAAAGCCACCATCATATCTCATGCATTAACAAGCCTACAAATCACTCCTCACTCCATTAGATTATACAGAATGGGTCAGGCAGACTCTGGTTTGTGTTGGAAATAATGTGGGTATTAAGGCACATATATTCATCTATAGTGGCATTGCTCTTCAATTTGCACTGTGATTGGCCAGTGCAGCAAGTGACCCAGCCTCTATAGAAGCTGGTCACTTATTACTAGTAAATTATGCCCCTACACGCTATACCGCAAGTAGGGGAGTGTCTATTAAAAACCTGTGGCTGCTCACTGTTAAAAAAAAAACATTCCCCCCTCCTGAGCCCCCAACCATGACACGTGAGTGGGTGCTTTTAAACTAAAGGGGGGTCTATTGCCCTCCGATCCCCACCCCTGAGCGGCGGGTGGGGGCCCTAAATACCAATAAGGGGGGGAACCTATTGTCCTGTCCTCCCCCTGGCCCCCAACTCTGAGCAGTTGGTGGGGGCAATAAATAAAAATTGGAGGAGGACCTAAAGTCCTCCCCCTGGCCCCCAACCCTGTGCGGCTGGTGGGGGCCCTAAATAAAAATTTTGGGGGACCTAATGTCCTCCCCCCAGCCCCCACCCATGTGCGGTGGGTGGGGGCCCTAAATAACAATAAGGGGGGGACCTAATGTCCTCCCCCCTGGCCCCCACCCCTGAACGGTGGGTGGGGGCCATAAATAAAATGTCCCCCAGGTGACTAAGGGTCCCCAAACCCCTAGTCATCCCCCTCCCCCCCAAAAAAATACCCCTACCTACCCCCTCATCCTAAAAATAATGAGGGGGACCCTTGTCTAAATATCTGTAAGAAAAAAAAGAAACTTACCATTTGATGTCTTTTTTCTTCTAAAATTTTCTTTTTTTCAGCCCCAAAAAAGCCCAAATAAAAATCCAGAATAACGACGCACTTAAAAAAAAAGAGCGCAAAAAAAATAATCCTACTTCAATCCAATGAACTTTCCCACACTGTGTAAAATGACACAGAGTACTCTGATTGTTTACTTAATCCACCAATCAAAGTGCTCTGTGTCATTTTACACAGCATGGGAAAATTCCAAAGAACTTTCACACGCTGTGTAAAATGACACAGAGCACTCTGATTGGTGGATTTCAAGCCAACCAATCAGAGTGCTGTGACAGGTTAATGTAGAGACTTACCTGTCAGTCTCTTCATTTACCTGTCAGAGCACTCTGATTGGATAGCTTAAACCCACCAATCAGAGGGCTCTGAACCTAATTGCAGGGCGGGGCAAGGCTTTATAAGTGCTCGTTTTTTTGTTTTTTTTAAGTGCGTCGGTCATTATGGATTTTGATTTGGCCTTTTTTGGGGCTGAAAAAAGAAGATTTTAGAAGAAATACATTAAATGGTAAGTTTGTTTATTTTTTGACAGGTATTTAAACAAGGGTTCCCCCTCATTATTTTTAGGATGAGGGGGTAGGTAGGGGTAATTTTTTTTTGTGTGAGGGGGGTGACTAGGGGTTTGGCGACCCCTAGTCACCTGGGGCATGGATTTTTACATTAGGTTCCCCCCATTATTCCCTTATTGTTATTTAGGGCCCCCACCCGCCGCGCAGGGGTGGGGACCGGGGGGAGGATCTTAGATCCACCTCCTTATTGATATTTAGGGCCCCCACCTGCCGTGCAGGGATGGGGGCCAGGGGGAGGACCTTAGGTCCCCCCCCTTATTGTTATTTATGGCCCCCACCCACCGCTCAGGGGTGGGGGCAGGGGGAGGACATTAGGTCCCCCCATTTTTTATTTATGGCCCCCACCCACCACTCAGGGGTGGGGGAGAGGACAGTATGTCCCCCCTTATTGTTATTTAGGGCCCCCACCTGCCACGCAGGGATGGGGCAGGGGGGGAGGACATTAGGTCCCCCCCTTATTATTTCTTTAGGGCCCCACCTGCCACACAGAGGTGCGGGCTGGGGGGAGGACATTAGGTCAGCCTCAATTTTTATTTATGGCCCCCACCCACCGATCAGGGGTGGGGGCCAGGGGGAGAACAGTAGGTCCCCCCTCCACATTCTTATTTAGGGCCCCCACCCATTGCACAGGGGTGGGGGCAATAGGTTTTTTTTAATTGTTTTTATAGTGAGTAGCCACTAGTTATGCCCCTACTCGCGGTATAGCAAGTAGGGGCTGAATTTACTAATACTAAGTAATCTTTTGTTGCCAAAAGTTCGGATCCCCATTGACTTCAATGGGGTTCAGGTTCGGGGTCAAGATCGAGCCCGAACCCAGAACATGCCGGACCCGAACATCCAGGTGTCCGCTCAACTCTAAAGTCCATCCTTGCAAGCGCGCTGTCTTGGAGTCATATTTGATTCTGGCCTCACCTTTGAGACTCACATCCAGTTGGTTGTCAAATACTGTAGATTCCCTCTTTTGAAAACATAGCCTGCATCCGCCCCTTTCTTACACAAGATGCTACCAAGGAGCTTGTCCATGCTCTAGTAATCTCCCAAATGGATTATTGTAGCCCTCTCATTGTGACTCCAATAGGATTTAATGGGGGGGAGGACTTAATATTATTACAAGGAGGGAGCTGGTTGCACTGTCCTCTTGTTTTTTGTTGGGGTTTTTTCACGCATGTGCAGGTGGCGACCATCTTGTTCACATGAAAACTGGCAGCGGGGTTTGGTCATCGAGTTCATGGAACTATTTTTAGACACTTAAACTGTGTTTTTTTTATCACTTAGGAAGACACTGTTCTGTGGAAACTATCCCACAAACAAGGGGAACAAGCTCCAGGGTAAGACTATTGACTATGTTTTGTAGTTTGTTAGTTTTTAAATTGCCAAGCTAGACTGACCGCGTACCCTGATTCTCTGTAACTGCTTTGCGCATGGGACCATGCGTGCGTTTGGTCAAATGATGACTTCCAGGAAATTCCTGAACCCCTGAACCGATCTGGGTGATTTTTTGATATGTTAGGCACCCAGATGGGGGCTATCAGGGGATGTACCGTTTGTGGGGATTTTGTGTGTTTAAAGGTGTTTTGGGGGTTTTGTAAAAATGTATGTTTTCTGTGCCTGGAGATTCAGTGCTGACTCAATTATCTCCCAGGCACAGGAGAGGGATTGATCTATTTTGTATGGGAGTATCCTGGACCTGAGAGCCAGTGTAATTATGTGTATGTTTTTACTGTAGTCTTCTCACAGGTCCAGAGGGAGTGCCTCTTGCATGGAAATACAAAATAGTGTACAGAGCATAGAACAATATGGAATATTGGGCCACTGTGATGCACTTTATGGTTAAGGATATGGATCTATAATATATTCCATATTGTTCTATGTGCTGTACACTATTTTATATTTCTTGCTTTTATTTCTGGTGGGGTCCACGGGATTAATCCCACAGTGTAATCTAGCTGCAATTTTAACTTGAATGAGCGCCATTTTATTACACACCACTATTGTATGTTTAGTTGAAATACTCTGAATGAGAAAGCTACTCATTCCTGGCCAAAGACATGTCAGATACTGAGGACTTTTTATCTGCAGGTTTTTATTATTGAATTTTACATTGTTTGAACATTTCTTTTAAGGTGTTGGTATTTAAGGTGGATTTTATTTAGACCACTTTGGCATCTCTTGTGACTTTTATTCTTGAAAGGAAGCTTTGGTTTCACCATCGTTACCTTGAGTACTGGGATTTCTACCATCGTCACGGCATATGAGCTAACCATATTAACCCCTTAAGGACCAGTGACGGTTCAGGACCGTCATCGGAAAAATACCCTTGAGGACCAATGACGGTCCTGAACCATCATAACGGTCCTAATTACCCAATCAACTCTGTTCCCCCACCGGTGATCAGTGTTGCTCCCGGTCTGGGGGGACCGCCTGAAAGCCAAGGCAGTCTCCCTTCTGCGAATTAGCCCCCCCGGCCATGTGATCGCTCTAACAGAGTGGTTACATGGCCACAATAGGCGTCCGTGAATCTACCTGCATGGGGACTGTCTGAACTGACATCTGTAAGATAAAAAATGTTAATAGATAAAAAATATAATTATATGTGTGTATATATATATATATATTTATTTATTTGTGTACGGGATTATGAAAGGGGGCGTACACTTAAAGTGAGTGTAGTTTTGATAAATAAGAGTCGGTTGAGGTGTGAGAAACCGACGAGAGGTTAGGCCTGTAAAAAGAGGGCCCACCCGGATATTGATATGAAAAGAGGGTGTGGTGGGAGGGGAATTTCCAGAATCGACAAAGACAGGTAAGCAAGGGGTTTACTGGGTTATATAGGCCTTAAATCCCTCCCACAACTTCAGGCATACGCCTTTTATTTGTGTACGGGATTATGAAAGGGGGCGTATACTTAAAGTGAGTGTAGTTTTGCTAAAAAAGAGTTGGTTAAGCTGTGCCGAAATCGACTAGAGGTTAGGCCTGTAAAAAGAGGGTCAAAAAGTATGTAGACATGTTTATTTATTACAACAACAACAACATTATTTAGACATATTAAAGCGAGTCTGATTACTTTCTCTGGGTTTGGAAGGTATTGGGTGTATGCAGAAGATTTCCAGCGACCTATTCTCTTTATGATATGTGTTGGAACCTGACTACTTGAGGCTGCAGTGGCAGCCCCAATACGGAATGAGTGTCCTGAGAAGGAATTTGGATTGAGGCCAAGTCTGAGTAATAAAGAACGTATGTATAGCATGAACTGTTTAGTAGTAAGTGGCTTTCCTTGTAGGGATAACAGAGGCAGTTCTGGATTTCTAATTATAGCCAACAAATATATCTCAAACAATAAATAAAATAATATAATAAGCAATAATACTTAGCTTATAAAAACGTGTAACAGCCTCCCTAGGTCGCTACCCAACAAATGACCTATGGTAAACCACAACAAAGACTATTCGGGATATGGCTGTATAAATCTACAAGTAAGGCATAAAACAAAACAGAGTGTGATATTGTTATAAAACACAGTATTCTGTGCGCAGCAATCTTTTTCACTCACAAGATGTAGACAGTATAAGCGCTCATAGGGTGCCTCCCCCGATATGATGGGGGAGTAGCTGGTACTTCTTATCACCTCTGGATCCTTATTACACCAAAAGACATCCACAGTTCAGGGTTAAATAATAATAATAAAAAAAATATATTCAATAAAACAGTAGTCACCAATTCAGCATAGGATATGAGTAGCAAAAAAGTAGTCCTACGCGTTTCGTTCTATATGAACTTCCTCAGGGACCACAATTAAAACAATATAAATGTATCAATACACAATATAAAAATAAACATATCCTAAAGAAACCCCCTCCCTGTGTCCTTAAATAGGGCTAATCCCTAGAATCCATTGGTGGATCCAGTGGGTGTACAAATCCTCCTTGTTCTTGATTGGAGGGATAATCTTCTTGTATCAGCTGTCCTTCGGTTTCCCAATTTGTGTGGGTTATAATTCGCGCCCTTTTTCGACAGATACCGGAAGTGATAATTTCTGCCGAAACCGGAAGTGACGTCACGGGAGCGTCTGCATTCCATATGCGTTCCATCAATAACATCTCTATGGCAACTGGACGTAATCATCTTATCTAGAGATCGTAGTCAGGAAGAACTAATTAAAGCCCCACATTCTACTAAAGAGAAAAGTGTTAACCATACATAATATTTAAACACCCTCATAAATTATCTGTATGTATACAAAAAAAATTCTTATTTATTATCAATCAAATCACATAAATAGTGTTAGTTTCTCCATATAAATAAGTAATTATAATGCCTCAGTGTATTATCATCAAAATAATAAGCCAAAAAAGGCTAATTATAATAATATATAATAATATAAAATGATCATGTGCTATAATGGTTATATAAAGTGACTATATATATATATATATAATATATATATATATATATATATATATATATATTATAAATAAAACGTTATGAAAAAACTTAAAAAA
Organism: Pelobates cultripes; assembly: GCA_933207985.1. NCBI lineage: Eukaryota > Metazoa > Chordata > Amphibia > Anura > Pelobatidae > Pelobates > Pelobates cultripes. The sequence goes on from OW240913.1 coordinate 106,918,746, forward strand.
TAAATAAACATCATATTTACTCCATTATATATCACCCTATATGCACAGTGACAAACTGTAAAATTATTTAAAGTCACTGTTCAGTGTATCTACCACATTCAATTTATCCTCTCTTTATAAACCTTAAGAGTAAACTTATTTAACTCCTTAAGGTAATCCATTATTATGGTTAACCAATGAAAGAATGGTGGATAATACGACAAATAACTACTTCTCATACAATCTCCTTTAAGTATATCTACCAGATTTTTGATTGTACATTACCTATATACACTTGGAACAAACCTAATAATTACATTAGAGCAACTTATTATTGTAATTTTAATCATAAAAAGAAATAAATCATAACATATAAGGAAAAAGATGGCTGCTTCATATTTAATATACATATAAACCTCTTTCCAAATAGGGATTAAACCCTAACTGTAGAAAAAAAACCACAATGGAGGCAAACACACATACCTTTATTATCAATTCTAAATTTTGATTAGGCCATGTTAGTCTAAGAAACAAATTAAATCACTGTCTATATTCAGACCCTTAGGTATGAGGGTCTGCAATGTATTTATCCAAAAAGTCTCCCTCTGGGCTAATCTTTGGACTCTGTCACCCCCACGCCAAAAAGGGGGGAACTTGTTCAATTCCCCAACACCTGAAAAGGTGCATGATATACAGTGGGTTGGAACTGAATGTGTCGTTAGTCTTCTTCTGATATTATTAAGATGTTCTAGTAGACGAACCTTCAAGATCCTCTTAGTTCGTCCCACATATTACATGCCACACGGACATTGTAACAAATATACCACAAAGTCCGTGTGGCAGTAAATGTTATCTAAGTTTAAAAGTCTCCCCCGTGATTGAACTAGAAAATGAATGTGTATTTTTTATAGACGCCGTAGCACAGGCTTTGCAAGCACCACAGCCTCGGAATGAGCCTGAGCAGACAGGGGTAGAAACCGACGGTGGTTTGATGGCATAACTAGGTGCCAACATATCCTTCAAATTTTTGTTCCTTTTATAGATCACTATGGGGTTATCCGGTAAATGTGCCCCCAAAATAGGATCTTGTAACAGAATAGGCCAAGAACCTTGAAGACTTCTCTTAATTTTGTTATGATCAGTATTGAAATGGGTAATAAATGCTGAACGAAAGCTGTACCTAGTCCTTGGGGCGCATAATCTATTCTCCAAAAGTATTTTCCTCTTTATATCACCAATCCGACAAATCTCTCTCTCTAATCTCTTTCCATTATATCCTCTATCCATAAGTTTCTTTTTAACATGTCGTGATTGGACATAAAAGTCCTGTTTATCTGAACAATTCTGTCTAAGACGGGTAAACTGGCTTTTGGCAATCCCCCTGAGCCAGGGTTCATGATGACCACTCTTGCGGTGAACAAACCCATTGCCATCAGTGGGTTTTAGAAAGCATTTACTCCTAACCTGTCCCAAATCATGGGATAGAGAGAGGTCAATAAAATTGATCTCATCTTTATTCCAGATGGAAGTAAACACCAAATGGTACTCATTATCATTCAGAATATTGACATATTCCTGAAACAAGACGCCTTCCAAATAATGATAACGTCGTCAATATAACGCCGCCATAGGACCAAGTTCGGCCCCCAGTCATGCCCAGACCACACAAATAGCTCCTCCCATCTCCTCATGTATATATTGGCATAGCTGGGGGCGAACTTGGTCCCTATGGCAGTCCCCGTGGTTTGCAGAAAATAATTACCATTAAAAAAGAAATAATTGTGATACAATATAAATTGAACAGAAGAAGAAACAAAATCCTTCATATCTATTGGTAACTCCAAATCTTGCTCCATAAAGTAATCAACCGCCTCCAGACCCAATCTATGACTGATCACCGAGTACAGAGAGGTCACATGAAGTGTGGCCCAACTGTACTCCGGGTCCCATTCAATGTTCTCCATTTCTTGGAGAAAAGACTTAGTATCTTTCACATATGAGGGTGCCCCTTGGGCATATTTCTGTAATCGAGAGTAAACAAAATGCCGACAAATTAGCAGTTAGTGAATTAATACCACTAATTATAGGTCATCCAGGGGGAATAGGGAGACGTTTATGCGTCTTGGGAGAAAGTAAAATATTGGAATAATTGGGTTCCTATTAATGTTCTTAGTCATATTGCAGAATTGTTGATCTACCATGTGTTCGAATGTTTCTAAAAAAGGACACTTACTATATGTAGGAAAGAAATGGGACTTTGGGCAAAATCTATAATCAACAGTTTCTTCACCATCAATCTCAGTCTCAGGTGGATGTAATAAAAAATGCCTTTTTATAGTTAGAGTAAACCGAATTAAGGGTGGCTGTCGTTCGCATGTCGACCACGAGGCAGCGGCCATTTTAAAACACACGAAAGACCAGCGGTGTTCGGTACTGATTTCATGGAACTAAAAACTGACACTTTTTCTGCCGAACACCGCTGAAACAACGGGTCGCCTGGCTGCCCCGACGAAAGCGTACGAACACCGGCCGTTCGGGCGTTTTACATCACACGAAAAGTTTTAACCCAGATAGCCTTCCCATGGAGTCAATCGCATACCCAAAGACTGTAAGGACTTTGACTCCATGGCGATTGAACTATGCGTATGGGATCTGAGCGCTATTCGCCAATAATATGTCCTCAGATCCAGGCTATCTGGGGATATGTGATGCGAATGTGAAATGTTCGGTTGTTATAAAGTTATATATTTTTATGTATTTTCTGGTCTTTTACTTAAAATGGTGATGTGTCTTTGTCCTGGAGATAATTGAATTACTTCCCAATTATCTCCAGGGCAGAGGGGAGGAAACCATACTGCATTATGGGAAAGGCTTGTGACTGTATGTCTGTTATGTCCTCATGTCCATCGTAATTCCAGTCTCCCATTTGGTCCCCTAGGGGAGTGTCCACCAAGTGGGAAACCTGCATAAATACGGGCAGGTAGCCCACAGTAAAGCCAGATCCTGTTTGACCCTCAATGCGGAGCTTCTGTCTCATTATTGGGGCGATTTATTACTGATGCCTAGAGACTGATTACTGGAACCGAAAGCCGCTTGGTGGATATCTTTGTTCGGCGGTTAGCGGCGGTTCGTGGATTTCTGTTTGGGAGTTTGGAGCCTTTCATGGATCCTGGTCGGGAGATTACCGCTTCCCCTGATGGTGGTTCGTATACCGCAGTCTATGCGAACGGAGTTACTGATATTGCGAAAGGGGAAGGTTAACTAAACGGCGGTTTCTCTTAAAGACACCAAGGGTGTCTTAACAATATATATATATATATATATATATATATATATATATAGTCACTTTATATAACCATTATAGCACATGATCACTTTATATTATGTAGCCTTTTTTGGCTTATTATTTTGATCATAATACACTGAGGCATTATAATTACTTATTTATATGTATAAACTAACACTATTTATGTGATTTGATTAATAATAAATTAGAAAAACATTTTGTATACATACAGATAATATTTAATTTCCCTCTTATTTGTGTTAGCAAGATAGTCTAGATTGGTGTTACTAGTAGACGGACCATCTATATTACTCGGACAAAAATTTGCTGTATGAGAAGCTGAAGAACATATTGCACATGCTGGTGTTTTAAGCCCCGCGAAATGACTACAGAATAATTCTGTGTCCAACTGACTCCAGTTAGTAGTAGTGTTGTACTGGGCCAGTGACGCGGCTGATCTGGCCGAAAAGGACTTATGGTAGTCGTAGAATGCGTAACTGCCATATTTGTAAGCTAGTTCCACCAGCTTGTGCAGATATAGATCCAGCTCTTTTCTACGATGTTGGAAGGAAGAGCAAATTACATCCCTATATAACCTAAAAGCTAGCACAAATTCAGGAATATTTAGCTTTTTATTAAGCCTAGGATCTTTAGATTTCATTCACACGGATATATCGTCGAAATTGTAAGACCTATTTTCGATTATATCCTGTGAGGCAACGAGGAGGGAAGCTAGATTAGCATATTTTCCTTCTAGTATGTCACGTTTTAGACTTTGTGGAATCAGATGTACTGGGTTAATAATATTCGGTCTTTTGGTACTTGTTTCGAGTTGTCCTGGAGGAATTTGTACTTCTGGAATGCTAGTTTGAATAGTGGCTTCCAGGTTATCTAACCTGTTGTTTATAGTAGCTACAAAAGCTACCAAAGAGGTCATCATGCTCCGTAGTTCTGCCAAACTGTTTTGTATTGTACATTCTGAACTAGAGCCCAGAGTTTCCTCCGCGTTTTGGGTGTTTAGTAAACGGAAAAGTTCAGTTTTCCTGGCTGTAGCCGGAAAGGGAATGTTTCTTCTATTCATTTCAGCTGTAATTTTTGGAACAGTCCAGGATCTGTAGCTGGATGTCGTACTTGACTGTCTTGGCTGAGCGCTAGACCTGTATGGGGTGCTGGAAAGCGATAGCTCATCGTCTCGTACTGAAGCGGTAGACATGCTATGGGCGTGAGAGGAAACGTTCAGGTTAGGGAAAATTAATTTTTTTTTACATTTTTTATGTGTGTGTGTGTGTGCTGGCTGACTAGCTAGTGCCTCTCCGCGGCGAAGCAATTACACTAGGTTGGTGACTGGTGAGGCCTTGCTAGGTGCCAAGGGGCTTGAGAGGCTCTACCTAAGATTTGGCGCGAGGGGGTTTCATGGCCACCGAACGTTGTGGCGAGGTGTTGGCCTCTCGGTGAGTAGTAAGCATAAGTAAGCATAAGATAGAAATGGGGGTGACAGGTGACAGGTGAGGCCCTCTCTATACCACATGCAAGGCGGCTAACTATGATTTGGCCCAAGGGCCATAGTGAGGATGGGTGTTGGCCTCGCGGGACCACTAACCTAAGACGAAGAAGCCAGGAGGAGACTACCGCTACTGTGCTCCTAAGACCCTGACAGCCAGCAACGTCTAAACTGGAAGGGACAATAAAATGCGAGACTGAACGTATTGCTTGAAATGCTTGTTATGCTTACCTGTATGTGAATTTGTGACGAGTACTTGAAATTTCCTAAGGAGCTGTTTGTGTCTGTATTAACCAGGCGGCTTTACTCAGGCTGACACCCCCAATTTGTAGAGAATGGACCCAGGAGGAAGGGGGAGAGAAAGAGAAGAGAAACAACAAAATAGGTAGCAGTTTGATTAGTTTTTTAAAAACTCTGATGGGTCCATGTATAAATTAGATTAACTTGAAGTATTAAAATTGTCCATTTATTACCACATTTTTAAGTTTAAACTTATTAAATGTATAATGTTTGTTATTAAAATTGTGCCTATATTAATATGATTGGGTGACTTGGCTCTAGTTCTGAATACTTATAACCTGCTGTTGAAACAATGTTTATTAGTTTAGAGTAGTGAAGAAAGAAAGGGAAAAATCTTAAATGAAAGGGATTATTACTAACCGAACCGTACTTGTGTAACTCAGCGTAATTGATAGCAAAGTATTCTGCAAGTTTTTTATCCCTAGAAATGAAAGGAGAGTAATTTCACCAAGGTAACCCCATGATTTAATATGTTAGCAACAACTTGAGAGCAGATTTACGGTTAAAAAAATGCATAAAATAAAACATATTTGAGACACAAATCATATCAATACTGTATAAAACTTAGAAAATGAGGTTCATAAAGAGATAGTCTTTCACCAATATACTAACAATTGTTTGTTAAAAAAAACAAAAAACAAAGAATTTAAATGGTTTATGTGATATAACTCAATATTTGTTTAGCTTGTAAACCAGGCGTTCTATGACTGTATCAGAATTCCACATGTATTGTAAATGAATGCAAATATGCTTTGTAACTTGAGACTTAATATATACTGTGTATATATATATATTTGAGTGGTATATGTGAACTGTAGCTATTTAATACGAAAGATTTAGCTGAACAGAGTACAGAACATCATTTTTTGCGGGTTTAAAAGAATTAAACACACGAATAGAGCTAGTATTTGAATAAGATTGCCGAAATGGATTATATGAACGCTTTCCGATTATTGAAACTGTTGGTTTCTCACGAACGTTGTCTGTTATGTAGCCGAATGACTAATTGCACGAAAGGAAGTTTACACGAATGAGCCTATGTTCGTATTGAGAAGACTTACAGTTGAGGTAGAAACTTGCCGACTGGGTCCCGTTCGTGTGTTATACTCACGAATCTTCGCGTGGAAGTTCCTGACTGTCGTTTAGGCGCGTTGCGGAAACATGACGTCAGAGGTCTGCGTGAACCGGAAGCGAAGGTGAATTTCCGGAATCGACGAAGACAGGTAAGCAAGGGGTTTACTGGGTTATATAGGCCTTAAATCCCTCCCACAACTTCAGGCATCTATATAATGTATTTTTATAGATAGATATTTTGATAATATATATATATAAACACTTAGAATGAAATTATATATATATATATATATATATATAAATGTGACAAACTCCCCTTTTTCTGTGAATTTGCTACAAGTTTTGGAGGGGCCTGTTTGCCAGCCTCCTAACCTGTGACTATGGCCCATGCAATAAAACTGGCTAATACACTTCAAACAGGCTTTGTTCATTTGGAACTATATGGTTAGTTTATCGAACAACCGCACGAACAGAGACCACCCTGGAGCTTGTTAACACTTATTAACAACTTGGAACATTTCTGTTCTAATTGTTCGTCTGGGTGGCCGCGATTCCCATGAACAACCAGGAAGTGGCGGCCATCTTGTTGACATGAACACAGGCAGCGGTGGTTGGGCATAAATCTCATGGAACTGAAATCGGATACAGAAACTCCTGAACACCGCTGAACTTCCATCATCGCCTGCGTTTGTTTCTATTCAGCTTAGAAGGGCACTGTTCAGTGAGATCATTCGTCTAGATGAATGGAACAAGCTCCAGGGTAAGACTATTGACTCCGTCCGGTAGTTTGTTCGTTTGCAAACTATCGAACTAGACCAGCCGCAAGCCCTTAATCTCTGGAACTGCTTTGGGCATGAAACCATGCTTAAAAAATGGAGGGGGAAGAGTCTGCGCTTAATAACAAGGGAGCTGCAACCCGCAAAAGGAGTCCCTCAGAAACCCTTTAAAATAGACGAATAAAAAGAAGGGGGTTGGGGCTGCGCTGTGTGGATAGTAAACTAAAAGTCAATGGATATAAAACATACGTAGATAAGTACTAAAACACTTATAAATAGGTATAGTATAAAAATATATAAAAGTAATATCCGTATAGATGTATTAATAAAAATGGATAAAAAGTAGAGAAATTCCAAATGGAGTAAAATGAAATAAAAACAGTCTCACTGATATCAGGTATGTTTGTGGTCCTCGGGGATGATTCCGTCCGGATTAAAAATCGTCCATTTATGTGAAAATAAGAAACACAAAAAGAACTGCCGATAGTGAAGTATTGTCAATCCAAGGATAAGAAATTAAATCAGAATCAGGATTTTGAACTCACATTTGATGGAGCTATGTCCAGCTCTGAGATGGAGGGCACTTAGTGGTATAATCCCCACTTCAGGATATACTAAGATAGTTGGTTCGTCCGTCCGACTTTGGTTCGAATCCCACAAAATATAGGAAACAGCAGATAGTGCTCTCACTAGGAACAATTAAAAATAAAATAAAGTAAATGAAATAATACTCACAGAAATAGAGCAGGTAATACTGCTCTATTTTCACAGCACTGGTGGAATTATCCCCACCTATGGATTTCTCTGCTGTAGTTTAGACCGGCTCTTAATGGTATGTTCTCCACTGATGGGTCCGTCTGTTGGACTGGGTTCCGTCGGGTTCCACAGAGTGTATGAAAATAGTAATAGTGCTCTCAGTAAGAACAAAATGAGGTAAATAAATAAAATAAGATATGCTTACAAAAATAGAGCAGATGGTTACTGCTCTATTTCCACAGCATGGGTGGAATTATCCCCACCTAAGGATTTCTTTAAGACAGGATTCGGTGAAAAATGGAGCAAAAATATTTAAAAAGAAAAATAATAAATAAATAAATAAATAAATAAATAAAATGCCAGGAAAAGTACTAAAAGAAAGTGTATATAGGTGCAATAAAATAAGTAAAAGATTGGTCCTACAGAAGAGGTAACCAAAAATAACTTTTATTGCTTTAAAATACACTATTAAAACCATTAACGCGTTTCACCAGTGAGGTTTTTTTAAAATGGTAATAGAGCATTATACCTGGCATAAAACAGTATTTATAAGGATACACAGAGTTGAATTTGGCGCCAAATTTTTTTAGCACCAATTAGAAACAAGAGTTAAAACAATCAGATTTTACAGATTCAAAATAAATAAAAAATACTTTAATACATAGATTTAATTATCTTAAGGTATAAAATGTATTTATTTGTATAAAACGAAGCTCTGTTAGATTTTTTACGAGTAACTTTATTGGTCACATGATCGGACCTTAAGAAATTGCAGTGCGCATGCGCGAACGGGGATCGCCGTGCGCATGGGCAGACAGAGTTTGCCGTGCGCACGCGCAAATGAAAATAGCCGTGTGTGTGCGCAGCATATAGGTGGACCGCTTCGCCGCACTATAGAGCTGTGAAATCGGCAAAAGGGAGCAATGCTCCCTGGGGGATGAAGTTTACTTCCTAGGATGCATGGATTATAGAGACTTAGCTACTGTATACTCCTATCCCTATAGCAGATCACAATAAAGCTTAATTATAAGGGGGAGTGAGGTTATCTTTTTTACTACCTCTTGATCTATACTACCCTGGGCTGGCATAGGATTGTAGGTTCATTTGTATATACTTTGTTTAATTAGGGTCTCTGACCATATTATTTCTAATAGCCAGGTTCTATACTTGGAACATCGCGCTATACATAGATATATTTTTTCCAGTCAATGCAGTAAGTTTCATTGATATAATTGAGACGGTCTGCATATTTCTCTGTTCTTGTGTTTATATTTGGGGTTAAGCCCCTCTGAGACAGCTGGAGTCTCATACTGGTACGTTGGTCTCTGCGTGACCCCTGCAGCCACTGCCCCCCTTTTGGGGAGGTTTTGAGGTGGTGGGTGCGGCGGCTATACAGGGACTTGGAACGTTGTGTTCCTTGTTCTCTTTTTTATATATATATATATATATATAAATGTGACAAACTCCCCTTTTTCTGTGAATTTGCTACAAGTTTTGGAGGGGCCTGTTTGCCAGCCTCCTAACCTTTGACTATGGCCCATGCAATAAAACTGGCTAATACACTTCAAACAGGCTTTGTTCATTTGGAACTATATGGTTAGTTTATCGAACAACCGCACAAACAGAGACCACCCTGGAGCTTGTTAACACTTATTAACAACTTGGAACATTTCTGTTCTAATTGTTCGTCTGGGTGGCCGCGATTCCCATGAACAACCAGGAAGTGGCGGCCATCTTGTTGACATGAACACAGGCAGCGGTGGTTGGGCATAAATCTCATGGAACTGAAATCGGATACAGAAACTCCTGAACACCGCTGAACTTCCATCATCGCCTGCGTTTGTTTCTATTCAGCTTAGAAGGGCACTGTTCAGTGAGATCATTCGTCTAGATGAATGGAACAAGCTCCAGGGTAAGACTATTGACTCCGTCCGGTAGTTTGTTCGTTTGCAAACTATCGAACTAGACCAGCCGCAAGCCCTTAATCTCTGGAACTGCTTTGGGCATGAAACCATGCTTAAAAAATGGAGGGGGAAAATGAATTTAGATTTGAAATGAATTTTTTTTTTTTTTTTTTTTTCTCTCTCTCTGGAGCGGGTAATTGAGGATTAAGGAGCAACTTGAAGAGTGAACTATAAGACCGCAAGTTACTTATTTATCTTATTATTTACTATTTGCAAAACATATGTAATGTTTTTTGTATGTGTAAGCTGATAACTTTTAATGGTTTAATTAATGGGGTTAGTTGTACTGATCAGACTAGAAAACCCATTATAGTTCTAATTATCAATTATTATTAACTATTAATTATTTGCTTCAGAGTGAGGATATGTAATTTTATATTATTAAAGCAGTAATAATAATGAACGAGATACTGCTGCAAGGGATAACAAAGGATATTAGCAGTATTAATTATTCAATTAGACAAATATAACCCAATATGAATTAATGATATGACATTATCACTGTTATTACTGCTATTTTTTGTTTATATATTATTTAACTTAGACTGGTATATTAATAAATTAATTGGGAACAGAATAGACTGAATATGTGGATTGATACTAAAGTTATGAATTAACATGTTACATGTTGATATACTGATTAAAAGGATTAATCCACATATGTCAAATATATATATATATCAGTGAAGGAGTTAAGAGATTATTTATTTAGATACAAACACAGCATAAGAGGTATTATCTATATTTCATTATTTTTTTTTTATTTTTTTTTTTTATTTTTTTTTATAATGGAATAGATTGGACATGTGGATTGAACATGTGGATTAATATTAAATTTATGAAGTTATACCCTAATATAATGATTGTTAATAATTTAATCAATAGAGGTTAAACAGATATACTAGTGAAGGATTAAATACACTAAATAAGGTTTATAAGGATACTGGGATTATTGATTAATGAGTTTAATTCACCCGGGAGAGATATTATTTAAATTTTATTAAGACATATGTATAATCAGTTTAACCATGCTTATGGTAATTTGATATTTATTTATCTGTACAGGCCTTATTATTTAATAATAGGAAGAGAAATGGATGGGGAGGCGCAGATAGTAGGCAAGATAGATTTGAGATAATTTGTGTAGCTGCTATTAAGGTGTATACTCTTTATAAATTATACCTTATTATACATATGAATTTTGAGAAAACATGGGTGGAGACTGAATATTAATAATTTAAGGTTTATACCAACCAACAGATACCAGAATCCATAAAGATATAACAGTATGGTTTAGATATATGTTAATATAAGTGGTAAACTGAGGTGCTACCTAAATAATTTGTTGCGTTGATAAAATGTTTGTTGGAAAAGCAGGATGTTATGCTGACCTATACCACTAATGTTTATTAATATTAAAGCTATTAAGCAATATGTTATCATTATAAATGAAGACATATAGGTGTATATTCTTAAGCTAAAGATCAGAGAAGCATAGAATCATAAGTTTAAAACAAGGAATAGGTAAGTTCAAATCCTATTCTTAAGACGAAGTATTACGATATAAGAATTATCTCTGCATTTTAGTGGTTGGGTTTTTTTTTTTTATTTATTTATTTTTTTTATTATTATTATTATTGGAAATATATAATCTAAATTTTTGGGACATTTATGCATAGAAGAGCTCAGCGTAGCCGCCTCTATAGCTCTAACCGTTCACATTACCCCCCACCCAAGAAGTGTCATTTGGATATTCTGACACTTATTTAAGTATTATTTTGTTGTCTAGACTTAATCTATCCATAAGTCATATTCAGGTGGTACTGTATAGCGTACAGTGCGGCCCGGCACAGCGCTGTACAGACTAACTTCTGAATTTTTCCTTTTTTTTTTTTTCTCTCTCTCTCTCTCTCTTCTCCGGCCTTCCTGTTTCATAGGTTTTAATTGTAACCCACCTGCTTAAAAAGAAAGGGAAAGGAAAAAGAGAGGAAAAAGGGAAAATGAAAATTTATTCTCATAACGTTAGAGGACTTAATGTACCTCATAAAAGATTCATGATTCTTAAAGAGATTTGGAAATCACAAGCTGACATAATTTGTTTACAAGAGACTCATTTTAAACACAACTCTAAACCAATATTAAACTTGAAGAAGTTTCCAATTCAATATCATGCAACATCCCCCAAGAAAACTAAAGGTGTATCAATTTTATTCAGTTATCGATTATCTTTTGAACAGATAGTAACATATACAGACCCAGAAGGTCGATTTCTTATTTTAGTTTGCATAATAAATAATATCACATACACTATAGTGAATGCTTACTTTCCTAATGTGAACCAAAATAAATTTATGCGCTCACTTATGAACAAAGTAACTGAAATGCAATCTGGCATTACAATTATTATGGGAGACTTTAATCATATTTTAGATCCTAATATGGATTCAACAGCAAATCATTCAAGGAAAAGGAAGTCAGCTCTACATAAGGAGTGCAATACTCTTAATAAAATTCTAACAGGTTATGGACTTTACGATATTTGGAGAACATTTCATCCTAATACTAGAGAATATACGCTTTTTTCCCCAGTTCATAACACATATTCCCGTATAGATGGTTTTTATATGCATAGCTCACATTTAGCACAAGTTGAATCGTGTGAGATTGGAGTATCGATAGAATCAGATCATAATCCAGTTATACTTAGCCTAAAGGATCAATATAATTATACAAATAGAAGCAAATGGAGACTAAACGATCAGTTATTAAATGACCCTATATTCTTGGATAAAATTCAACAAGAAATATGCCAATATTTTGATATAAATAACTGCGGAGATATAAACCCTATAACATTATGGTTAGCGCATAAACCTGTAATAAGAGGTTTATTTATTAGTAGAGCTTCATATCTCAAAAAGTCTAATCAAACAGTTAGGTTGAATCTCTTAAAGAAACTTCAAGATCTCCATAAACAGAATCAGGCAGGACCATCCGCATCTTTACAAGATAGTATTCAACAAATACAAAATGATATTAATGAAATCCATCAACGACAAACTAACATCGCTTTGAAAAAATTTAAGGCGACATCATACTCTATGGGTAATAAAGCTACAAGAGTACTTGCACAGAGACTCCGCGATAAACAAACCCAGTCTAGAATTCCATTTATATTTTCTAAGACAGGACAAAAAATTATTCAACCAAAGTTGATTTGTGAAGAATTTGCAGCTTTTTATGGGTTATTGTATAACTTGAAAGACCAAAAAAATCTCCCTAAACCTACCCCTAGAGGAATAGGTCAATATCTGGATAAATTAAATTTATCTACTTTAAACGATTCACAAACGGCGCAGCTTACAGCTCCTATTACAAGGGAAGAAGTAATCCAACAAATAAAGAGCATGGCCAAAGGGAAAGCACCAGGACCTGACCTGTATTATACCCTATTTAAAGAATCCTTGGCCGACCCATTGACCTATTTTTTTAATGAAGGCACTAAGGCAGGGGAATTCCCTACAGAATTTCTAGCGGCACAAATAATTACTATTCCAAAATTAGGGAAACCCCCCACGGTCTGTCAAAATTTTAGACCAATTTCATTATTGAATATAGACGCCAAAATATATGCTAAAATATATGCGGAAAGATTAAAGTTTATTTTACCTACTTTAATTCATACAGATCAAGTGGGATTCGTGTCAGGTAGACAGGGGTCAGATAATACACGGAAGGTATTAGATATTTACCATTTTGTAAAATCATTCAAGCAGGAAAGTGTTGTATTATCTCTAGATGCTGAAAAAGCTTTTGACCGTTTGAATTGGACTTTTTTATGTGAAACATTGAAGGCATATAAATTTCCTCCTTCTTTTCTTTTAATTATTAAAGCTCTTTACAGTAATCCCACAGCGACAGTATTGACCTCAGGATTTTGTTCAAGACCGTTTAATATTACTAATGGAACACGTCAGGGTTGCCCCTTATCGCCGTTGCTCTATGTTCTGGCTTTAGAGCCTTTACTTACAGCTATACGGCAAAATGAAGATATACAGGGAGTTCAAATAGGGCGGAGCGAATATAAACTTAACGCTTATGCAGACGATATCTTGTTAACAATTACTCAGCCACATATTTCTTTACCAAATTTAAAGGAAGAATTATATTTATATAGCCAAAACTCGTATTATAAGCTCAATACAAGTAAATCGCAAGCAATGTGTTTTAATATTCCCAAATTTAAAGAGGATAGACTTAAATTGGATTATCATTATGATTGGAGGGAAGATTACCTACTTTACTTGGGAATCAGATTTACTAAAAAAGAAAAAGATTTATTTTCAGCTAATTATAAAAAATTATTCAGAGATACAGAAAGCCAACTGAAATCCTGGGGAAATGTACCATTATCATGGATAGGTAAAATAACAGCAATTAAGATGCAAATTTTACCAAAAATACTTTACCTATTCAGATCATTACAGATTAAGGTTCCACAAACATTTATTACATCTTTACAAGCTATATTGCTACGGTTTAGTTGGGGTGGGAAGCATCCCCGAGTTTCAAAAGGTTTAATAATGAGACAAGTGAAAAGTGGGGGTATGGGGTTTCCAAATTTGAAAATATACTACTCGGCTGCAATCTTAAAGAATATAGCCTCTATTAACCCACAAAGATATACTCCGCAATGGGCAGCAATAGAAGCACATTGTTGTGGAACACAAGATTTTTATTCTTTAATATGGCTCCCTTCACAAAAACGGAAAGTAACCTCTGACATATTATATCCGACAAGACTTCTATTCAAAATTTGGGATGGCAATAGAGGAAGTTTATGTTCAGGGCACCCATGGTCACTGGCAAGCCCCATAAAAAGTTTGTATAGCTGTAACGAAACATTTCCTTATTCACAATGGCATAGAAAAGGAATTACACATTTTTTTAAACTTTATACTATAGAGGGGTTAAAGTCTTTTCCGACTCTCCAATCAGAATTTACACTTCCGCCACAATTTAAATTTGCATATTGGCAGATTAAAGGTCTTTTGGCCAATAATAATCTATATGCAGGACACCGAACAACCCGAACGTTAGTCACGAAATTTGAAGAGATGTGCATAGCATTAACTCCACCTAGGAAAGTACTATCACTTTGCTATAATATTCTAATAAATTCAAGAGAAACAGTAATACCAAAATTTATGATAGATTGGCAATCTGATATTCAAGAAATTATATCAGAAGATGAATGGAAGAACATTTTTACGGCACATTTGGGAATGTCTTCATGTATAGGACACTTTGAAATAGCACGGAAAATCTTATACAGATGGTACATGGTACCTACTCGTATTCATGCAATGTACTCTGATGCACAAGATATATGTTGGAGATGCCAGTCTCATAAAGGAACTATGCTTCATATTTGGTGGACATGTGAAAGAGTTAATAGCTTATGGAGAGAGGTTGAAATAATGATCCAAGAGGTGACATCTTATAAGCTAGACCACACACCAAAAATGCTACTTCTCAAAGCTTTTCCGGACCATATACCTAAAGCTACGCGTAAATTAATCTTTTTATTATTATCTATAGTCTCAATCTTTATAGCGAGAAACTGGAAGACTACAAGCTTACCCACAATAGATGAAATCAAAACATTAATGTCTCTGACTATAGATTATGAGCTTATCATGTGGGATCAGACTAAAAGCGGGAAGTTAAGCTTAAAAGTAGCTAATTGTTGGAAAACTTATATACAAAGATAATAACAAAATAAGTTTAATAGATATGTGGAGTATGTATTTAGTATAGGATATGATAAATTAAACTTATTTTCTCTATGGCTACTATCAGAAATATTACTTAGAATCCAACGCAGTAGAAATAAACGAAATGGCCCAGCCCTTCGGGATTGAACCTTTGTAATACAAGTGAGCGGTGGCATATTATATACGTTGAGCGTATATGAGGTGTTAAAATGAGTCTTTGTACTTATCTTGGTTGGGCTTGAACATAAGACATATATAATAAGCAGGACATTTAATTTAATTTAACACTTGATCTAACTTAATGTATTTTGACAACATTAAGCAGCTAAATTAAATATTAGCTTTTATTGTGATTATAACCTAAACATATGAAGACCGGAGAGGAAGAGAGGAGAGAATATTTTTTTTTTTATTTTTTTTTCCTGAGGGGAACTTTATAGTGGACACACCAGTATTCATCAGGGAAAATAAAATAAATGTGGTCAGGATGTATACATTATAGAATGAATTTAAATGTAGTACGAGTATAGCATAACATTGTATGATGAGTATATGATGAAACAATGTAACACTACTGATTGTACCCTAAACCCCTTTTTTCTTTTTTCTGTAGTCCCCCTTTTTTCTGTTGTTGCTGTTGTTGTTTATTTTTCCTTATTGGAAATAACTTGAAAAATAAAGAAAATTGTAAATTGTAAAAAAAAAATGGAGGGGGAAGAGTCTGCGCTTAATAACAAGGGAGCTGCAACCCGCAAAAGGAGTCCCTCAGAAACCCTTTAAAATAGACGAATAAAAAGAAGGGGGTTGGGGCTGCGCTGTGTGGATAGTAAACTAAAAGTCAATGGATATAAAACATACGTAGATAAGTACTAAAACACTTATAAATAGGTATAGTATAAAAATATATAAAAGTAATATCCGTATAGATGTATTAATAAAAATGGATAAAAAGTAGAGAAATTCCAAATGGAGTAAAATGAAATAAAAACAGTCTCACTGATATCAGGTATGTTTGTGGTCCTCGGGGATGATTCCGTCCGGATTAAAAATCGTCCATTTATGTGAAAATAAGAAACACAAAAAGAACTGCCGATAGTGAAGTATTGTCAATCCAAGGATAAGAAATTAAATCAGAATCAGGATTTTGAACTCACATTTGATGGAGCTATGTCCAGCTCTGAGATGGAGGGCACTTAGTGGTATAATCCCCACTTCAGGATATACTAAGATAGTTGGTTCGTCCGTCCGACTTTGGTTCGAATCCCACAAAATATAGGAAACAGCAGATAGTGCTCTCACTAGGAACAATTAAAAATAAAATAAAGTAAATGAAATAATGCTCACAGAAATAGAGCAGGTAATACTGCTCTATTTTCACAGCACTGGTGGAATTATCCCCACCTATGGATTTCTCTGCTGTAGTTTAGACCGGCTCTTAATGGTATGTTCTCCACTGATGGGTCCGTCTGTTGGACTGGGTTCCGTCGGGTTCCACAGAGTGTATGTAAATAGTAATAGTGCTCTCAGTAAGAACAAAATGAGGTAAATAAATAAAATAAGATATGCTTACAAAAATAGAGCAGATGGTTACTGCTCTATTTCCACAGCATGGGTGGAATTATCCCCACCTAAGGATTTCTTTAAGACAGGATTCGGTGAAAAATGGAGCAAAAATATTTAAAAAGAAAAATAATAAATAAATAAATAAATAAATAAAATGCCAGGAAAAGTACTAAAAGAAAGTGTATATAGGTGCAATAAAATAAGTAAAAGATTGGTCCTACAGAAGAGGTAACCAAAAATAACTTTTATTGCTTTAAAATACACTATTAAAACCATTAACGCGTTTCACCAGTGAGGTTTTTTCAAAATGGTAATAGAGCATTATACCTGGCATAAAACAGTATTTATAAGGATACACAGAGTTGAATTTGGCGCCAAAATTTTTTAGCACCAATTAGAAACAAGAGTTAAAACAATCAGATTTTACAGATTCAAAATAAATAAAAAATACTTTAATACATAGATTTAATTATCTTAAGGTATAAAATGTATTTATTTGTATAAAACGAAGCTCTGTTAGATTTTTTACGAGTAACTTTATTGGTCACATGATCGGACCTTAAGAAATTGCAGTGCGCATGCGCGAACGGGGATCGCCGTGCGCATGGGCAGACAGAGTTTGCCGTGCGCACGCGCAAATGAAAATAGCCGTGTGTGTGCGCAGCATATAGGTGGACCGCTTCGCCGCACTATAGAGCTGTGAAATCGGCAAAAGGGAGCAATGCTCCCTGGGGGATGAAGTTTAAGGGGATCCTTCGGCCGCAATGAATGTCATGTGACCGGCATAAGGGAGCAGTGCTCCATGGGTAATGTAGTTATGCCGGTCACATGGTGCTGGGGGAAGAAAGGGAGCAGATTAAATGGAAAAAATCTTATGGTTAACTGCTCCCTTTCTGAATAGAATATTTTTATACATAGTAAGAAACACCTTTGTTGCACAGATACTTAAAAAAAAAAAAAAAACCAGAGATAATTGTCCAAAATAAAACATATTTCAGCATAAATAAAAACCAAATAAAAATGCATTTTAAACTTGGTTATAAGAAAGAAATAAAAAATTAAAAAACAAAACTGTTTTGCATATTTTAAAACCATAAATAAAACATGTAGAGATGAGAACAGGCAATATTTTATATTAAAAAATATTTTTATAAAAAATTATGCAGATTAAAGTCTACATTGAGGCCTTGAGGTGTAAGGGTCTGTAATCTATAGACCCATTCCATCTCTATTTTTCCTAGAATGTTTTTTATGTCTCCTCCTCTCCAAGGTAGCGAACATTTTTTTATACCAATAAATTTTAACATTTCCGGGTCTTTATTATGGATTAAAAAATGTTTTGATACTGAGTGATTTAAGTATCCGTTTCTTATATTCCTACAATGTTCACTGAGTCTGATTTTTAGACATCTAGTGGTCATCCCTACATATTGGAAGCCGCAAGGGCATTCCAATAGATAAATTTAATTTTTTGTATTACAGTTTATAAATTCCTTTATCTTAAAAGTAGTTTTTGTTCTATTTGAGGTAAATTCTGTTGTTTTTGATGGCATGAAACCATGCTTGGGGCCAGTCAAAAAGAAACTTCCATGAACCCCTTCTCTGATCTGGGTGTTTTTTGGATATCTTGTTCATCCAGATCAGGGCTATCCGAAGATGTAACATTTTTGGGGGTATGTTATGTTTTGGGGTACTTTCTGAACTTTGTGAAAATTAGTTTTTCTGCCTGTCGATAATTGAGTTACTTACAGGACTCTACTCAATTATCTCCCAAGAAGAGGGGAGGGATTGTGTGCTGTACAAGGGAGCAGGGCTGCCATCAGAAATCTTGGGGCCAATGACACAGCTCATGGTTAATGAATAGTGTGAGTAAATGTTAGTGTATAGTGTGTGTAAATGTTAGTGAATATTGTGTGTATAGGTTAGTGAATAGTGTGTGTAAATGTTAGTGTATAGTGTGTGTATATGTTAGTGTATAGTTTGTATAAATGTTAGTGTATAGTGTGTGTAAATGCTAATGAATAGTGTGTGTAAATGTTAGTAAATAGTGTGTGTAAATGTTAGTGAATAGTGCGTGTGTAAATGTTAGTGTATAGTGTGTGTAAATGTTAGTGTATAGTGTGTGTAAATGTTAGTGTAAATATTAGTGAATAGTGTGTGTAAATGTTAGTGAATAGTATGTGTAAATGTTAGTGTAAACCTTAGTGGATACTGTGTGTAAATGTTAGTGAATAGTGTGTGTAAATGTTAGTGTATTGTGTGTGTAAATGTTAGTGAATAGTGTGTGTTTAAATGTTAGTGTATAGTGTGTGTAAATGTTAGTGTATAGTGTGTGTAAATGTTAGTGTAAATGTTAGTGAATAGTGTGTGTAAATGTTAGTGAATAGTGTGTGTAAATCTCAGTGTAAATCTTAGTGAATACTGTGTGTAAATGTTAGTGAATAGTGTGTGTAAATGTTAGTGTATAGTGTGTGTAAATGTTAGTGAATAGTGTGTGTATATGTAGTGTATAGTGTGTGTAAATATTAGTGTATAGTGTGTGTAAATGTTAGTGTATAGTGTGTGTAAATGTTAGTGAATAGTGTGTGCAAATGTTAGTAAATAGTGTGTGTAAATGTTAGTGAATAGTGTGTGTAAATGTTAGTGTATAGTGTGTGTAAATGTATGGGGCTGCAAAATGTAGGGGGAAAAGCCTACAGTTTTTTTTTCCATCCATTAATTGTATTGTTTTATTCCCCCCTCCCTGTATCTCAGCTGTGGCCATGGAGGGGGGAGATCACATTGGCTGGAGCCCTGGAACTGGAGGTCCTGATGAATGTGCAGCCTCCGCTACATGTATTCTGCAGGGGGCCCAGCACACTTGAAATATACTGCCCAGATGTTCTGCTCTGTCGAAGTCTTCGACAGAGCAGAGCATCTGGGCAGTATATTTCAAGTGTGCTGGGCCCCTTGCAGAATACAGGTAGCGGGGGGCCCGCAGTGCACACATATATAACGTTAACCGCTATATATATGTGAGCACATAGCTAATGTGGGCAGTGGCGTACACACAACCCATGGGGCCCCGGTGTGAAAACTGATCCGTGCCCCCCCCCGCGCACACTTACTATATGCGGGCTGGGGCCACAACACATGGCGGCGGGCACCTGGTCGTAGGGGTCGCTGCAGTATGTACGCCAGTGCATGCAGATACACTTAAAGGACCACTACAGACACCCAGATCACATCAGCTCAATGAAGTGGTCTGGGTGCCAGGTCCCTCTAGTTTTAACCCTGCAGCTAAAAACTGAGGGTCAATCCAGCCTCTAGTGGCTGTCTCCTTGACAGCCACTAGAGGAGCTTCCACGATTCTCACTGTGAAAATCACAGTGAGAAGACGCTGAATGTCCATAGGAAAGCATTGAGTAATGCTTTCCTATGGACGGTTTGAATGTGCACGCGGCTCTTGCCACGCATGCGCATTTGGAGCTGAGAGGCGGATCGGGGCGGAGAGATCCACAGCGCCAAGGGAGTCTGGCGCTGGAGAAAGGTAAGTGCTTAAGACACACACTCTCATGAACAGACGCATACACTCTAGCTAACAGACACATACATTTACTGACAGACACACACTCAGTGACAGACATGCACACACTCACTCACAAAACACACACTCACTAACAGACGCACACAAACTAACACACTCATTAACAGACACACACAGTAACACACTCACTGACACACTCTAACACACACACACTCTCTCTAACACACACACTGACACACACACACTAACACACACACACTCTAACACACACACTCTAACACTAACACGCACACACATGCTAACACTGGCCTCCACTGGTTCCTCTGGCCTGAAGAATTGTATAAAAGCCAACCTGAACCATTAAAGATCAAATCATCTTGCACCTTCATGGAGTTTTGGCTCATGTTTGGGGGATTGGAGAACTACATACACTCTGGGGGATTGCTATAATCACTATACTCCCCTGAGTAGAATCACTAGCACTTCTAAGAGCTGTTCCTGCTACGCTCACTGGACTAAGAGAGTTCTACCTACTGGAAGCTGGATCCTGGTCGTAGGTCCAGGGTTGGTAGGAGATGGCGAGACCCCAACCAAGCTGCGGCGGTTCGTGGGGTTTGCAGTGGTTATGTTGTCCAGCACAGTGCTTATGGTACTCGTCAGTACTAGGAAGCAGCGATTGATGGAGGTTTATGTAATATGTTGACATAATTAATTTTATTGATTGCAATTTGAGGGACCTGCCTTACAACCCAGGCTGAAAGTCCAGAGAATTTAATTTGCTAGCACTGTATTTAACCCTGTAACTTTCTATGACATCCTAAAACCTGTACATGGGGAGTACTGTTTTACTCTGGAGATTACAAATATTAGTGTTTCAAAGCAGTAAAACATTTTTGCATTTTTCACACACAAGCGGCACTTTCACTGATTATATAATTGTTGTGATACGTTTTACTGTTTTGAAACACTAATATTTGTGTTCAGCAAAGTCTCCCGTGTATAACAGTACCCCCTATGTATAGATTTTATAGTCTTTTTGAAAGTTACAGGGTCAAATATAAGGGTTAAATTTTTTCACATTGAAAATTGCCAGGTTGGTTACGTTGCCTTTAAGAGCGTATGGTAGCACAGAAATGAGAAATACCTCCATGATGGCATACCATTTGCAAAAGAAGACAACCCAAGGTATTGCAATGGGGTATGTTCAGTCTTTTATAGTAGCCACTTAGTCACAAATACTGGCCAAAGTTAGAATTCATAATTGTTTTATGCATTTTTAACACACAAACAAATATAAATGCTAACTTTGGCCAGTGTCTGTGACTGAGTGGCTACTACAAAAAGACTGGACAAATCAATGCCAAATTCAAATTACCAGAATAACCATAATCAATAACGCGTTCTTGGACAACCACAAGGGAAACCACGACAGGGCATTGAGCAGGATGAGAACTGGGCCTAAATACCCCTCCTCTGGATCCCAAAGGCAGTTACCAGGTTTCCATTTGCATAATTGCTGCTCAGCACAAACCCTCCTTTGGATTTGATTGCTGCTCAGCACAACTTTTCCTGTCTGAACAGTAAATGCCATTAATCACATTTTTATAAGTGGATGAATATGTGTCACCGGTCCTGAAGGGGTTATAGGCTCCAATATTAGTGAGTGGTTCTATTTATTAGCTAACATTTTCTTTGTCTTCTTACATATTGCTCTATGAGAATTTGTATTTCATTATTTTTTAGGAAAATATATTACATCACTACTGGGCTTATTTGCCTATTAGCTGTTTATGGAATATTTATAACACTATAGAATTGAAGTTATATATATATATATATTTAAATAGAATAATTATTATTGTTATTTGGGTTTTTCCTAATGTATAATTTTGCCTTTTTGAATTAGTGTGGGAGATTTTTTTGCATGTTTTGCTCCCATAATGGGTTGAATGCGAACGATTGACACATCTTTTTTTGGCACAAAATGTATTCTGGTATGTAATGAGTCAATTTTTTTTGGCATAAATATTATATTCCTGGCACTAATAGCACTGGTATCCCACTGTTTTATATTATTTTAGATAGTATTTTATCAATGGGGACTGTTGGGCATAAACTGTGTTGTATTGTGATTTCTTATAAAATAATCAGTAAACATTATATTAATTTTATCTTTGATTACCTGGTTAAGGATTACTAATACTAATTACTATTACTAATACTAATACTAATACTAAACATGTCATCTATGCTGTATAGAAGTTACATATGTATTATGGATATTGAATCGATGCCTTTTTATAATTCTTTATTTTTTCGTGCATTGATTAATGAATGGAACAAGCATTCATGTCATGCCCCAACAGCAGTAACATGCATTGAAATTGTATAACAGTATGACAGTTGTGGCATAGAAAGTTGATGCACATTTTTGTATGAGGGTTATCAAGAACTGTACTAGGCTAGCAAACAGGAAGCAACTCAGTAAGTATAAAACAAAGCCTATGCAGCGAAGTAACGTGAGGTCATGTAGGTTAGTTCAGTAGTTTAACATTTAGTTAAACATATAGTTAAAATGCATAGCCCCGAACCCGGACAAATTAGCTAGGTACTTTGCTGCTCAAGATGAAGCTAGATTTTTAACATTATTAATATTAAATATGGGTCCCCTCTTTCCTGACATTTAGCCTGTTAAAACGGTTGATGTGCTAAACACCCCTTAGATGCTGGAAGTCACAATATTTATATGCTGTAACATTAAGTGATAATATATAAACTTGGGTGGGCCTACAGGAAGCAAGATTGTCCTGCCCCGAGTGTGGAAAGAGGCTTTGGGATGTGAATGCTTGGGCATGTGATGTTTAGCAGGTTAAGAAGAGATAATGCATGGCAGCTGGCCCGGCAAGCTTGCTAAACAGGCAATGTATATGTTGGTTTAATGTTAATGTGAGTGCCCTCAGGTAGGGTGCGGGGGAGTGTCATCTGGTCCAGCATCCTCTAGGGTATCAAGAGTCCTGGGTGAGGATACGGGAGCCCGGTGATGGACGTAGCTTGGATTGATATTGTAGTCACAGGAATTAAGTGCCGTGTTGTGGCTATGTATTGTAGGTTGGGACACAGAGGGTCCTAAAGTCGTGGTCTTTTAGGTGGGTTCATTGCCAGGCTTGTCCGCCCTTCATTGAGTATCGTGTCCATGTCCTAGGGGGTGGTAGGGTGGGTAGGGAGGGCTGGGGGGGGTGCGGAGGAGGGTGGTGGAGGGAGGGGGTGATTT
The DNA here is from genome assembly GCA_933207985.1 of Pelobates cultripes. NCBI lineage: Eukaryota > Metazoa > Chordata > Amphibia > Anura > Pelobatidae > Pelobates > Pelobates cultripes. The sequence goes on from OW240913.1 coordinate 106,942,519, forward strand.
TCCACCTGGTATGGTGTGGTAGTGTATGTAAGCGTGGGCAGTGCCCTGTACCAGTCATTGCACCTGAATTTAGACCGGCGGAGCGACTTGGTGGTTAAGCTTGTGCTTCACTAAGTGAAAGATAACATAACATTAACAAAAATAAAAATAGAATAAAAAATGAAGGCATGACATGTTAAACACATATGATGAAGGCATCCCAACGGGCCTTCAACCGCTGTGCAGAGCTACACTCTCTGGTCCAGCTTGGTAGTATGAGTCCTGTTTGGGCTCCTGGTCATCAAGTCCCTTGCGTGTCGGTGCCTCTGGGTACAAAGGATTCTATGTTATCTAGATCCCAGGATCTGCCAGGACCGACGGGGACGTAGAGGGTGTTCCTGCAGAAGGTAATGGCAGTCCCATCGCTTCCAGAAATGCAGTTGTATCATCAAGCATGCGGAGTGTATGTGTAGTTCCACTGCGGTTTGCCACTAGGGAGCCCGCCAGACCCAAGCGATATTGCACACCTGAGGACCGGAGGTGAGTGGTTACTGTTCCCAGCGATCTACGCCATTGAAGTTTTGCCTTGCAGAGGTCTTGGAAGAAGTGTAGCTGTGAGTCCTCGGTTGTATGGGCGTCTTTCCTCTGATTGCTGCCATTATGTGGGCTTTGTCGGTGGCTGAGATGCAGCGGACTATAACATTCCCTGGTGTTGTGGTGGTTCCGGAGCCAGGGATGCGATATATCTCCTCTATGGTGAGTATTTTGTTCACCGTGGGCGGCATGATAGTGGCTAGCAGCCTCCGGGTATAATGAGGCAGCTCCTCTGCTGATATCATGGCAGGGACACCCCTTATCTTAATATTGTTGCGGCATTGTTGATCTTCCAGGTTAGTCACGTGTTGTGAGAGGTTGCACTGTTGGGTGTGTAGCTGCTGTGTCCCGTCATTCAGGCTGGACACTGCGGTTTGGGTGCTCAGGAGGTCTTCCTCCGTGGCCTTAATGCCGTCTGTGTTGGCCTGTATTTCTGTCTGGAGGAGCGCTTGGTCCACCGCCATCATTTGGTGCAGGTCAAAGAGGAGCGCTTTGAGATCTCCTTTGGTCGTCGGGGCTGAGCTATCGGTAAGGTGAAGGTTCGTCTGGTGCTCTGGTATGTGTGGGGGTGATGTGTCCCGTTCAGCACTCCGTGGCATTTCAGGCTGCGTGGTCTCCTTTGGCAGGTTCCTAGGTGCCACTGGAGCATGGCTCCTATGTCCCTGTCGGGCTTTTGTGATCTGCGCCCCATGTGGAAATTATGTGGTTGCGGAGTTCTCAGTAGGGGCTCCGTCTCACCTGTGTTTGGTGCTGCCAGGAGGCTATCTAGAAATGTTTCCAGGCCTCGTGTTTGTGGAGTGTGGTGGGCCCCAACTTTGCGTTTTGGCCTTGTGTGCCTTGGGTGAATGTGAAGGGCATCGGTCGATGCAGCCTGTCGTCCCTTTTGTGGTGCCGCGGTTTATTTCGCGCTTTGGCCAGTCTGTGTAGCGGTTTTCGTGGAAAGTTTGCACCAGGGGCGTTTTAGCCGCGAGGCAAACAAGGCATTTGCCTTGGGCGGCATTTTTCAGGGGGCGGCAAAAAATGCCGCCCCCCAAATGCCAGGGCAAATGCCTTGTTAGCCTCGCGGCTAACTGACATGCCGGGCGCTGGGCTGGCGGGCGGCGCTGGGCGGGCGGGCGGCTGGCGAGGGAGCTCTTCCCCTGAGCGGTCTGCTCAGCTCCCTCGCGCGCCGCAGAGTGATGCTGGGAGCCGGAATATGACGTCAGCTCAGGGGAAGAGCTCCCTCGCCGGCCGACTGCCCAGCCCAGCCCAACCCAGCCCGGCAACCACTGGACCACCAGGGAGGTAATGAACCCCTCCCCCCAGCACTCCCAAAGGTAAGGAGGTTGGGGGGGGGTAAATAAAAAAAAATGTGTTAATGTGAGTGAGTGTTTGTTAATGTGTGTGTGTTTTGTTAGTGTGTGTGTCTGATTGTGTGAATGTGTGTCTGACTGTGTCTGTTAGTGTGTCTGACTGTGTGTCAGTGAGTGTGTGTGTCTGTTAGTGTGTGTGTGTGTCTGTTAGTGTGTGTGTGTGTGTCTGCTAGTGAGTGAGTGTGTGTCTGTTAGTGTGTGTGTCTGACTGTGTTTGTCTGTTAGTGTGTATGTGTGTGTCTGACTGTGTGAGTGTATTTGCCTGTGAGTGTGTGTGTCAGTGAGTGTGTGTCTGTTAGTGAGTGTGAGTGTGTCTGTTAGTGTGTGTGTTTCTGTTAGTGAGTGTATGCGTATCTGTCAGTGAATGTGTGTGTGTATTTAGAAGGCGGGTTGGGGGGGAGGGTTGGCGCGGGGGGGGGCACCTGAGTTTTGTCCTGCCTAGGGCAGCACAAAACCAGGATACACCACTGGTTTGCACGGTAAGCGAGGAGCGATCAGGAATGGCGTCTGTGTGGCTCAAGCATTAGCTCCACCCTCCGAATCGATGCCTTTTTGTGCTGCCCATAAATATCTTTGATGCCTTACCATGGTGGAAAATAGAGTTAGGAAATGTATTCCAAATTATAACCATTTATGTATCTGAACATGATGTTTTTGTTTGTAATACTATGTGACTGACTGCTACTTCCCCATCTCACACCTTTTGCCAGTAATAACATTTCTTCCAATACCATGCCTTACCACGGTGGAAAATAGAGTTAGGAAATGTATTCCAAATTATAACCATTTATGTATCTGAACATGATGTTTTTGTTTGTAATACTATGTGACTGACTGCTACTTCCCCATCTCACACCTTTTGCCAGTAATAACATTTCTTCCAATACCATGCCTTACCACGGTGGAAAATAGAGTTAGGAAATGTATTCCAAATTATAACCATTTATGTATCTGAACATGATGTTTTTGTTTGTAATACTATGTGACTGACTGCTACTTCCCCATCTCACACCTTTTGCCAGTAATAACATTTCTTCCAATACCATGCCTTACCATGGTGGAAATTAGTAAATGTATTCCAAATTATAACCATTTATGTATCTGAACATGATGTTTTTGTTTGTAATACTATGTGACTGGCTGCTACTTCCCCATCTCACACCTTTTGCCAGTAATAACATTTCTTCCAATACCCATCAAGCTGTTAACACTAACATTAAAAAGCCCTCCGTAATTGCATTCCTCACCATATTTCCTCTTATTCAACAAATACACCCCTTCTCATTACCTTCTCTTTATGAGCAACCTTCTCCTGCTTATTCCCACACTGCCAGCTCTCATCTGAAGGTTTTTTCAAGAACTGCACATTACTAAGAGATTCCCTAGTCTTAGTCTGAGGTTCTTAAAGAAGTCACTAAAAGCACACCTCTCTAAGATAGTCTTCCATATTCCTTGATGTTCTCTAATCACAATTCCCTCCTCAGTTCCCTCACTTCCATAGCCCTACTCTAGGCAAACAAATGGTTTCTTTCTTTAATAGTTGCTTTCCTTCATTCCATGTATTTTCAAAAACATACAAGTGAAAAATAGATGGATATGTAACATAAAATATTTATATATGTTATTTTTTGTTTTGTTATATGACAGAATCAGTAACACACTCACGTTTCAGAGCTTAAATTCATTGAAGCAGCAACATGTATTTGCCCAGTAGTGCACCCCTCCAGAGTCAGGTTTTTAGACCTGGGAAATTGTGGTGAATAAGTGGTTACAAATGAATGAATCTGATGTCTGCTTTTGATTGCATCTTTGTTTCAAACTGTAAATAGTTTGATACACATTGCTCATTCAGTTCATATCTGTATTTGTCTTCTATGACTGGAACCCTATGGTATAACGTATTTACAAATAGTATAGAGTTAGACAATAGGTTGCACCAATATAAAAATAGACTAATAAAACAATTAATGGATAAAAAAAAGGAAACACAAAAGATTTTATTTTATTTAGAGTACAAACAGATGTTGAAATTGCGTTATTGCACTATATGTTAAGTGAGCCACGTTTCATTGTATATTGCAATTCCCTGATTTGTAGACATTATATCTATGCACCACACTCTTTAACACTTTGCTTACTCATCAGTTTTCCAAGAAGTACGTATCTATTCTATTTAGGTAGAAAACATAATTTTTGTAATTTGCTAAAATTGCATTAATTAGCACTATTATTATTATTAGCATTTATCGTAGGGTCAACATGTTATGAAGAGCTTTACAATTATAGAAAGGGGATATGTACAAGTTAAAGGCTCAAACAAGCTTACAATTTATGAGCTTGCAACCTTATAAATTTGCCCAAGCCCAGCTTGGTTAAGTGCTTAAGGATTTAACAGGGTCCTCTCTCTTTTACTTTATGCAAGTGCTGATTTCAAAACAAATCAGCATGTTTAAAAAACAGCTATGTTGCACCATGTCGGATTAACAGCTGGGAAGGTTCTCTTCCTGACTGCCTTGTGCTATATCACAAGGCGAAATGCAGTGCTTCTCTATAGAGTAGCATTCTATTCAATGCTTCTCCATGAGAAGTAGTTCCATTTATGCACCATGTGCCCCAATGCTTCTTTATGAGATGCATTGGATTGGGTGAAAGATGGTATTCTCCCAGAGGCAGAGTTTAACAGACACCCACTCAGAGCTGGGTGACAGAGGTAACTGCTTTGTTTAATACATTCTTTGGGAAAAACTAAACAACACCCCAGCATTATAAATAGATGTTTTTATTTGTAACTCTGGATTATTCCACTCTGGAAATGTTTAGAGGACAGTTTGCAATCCCTCAATTAAATAAAAATAGATACATTCAACAATTGTAGATTATGCTAGCTTTAGTGTATAATCTTAATTTTATTAATGACAGGAGGCGAGTATTTGCTTAAGTCTTTCTTTACTAGAACTCCACAGCAGCACAGAAAAACAACCAATCAGAAAAAAGTTAGGTACTATAAAACTCCCCTCCCCATACATCATTTCCTCTTTCAAGCTGCGACAAAAACAGAACCAAATGCAGAAAAACATACTGGGGAAGAAACAAAGTCCTAGATACGATGAATACAACAATGTCCATCATCCGAGGAGAACTGCCAAACCAGATAGCGTTGATGGACTGTAAACTGAAACGAGAGAAAAAAAAATAGAATCGAACAGGTTGATTATCCAATGAAATGTACTCCGAACAAACATGTAGTCACCCAGTGTAATAACCAGAAAATACCATAATATACAGAAATCCCAACCCTACTATGAAAAACAGATATAAGAACAAGTGACAGGTAGCAGAGACAACAAGCAGAGATGCATACGTACCTGATGAACCCAAACTATAAAATAAAACAAGGGTGGTAGAAAAATGGGCAGGAAATACTTGCCTCCTGTTATTAATAAAATTAAGATTATAGGTACACTAAAGCTAGCATAATCTACAATTTTATAACATGACAGGAGACTTTGTATTTGCTGTTTTAATGCTCAGCCAACAAATCAAACGCTGTTTGTTTCGCTGGTACCTATTCCGGGATATATTAGAGCAATCTTAAATAGACCTTCCAACTGCGAGAAGTGACAGTAGGTGGATCGATGAGAATGCCAACTGACAAGGCACCCCAAAATACGGAAAAACACCCTCCACTGGTTGATCCAGTGTACTGTTTCTTAGTAGCCGGTCCATGAGCTGCCAAGCTGATCTATTAGTAATTTTCCTGTAGGTGTAAAATGCTGAAGGTCATTTGCGGACTTTAGGGCCGCAAAAGGAAAACTGCTATCAGGTCTCGACTCTTGAAGTGGAAGATGGCTCCTCCAATCATGCCAGGGGCACCCGGTGATGTGGTCTTGCAGGCCAATCTCCAATCTCAAGTAACGCGTGAAGTCTACCACCAATTCCGTAATAGAACCGAGTAGGGTCTTTCGTTTACTCATGACCGACTCAATGAGTCATCTCCTCTGAGAATTAATTTATATGCAGGCAAGAGTGCGGGCAAAAATAACCGTATCCTGAGTGATTCCAGTATTCCAAATGTACTGTGTGACCCGCGACTGAGGTAGGGAAGGAAACTCCCAGAGGACATCCAATCAGGGTCTGAACTGAACTTGTGAAGTAAAATGGTGTTCGACTACCCTGGGGATTGTGAATTCCGGAATATCCAAAAGGGGGAGAAGGCAACCAGGGTTGAGGTTACCATCCAGCTATATCATCATCGAAGAGTGATAAGACATCCGGATCCAATGGTAATTGGGACCTGTATAACGAAAAGAGTCCTCACGTACTATAGTGAGAGAGTGAAATAATCCGATACGATCCTGATCCATGCCTGACCTGTCAAAATATGTGTATGGAACACCACCTACAAGATAGAGTATAATATAATGAGTCTCTTGGCCAAGGAACCCAGGAAAGTGAATTTGATAAAAGAAGTCAAAGCATCCCTATATAGGAATACCTCCCTTGAGCCTGGAGTCCCGTGGACTCATAGTGTTCTCCGATACGTAAGCAAGACGTAAAGTCCCTTCACTCACAACAGGACTTCCAGATAGCAGATATAACAAAACACAGATCTAGCTTCAATCGTCCGAAGCAGGTGTTGTCAGGTTTGAGACGTCGGCAGCCATATTCGAGCCTGCTACCCATCCTGAGTAGTACTCCAGTAGTAGGTTGCATCCCGACTTGTGACATCCATGTAGGAGTAGGGGACCCACATCGTTCCTCCACAGAGTCCAAGTAGGTCTCCTTGCTGACAGTTGAATAGGTGGGTTAGCGGGAAACACCAATACGGTTCCCGTGAGGGATTTAGGGTATAGAAGGAGGGTCCTCCAAGAATGTTCCCAGAGGAGTGGAGGTAGTTCAATCATCTTATTCCAAGATTGTTAACGACCAGTGAAAACAATTCGATCGAGGACTCCGGTCTTTCCAAGCAAACCATGCGTACGGTGTAGCTGCAGACCGGGCTGTGGGCCTTCCCTAGTCTTTTTACCCGAGCACGGCAGTGCACATTTGCTCTACGAATGCCTCAGGTTCTTGTGACACCTTGACATGGGAAAGAACTGTCTGTGCAGTTCGTTTGCAATGGTCTGCATAACCTGATCGGAGTGCAATTGCTAGTCTGATTATACCGACACCTGCAGTTTTGCAATAGCTGAGGCTCAACCCTTAGCCGTATTGTCTCCAGGAGTACATCCAAAGGAATGTTATAGGGCACCAACAAAAAGGAGCAATCCTGGGGGCTGAACCCAAGCTGGTCAGCCAAACAGTCCCTATACTGTCCCATAAGGACTCCAGGACATGTGCAAACAACCGGGAAATCACTTCCAGTAATACCTCTGTGAGTCTTTCTTGCGCGGGATACAGTGGCCGGATCCAGTAGGATCATGTAGGAGGTGAAAATAGAGGAATCCGGTCTAGACCTGTATACCCTGCATTATCAGGTAGACCTCTAAAGCAAATTTGGTAGCACAGTTGTAGATATAGAGGAGGGGTTCTCTCCCCTTGCCCAGTTGTTATGGAGCATTGTAGGTACTATACCCATGTACCAGAGCCTAATCATCAGCGGTGAACACGGTATGTGGTACGCACCTCTATATTGATTCGAGAGCAGGAGGGACGTCCCTCTATGCAGATATTGTTATCCTGTACCGGTACAAGCCTGTGTGATGAACAAATGGATGACACCGTACTGTGTTGAGTGTATGAGAGAGAGCTGCACTCTCTAATAATGTATCTGAACTCCGTGTTGGCATCCATCTGATATCATGAGTGGGTCACACCCGTTAATAGTAAAAGTTAAAGTCTACCTCCGTGTCCGTTTCCTTCTATGAGAGTGTGTCACACTCGAAGTATGTCCTCTGTATCCCTCTCAGTATCGGGCTGAGATTGAAGGAGGGCCACGTCGTCTAATAATGAAGCAGTGTCCAGTTCAGTATATGAGAGGGGTTCGCTCTCTACTTGTGTAAATAAAGTATCGGTCTCAGGTCGAGGAGATGGAGGGCCGCACCCTCTAGTAATCCAAACTAGAGTCCATCTCAGACCCAGGGTGACCCTGCGGGATTCACCATCTAATAACAATAGCGTAGGACTTGGATCTCGAGGAGGGTCCATCTCTGGCCACAAGACCTTTCTCTGAATTCTTCACCTGAGAGGTGGGATCCACTGGTAATAAACCAGACTGATGGTAGACGGAGTAGTATACAACCTCGGGCCGTGTCCATCTTAAATAATAAAAATGGGCAATGAGGCAATGAGAGAAAGCAACCTTTGGAAACAATGACAGAGTCTACCAACGGACGCATGCGCGCGGGATCCAGGTTGACTGTCGGCAGTCTGAAGAAAGTAGGAGACGTTCTCCGCAATCCACGAGGGCCCGGGAGGTCGGAGGAGGTCTTAAGTCAGCTTCTCGACGACCCGAGTGATAGGAAAAAGGAAGGCAAGAAAAACAAAACAATAATAAAAGTAAATAAGGGTAAATACGTACCTCGGATAAGGTAAATAGCAGACCGGAAAACAAGTCAAGAAAGTCCAACTGAACAGGACCAGGAGCTAACCTGACGCAGGAATAACTAACAATATCTAAGATGGATACCGGAAGGCAGTTAGAGGGTTAGTTGCTAAAGACAAGGGAAAACCGTGTCCCCTGTTGGGGTCTGAGTACTGGTCCCTGCCTGACTGAAATTCTTCATGGGGCTGTGCCTCCGCCAGGCTGGTGTAAACCGTGGTTGCGTGCCCGGGTCTTCATAAAAAAACCTTGCCCTTCAGGCATGAGGTTTTAGGGCCTTCACCCTTCCCACCATACTCAGGTGGTCTTATACTGGTGTCCTCTTGGATAGTATGGCAGTTGTGCTTGCCTGGGCACCCCCCTATCTCCATATCAATAGTGGGTACTGGGTTTTCCTCAGTGATATCCCCCCTGGCCTGCAGCCAAAGGGGTTTTGGCACCGATAGATCAAGCCAACAAGGGCCCTGATAGAGCAGGCCCATCAGAAGTTCACAGGCCTTGCAGGCCAATCAAATTGACACAGACATATCAGGCCAATCAAAGGGGCCCAGATGTAGCAGGCCAATCAATGGGGCACAGACGTAGCAGGCCAATCAATGGGGCACAGACATAGAAGGCCAATCAATGGGGCACAGACATAGCAGGCCCGTGATAGGGGCATAGACAGAGCCAGTCATACATGTGTGTAGCGTTCCGACAGCCATAAGGCTCATCTGTGTGGGTAGAGTCCCTTATATATATATATATATATATGTGCAATGAAACAAGGAAAACTTGGGTGGAAACTTTAATATGCAAAACCCACTAGCAGTGTAGAATGTGTTTACAACAGTATTTTACATAATACCTCAGGATTAAGTGCTATTATGTCTCCAGTCTAATATAACAGATGTTTCAGCCACTGGTGCTGAATATTCTATAACACTATACAGGGAACTGGGAGATCTGTAATGTTTGGTCAAAGACAGAGGTATCCAAACTGCAGGAACCTCAGAGCAGTACAGGGTGTACTGTCTATAGCCTATCCTCCAGCCCAACAAAGAAATATATATATATATATATAAATATAAAGTCATCCTGAGCTATACATTAACCTTGAGCACGGTGGAGGGGCCCTCATATGCTGTAATAAGGTTCCGTGATCTGAATCCAGCCTTGATACACAGAGGGGGAGAAAGCCCCTCAACAGACCTCTAACGAGAGGTATACATGGGGGAGGGGCCCCGAGCGGTCGCAACCCCCACCCGCGCCTGGTCGGACACACGCGGTCCGTGGGCGGAGGCAGCCGTGGCAAAGCGGGCACGTGGGAAAAAAAGATCCGGCCGCCGGGTACTTGTGCTCGCTGGCGAGTACCCCCGGGGCCGGAAAAAAAACACATGGGACCACCGGAGAAGAACTCCGCGGTCCAGGAGCTAGGGGGATCGGAAGGAGGCAGATGCCGTCCGCCTCCTGAAGCCCCCGAGCAGCACATACACACCGCCAGACATAAGGACAAAAGCGGAAAGAAGAATATATATATATATACACGAAGTGAGAAACTGACAGGTGGGACAAGCCCAAGGGGATAGAGGGGACAGAAGGACCCCAAAGACCCCCCCACAAATCCAAAGCATAGATAATAACAGTGATAGCCTGAAGTAGAAGTAATAGCCCACAGGGACTATAACAAAACTGTATGTGTAAGGAAAAATCTCACAAGGGCAAATAAAATATTCTGAATAAAATATTATATATATAGGCATAAAATTCCCACAAGGGTAAAATAAAATAGTGAATATGAAAGAAAAATCCCACAAGGACAATATTAAATACTGAAAATATCAGACAAAATCTCACAGGACAATAGAAATACTGAGTATATATAGCAATAAAATCCCACAAGGGCAATCTAAAATACTGAAAATATAGCAATAAAATCTTACAAGAACAATACAAAATACTGAGTATATATGCAATAAAATCCCAAAGCCACCACTAGAAGCAGGAGGCAGTGGTACTACGACCTGTACTGACTGCGGAGCAGCAAAGAAAGAGGAAGTGCTGTATGGGGAGGGGAGTTTTATATCACCTAACTTTTTTTCTGATTGGTTGTTTTTCTGTGCTGCTGTGGAGTTCTAGTAAAGAGAGACTTAAACAAATACGAAGCCTCCTGTCATGTTATAAAATTATAATGAACATTATAAACAATTATATTCAGTAAAAAAGAAACAATATTAGCAAGCTAAATAAACTGCAGGGCAAAGGGACCAAGCTCTATAGGAAAGTTGATGTCCTGTTTACTGTTCTGCTATAGAAATCATCTAATTGCACAGAGCATAGTCACAAAGAAATAGTAAAAATGATAAACTGAAGGAACTGTACAGTCAAAGTTTATTTATAATATAATTTGAATATGTAAATCAATGGGAGGGGAAGGTATATAAGTATATTACATTCTAAACATAAACGCTTTAAAAAAGTATTAACGTGTTAACACATTGTTGTTAAATGTCCTTTAAAACTATTTACTTGATACACTTCAGAACACAAAATTGGTAAGCACTGCTGTGTAATCGTTGGTAAGTGTATAACTGTTAAATCTTCTGTGATCTTAGAGCAGTCATTAAATTGGAAGTTCAAGTCAGGTGAACATTTTTGGCAGGGCTGAACAAATAGCAGATCTAAAACTTTTAACAAAAAAATGTGCTAATGGTGCTGACTTTTCTTTTTATTTAAAGTTTTACTCTGCAAGCTTCCATATCAACCTTTGTGAAAATCAAATATTTAAATCTTTACAATTCTCTGGTTGATATTGTTTCATGGCATATTCATCAAATTTAATATCATTTATGTATTTTTTATTAAATTGTAAGCAATGTAATATAACTTGCAGTCTTTGAATGTTCACATTATCTGTCATCACACCGATTATGTAAGAAAAAAGTGAAAATTCTTCATTTTCTGAATTACAACATAGAAGCTGGGCTTTCTGTGCTGGAAAAACCCTATATTTTCTCAAACTGCTCAAAAATGGTTTGATGGGATGGTCCCCCGAAACTCTTTGCTCTATAAATTTAGTAAAGGTCAGTACTGATCAATGCATTGTTAAAGATACAGCCTGAATTCTATGGATTAAAGTAGAGAGGTTGCATGCATATGCTTATAATTACTATGTGACATTAAAAAAATGAAAAAAGAAACATATTACATATGAGGCACACAATAAAAATGAATGGATTGGACTACTGGTAAAGAGTTGGGGAATTTCTTGATTAACTTTAGGTCACTATATGTGTATAAGTGTCGTATGTGCATCCCAAAGACCACAAGCATTAAGAAGACTTTTTTTCTGCATCAGTGTATCTACACTGCCTCCAGATCATTTTAGAGGAAATAAAGGAAATAATTTCAGACATGAAAGGGGTGATGTTTGATATTCATAATTTTACCATTCCTGAGAACAAGGTGAGAACTGTGGAATCATGACAAATGGGTATTTTCTGATAGGTAGTCATATTACTTAGCCATGGTTTGTTTCAGTCTATTCTGCCCCAATAGGATGATAAGTCGAATTCCCAAACTCCAAACCAAAATGTACTTGAATTACTAGCCCTGAAAATACTTGCAAAGTCTTACTATGTCCTTTTTTCCTTTTTGGTTAGCAATTTTTAAATCAGTCCATGGTGGCAAAAAAAAGAGATGATTGATGGAAAATCAAGATGATTGACTATCAACGTATAGAAAAATATATGCATAATATGATAATGTTGTGGAAATGAAATATTGACATATTTTTTAGCTAGTAAAATGCCTATTTACTCCATTTAGTTATACTCAGTATTATTCAATAAATTACTAAACTGACCACTAGATGCCACTCAGGAGTACCCTACCCATCGACCAAACACTCTCATTTTCAAGATGGCGCTGGAATCCGGGGGAGAACTTCATGACGACAGTAATGACATAAGATGGCACACCCAGTAGGACGTGCTTTGAATAAAACACTTAACACTTAACCAATTATTGATGTATTATTTCATGTTATCTCTGACAGTGCTTATGATGTAATTGTGCTTTATAAGGGACATGTCATCCCCCATGAATAAACATTCCAGAGTATTTCAGCAACCGGGAAACATGTGTCTGGTTTGATTTACTTTGGAAAGCATGCATGCACCATAACCAATTTGGAAAGGGGCAGATACACAAAAATAATCAATTTATTGATTGATTTCCACTTCAATTGGCGCCCAACTGTGGGGCCCCAGATTTGCCGGTTCAGAGGGCCGGAAACCAAGGACTGGAGCGGACCCCCAGAAAAGGGGACAACCGGAGCCTGATCACCTCCAAAATATAGCCGTTGCCTGTATTCTCCTATTTTGTGTCGGTCTGCCTCCGCGCCCACTTCCGGCTTCCAGAAGGCTACAAGAAAAGACAGGTAATCTCTTATCCGGTGCCTCTTTTAATGAACCTGTCGATTGTCTATCTGCCGCCTGAGTGTTTGCATGAATGTGTGTGACGGCCGGTGCAGGTGTTTCTTTTTAAAAAAAAAAAAAATCTTAGCTTGACTGCCTAGCGGGCAGGGAACGCATACAGCCGGTAAAGGGCTGGGTACAACCCGGGTAACAGGGTTGGGATATTAAGTACAGCCGATAAGGGGCTGGGTACAACCCGGGTAACAGGGTTGGGATATTAAGTACATTCGATAAGGGGCTGGGTACCACCTGGAGAAGGGTTGGGGAATTGTTACAGCCGATAAAGGGCTGGGTACGACCCGTGTAACAGGGTTGGGATATTAAGTACAGCCGATAAGGGGCTGGGTACAACCCGGGTAACAGGGTTGGGATATTAAGTACAGCCGATAAGGGGCTGGGTACCACCCGGAGAAGGGTTGGGGAATTGTTACAGCCGATAAGGGGCTGGGTACCACCCGGGTAACAGGGTTGGGGAATTGTTACAGCCAGTAAAGGGCTGGGGACCACCTGGTAAAGGGTGGGGTTATTGTGTTATTGTTTTATTGTTGTCCACCCGGTAAAGGGTTGGGGTACAGCCCAGAGAGAGGCTGGGATTGTTATTGTATTGTCCTGAGTGGATCAGGGGTTATTGCTGTGTTTTATTGTTTTACTATGCCTTTTTTGTCTTAATATGTACATATTGTTTTCTTTCATTTTGTGGATTTTGTTCAATTGTTGTTATAGTGTGGGTACCCTCGGTGTGTGTGTGTGTTGTGTGGCTTGTCCTTGATTCTGGAGTGTACACTTACTTATATGTGTGTGATTTTTGTAAATGCCTTTTGCTTAGTGTTGCCACCTTCATCTTTTCCTTTGTCCTCTATCTGTCCTGTGATTGCTGCCCAGAGCTGTGTTAGTCACCCACGCTCGCCGCTCCGGTCCATGGTCGCCATCTCGGGTGCACGGACCACCGTGACTGGTCTACATTTAGGGAAGACGCACGTGGCTCCAACCCTCGTAGCAGTCGAGCACTGTAGACAGTCCCCCCCCTTTGTCTTGACTTTCCCTCCTTATCTTCCTACTTTCCCTGTCTTCATTACGTGGCATCCCTTGTTTGGTAATAAATAAAAAATGGGGCAAGAACATGCTAGACCAGCTAAGGGGTATTTGGCTTGTGATATTGTTAAAGAGAGGGCAGGAGAAGAAGTTATGCTGAAAATGAAAAAGTTAGCAAAGATTTCTGGTTTTCAAACGTATAAGTCTCTGTCCTTCTGTCTTGTTACTTTACGGCGCTCACATGGTTAACCTTCATTCCTGCAGTTTCTCTCATTTCTCTCTCTCCCCTTTTTGCACTCTGTCTCACTTTCTGTCTCACTTTCTCCCCACCCTCCCCCCCCCCTGCCCGGGGAGAGGAGTGACATGCCTTTTTTTCAGTTTTTCTTTCAGTTTTCTTTCAGTTTTTCAGAGCTAATGATAAGAGTTAGAGACAGGATTTTTTTTTGCTGGAAAATATTCTAATTGTGTAATATTGTGTACATTGTTATATACATAGACGTTGTTAGGAAGGTTACGGTGTGATGTGTCGTATAGAGGTTACTAGAGTTTGAATATATAATAATAATATATATAATATATATATATATATATATATATATATATATATATATTTAATATATATATATATATATATTTGTGCTCGGAATTTAAATACGTAATGGATAGTATCTGTGAGCAAAGTTGGTTGTGGTGTGCCGAAACCAACGTACGAGTGGGCCTGTAAATAAAAGAGAGCCCACCAAGGATAATGTAGTTAAAACAGGGTGTAGGTGGGTGGGGACAATCAGCTGAGCGGCAGCGGTGAGTAGGGGCTGGGAGTTTAAGTAGGGGACTTACTCCTCCCACAAATTCAGGCCTAATGGCCTTTCTACTTGTGCTCGGAATTTAAATACGTAATGGATAGTATCTGTGAGCAAAGTTGGTTGTGGTGTGCCGAAACCAACGTACGAGTGGGCCTGTAAATAAAAGAGGGCAAAAAGATAAATTCAAGAAAATACACACTTTATTGCATTTTACAAGACCAAGTTCCTGAAAGCTTGGCGAAGCTCTTTCTCTGGTTGCGGAATATATGCGTTATATATGGAGGATTTCCATCGCCCGAGCCTTTTGATGATGTGGACCGGTGCGTTTGTGCTAGAGGCTGCTGAGGCGGCTCCTATGCGGAAGGAGTGCCCGGAGAATGCAGCCGGGTTGTGTCCGAGCTTAGATAACAGGGTTCTGACATGTAACATCAATTTTGCCGTGGTAAGCGGGTGCCCTTGTAATGTTAAGAGCGGAGAGTCTGGCAGGTGAGTGTGAAGAGTTGACCGTAGTTGGTCGAGAACTTTCACCGGACACCAGGCATTATCAGTAGGGAAGAGAGGAATTATAGTAGGATGTATTGATCGGTTGGTTTTCGTGGTAGGGATAGAAAGGAGGTAGTGATCCTCTACCTTGGTGAGGTGTGAAGTTTTAAGGCATCGTGCCATATCTCCTTGACAAATCACGGTGAACTCTCTAGGTCTGAGAAAACCGTAGAAAGCGAGATATATGGCAGATTTTATCACCGTATTGGTGTAGCTATCAAATGGGGCTGTGTCAAGGAGATTGCTAAGTGACCTGAAGATAGGCCCGTTTATGGCTAATCTAGTGCTTGCGAGTGGTGGTGAAACCTTTGATATACCTTTCAAGACCTTTTTAATGGGGTATGAAGACAAAAAAGGAGTGCTGTTAGGAAAATTGGTGAGGCTGTGGTGCTGAACCCCGGTGAGGTAAAGTTTAATGGTGTTGTGTGACAGATTAAGGTGTATGATTGCCATTTACATGGCGTCAACAGATTCCGTAGTGCTTTGTATATGTATACTGTGTTTTGTGATAAGTTAGTGAGTATTGTGGGGAGACTAGCTCACAAGAATGCATTCCGTGTTGAATACGGAATTTAGGAAGGTGTAGCCTGATTCAATAATAGAGGGATATTTGGACGTGTTAAGTGTAAAGGCAAGTGTGATTTGTTGCAATACTAAGCAATGTGGATAGAGGGAATACGCAGGATAGCTAGGTTAGTATATGAAGAGGAAGGTGATTAATGGTTGTTGGATGATAAGGGAAATTTGTTGAAGTCTATGAGTTTATTTTGCATCATGTTATTTTAAGGTACATTTTTCTATGGACAGCTTTATGGGCTGTTAAATGCATAATGTTCTCAACTGTCTTATTTAACCTGCCAGGTTTATTTATAGTTTAGTATTTAATCTCGAAACTGACTTATTTTATTAGTTATAATATAGTGTATTGTTGAAAGTACGTCAGCCACCTCCCTAAAGATGGCGCCTAGTACAGAAGGAGGTTGGCCATGCCAGTCCCGTGACTTATCTACAATCACGTTTGCTTCTAAAGTAACATCACTTCCGCCCTTACCATTCCCACATCTCCTGTCTCTTCCTTTCCCACACATATCATGGACATCACCCTCCCCACTTACTCCCTTGCCATCATTTCCTTCCCCGCCTCTGTCATGGCTGCCTCCATCATGAGGCCTCCCCATATCTTGCTCGTCCTATTTAGAAACATGTTGTTTTCCTTACACTCTACATATTATGAACAGAAACATTATAATTACTAAAACAATCATGCCATTTGTTTCCCTGTATCAGAAATGTGTCCATGACAATAATATATATATAAAAAAAATTGCTAAAATGTCATTTGCAGCTGTGGTGTGACCTACAAATGAGATCTGTTGGACACGAATATAAGAGCATAACAGCTGATTATCCAGATGAATATTCATTAATGCCTGTGTCTTGCAACAAGGGAAATAGCCAAATAATGCAAGTTATTTTAAACATTGTATCTTTACTTAATCGAATCTTGCTAGTTACAGATCGTATGTTTACAGTAACATCCTTTACGTTAAATGATGGTTTAGCATTAGAAGGGTTTGTGACATGTTTTATTAACCCAGACACTACTGGTTATTCATTTTAGTTACAGGGTGGTATAATTGTTATGGTCTAATTCATATAAATGATAGTACCTCAATAGTTAATGTTTTATCCAAAGGCATACAGGAACTTAACTTCACTTACTATTAAACATTATTTATAATGATAGACATGTTCAGAATGCAAAAAGCTATGGTTAATGACATAGAAAGGGGTTAGAGTCAGTAACACAGCCCATACAGAGGAGAGCAAACCCACTGATGCTTAATGCCCCTGCCATGGCAGTGTCTACAGGGGATGGGGGAGGGCCACTAGCCACAGTAGTTCTACCCATTGGGGGTCATCCCACTACTTTCCTAGTTGACACAGGTGCAGCCCGCAGTGTTCTTAGAGAACAAGACCTGCCTGACCCATCTTTCCTGTCAGACACCGATGTTTCTTGTTTTGGTGTCGATGGTACTCCCCGTAGTAGTCCTCTCACCAAAATCCTCCATGTGGGGTCAGATATTCTCTCTCGGTTTGTTGTTTCTTCCACATGCCCTATTAACCTATTGGGTGCTGATGTCCTGTCCCATCTTCAAGCATCCATTACGTTTACTGCAGAAGGCCAAGTTCAGCTAAACATGCTCCTGTCACGAAAGGACACTTCAGTGCTTTGTTCCCTCCCCATACTACTGCATCTTGCATCGCCCATAGGTGAATCAAGGGTCCCTCATGCCCCCAGTGCTCTGGACAAAATTCCTGTAAAGCTCTGGTCCACTGGCCCGGATGATATTGGACGCCTTAAAGTTCCCCCCGTTGTGGTCAAGCTTCTACCAGGAGAAGCACCTCCACGAAGACCCCAGTATCCTCTGAAACCTGCTCAGGCCCTTGCCATTTCCAAACAAGTGGAAACCCTCCTAGCCAAGGGTGCTCTCGTCAAGTGTGTATCACCATGTAACACTCCCCTTTTTCCTGTAAAGAAAAAGACTGAAAAGGGACAGCCTGATCAATACAGTATGGTGCAGGATCTACGTGCTTTTAACGATGTTACTGTCAAAGATGCAGCTGTGGTCCCCAATCCACATACACTGCTCTCACAGGTTCCACCCTCTGCCACAGTTTTTACTGTTGTGGACCTTGCCAATGCATTTTTCAGTGTACCCCTGGATCCATCCTGCCATTCGCCTTTACACATTAAGGTCTGCACATACATGGACTGTTATGCCCCAGGGGGCACAGAATTCGCCTACTCAGTTTGCCCGCGCTATGTCAATGGTCCTTGAACCCTGGAAAACGACCCACACAGACGTTGTCTTGCTTCTGTATGTTGATGACATACTTCCCTGTGCTGCTGATCTCCAAACTGCTGAACATGTTTCTGAAGACCTACTTTGCTTCTTAGCTGAAGAAGGCTGCAAGGCCTCTAAATCCAAGCTTCAATGGTGCCGGCCCTCTGTGGTCTTCTTGGGACATTGCCTTTCCCATGGCACCGGCCACCTTACCAAGACCAGGATCCTAGCTATCTTGAATCTACCAACGCCTTCAGCTCATCAGTCTCTCAATGCCTTCTTAGGCCTCATCACTTACTGTAGATCTTGGATTCCCGAAGCCTCTCAACTGATGCAACCAATATATGATGCTCTAAAAAGCGAACCTTTTTCACTTTCATCTCATGCCCTTGCCTGCTTCACTGCCCTTAAGAAAGCAATTGCCTCTGCTCCTGCCTTGGGCCTACCCAATTACCAGTTGTCCTTCAAGTTGTTTGTCTCTGAGAAGTTGGGCCACGCCTCTGGGGTCCTTTCTCAAGCACATGGCTCCAGACAGAGACCCATTGGCTACTTTTGACCCCGTTGCCAGAGGCAGTCCTACCTGCCTACGAGCAGTGTTTGCTGCTAGTGCTTTGTTGGACAAAACCAAAGACTTTGTCCTTGGTCATTCTCTGACCGTCCTGCCTCCACATGATATTTCTGCGATTCTACAACAGGTTCAACCGAAACATCTCTTTTCAACGTCACTTAGGTCTGCAAACTTCATTGCTACTACCTGATAATGTCACTCTTCAACTTCAACGCTGCTCCTCTCTGAACCCGGCCACTCTTCTGCCACTTCCCAAGGGGGGAGTGGCACAATACTGGTACAGCCTGGATATCAACCCAGATGCCCGGATGGAATTCCAACTGCCTACTCTTACAACTCCACATGATGTGCAACCAGAGAACTTGTTACACTGTACCCTGTGGTTCAAAGACAACCCAGGCCCTGATGTGGATTATGAGGCAGAACTGTTCCACCTTGTGGAAATTCACATAACACTGACAGACTTGCTATGGGACTCCAGAGGCAACATGGTCCTGCTGGTGCCTCCAACAGAAGTATCTCACCTCTGCCGTCACTGGGAGACAGCTGCCCCACACATATCCTTCACCAAGTCCCCTGATTTCTCATGGAAAGATCTAGGCCCAATGGCCAAGTCCTGGAGTGCAACAACTCAAGAACAACTTGAATCAATGGGAGTAACTAAGAAGATTATCAGCTGCAGTCCAGTTGGATATCCTCTATACCACACAGAAATTTGTGAAGATCTCCCTTCCATGGAATAAGACTCAGAATCCCCTCATGATTGCTTTGAACAGAAGGAGATGGAAACCACCCATTTACCAACTGTACATGAGACTGCTCTACCTAATCCAGATCGGATACTGTTTGTGGATGGTTCCAGATTTGCTGATGAACAAGGGCAATATCACACTGGATATGCAGTTACCACAGAATGTCAAATACTACAGGCAGCCGCACTTCCGCCAACCAAATCAGCTCAAGAAGACGAACTAACAGCCCTCACAGTAGCCTGCAAGCTATCTGAAGGTCTACGTGTCAACATTTATACAGACTCAAGATATGCCCTGGGAGTGGCACACGATTTTGTCTTGATTTGGAAAACCAGAGGATTTCTCACAGCCACCGGCACTCCGGTGAAACATGGCACAGCCATTGAAGAATTAACGGATGCCCTAATACTTCCAGCAGAAGTGGCAGTGCTCAAAGTGAAAGCCCACGGGAGGCTGAATTCAGAAGAAGCACAAGGCAACCACTTGGCTGATCAAGCCGCCAAGGAAGCAGCACGACAAGGGTGGAAAGTGGACAGAAGAGTGGCCATTGAAACAACACCCATTTACACCATGCAAACATTGCCTACAGACCTCAGACTCTTAAAGGAACAACAAGCTGCTGCGACCCCCCAAGAGAAACAAAGTTGGAAGAGCAGGGGGGCCATTCTCCGAGATGAAGTTTACACCATCAATCTTAAGTTCTGTTTACCCAAAAATATGTATCCAGCTGTTGTCCAATGGGCCCATGGACCTGCCCATTTGTCAAAACATCTGATGAACTCTCTGATTGATAAATATTTTGAAGAACCAGGTATTACTACTCTAACACAGAATTATTGTAGACCTTGTGCAATTTGTGCTGAATGTAACCCTGGGAAGATTGTCAAAACTGCACCCAACCACTTGGCCAAACCACAATACCCTTTCCAGAGGATACAGATTGACCACATTCAGATGCCAAAGAGTGGGCGCTGTGAATATGCATTAGTCATTGTGGGAAATGTTCTCAGGATGGCCAGAAGCCTTCCTAGTGGCCAATCTTACCGCATGAACCACAGCCAAGCATCTTCTTACGGCAATTGTTTGCCGGTATGGTGTTCCAGAAATGATTGAAAGTGACCAAGGAACCTCATTTACCGCCTCATTGACACGGGAAGTCTAGGCAGCACTGGGGGTGACCCTTGCCTTCCACACACCTTATCACCCACAGAGTAGCGGTAAGGTAGAACGCATGAATGGCACGTTGAAAGCCAGAATGCTTAAAATGTTCCAGGAGACCAATATGCCCTGGCCCGAGAGTCTTCCCCTAGCACTGTTCAGCGTACGATATACCCCTAGAGGGAAGTTCAGCCTATCCCCCTACGAGATCTTGTTCAGTACAGCACCAAGGTTAGGTTGTTATTTCCCCCAACAGCTTCAGATTCAGTCAGATGCTATGGTAGATTATGTAACTGTTCTCTCTCATGCCTTGACCATAAACCATGCCCAAGTGTTTTCTTCTATTCCAGATCCTGAGTCGAATTCAGGTACACACAAGTTGCTTCCAGGTGACTGGGTTATGGTCAAGAAATTCCTCAGGAACCACACTCTTGAGCCAAGATTTGATGGTCCTTACCAAGTGCTGCTAATCACGGCTACCTCAGTAAAACTGGCCGTAAAAAGTTCCTGGATACACGCCTCACATTGCAAGAAAGTGTCTGCTCCAGAGGAAGCAGCCCCTGTTGAGTGATGAGTTTTCTGTCCTTCCTATGTTTTCATTTGCTGCTAACATCACAAAGGCCAAAAAGTAGCTATAACCAAAGATAACCATGTTTACACCTTTTAGTAAAATTCCTCAAACACAGATGTAGCTACATTTACCTTTGATTATTGTGATATTGTTGTTTGCACTTTTCCACAAACACAACACGCTGCTATATATATATATATATATATATATATATATATATATATACAAAGACATACCTGATGAGAAAGACCCATACATTTGTGTGACTGGAGGGTCCTGGGGACATCATTGTAGTTCTTGGAAAGCTTCTGGGTGGAATACTGGTAGACCATGGGGATATAAACCCCAATGTGCCCTAGATAGAGTTGACAAAGATGGGAAACCCCTACTCTCTAGAATGACCTTAAGTAAAAATATTGGGTCAACCCCAATCAAACTCACCTTAAACATAGAGCACCGCAGTCCATGGGATGCAGGGGAATATGTAATGGGCATGTACTGGAAGGGCGGTGACTCATATAACAAGTTGGGGACATTTTTCCTGCAAGACATGCTCACCTCACCTGATTGGGTAGGTACGACTCACATGACTTTCAACCCACTTAAACCTCACATTAAGACTTTATATGATATGGTTGCTATTGCCAATCCCACCTTTGAAGACACCATGGCAGTAGAAATTGGGTTCTCAGACACTAACTTATGGCTGGAATGGATGAGATATAATGCTAACTCACACAATCAGACTAACTGTTATGTATGTGGGGGAGCTAGGCCCCACCTGGGCACGGTGCCTTTAAACCTACCTCCCGATGTTGAATTATGTGTCCTGAGTCTTTATGCACAATCTACCACTAACTCCTCAACGTGTGAATCATGGAAAAAGGTCTACCCAATCACCCAGGGACATGTTAGACCACCTGATGGAGTCACGGTATACCCAGGTAACTACACTTGCTATTCAATACCTAAGAACACAGGTACATTTATGGGAAAATTCCCATCTGGTTATTGCTCTATCATAATCCACCCACGACACTGTTAATGAACTATGCAAAAACAGTTGGGAATATTTATTGGCTGCATGGTGATAAGCAACTGAGATCCCAACTAACGGTGCTATGGTGGGGAGAATGCACACTAACTAAGGCCATGATGCCCATCCATATTATCCAGGATGGCCATCACAATGCATTTGATCCCACTCACACACACTCCAGAGTCAAAAGGGAAGCCCCAATCCGTGGTAGCTTTGATCCACATGTTTATATTGATGCCATTGGTGTGCCAAGGGGGGTACCCAACGAATTTAAAGCTAGGGATGATGTTGCCGCTGGCTTTGAGTCCCTGATTCCATTAATCACTGTCAATAAGAATGTTAATTGGATTAATTATATCTATTACAACCAACAGCGGTTTGTTAACTATACTAGCGATGCCCTACAGGGCCTGGCAGAACAACTGCAAGCTACCACCCAAATGGCATTTAAAAATAGAATGGCTCTGAATATGATTCTAGCAGAAAAGGGGGGGGGGCGTATGTAAAATCCTCCCCGAGACCATGACATGCTGTACATTCATTCCAGATAATACTGGGCCAAATGGTAAGGTAACTATGGCAATAGAAAAATTAGATAGCCTTTCAGATGAATTAAAAAGGAACTCAGGGGTCACTAATGTATGGGACAGATGGTTTGGATGGATGAATGGTTGGCAGAGAACCCTATTCCAAGTTGGGACAGCAGTCCTCACAATGATCACCATCTTCCTGTTCCTAACTTGTTGTGTACTACCTTGCATACAAAAGTATTTACAGAAGACAGTAGGGAAGACTCTAGACAACGTAACCCCTACTTTCTTAGATCAAGACATCTTTGACCTAGAATGTGACACACCACATACACCCCTTCAGCCCCACCAGTTTAGACAGACAACTGCATTTTTGTAGGGATAGCATAGGGAAAGCGCCTGTCTCTACAGGCGAGTCTCACGTGCGGAGATGTGGTGGACTAGCCGCTGCGGGTTACCCACGGGGTCAAGTGTTCGATGCTTGTTAAGACAGATGAGCTGCAGGCAGCTAGGGACATATTAGGGACAGTAGCAGTTGTTATGGTAAATAGCCATTTTAAGGGGGGACTGTTGTGGAAATGAGATATTGACATATTTTTTAGCTAATAAAATGCCTATTTACTCCATTTAGTTATACTCAGTATTATTCAATAAATTACTAAACTGACCACTAGATGCCACTCAGGAGTACCCCACCCATCGACCAAACACTCTCATTTTCAAGATGGCGCTGGAATCCGGGGGAGAACTTCAGGACGACAGTAATGACATAAGATGGCACACCCAGTAGGACGTGCTTTGAATAAAACACTTAACACTTAACCAATTATTGATGTATTATTTCATGTTATCTCTGACAGTGCTTATGATGTAATTGTGCTTTATAAGGGACATGTCATCCCCCCTGAATAAACATTCCAGAGTATTTCATCAACCGGGAAACATGTGTCTGGTGTGATTTACTTTGGAAAGCATGCATGCACCATAACCAATTTGGAAAGGGGCAGATACACAGAAATAATCAATTTATTGATTGATTTCCACTTCAATAATATGTATACATTTTGGAGTACACTGATTGACCTTTTTTTGTTACTTTTTAGTTCATTCTGGTGATTCAGGTTCTGGTTGTTTTTTGTTGGTGCTGAAATCATAGTGGAAATGTGACAGAATTTCTGTTTCTGTTTTTGGGATAAATAGTTCCAGTCTAGTATCAAGTACAATATGTATGGTTCTGATGCCAAAAAGTAATAGATGACAGAGCCACCACATGTGTAAAGTGGTGCCTGAATACTTATTGTATAATCAACAGTTTAGAGACAACATGGCATATGTTGTAGAGTAACATTCAGAGGTCAAGTTCCATCCAAAAAATAATTTGACACATTACTCCATATAAGTACCATTATCTAAAGAAATTTTAGGAATACAGGAATACAAATGTGTATGGGGACCGGGGACTGGGGACTTGGAGTCTGATGCCAGGTTAAAAAGGAGTTTTATTTACCTTTCCTCCCTTGCAGTGCTGGTCTGTGGCATGTAGCTCAACCTTTTTTGGCTGAAATGATCTAGATCAATGATCTAGGAAAGCATTGGAAGGCTACTGAGCATGCACAGCATAATGCCACACTACATCAATCAGATGGAATAATGTTTTCATTCACATAATAATAATCTTAGTGAATAATACAAAATATGTAGATCGATATTGGACATAACCAGTGGCTTGGTAGGAGCTCATTTGCTGAGTATTGTATTCTGAAGCTTTTAAAACCATATGTTCAATGTTTCAGTTAACATTTAAGTAAGAATCTACACTCAAGAGTTATATGCTAAATCAGTTTGTAGTACATTTTTGTTTAATCAACAGTTCAAATATCAAAAGAAATTAACAAACTATCAAAAATAGTAGAAAATGAAAAATATACACAAGAGTCCAACTCTTTTATTTAATTTTAAAAATCAATGTTAAATCAGGCTGTATTGTCACAAATACAAACTGAAAAATTACAAAACAAATAATTCATAAAGATAGTTAAGAGACTTAATGCTCAGTTGACATAACAGGAATTTTGTGTCAACACTTCAAGTAATGTTTTGTGAACCCAGGACATACTTGAAAACGAGAGAACTCTCAATGTATCCATCCGGATAAAATATTTTATAAATAAATAAATAAATGAATAAGTTCAAGGTTTGCATGTAAGTCTAGGCATAACAGGTAAATGACATTTGACACCATGAAAATATATGCTAACTAAAACTAAAATGCAATTATTCTTGCAGTATGAAATTAACAAAACTGAATGACAAGAATTTAAAAAAGCATGAAAAAAAGCAATGATATATAAATACATACATAACATATACATTACTAATTGCTAATTTAAGAACAACTTCTTACAAATAATATTGTTGAGATTTAAACTGATCATCTGGCCCTCTCCTGGTTTTAATCTTTTATTAGATCATCTTATTCTTTATGGTACTCAAAAGGTAACAAGGCCTATTACATTTTTGCATAAGGTTCTGGCCTCTAGATATATTCTGTTTCTTTTAAAACATGAGAACAGGCCTCAGAATGTCAAGTTAATGAACTGTTAATTCATGGGTGCATATGTTTGCAGTGTAAGTTTGTATGCAAATGCAAGCATATATATGTCTCTTGTTTATTTTGTGTTTTGTATTAATTCAGAAGAGTATCTGAACTGAAGGGCATATTTGTTTGAAACGTGTGTGTGCATGCAGGAGAATATATAGGTGAAGTGTCAGTGAGAGAATGTAGGGATGTCTGTGTATGAGAATGCTGAAAGAAGGTTAATGGACCTCTTTCTCCTTTTCATATCACATTTTACCTCTTCCCAAGACAGTTCCACTTCCTATTTTACTTTGTCACATTCCCTTTTCCACATCCATCTTGTTGTCAATCATCTATCCCCACTGTTAATACCTCCTCTGACCCATGCCACCTCTGACCATATCTTCTCTTTTTAGTTTTCCCTGTCATATTTATAATGTTATTTACTAAAGTGCAAATTCCCAGTGAATTCCAAGTGAAATCCAGAGTCCAAAGTAGCTAAATGGAAAGCATATCTGGCTTTGAGAATTTTTCCATCTTAGCTACTTTGACTTCAAATTATTTAGTGCATAACCTTGTTGTTCTCCTGATTCCTTCCCTGCAAGGTCACTCTTCTATTTCATTATCCTACATTTTAGGATGTCCTTTCTTACTTTTTAATATCCCACTTCATATATGTGTGTGTATCAGAATATATACAGCATGTCCATGTATACTGTGTTAATACTAAGGGTTATTTCCATGAGTACATCCATAAGTAAGGCATTAGGTAAGGAAATCAGTTTAAAATTAGATTTTGCTTACTAAATTTTGATACCTTTAAATACCAATCACTCCAAACCACTCCAAACCCAAGTTCTCAATACGTTCCATCTTATGTAATTATCAATGGACAATCTGAAAAGCACTTTCGTATCTATATGGTGATGTTCCTTTACTTTCATTCACACATAGGAACCTCCTGATTTCCATTCGTACAAAATAATATGTACAGCACTGGGAATATTTGACACTAATGCCGTATACTTTTCCTTATTGCAATCACATATCAAGCAATTTAACCCAGATGTTTAGATTCTAGATTGTGTTAAAATTACAATGGTACCACGACCATGTCTGTGATTTGAAGTGGACATGGTAACTTGAGCCTGTATGTGCAGAATTTCAGTATGGAAAACATCCACTAGAGGTTAACTTAACCATGCAATGCAATCCATGCAGTTTCTCAGAAACATGTTGCAGGGCTAGAAAGAGCCATTGCAATGAGATGAAGTCGTCTGGGAGCCTATAGTGTCCCTTTAAGAGAATATATCCACAAGATTGCTAAATAAATACTAATATGTATATTACATCTTTTACCAAATTGTTTTCATAATCCCTTAATCAGTCTAATATTTATCTAAACAGCTGATAATTATAAGTGGAAGTAAACAAACTAACTTCAAGTTTCAACTGTCATGACATCAATTGGTACTTCATAGTTAGAAATTTAGCAAAATGTAGCATATTTTCATCACATTGTAGAAATGGAACGTATCTTACTCTTTTCAACTGTGGTGTAGATGCAAATATCAAATCTATTCTAGCAAAGAATTATAATAAACATAATATTATCATTCCTCAGCTTCACCATCAAAAATGACATAATTAAATTACCTATAATTTAAATATGTATGTGACCCCCCTCTAATTTATTTCTAGTGGTTATGGAACTTGTTAACTTGCAATCAAACTTTTTATTAGGCTTATAATAAAATTTAACTTTTTTTTTATTTTTTATTTTTTAAATATGCCTGTGGAGTATGATTTAGGCTAACAAGCAGAAATAGGACATTGCCTTGTTAGATCTACTTCTCATTATAACAACAAAATGTTTCATTATTATTATTTCTCATAGAAGAATAATTATATCTAGATATATATTTCTGGTTTACTAAAAAGAAAAAAAACATAAAAGTTAAATTTAATTTATATATAATTCATATAGTTGCGTGTACCTATTTATTGAGTCAAGGAGAAATATAAAATTCACCTATGTACAAGATCTGTGCATTCAGATGTAACAATACACATAGAGAATGTTCATCATTTTTGCTCACAAGTTCAAATTACATTTGTTTATAAATAGGTATAGAACTGTCCCTGGGCAGATGGATTGACAAGCAAAACCGTTCTGATGTGCTCTTTGCATGTACATAAGAGCATATTTTATTTGCTCATTTTTCTCATTAACAGATGTAAGGTTTCCTCTACACCAGGGGTGTCAAACATGCGGCCCCCCAGATGTTGCTGAACTACAACTCCCATGATTCCCTGGCTATCTGTTTCATTGAAAGAATCATGGGAGTTGAAGTTCAGCAACATCTGGGGGGGCGCATGTTTGACAACCCTGCTCTACACTATCTGAAAATTTTTATTTTTCCACATATATCCAAAATGATTAAAATGTAAACAATTTGGAAAAAGACCCATGGTGAAGATAAAACTAAAAAATAGGGGGGGCGGAGCTTGCCGCGCTATCACATGGACGTGTTCTGAGTGAGCTCCGTCCGAGCCGATCGGGAATCCGCTAACATCGGGCACAAACAACACGATGGGCCACCCAAAAAGAGCCTCCACTGCACAGCACACCACCTCTAAGCAGCCGGTAACCAAATCCGGGGCGCTCACGAAATTTTTCCGCGATAATGCGGACCACCAAGCCGGCGCGCTAGGCCCCAATATGGCGCCGGAATCCCCGCACGACGGCTCAGCCCCTTCGAGCCCGGAGGGCTCAGATGCCTCACAATACCAACCAGATAGTGGCCTGAAAGAAGTGCTGCGCAACCTGCCATCCAAGGCAGACATCGCCGCCATGCTAGACAGGCTGGAGGTATCGTTCCAGACCAAACTGGAATCCCTGGGATCTGATATCCGCCAAGTGAAAGAGAAGGTAAACACCCTGGAAGACGATAGAGACTTACTGACCTCACAAATGCAACACATGCAGGATACAATTCAATCACACACAATGCATTTATCTGCCATGCACAGAATAATAGATGACATTGACAACCGAGGACGCAGAAACAACCTGAGAATCAAAGGGCTGCCCGAACAAGACCAAGAAGACCTCCATGCCACGTTAGCCGACATGTTTAACCGCATCCTGGGTCAAACGGAGGACACACCGATCCTGTTGGACAGGGCGCACAGGGCCTTAAAGCCTCGCGGTACCCAGAGAGACCAGCCGCGTGATGTGGTATGCAGGGTACACTATTTCTCCACAAAAGAAGAAATACTTAGAGCCCTGCGACAAACCTCACAACCGCTACTATATCGGAATGACCCCATCCAAATCTTCCCTGACCTCTCCTGGCACACACTTCAAGCACGCCGCACACTGCGCCCTCTCACAGAAGCGCTAAGAGCCAGGAATATTCGATACAGATGGGGGTTCCCCCTCGCTCTCATTGCCACACACAATGGCAAAACGCACTCACTGGCATCAGCACAAGACATTCGGATATTCACAAGAGCTCTAGACCTTCCAGACATCCAAATCCCCGACTGGTACGGTGTCATGCCGACAGCTCCATCAGCCCCACTGCAACAGAGACAAAGGTGGCAAACCCCGGGAAGGAAGAGGAGGAATGACCGACCAGATAATTCGCCAAGCTCCAGCCCACCTACATGCACACAAAATCGCCACTAAAGTCCTTCAGCTCGCCCAGATTGTGGACCGCCATCACTGAACCGACTTCATGCTATTCATCATCACTACCCTTCTAAATGAACTTTCTACACGCGAAGACCATCTCTGACACGTCTTCTCCGGCCTCGACACTCCCAGCAGTGCCCTCTCCCATTGGCACATCCCATGCGGACCCTGTGACGGGACTGATTGACTACCCTCCCGGTTTACTCATCTGACACCGGTCCGCCACCCACACGGACCCTACGAGTGCTCATGTGCTCCGCCACCACGACCAGGGACACGTAAGATGCTATGCAACCCACTCCAATCCTATCCCCTCCGTCTACCCTTACTCCCACTATGCTCCATATTATGTACCCTACAAAATTTTAACGTTCTAATGTATTAATGAAATATCTTTGCATGCAACATTGTGATGTAAGCCTTTCGGCCCCAGGGTCCAGCGAGGCAACTGCTATAGGGGCACCATCTCCCCTACTACCTTAATACAGTGTTGAACGTTTACAATCGAATACGATGTATCCCACATGGACCCTGTATAACTCATTGTACTTAGTGATGCAATTTCTGTTTTTTAATAACGTATCTTTTATTGTCACTGATGGGAGCCTTCCCACGCGCCTCACACCAGTTGTCCTCACCTGCGGATCTATGCCCAGGACAGACCGAGGCGTGGGGGAAGGCTCGGCGGACTGGCTCCAAAACTGTAATAGACTGTTCTCTTCTTTGTTATTTGTTTACTGTTCCTTTTGTTCCTATCTCGTCACACTGGAAGGGGCCCAAGAGCGTAGCTAAACACCCGTCCTGGCCAACCAAGACAGGCTACTCATATCGCCAGAAGGTCACCCTTCAGGCCCCACACAATCCCTAACACCCTCCCTCCCACCTATAAGCACTCTACAACATCATAACTCCCAGAGAGGGATGCCAACCCCGAACCCCACCAACCGAAGTCGCACCTCACCACTCCAAGCAATGACTAAGGGTCCACGATCCCCAGCCCATCTACGACTTTCTTCCATACCACAGAGGATTCCCCACCCCCGACCGCTCGGACGAATCTCTCATCTCACACGCAGAGATCCCATCTGCCCCCCCCCCTCCACAAACTACACTCTTCACACAGGCATACACCCCCCCCCCCTTACCCGAGACGTCGGGTACTTTCTCAACAACTGAGTAATCAATACTGGAAAACCACCCCAGTAGAGAGGCAACTACAACAATCCCCGGCTATCACCTGTAAATACCCGAGGACCGTTGCCATCGCTACCAGTTGTCCTGGAAACACATAACTCTATAAGGACTCGCTAAACAGGTGTTTCCTTATTTGTAAATAGTTAGTATTTTACTGTTTAACCCCCCCCCCCAAGGTCGAGTTCAAGACCTTCCACCCCCCCCCCCCCTCCCTCCCAAAGACATGGCCACTCTACGAGTAATCTCTCTAAACGCAAGAGGCCTCAATCTCCCCGAAAAGCGCTCACAAGTGCTATCAGAACTCCAGGCTCAGCACGCAGACATAGCATTCCTTCAGGAAACTCACTTCAAAGAAGGTGTAGCACCCACGCTCCATAACAAGCGCTACCCCACAGGCTATTTTAGCAATTACTCAGACTCCAAAGCGAGGAGTGGCCATATTAATAGCTGCCAACACTCCGTTTATATATAAAACCCACGAAACCACGGCCTCTGGGCGGTTACTTATGCTCAAAGGACAAATCGGCAGCACCACGATCACACTAGTCAACCTATATCTCCCTAACAGAAGACAGGGCAAATCACTTAGCAAATATCTCCACATGGTGGAGAGATTCACAGAGGGTATTCTTCTCCTTGGAGGCGACTTTAATATTTCCCTCGACACAACATTGGACACCACATCCACGGCCTCTTCCTACCACTCCACTGCCAGGAGAAGAATCACCTCGCTTTTAGATGACACACGCCTCTTCGACATCTGGCGCACCACACACCCCACGGCCAGAGACTATTCATTCTACTCACACGCAACTAAAACATACTCACGCATCGACATGCTATTCACACAACACCGGTTTCTCCACTTAGTGCAATCATGCGACTATGGTCCCATCACATGGTCAGACCACGCACCCCTGTCTCTTGCCATTCGCATCCCTAACCTGCCGCCAAAATCCTTTCATTGGAAACTGAACGACCTACTGCTAAACAATAATGAAGTCACTGATAAAGCCCGTACCACTATCTCGCAATACTTCCAAGAAAACGCTCACCCCTCCACGTCACCCACCATCCTATGGGAGGCACATAAATGTGTCCTCAGGGGCCACCTCATAGCGATGGCCTCCAAACTCAAAAGACAACGTACCGAGAAAGCCTCCCTACTACTAACTGAAATTAGAACCCTGGAAAACTCCCACAAACGTAATAACGCATTAGACACATACAAACTACTCGTTGAGAAAAGGTCAGAACTCCAACAAATTACCAACGCCAAATTCAAACAGCAGACGCTTTTTACTAAACACTCATACTACTCCCAAGGCGGTAAATGCGGACGCCTTCTAGCCAACGCACTCCGCGACACGAAACAATCCACCTTCATATCCAAAATCAAAACACCATCAGGAGACACGTCCCATAAACTCCCGGATATACTCAAAGCCTTCCAAGAGTTCTATGCCGACCTCTATAACATACGTAAAACCCCACCATCTAGACTCGAACTGGAGCAATACCTTGCTCCCCGAATCAAGCAGACAGTACCCAACAACCTCCTACAACACCTAGAGGAACCGATACACATAGATGAATTCCTTCAAATTGTACGCACCTCTCCCCTAGGGAAAAGCCCTGGCCCAGATGGCTTCACTACCAAATACTATAAGACGTTTTCAGACCTGCTCGCCACTCCCTTCGTGACAGCATATAATTCCCTGATCACCTCCCCTTCCCTACCAGACTCCACACTTGAGGCACACATTACACTCATCCCAAAACCCGGGAAAGACATTTCCCTCTGCGGAAGCTACCGCCCAATTTCCCTCATTAACAACGACCTCAAACTCTTTGCCAAGATTCTCGCCAACCGTCTCCGCCCCCTCCTACAGGGGCTAGTCCACCCTGACCAGGCCGGCTTTGTGCCCGCACGGGAAGCCAAAAACAATACCACTAAGCTGCTCAACTTAATACATCTAGCCCACAGATCGAACACACAGAGCCTACTATTAGCGATCGACGCTGAAAAAGCGTTCGACAGGGTGGACTGGTCCCTCATGTTCGCCACAATGGAGGCAATTGGCTTCGGCCCCCACTGGCTACAATGGCTACGCTCTATATACTCTAGGCCGCGTGCACGCATTAGAGTAAATGGCCATCTATCCGACCCATTCCCAATCACCAATGGCACGAGACAGGGGTGCCCGCTGTCACCACTCCTTTTTGTACTCATCATGGAACCCTTCCTTCAAGGGATTAGAGACAATCCGGCCATTCACGGTTTTAAGGTGCAAAATCATGAATACAAGATAGCAGCCTTTGCTGATGACCTGCTGTTCACGGTTACACAACCGCTGACTTCTATGCCGCAAATCCTACAGGAAATCACCTCCTACCATAGGGTCTCCAACTTCAAAGTCAATTATACGAAAAGCGAAATCCTCCCCCTAGTCCTCGCCAACTCCACCAAATCCACCCTTGGAAACTCCCTCCCGTTCCTCTGGGCGCCCAGGGATGTCAAATACCTGGGAGTACACCTACCAACCCATCTCACAGATTTATACGACCTAAACTTCCCACCACTGCTACAGACTATTTCTCGGGACCTGACCAAGTGGCACAAACCACACTTCGGGTGGCTTTGCCGCATTAATATTATCAAAATGAATGTCCTCCCCAAACTTTTATATCTTCTCCAAACCCTCCCCATTACACTACCGACATCCTTTTTCAACGACATTAAGAAGACCTTCACCCGCTTTATATGGTCGCATTCTCCCCCTAGGCTCACATACAACACTCTTACAAGCCACAAACTCCACGGGGGCCTAGGCCTCCCAGACGTAGAACTATACTACAAGGCTACTATGTTACACAGAGTATACGAATGGACCATCCCCAACAACCCCAAACATTGGGTGCTCCTTGAAAAATCTGCCTTTCAATATCCCCTCCTCACTATCCCGTGGCAACGAACAGGGACAATCTCCCTCTTGCAAGCTCACACAAAACACCCCACAATCATACCCACCCTTAAAGTGTGGTCACAAATAAGAAATAAACTAGGCATATCCCCCCACCCATCTCCCCTCTATCCACTGACTTACAACCCGGACTTCACGCCGGGTCTCTCCCCTTCCTCCTTTGCTGCGTTCCCACACACCCACTACCTGCAATTACGCACCCTACTTGACGACCAAGGAATTAGACCCCCTAACGCGTTCTGGGAAGATACGCAACCTACGACCCTACAAAAATTCCGCCACTCTCAACTCGCCCACTTCCTATCAACCACCCCCAATATCCTCCAGGGACACCGGCAACTCACCTCATTTGAACAACACTGTGTCTCCAGCGATATCAAAACGAAGCACCTCTCATCCCTATACAAACTGATGCAAACGGAAATATCGCCCGTCCTGCCCAAATACACAAAAGCCTGGGAATCCGATCTCAATCTTTCCCTAACACAATCAGACTGGAAACACGTGTTTTCCAATATACACAAAACAAGCATGAGCACGCACACACAGGAAGGGAACTTTAAACGACTATCCAGGTGGCACCTTACTCCTTCCAAAATACACGCAATCTTCCCGAATGCTTCCGCGCAGTGCTGGAGATGCCAACACCCCCAGGGAACCCCAAGCCACATATGGTGGACGTGTCCAGTCATCCGCACTTACTGGTCCAAAATCATTAAGATGATTCACACCATCACCAACGTACAACTACCCCAATCCCCAGAAATTGTACTCTTCCTCCTCCTCCCCCCATCAGTTCCCAAGAACACAAAACCCCTAACCAGCCACCTTCTCACAGCGGCAAACGCCCTCATCCCCAGCCACTGGAAAAAATCAGAAGCGCCCACCATCCGGACATGGATCAATAAGGTTGACTCCATACGCCTTTTAGAAGAAATACACTACTCGAGGTCACACTCATACAACACCTATGAACGCACCTGGAGCCCGTGGCTACACTTCCTAAAAACTGATGAGACCTCCAGAACACCAACTCCCAACTAACTTACTTAAAAAGCCTACACCCCTCCCCCCACCCACCCCTCCCCTCCACTCCCTTTATAGTTTGACAACTCTGGCTGGACACAATTTAGTGGGACTTAGTGGTTTCACAAAAGTATAAATTAGGAGGTTGAATCACATTTACTATGGCAAATCAACCAGCAACACCTGGTCTGTGAACCCACAGCACCCAGACTGGAACCTATACTTACCGACCCCACCACAACCGGTACGACCCCGACATAATCAAAACTAACTCAATTTATTTATCTCCTTCTTTCACGCCTCTAAGATCTCTATAACCTACCTGACACAAATAAGTTAGACAAGACCAGCCAGAGTGAAGTTATTGCACAATGTTAAATGTTTGAAAATTCACTGATGAATATTGTTTAATGCTCAGAACTAACCCATAAGTGCATAATGGAATGTGGACATCATACCTTGCGACCCGGAAGAATTCTTCCAACGACATTTCTCACACTACCTTGGCTCCACAACATGACACCATGTTCTGCTCATTATGTTATTTACTCTATGCTAACTCAATGTACAACTCTGTTTGTATGAAAAATTTTGATAATAAAGACTTTGAAATGCTAAAAAAAAAACAAAAAAAAAAAAAACTAAAAAATAGATACGAAACAATTGCAGATAATTGCATTACTTCTTGTTCACTTATTCTTTTTTACACATTTTGTGGCATAAAGATTAGCCTAACTGAAACTAACAGAAAATAACAGATTTCTCTCTTCTGAATTAACTAAAAAATCAGCACCAATACCGATGCAAGTCTTTCCCAATAATTTGCTGAAGCAAAACTAAAATAACATCAGGAAACTGTGGATCTTGAAAATAATGACTTGCGTACACTCTTAGAAAACATTAAAAAGTGAGCTATTTAATATAAAGCCAACTAGCATCAATAGCTGGTACCTGCCAATGACGACTACCGCAGCATCACGACCAGGGTAGGGACATAGGAGCTATGCTTCTCCAAAAAACCCCACCAGCTAAAACAACCCCTGCGGGCTTGTACAGGAAGCCCAGGGACCTGGGCCCTCTCAGACGCATGGCATGGGTCGACAGCCTCCCTGGGAGCTCACAAGAGATTCGGCACCTGCAACAAAAGAAGACCTCAGGGTCCTACTTGCTGACCTACACAATACGATGGTGGCAGACTGAGTTCTTGCACAGTAGAAAATACAGGCAGTCACCGACCGGGTACAGGCCACAGAAGGAACTGTACTAGAAGTACAGGCTGCGGTTGCTACGCTCAGCGACTCGGTCCTCCAGCTTCAAAATATCCAGCACTCAATGCTCATACAATTAACCAAGCTGTTAGACCGTCACCGCCACAACCATGTAGTAATCTGTGGCATCCCCATGGCAATAACCGTGAATGAATTACCTCACTACATCCAGAGGCTACCGGCCTCTATTTTACCACCAGCAATAGCCAAGATGATTACACTTGATGGAGCGTACAGAGTTGCAGGAAACCCCAAAACTACAACCTCCACACAGCGAGATGTAATCCTGAAATGCACCACTTATGCATTTCGAAATTGCATTATGCTGGCCCTGCATGGCAAAACACCTGTACAATTCGAGGACTCACAACTATCATACTATCAAGACATATCCAGGGCTACCCTGCAATGGCACAGGTCCATGGGGTCTTTTACATCACAACTGCGTACAGCAGGTATACCTTACTGATGGGGACCCTTAGGCATCTTACAAGTAACCTGGAACGGTACTGTTCCCAGACTCTGATCCAAAGATGAAGCCCCTGCAATGCTGACCACAATGGGCCCCACAACACCGGCCCCAGACCAGGCAGTAACTTGGGATCTGGCTACTGTTGACCCATTTACCCTGAGAGTTGGCACTTCAACCTCCCACGTGACCTGAAAAATTGGGCGAATCACATTGGCTTTTCAATACTCTGGTATCTCAGGGCCTGGAACTGTGACTTTACCTAGTTTGTTTTACATTTCTTAATTTTATGTTATGTTCATATGTCTTGTATTTTTTCAAGTTACCTACCAACAGGTCCTTTAGACAAAGGATCACTTTACCACTCAGAGGAAATCCAGCCCACATACCCTCATACCCTACTGTTGACCCATTTACCCTGAGAGTTGGCACTTCAACCTCCCACGTGACCTGAAAAATTGGGCGAATCACATTGGCTTTTCAATACTCTGGTATCTCAGGGCCTGGAACTGTGACTTTACCTAGTTTGTTTTATATTTCTTAATTTTATGTTATGTTAATATATCTTGTATTTTTCAAGTTACCTACCAACAGGTACTTTAGACAAAGGATCACTTTACCACTCAGAGGAAATCCAGCCCACATACCCTCATAGCCATAGCAGAAAACCCTATAGGCGGCACCCAACGGCACGTGTTTAATCTACTCCTCTCCCTCCCCCCCATGGCCCCCTTGGTTAGGGGCATCTCATATCGGTGCAAAATTCCCATAATATGCTTGATTTCACCGTGTCTGTGCAACCGGTAATACTTTAATGTGCATTTTGCCAGTGAGTGCAACTGACCCCACTCCTAACTGACACCCACCATATAAGGAAGCACTCTTGATCGAAAGCTTCTCAGTGGGCACCCAAATGGGAACTTACATAACCAATATGGAGCTCTTGTCCCACTCAGGCCATATAAGCCTCCCTATTTACTATACTATTTTAAACGTAATCCACATTTCATGTTCAGTACAACATCCACACTTGCACATTGACCTGTTTATCCTACCGACATGCTACTGTCCATTTTGTTTATTAATTTAAAAAAAACAAACAAAGTACAACTCCATCACATGTCAAGTATATGTAATCAGATGTCTTAAAGTATCTTCCTTGTCTATGCTCTCTTGGCTATATTGGCATAACTGTTATTACGTGCACTGCAAAAATAAAGAATTTAAATAAAAAAAATAAAAAAAAGTGAGCTACTTAGATTTTCTTCCTTATGTTTTACAAAGTGAGGTACTTCCCATCTTTTTTATTATGCATCCTCTTTGTGCTTCACTTTATAACTTGTGAATATCCCACTAACCTGATCATCTTCATCATATATTTTAAATATTTTCTCTTTAGGAGCCCTGAATGTCTATGGATCTCTTCTAGACATGAATTTAAAAAGAAAACTAACTAGTGTTTGATTCGTACACTTTACATTTGTTAAGTAAACTAAAAATGATATCACATTTGCCTTGCTTGTTTCTTGTATCTATAGCAGAGCATGCATATAAAGATTATTTCTTTAATGGTCATAAAATACTTAATGCTAGCAGTGCCTTAGTTACAGTACATTAACCATATCATTGATTAAACTCTGGATTTTGGTGTCATTTATTTTTGTATTGAGTTTCCTTGAAACCTTTTAAATTTTTATCTTTAACACACTCAAGATAATAAAAATACACACAAGAGAGGAAAATTTTACAATGAGTAGTTTTTATAAAGATCCTAATGACTAACTAGCAAGTAAGGTCAGAAATGGCATATGGAATCCGCATTATTCAGCAATACCATTTATTACAGCAACTAATGACAAGCTAAAAACTTTAAAAAATCATTCAACCAAAAAGTCTATTTTCGGCAGACCAAGAAACAAGAATGAAACCTTTCATTTAGAAGAACATTCTAAAAAATATTAAAAGAGCATTGGAAAAGCACCATGTAAAGATTATAAATTAGATTGTACTTTTATGTTTAATCAGTTTTATATGGAGCAGAAAATACATAGTCATATTTAGATATTAACATCCGTCTTTGAGAAAAGAATAATAATGAAACATTGTGTTAACTTAATGAGAACTAGATCGAAAAAGTCAATGTTTCATTTCTCCCTGTTAGCCTACATTACGTTCTGCACTCACATTCAAAAATAACCAGTTCAATGTCCTCAATAGTTTTACAAAAAGTTTAGTTGAACATTAATAAGCTCAGTTAATTCTTAGTGTACAATAGACATTTTAAACAATGCAGACTACACTAAAGTGGATAGAATTTGAAGATAATGGGAGTCTTGTTCATGAAACACAAAGGTTGGAAGCGGACAGAGCCTCACATCACATTTTTCTTTTTAAACTCCTTTTAAAAGAGAAGGTAAAAAATAATGCATTGGTCTAGCAGCATGTTAAATTAAAATAATTTCAGGTAAGCTTAATACGTATGACTAAGAAAGAACAAGTTGATAGTATGACTGATAAATATGGCTATATGCTATTTGGTTGTCTTTTTTAAGTAAATCAGTGGAGACAGTCTTGAAAAAACAAAAAATAAACAAGTATAAAGTATATATATATATACAAATGGGATATCATTGTATACTAAAGAAAACTTCATACTGTCTGGCTTATAAAAACATAGGTTGAATTATCTGATGTTTTTAAGGATTCCTGAGCTCAATCTAATGTTACAGACACAGTTATACACACTGTTTTACAAATTAACCGCTACGAAAAATCTGTTAACACAAAAATATGTGAAAGTTTCTATAAATATTACACCTTCACTACCGAGCACTTTTTAATTGAAATAATATTATCATAACATTTATTTGGAAGGAATGCATAGCTAGCATATAAACATTACATAAAACAGCAATGTTTTGTATAAATTGCTTTGAAGACAAGAGTAAAAATAAAAATTATGTAAATAATTACACAATTTTCATTTTTCACTTATTCAGTCTCTCTTCATAAAAATATCTGGGAAATGAACAGTATGCAATGTCTTTATCTTACAATATTTCTGAAATGTTTGTATAAAAGCAAAGATACAAGTCTTCTCACATACCATATATGAATCAAAATTGGTAAGTAAAAATAATAAAGTACCTTGCTTATAGGTGTGTGTATAGATGCGGATGCTGAAGGCAATACTATCAGTATAGATTCCTAAAAATTGAAGGAATGTAAAAAAATCTGCATTTGAGCATAATGTCCATATACAGTAAATACAGTTAAATCATATTTTTCTAAAACAAAGTATTTAAAATTGATTTATCAATCTCCAAACTGCTAATGTAATGCTAAAAGTGAAATAGTAGAACCACCTCTCCTCTTTCTGGAATGTAAAATAAAATGATCCATTTAAACTTCCTGTACTGTTGAAGGAAGGGGATGGGCTTAATGTTCAGCAACTGTGCAGGCATGATATCAATGCCTTATGACTTCTGGCAGAGACATGTGTTTCTCTACAGACTGGTAATCATGTGTGTAAGTAGAGGGTAACTGTGAGTGGGCATAAACCTGACCCCTTGATAAATCCCCAGTCTTTGTTCCAATTAAAACACACTAGACTTGAATTGGATTAAAATGAGCCAAAGCTTTATTAAAATATAAAACTTCTTTAAACTTCAAATTTATAACATAAAACACTATATTCATAATTACTCAATAAAAAGATACATCACGGAGTACCACCTTGCCAACCAACCATAACTTAAGGGCAGCTGCCCCTTCCCACCTCATTCCAACCAGCACAAGGCCTTTTCTTGGGCCTACCATTGCGTAATGTTAACCACTAGCTGGTTAGTTGGCTCAGTGGGTACGGCCGTTATCCATCACTGTACGTGAGGTCAGGGGAGGGACAGCCCTTCCCATCCACTTTCCACTGAGTCATATACCGCCACAAGACCCGCTGGTTTAACCCCTAAATGAGCGGGGCCACCCCAACACCACAACAATAGCCTACTCCAAAGGAACTGCAAAGATAAATTAAATAATTCCAGCCCAACATCCATCGGGTGGACCCCATAACTATGAAAATAAATAGAAGCATTACGCTCAAAGATGCGATGACACACCGTGAGCTCCCCCATTCCCTTCACAAAACGTGAGACCCTCTTATTGAGCTTAATTCTGCCCCATTCCAAAGCTCTGGGGTCGCTTGCCTCTCGCCAGAAAATCTGACAGAGCACCTTGGGTTATATTAAAAATGCCCTCGGGAAACTCAGCCAGAGCTCCCCCAAATCCTTCTGGATCTTCTCCCCTAGATTCCACTCCAGAACAGTGCCAAAATTGTTTCCCCCAGCAATATATTTTCTATGCAGATGACACACAAATCTACCTGTCCTCTCCTGATCTCTCCCCGTCCCTCATGACTAGTGTCTCTGACTGCCTCTCTGCTGTTTCTAACTGGATGGCTGCCCACTTCCTTAAACTAAACTTGACCAAAACTGAAATTCTGGTCTTTTCTCCCTCAAGTGTTGTTACTCCTGTGTCTGTCTCCCTCCAAGTCAACGGTGCTACCATCAGCTCCACCACGCAGGCTCGCCGCCTAGGTGTTCTCTTTGACTCCGACCTCTCCTTCAAGCCTCATGTTCAATCTATTGCCCAATCCTGTCAAAGGATCCTGTCTTCCGTGCTCCCAACTTGCGCCATTACAGTCCATAATGAATGCGGCGGTGAGGCTCATCTTCCTGTCCGCCCGCACCTCCCATGCCTCACCCTTCTGTCAGTCCCTACATTGGCTTCCTATAAAATATAGAGCTCAATTTAAAATTCTGGTTCTTACCTTCAAATCTCTACATAATGCTGCTCCCACCTATCTATCCTCCCTTATACACAAGTATGTCCCGTCTAGGCCCTTACGATCTGCTGAAGACTTACGTCTATCTTCTGTCTGTACTCCCACCTCTGATGCTTGCCTTCAAGATTTCTCGAGGGCTGCACTGTTCCTGTGGAACTCGCTTCCCTCCTCCGTTAGATGCTCACCCAGTCTCCACTCCTTCAAAAAATTGTTAAAAACCCACTTCTTCATAAAAGCGTATCAATTAAACTGTTAATAGCTCCTGACTGATTCCTCTTCTGCAACTGTCACTAGTCTAATACTATCCTTACCTTTTTGTGTCATTTTACCCCACTCCCTCTAGCATGTAAGCTCATTGAGCAGGGCCCTCAACCCCTCTGTTCTTGTGTGTCCAACTTGTCTGGTTACAACTACATGTCTGTTCGTCCACCCATTGTAAAGCGCTGCGGAATTTGACGGCGCTCTATAAATATCATAATAATAATAATAATAATAATAATAATGCATTAAAATGACAGCAGGAACACTGAGCAGGCCGATAAATGGAACACTTTGGGCAACAGCTGCTCCCATTGCATCCCCCGGGTACCAAACCAATGGACATCTGTCATCGCTGGCAACAGGCCCAATTGTAGTGCCCCGGGGCAAACTTGAGCCCGCAGCTGCGCCCAATGGATGTACGAATGGCCAATGACCCATACTCGGTTTCCGGCACCTATAACGACAAAAGGGGAAACGGAATCAGTCCGGTTGGATGAACATATGATAGAAGCCTCCCAGATTTCCATCTCCCAATCCTTTGGGAGATGGGAAACCTCAGCCAACCCTAGGCGTGATGCCTCAATTGCAGCCCCTATCCGAAAGGAGTGTCCCCCAAACTCTGCGCTAGGCAGCCCTAAAACCTCCAAGACCATGCGGAAAACCCTGATAAACTGAAAACGGGACAAGAAACTGGCATCCTCGTGAACCAACAAAGGACCCTCAACAGCCAGGCTAATCTCCAAGAAAGCATGAAGATATGCCACAGTACAAACTATAGAGCCAGCGTTGCTCCGTACCGTGACCCTAGTACCTAGTCCAAGAACATCCGTCTTAGATCTGCAAATCAGAAACCTCACAGCATCCGCTGCGCCAAAAACATCCCCCGTTAACAAACCCTCAGTGACCAATTTGGATGGGCTCACCAGTTCGCCCACCCGCATGGCCCCAAAAAAGGCCAAGGAGAATG
Source organism: Pelobates cultripes (assembly GCA_933207985.1). Lineage (NCBI taxonomy): Eukaryota > Metazoa > Chordata > Amphibia > Anura > Pelobatidae > Pelobates > Pelobates cultripes. The sequence continues at coordinate 106,984,577 of OW240913.1, forward strand.
CCAACCGAAACAATGCCACTTCAAATGGGGAGGAACAAACCTGCGGCAGAACCGAGAATAGGCCTACCATAAGAGAGCTGGTAACCAGCCTACGAGAATCAGAAAGCTAGGACATGCTTAGTAATTTCCTACACCCTGGTGAGTTTAAACCAAAAGCCTAGACAACTTCCCAGACACAGGCGAGGAAGAACAACCCTAGGTCTCCCAGAACCAAAGTAGTTGTAATAAACCCTGCACTCGCTCACCATCCGACAGAAAACCACGAGCTGCCTTTCAAACGCCAGCAACTCCCTCTATGCTTTACCATAACGCTGCCAAGTAGACTCCGAGACAAATTCACTCGGTCAACCCAAAGCCCCACAGATCCGCTGCATATGGGAAACCCTTCCCGCCCATTTCGTGCACTGCCGCCCTGAATTTCCACCACTGAAAATGAGAGAACATCCGCTGTAACATTAGCAAACCTGGGCATATGTACAGCCCTACAGTATACATTCAGAAGCAAACAGCGCAGCACCAGGTGCAACAGAAGACAAACCACAGGATGACATCCAAATAATGAAGCAGTGAGTTACATGCTACCTCTTCCCACACTACCCACTCCAGGAATGTACTAAAACATTCAAAATAGAAGTTGGAAATCGAACAACCCCTGGGCAAACACAGGTCAAAGTAGTAACTGCCCTGGAAGAAACAACCCTACAGCTGATGGCAGCCGGGGTGGACGGGAAGCAGCCAAAAGGCAGCCTCAATATCAGCTTTCTCCAGCAGAGCTAGAGGGCCTGCCACCCGAACGATCCGAACCACAGCATCAAAGGATGTGTATGACACCCTACACAGCTCCTCATCAATTTCACTATTCATCAAACCCACAAATGGGTAGGACAAATGGTGAATTAGCTGAAACTCACATAGCTCCTTCTTGGGGAGACACGCAAGTGTCTGCAAACGAGCCCGCCATTCACCCAAGCGACAGCTCCTTACTAAGCTTGTCAGCTACCACCTCATGGTGATCTCTAACAGACTTGAGATTCTGACACACCCCAGGAGAATCGCACACCCGGTGCGGAATCCAAAACCCATCCCGGGAAACCCCAAAGAGCAGCCCTGCTGCCCTGTGGTACCTATAACGGCTTAGCCATGGAAGCATCGCGCCGATGTCCACCAGCATCCTCCCCTTTCAAGACAATGCTTGAAACAGTAAGAAGCGGAGTGAGAACCCAAACACACACTGAGCATTCGTGCTTAAACTTACAACTGGTCCCCCATTTGCACTGGCTTTCGATGTATTGCCAACAGCAACCAGAATGCTTAGGTATGGCCGACACGGTGGGGTGCAACACCGCGCCACCCCCCCCTCTGAAAAAAGTATGACAGACCCCCCGATTTGAGGCTGGGTGAGTCATAATCGCCAGCCACAGGCCAATATCCATTTGATCCCCACCCACGGACCTGTGAACTGCCAGCCACTAGTTAAACTGTTCATCATAACACAACCAGCTTAGTCCCCCATACATCCGACATGTTGGCCATATGGTATTCTGGTAACAAAACAGGGCCGAGCATTTGTCCGGCACCTTCTCCCCTATAACACTGGCCAGGATCGAGAAGGCACTGATCCAATTCCCAAATGTTTTGGGAATCTTCTGACACCTTAACTTGTCCTTATCTTTATTGGAGTCCTTGGACTCCTTCTTAGGAGGGGGCAAGTCCTCCATGGGGAGCAGGGAGAAAATCTCAACAAATTCTCTTTCAAATTTTGCAACCCCAGAGGGCCCGACCAACACATATAGGCCGACCATGAGTGGCTGGCGCTACCTCCACACTCAACAGACCTTCTGCGGGAGTTGTAGAGCCAGGCCACTGACGGCTCACCCAGAACTGGTACCCCCATGCCCCCCAGCTGAAGTAACTGGAGAAGGGTCCCACCCTGCCCTAACCTGAGCATCTAAAGAAAGGACCACTGAATTCCATTCCCAGGTATCCAAAAGGCACATCAAGCACTCCAAAGTTGAACTCCAGGCCCCAGAAATGTCCAGGCTACCCACACATCCTGTCTGACCCCCCACCAATGCAGAACCGGACTCACCGGAGGGTGCAGGAGTCGATTGGAGTAGCAGAGCCATAACCACTAGAGGCTTGGCAGGAGCTGCCACTTCCGATGGGAGCAATACTGGCGTAGCACACACGAAGCCTGGAACATGGCCTGGTCCGGAGCCACCTGGGAAGAAAGAACATATTTCCCCCCCTTGACCCATACTGGCAAGCCCACCTCAGGGGGACGGGGAAGGCAAGGGGTGCCCAGAAGATCCAGGCGGCACCCCCATGTAGGGTAGAGGGCTAGCAGAGCTAACAAGGGAAGGGGTAGGAGACATCCGCCTCTCACTACTCCCAACCACTACCCCCCGGTCAAGAAGGGGGGAAACACCCTTAAGTCTCCTTACCTGCCTGGAGGCCCATCCACCGCTACGCCCGCCTGAACCACGAGAACCACATGGCAGGTCCTCCAACGGAGACAAGGCCACTGGAAAACCATCAGCAGCAGTAGAAAGGGATTCAGCCTGCAACGGAGCACCCTCAGTCTGTGTAGCCGCAGACCAGCCACCTCAGGAAGAAGGACTGAGGCTCCTGCTGCGTGGGCCTGGAGAAGGGGAAGACAAGTGGGAACGGACTGCTGTGGACCGCCCCACTGCCCAGGTAGTGATAGAAGCCCGCAAGGGAGGTAAAGCGAGCCTCGCAGCCGCAGACCGGCAGATCCGCAAGGCCAGGCCTGCAAAAAACAAATACGGCCGCTAACTTTGGCCATTGTTTGAAAATCTTGAAAAAGGCCCTTTAGGGGTCGAAACGTCGATCACTGTAATATTTTTTTGCATATGTAATTTGCATCTCAGAATAAATTAACCACTTGTTAAGACCTGTGAGTGCACCTTATATGTATTTTTGGTATTTATCTTGGACGCTGAGGTTTGCACCCAGGCAAGAACATTAATAAATTCAGCATCAAAGGGTGAGTGCCAAGTTTACTTCTTTATATATATATATATATATATATATATATATATATATATAAAAATAAAAAAATACACTTAATATGACATAATGTATATAAGATATATATACATATATTATGAATAGATATCTCATATATCTCATATATCATTATATTTCAATTTACTAATTATTATTTTTTTAATTTTAAGCAGCAGGGAGACTGCCTGACAGCCCAGGCAGTCCCCCTGCAGGTAGCACTATGAACGCCTATTGCGGCCATGTGACCGCTCTGTTAGAGCGATCACATAGCCTGCTGGGGCCTAATTTGCTGAGGGGGAACTGTCTTGGCTTTCAGGCAGTCCCCCCAGATCAGGAGCAACGTCGATCACCGGCGTAGTTCGGGTAAGTGGGGTGGATGGCGGGGACCTGCTAGGCAGCCTACCTGCCGGCGTCTAGGCTTGGCTCCTTAAGGACAGCATACAATGCCCACGGTTAAGGAGTTAATAGCAACAGCATGGGTAAGGCAGGTAAGAGAGAACTTGCAGTGTGTGTTTCATAGAATGTGTGTCAGTCAGTATGTTTGTGTATGTCAGTCTGCACATGGGTCTGTGTGTGTGTAGGTATGGGTCTGTGTGTGTGTGTGTGTGTGTGTATTTATGGGTCTGTGTGTGTGTGTATGTATGGGTCTGTGTGTGTTTGTGGATGTATGGGTCTGTCTGTGTGTGTATGTATGGGTCTGTGTGTGAGGGTCAGCATGTGTCTGCATGGGTCAGCATGTATGTATGGGTCTGTTTGTGTGTATGGGTCAATGTGTGTGTTTTTATGAGTCAGTGTGTGCCTGTGTGTATGGGTCAGTGTGTGAGTGTGTGTTTATGTGTGTGGTCAGTGCATGTGTCTGTATGGGTCAGTGTATGTGTGTGTATTGGTCAGTTTACGTAAGTCTGCATGAGTGGGTTGAACGAATGGGGCAGCAAAAATCTTTGGACCGGCCCTGCTCCTGGTCATACTTATTTCTCTTTGGTTAGAAGCAATAGACAGAGAGTCCAAGGAGGAAGCATTTCCCAAGTAAGTGGTTGAATCTCATTAGAGCAGGTAAGGTGTTTTTATATAAAACTATTACATTCTGTGTGACTTTAAATTGCTGTTTAGTGATTGAGCGTGTGTGCTGGATCATGTGTGTTGTATGAATTGGTCCCAGTGGCACCTTATATATATGCATGCCCAACCTCTTGGTTTCATATATATATATATTTGTGAGTTCAGGCCAAATCCCTGATTTTGCAGCACTCCTTGTCACTGGTGCCTCATTCCACTGCCATATTTACCCTTAACCTGCAGAGAGTCACAGGAGGAAGAATTTCCAAAGTAAGTGGATTCATCTCATAAGAGCAGGCATTAGGTTGCTAGAGAAGGACTTGCCAAGAATGGGATACATTTACATTGTGGCAGGCTTTTGCAATGTATGTACATATACTGTAACTAAACCCCCATTATTTTGTGCCTAGGTGAGGTGTTTGTGAATAAAACTATTACATTCTGTGAGACTTGAAATTGCTGTTTAGTTAATAAGTGAGTGTGCTGGATTTTTATATTTATCTATACGATACAAAACTCGGCACTACTTCTTGGGAAATCTGCCCATGTGCAACCCATGTTGCTACATATGTCCAAACGGTTTAGGTTCATTCAGGCCTTTTTCAACATATAATTTGAATTAGATAATGTTCCTCCTTATGTCTCAGTTTGCTTTCCCCAAGACTCTCTTCTTGATCCACTCTCCATTTACACTACCGCACCTTGTGGACACTTTTGGATTCCAATACCATCTATAACATTTAAATGCTAATGATGAAGCCAGAGGTAGTGGAACTGAAAGCATGGTTCCAGTTTGACTATTTTGACCTTAAAATTTAAATTTACATTGACTTCACTTAAATTCTTACTTTAGTGAATTACCATGGTAGAATGCGAATACTGTACCTGGAGGCTAGACGAATGCTGGCAGAGGGGGTAGGTGTCTCTCACTATTCCCTATGTAAAAATAAAATGTGCAATAATACAAAACATAATGCTCTGGAGTAGTCAACTAATGTCCTCTTATACCAAGACAAATGAGCATACATTAAAAAAAATATATATTTTGAGCCCTTCTCAGGAAAAAGAGTTTCTGTGTTCCATAGTTAATTCACAAGATGCCATTCTCAGCCTTCCTTTGCAGAAAATGTAAACCAATCCAGAAAGAAATACAATCAGTCTTGAACAAAAACATGATCTGTTAGTTTAATTGATCTCATTGTAGGCCTCCTTTCAGTCTTTACACAAGCAATTTTTCTGCACCCCTTCACTACCAAGCTCCTCAAAATCTGAAAGCCCAAAACTTGAGAAATAGTCTGAGATTCTTGGATGAGATTTTCCACACTCCAGACTCCAGGAACCTCTGTGGTGGTTTCTACATATCTAATTATGAAATGGTAAAGACATTTTTTGTTCTTTACCTGATAAAATTATGGAATCTGACGCCAGTTGCCTTGGGTTTAGCACAAGATTTGGTTCTCAATCTTTGAGTGGATATAATGGGCTACAGATGAATCTCTACTTCATATCAATGCAAATATTCATGGGCTTGTTCATTTCAAAGAGTTTTGTGAAAGACAAAAGTCATTGCTAAATTCTACTTCAGATGGACATTTCTGTAGTTCAATATGCCAACTGTGTAGTGGGCATAAAGTCAAAACTTTTGGCTACTATTGCAAAAGACTTTTGGCTTTTTTTGTCTCCACAGAGACATCATACTAAAAGTGGAATACCTTCTGGAGCTCTTAAAAGCATTTGCAGACTGGAACTCCCATTTTTTAATTGACACCAGTAATTGAACTACATCCTTTGATTTTCCATCAGAACTCGACTTTTTTGCATTGAATCTCATCTCTTGACTACTGCTTTATTTTTAATTGAACTACATCCTTTGATTTTCCATCAGAACTTGACCTTTTTGCATTGCTTCTCATCTCTTGACTACTCCTTTATTTTTTTCAGCTGGCATCCAGATCCAGATGCTTTAGGTGTGTATACTTCCCTTCTAGTTTGACCATTGGGTACCCTGTTCATGATTTTCCCTCTTCACAATGATTCCTTGAGTTCTATTCCAAACCTCATAAACAAAAGAGAGGGCTGACTGAAGTGTCTATGTCAGGTAATGGGAATACTATTAAATCTTCACTTTTATTATACCATTTAAAACAGGATATGAAAATCACAGTAACATGGTTCACAAAGAATCTTGCTCTAAAGAGATCTTTATATACACTGAAACAGTGCTGGTGGAATGTCACCTAAACAGGAAAAAAAAACTCAAAAATAATGAGTCATCACATAACCTATATTTGTTATTAACACAATTTTTTCTGGCACCAAAAGTCTAGACAAATCTTGAATTTTAGTCCACGTTAGCCCTTTTGAAAGGACACCCTCTTATTTCCAATTCACATATTTTGAAATTCAAATTAGTAAATAACTTTATTGAATAGCTCTGAAGACTTGGGTGTGAGAGAGAAGTGCTATAAGCATCAAGACACAGCCAAACAAAAGTTAGAAATATTTAAAACTTTTTAGAACTAATGCACCCTACACCACGAAATAGAACAAAAGGCAAAGGCAAAAAGTATTCAAAATAATTGATAGAATAAAAGATTTAAACAATAAACAGCAGTACAAGTTAAACTTAGAAGTCCATATCTGTCAAGATAAGTTCTAATGTCAAAAAATAATTTCAGGAAAACTATAATAAAAAAGTGGATTTAGTGTTAATAGACTGATATATAAAATAACAATATTCAGGAGAAATTAATATTAAACTATTTCTCCAAAGATCATTTTAAATGGTAGTGTGTATGGATTTTTGACCATATGGAATAGTGCTTCAGAGAGCTAAGCTGCATTTCTGTTCAGTGAGAGATGAGTATTGCCTCAAATACCTTATTCAATCACATACAATAAAGCTGAAGTTCTACCAATAATGGCTCACTGCTTATAGGATATTGACACACATTGTTTGAAGGGAAAATATCCAGTGTGCACCATATATATCCATTGTGCCACTGCTACACATTTCATACCCCAACTAATTTGTCAGGAGAATATAATTAAATAATGGATTTAAAATTTATAGCTGCACACTACACATTCCTTGCCCAGACTCACAGCCATATTCTTACAAGATCAGAAATGAGATTTCATATCTAATAAATAATTCATAGATACAATAGAAATTCAATATCTCTTTTTTTTCTTTTCTATAAGCATAAGAACAGGGGGAAAAACACAAACCATAGTGATTTTTACAAAGGCAAATCATAAATATAAACACAGATTGTAAATAAAATAAATATGCTTGTAATCACAGAGAGACAAAGCACAGTTTTTTATGAACTGCAAGATTATGAGGAGATAAATCAAAGGGGCATTCTAAGCACCATCACACCTATAGCACATGGTTATTGTGCTTTGTTTATAGATGTGGTCCATCTGTTTTCTGTAAAACCATTTGCTTGCAGTTTGATAGAGTTGGGTCACACCTGGGAACTAAAGTCCTGCCCTTCTGAACCCACTCAGATAATGCGGAAATTTTATTTCCGTGTTCTCCCGCAAAGGCAAATTTGGACGGAAAAGGTCCTTTTCTTGGCCCCTTCATATCTGGGGCAGTAAAGCTGCTTCCCAATTACCCACTCCATAAAAGCATACAATTTTAAAAACTTAACAATGGGATATTTTGATACTTTCCATGACACTATATCATCATATATTTTCATATTTAAGTAAGATACCGGTATATATTCTGCATTTGTCACATTCACACTGCATTGTCATAGTAAATAGTAAAATCATTTACAAACTAAAAAATCTACCCATGTCAATGTTTGCCTCTGTCTCTTGTGAGTACCTTGCATCATTTATTTTATTAAGTGTTCTTGCATAGCAAGACCACTTAATGTTATATCACATATATATTATTAAGTGTTCTTGCATAGCAAGACCACTTAATGTTATCTCACATAAATATTTAAGTGTTCTTGCATAGCAAGACCACTTATTGTTATCTCACATATATATTATTATTCTTATTATAGCCAAATTTGCCACCCTAACTCCTCCCACAGTTTTTACACTATATAGACAAAAATTTACCAAAACGCGCAGATTGTTCCCGATCGGATTGCTATTACTTTGTGGAACGTTTCGCCGAATGGTTCACAGAATATCGTCGTTCTTGTGGCGCAATTTGTCCCATAGGAATGAATGGCAAAGCTAGAGTGGGAGCTGGCAAAAGCCGAAAAATCAGGACATGATTTCTAAACTGCCACCACTCCCTTATTTTCAGGCCCACCTACACAAATCTTATATCAAAACGTTCAGCTATCCCTGCTGCCACTAAACATGTCAACGGCTAAGCCATAGTCCTCATAGTTTTCAAGATATAATCATTTGTTTGCAGCTAACGCCGTCCATTGACATTCATTGAAACTTCACTCTACAAAGCTCAAATTTGAAGTGCAATTTCTAAACTGCGACTGTGCTTTCATTTTTAATACTTCAGAGACATACTATGCATCGAAATGTAGGTCTGGGTCTTGTGATTCTCACAATATAAAGCTCTTCGCTGTAGGATTAATAGTTTTTAAAATACGACCGTTTGAAGATGGCAACCGCCAAAATACTCTGACCTCTGCCAGGCTGCAGCAGCAAGTGATGTCATAGACAGGGCCTTTTGAACACCTGCTAATGTTTTTATAAATGTATGGTTTAATGTAACTGCAACAACGTTGCAATTAAATGTGCTATATAAATGATAACAGTTACTCCGCCCACTCCAGTTGTAGACTACTGGTGGAGGCAAGAACACTTCACACAATTTCCCCAGAAATTGTAGCTTTTCTAGTTATTTTTATTCTTATTAAGTGTTCTTGCATAGCAAGACCACTTAATGTTATCTCACATATATATTCTTATTCTTATTATAGCCAAATTTGCCACCCTAACTCCTCCCACAGTTTTTGCACTACATAGACAAAAATTTACCAAAACGTGCAGATTGTTCCCGATCGGATTGCTATTACTTTGTGGAACGTTTCGCCAAATGGTTCACGGAATATCGTAGTTCTTGTGGCGAAATTTGTCCCATAGGAATGAATGGCAAAGCTAGAGTGGGAGCTGGCAAAAGCCAAAAAATCAGGACATGATTTCTAAACTGCCACCACTCCCTTATGTTCAGGCCCACCTACACAAATCTTATATCAAAACATTCAGCTATCCCTGCTGCCACTAAACATGTCAACGGCTAAGCCATAGTCCTGATAGTTTTCACAATATAATCATTTGTTTGCAACTAACGCCGTCCATTGACATTCATTGAAACTTCACTCTCCAAAGCTCAAATTTGAAGTGCAATTTCTAAACTGCGACTGTGCCTTCATTTTTAATACTTCAGAGACATACTATGCATCAAAATGTAGGTCTGGGTCTTGTGATTCTCGCAATATAAAGCTCTTCGCTGTGGGATTTATAGTTTTTAAAATACGACCATTTGAAGATGGCAACCGCCAAAATACTCTGACCTGTGCCAGGCTGCAGCAGCAAGTGATGTCATAGACAGGGTCTTTTGAACACCTGCTAATGTTTTGATAAATGTATGGTTTAATGTAACTGTGCAACAACGTTGCAATTAAATGTGCTATATAAATTATAACAGTTACTCCGCCCACTCCAGTTGTAGACTACTGGTGGAGGCAAGAACACTTCACACAATTTCCCCAGAAATTGTAGCTTTTCTAGTTGCTTATATAACAATTAACTGGTTAAAATATTTTTCATTTTAAAAGGAAGGTTTGGGACTATAGGTGTTATGAAAAAAGTGTCTTTTCTCACTACCACAAGTCTGTCACTTATAAGCCATGTTATTTTACTAGAGCAATCAGTGTCTACCAAGTGCTTTGCATGCTAATGCATCACTTTTAAATGCCAAGGAGTCAACTGATCCTAACTGCGACAGTCACAGAGCAGTTAGAATGTGTTCATAAATAGCCAAGGCAGTGCAAGTTATAGGTGTGCAATAACAATAATAAATTGACATACATCTGTATCACTGCTCTTCTGGAATCAATAGTCTTTAACTGAATACATTTTTTATAAAACTAATGGGATCTAGACACTCAGGGCAGGCCTTAGGCCTTTAGGTGCCCTGTGCAAAACATATTCATAGCGCCGGCCTCTCCACTGTCATCCATGTATAGTGTGTGTATAGAAGTGTAGTGATTGTATAGGGGATTTATTAAATTAATAATGATTTAAAAATAAATATTAATTACACACAGAGTTACAGGCAGACAATTACAAACACACACAGGTACAGATGGACAGTCACGTACATACAGCCACACATACAGTGTCACACACACCGTTATATGCAGACAGCAACACACACACACACACAGGCAGACAGACAGCCACACACACACACACACACACACAGGGGATGACAGTCACACACACACAGGCAGAGAGCCACACACACACAGGCAGAGAGCTGCACACAGGCAGACAGCCACACCCACTCACACAGGCAGAGAGCCACACCCACTCACACAGGCAGAAAGCCACACACACACAGAGGCAGACAGTCACACACACACACACACAGAGGCAGACAGTCACACAGGCAGACAGTCACACACAGACAGACAGACACACAGGCAGACAGGCAGACACACACACACACAGGCAGACATGCACACACACACACACACACACACAGGCAGACAGCCACACATACACACAAAGGGCTTGTGCTCTTCTGCAACTATCACTAGTCTAATAGTATCCTTACCTTTTTGTGTCATTTTACCCCACTCCCTCTAGCATGTAAGCTCATTGAGCAGGGCCCTCAACCCCTCTGTTCCTGTGTGTCCAACTTGTCTGGTTACAACTACATGTCTGTTCGTCCACCCATTGGAAAGCGCTGCGGAATTTGATGGCGCTATATAAATAACATAATAATAATAATAATAATAACAGGCAGACAATTACACATAGTTACCTCATAGTTCATTATGGAAGTGGAAGTAGTGCCGCTCCTGGATTCTGGTTGTTGGGGAAGCAGGGACTCCTTCATGCTTCCCATGCAGCAATTATCCGGCACTTCTAGCCCCGTCCCACTGGCATTTAGCCCCGCCCTGCTAAGCCGCACCCACCAACACAATGTTGTTGTTTTTTATCCTGGGTGGGGGAAATCTTCCACCCGGGTAGCCAGCAATGTGTGAGCTGTGTCGGCCTCAGGACGCCCTCTGCTTCATGGCGCCCTGTGCGGCGGCATAGCTCGCACACCCCTAAGGCCGGCTCTGTAGACACTAAACAAGAAATTCTGACAAGCTAACAATTGACATTCAGTTGGAAGAAGCTCAAACTATGCAGATTTAGCCTAAATCTTGCAAAGTAATTGTTAACTAATTCATAGTTTATATGTGTGTGTTATCAGTTTTGCCCAATATGATACATGCCCTTATCAAACGTTAATTTGATACTCTAAATAATATAACTACTATAACTTAATGAAGCAGTTTTAGTATAAACATTGATCATGCACCTGCAGCCTCACTGCTCAATTCTCTGCCATTTAGAAATTAAATCACTTTTTGTTTATGTAGCCCTAGCCACACCTCACCTGATTGTGCTCACACAGTCTACATAAAAAAATGGTTTAAATTTCAGATGTGATGTGATCAGACAGTATGTTCACTTTAGAATTTTTATATCCCCTAATTGAACTTTAATCACAAACAGGAGGCTCCTGCAGGCTATTAGTAGAGCAGAAGTTAATACAGTCTAAATTAACAGACTGTGCTATAAAAGACGTTTAAACATTAGATCTCGTTACAAGAAAAGGGTTGGGATACTTTGTAAGTCCCATGCAGCTGAGATGTGGCTAGGGCAGCATAAAGAAAGTGATTTAAGTCCTAAATGGCCCAGAATTGAGCAGTAAGGCTGCAGGGACTTGATCTATACACAAAAAGTTAGAAATTGATAGGTTTCTAGCACTTAATATCCAAATATGGAAGGCAGCTTTAGCACCCAAATAAGAGTCTCTTATCTGGTTGTTGATGTGTGGAGAAGATGAAATTAGAGAACAGTGCCTTAGAGTGGTCCTCAAATGCCTGATGATATATAGTGGAGAGAAGAAATATAGTGTACTATGTAAGTGCTTAAAATATGGAGAACAAAAGTAATACACTTACAGCGTTTGAAGCTATAAACTAATTCTAGATGTAGTGCATTGGTGGTACAATCCCCGCCTATGGTTGTAGACCTCAAGTCTTAATCAAATAGAATGTGGCTCAAATATGCAAATTCAAGCAGAAATAAACACAATGATATAGTGTAGTATGTCAGGAATCCAAGGAAATTAAAAACTTTTATAAATGCCTTCAGATGTCTCCTTGCATAAGGCCTGGAGTGGAATAATCCCCACACTTGGATCTATGTACAGTATCTTCTCTCAGTATTTTCTCTCAGGTAGGTTAAAATACACACCGTGGTACACACCATGGTATAACAAACAGAAAATAGGGGGCCATGGCCGAGCAGCCGAGCTCCGCCGAGCCCTAGGCTGCTAATCACTAGAAAGTTGCCGAAGACCCTAAAATGGGGAAAAACAATAAAGCTACGGGTAACCCCAAACCCTAGGGGACCTGCCAAGCCACAATGTCCACCTCGATGAGACAGTACCTGACAGCCCAGACCGACCTAACTTCCCAATAGGCGTCTGAGGCCTACATACTCAGAGTACTCCGCACCTCACTCAGCGTCCCCGGGCCAAGAGGACCCCCATGATCTGCTGCTTTGCCAATTTTACCCTTAAAGAGGAAATACTACAGGCGGCCCGGAACTCGCATGAGATAAGACACAAAGGCCATGGCCTGCAAATCTTCCCTGACCTGTGCCCGGCTACACGGGGATTTAGACAAGCCCTCAAGCCTCTTACACGCGTATTGGTTGCGCAGAAAATCCGATACCGCTGGATCTTCCCAACGGGTCTGGCAATTGCTACACTAGAAGGGCCATGACAGGTACGCCACCAACGTGATATGATGGCTATCTCGGACCTGCAGTTGCCACCCATCAACATGCGATGGCCTGACCCACTGGACTTTTACCGACCGATACCTAAACTGCCGATGCAGTATCTGCCACAACGGCAGAACAGAACCCGGATGGAGTCCAGGCGGCCCACTGGGGCACTACATTAGTCAACAGGCACAGCCTTGGAGCCAGAGACACCCTGACAACTACCGACAGACCAACAGACCACAACTGACAACATGGGTACTAAACAACAACCAGAAGAACATCAGAGTCCCACGAACTCTGTCCCCCGATAACGGGAGCCCACTTAAGGACTAAGACACACTGATGGACAGTTCCAAAGAAGTCAATGGACATGTCTTGTGGTATTACATATACATATTGCAGTAGGGACTATTACAGATCATACCCTAGACACCTGCACACGTCACCCACACATGCTGTCACAGTGGGAGGGAAAATGGAGGGGGGATACCAGGTGTAACCTGCCCCACGGTCGTCTTGTGGCAGTGGGCCCTGGCCGTACTGACACGGCAATCAGCGGGGGGCCTGGGCCCCGCACAGTGGGGGAGACACACCTAGATGCTCAACAAACTAGGGATTAGAGTGGGCACACTACTTCTGACCTTCACAGTCTCATACATGAGGAATGGACACTGTTATAATGCAATGTTCAATGTGTAATGTGTAACTATGTTTCTGCGACTCAAGGCTTTTGGGACAGCTGGGGCCAGTGGGACACGTGGAGTCATCTTGTGCAGTGGTGTAAGAGTAATTGCCACCACAGCAGGGCTCAGCGACCCAGCAACTGGCTCGCTCTCTGGACCTTGACCCCTGTATACGGGGAACACTGTACTCTGTATATAGTTGATAAACTACAATATTGCTGGTGCACAAGATTTAAAAGAACACCCTAAGTGCTATTATATAGCAAACGTGCTCTTTAGGTGTTTCAACATAAATTAGTGGAAATAATGTTAACCCACAATGAAGCACGTGTGTATATACTTGCAAAACCGTAAGTATACACTGATGGTATCTGCAAATGGGAGACAAAAAAAAAAACACAAGAAGCACTCCTAGTGCAATAAAGTTATAAAGATGATACAAATATGAAAAAAAATATCTGTAGTTAGGAGTGGTAATGGAAGAATTTGTTTATATATGGGCAGCATGACTGGAGCACACGAGAGCTGGTCTATCACCGGTATATAGATGATATGATTTTTATTTGGGATGAACGAGAAGAAGATTTTAATTAATTTGTATGCTTCCTGAACAACAATGCATGGGGAATACACCTTACTGGTAATATTAGCACCCAGTCTATTGACTTTTTAGACTGTAAGAATAATGCTGAAGAAGGAGTCCTGAAGACACAAACCTTTTTTTAAAAAGTGGTTGTAAATGGGTATGTGACCTATAGCAGTGGACACTACTCTCCCTGGTTAAACAATATATACCCAAGGGCCAACTCCTTAGATTAAAGCGTAACTGCACTGAAGAGGCAGTATTTCAACAGCAAGCACAGGACCTTCTAAATAAATTTAGAGAAAAGCAATACCCTGAAGAAATTTTAGAGAAAGCTCTTGGGGAGGTAAAAGATGTGACACAAATAGAACTAATACAAAGGCACAGAGAACAGAAAAACAACCCGGATATTTTTAAGGATGTTTTAGTGCTTGATTTTAATAATCAGCATTGATCAATCAAGCAACAGATACTTAAAACAGATAAAAATCTGGGTGATATATTACCATCTGAACCTAGGATCACCTTTCAGGGTGCCCCAAATCTTATAAACACTTTAATCCATAGTTTTTATAATTAAAGGGTGTTACGGCACCTCCAGGCATAAAAGGGTTAAACCGCCGTTTAGTCGATCTTCCCCTTCCAGAGACACAGGCACAGCTACTGCAGAACACCAAACTCCCGAACTGAATACAAGGGAATGCTCCAAACTCCCGAACTGCATACAAAGTAATACTCCAAACTCCCGAACTGGAACCTCACGAATAGCTGCTAGCAGACGAACAGGAAAAGCACCCAAGCGGCTTACACTCCTGGTAATCAGTCTCTAACAGCATAAATTAAATCCCCCCAAAGACGAGACAGAGCTCCGTGTTGAGAGTCAAGCAGTGGTCTGGTTTATTCAGGGCTACCTGCCCAGTATTTATGCAGGTCTCCCACCTGGTGGACACTCCCCTAGGGTACCAGATGGAAGACTGTAACACAGACAGACTGTAACACATTCAGATACACAGAAGTAAAACATCCCCACAATGCATCCTAATTTCCCTCCCTCTATCCTGGAGATAATTGGGAAGTAATCCAATTATCTCCCAGGACAGAGGCAAAACTCAATTATACACATGGGGACACAAAGACAGTAAAATACATTAAAACATACAGTGTTACATTTAATACATAAAATCCATACATGTCACATATCCCCAGATAGCTGGAATCTAAGCGCACATAACTACCGAATCGTGCTCAGATCCTATACACACAGTTCCATTGTCATGGAGCCAAAGTTTTTAATTATACGAATAGGCTCCATGGCATAGCTATCTGGGTTAACATATTCACATAGAAAAAGTCCTGATCAATCCTGCGTTCATCTAAACAGCCACGAATAGAAGCAGGGAAGGCTGGAGGCTCAGCGGTGCCTGCACGTACAAGTGTCCGCTTTTAGTGCACTGATTCCGGGCTGAGCACCGCTGGCCATCCGGGGAGCTCCATAACACCGCCACCTTGCGGCAGCTAAGTGTAACTGCGGCCACCCAGTAATAGTGGTCTATTGACGGCACACACTAGCTTCAGGGAGGTGAATTGAAGGCACCCGCCAGCTTCCGAACGCCCTGGCAGAAAGGCACAAATAAGCCTTTCTGCAGGTAAAATAAAGTATGTTAAAAGTCTGGTCCATAGTCTAAAGGGAGCAGGCGGGCAACCAGGCTCCTCCAATGCAATGTGGCAAGATTGCTCGTCACAAAGGGCAAGTAGACTACTAGACACTTTTTTAGGACGACCAAAAGGTTTTCACAAATGTAAGATGTGCTCTGCATGCAAAAACACACAAAAAAAAACTAATGGGAAACCCAAATTAAAATTTAAGTCAGAAAATACACAAAAAGAGTTCACAATTAAGGAACATATTATTTGTTACAGTAATAATGTGGTATATCTACTCAAATGTCCTTGTCAACTACAATATGTGGGGAGGACGACACGTCCTCTTCACATAAGGATCAGAGAGCATATTTATAATATTAAAAGAGGTGTGGCGTGTCACAGTGTCTCTGAACATTTTAAAAGGTACATGGGAAGGACACGAGTGGCCTGGAATTTTGGGGGATTAAATGGGTATCTAAGGATTAGAGAGGAGGTGATTTTATTTGTAATATCAGACAGGAGGAAATGCAATGAATTTTTCAATTAGAGACTTTAGCCCCATCCAGTCTTAACAAGAATTTTGAATTTTTTTTATAATATATTGTTTTAGTATTTTTTCAATTTTTTTTCTTTTTTTTTCTATATTTTTTTAAAAACTTTTTTTACAGTTTATCTAGACACCTCCTATTTAACTATATACATATACTTGTTTAGTACGATTTTGCATGGGTTGGTGATTTATTGTATATTTTATTGTATGAGTTGCTGATCCTTACTACCTTTTTCTCTTTTTTAATGTTGATATTTTTAATATTAGTTTATATATTCCTTTTTTTCTGCTTCCTCACACATTTCTATCCATTTATTTATTATTTATCTTTTAACATACAGGAGCAAGTAACATTTGCATTTAGATAAGTGATTTGTCCTACGTTTTGAGTTAGACGATCTTCCCCCTTTTTTTAAGTCTAGTATAGTAATGGGTAAATGAACATAGGTTCCTTGTTTTAACATGCAGATTTTATGTACATCTGGGATATAATACTACCTATGTAAATATTTTTATGTAAGTGGTGTGGGGTATGTTGTAATTGAATTTGAGCTCTTTAAGAATTTAGCTTCCATTCTCTATACTTGTCAACGTTTTTTGAATTAATTAATGAAAGACTTTAATTGGACTGGACTCTGATATTCCGGAGACTCCCTCTATGTGAGTGTGGCAAACCTAGCCACTTGGGACTGCCTAAGATAGAATGGTTGTGCCTATTTTCTGTTGTGTACTGCGCGCCGGTATAGTGTGGCGTCTCTGGCTATGTTTAATTTATGCTGTACTGTGTATGTCTGTTCGAATCCTCCCCATTCGTTAGCATTGCTATTAAAACTGACTAAGTTGTATATTTTGAAGTTGAAAGGTAACGGTTTATGTCCTCGTGGTTTTCATTACTGTATGTTACAGCAGGGGTTGTTGGGAGGAGGACCTGGAAACAGTAGTCTCCCTCCAGTCCCCTCAACCAAAACCCCTGCTGCCCATCTTTGGAAACCCCTGTTGAGTGACCTGCTTTAAATATCAGTTATTTTTAATAAAGTGACAGTTGAGTGACCTGCTTTAAATATCAGTCTTTTTTGAATAAAGTGGCAGTTGACTCTCAGACTGTGTTTCGTCTGGTTCTTGGGAGGATTTGGGAATATTGCCTGCTTCCAGCTTTGTACTTGGTTATTGCATTCTACCAGCAGAGATCCTGGGATTATAAAATTGCAGCTCCGCAACAATTGGTGGCAAGCGGCGGGATCCAACCATACAGCAGGAAAAACGCTGTTTATACAATTGGAATTGACATACTGGAAAGCAGAAGGCAATTGATACAGATGCAGAAGTGAATGGGGACGGACTACACCATATTGAAACGGCAAACGTTAAAGGAGCTGTTGGAAGCCAGGGGTAAGATAGCCAGTAATAAGCCTAAAGCAAGACTTATTGCCGAGCTAATGGAAGGAGACCGAGCTCGTAGTGCTACACCCCCAGCAAACATGGAGGAGACCCCATTTGAACGAGAAATGAGGACAAGATTGGCATTTTGGCCCGCTCCAGTATCTCCAGAAATTATGACCATAATTTCGACGGATGCACAGGAGTACGTGATGGCGCAAATGAATCAAGCCTTCTCACCTCAAGCAGAAACCGCTGCTGTTTCAACTGTGGGCCAGGGAAGGCCGAAAATACCACATCATGCATTTAAAACTTTTTGCGAGGATAAAGACGAAATAGATGGATTCTTGCAAGATTTTGAAAGATTGTGTGACTTGCATGATGTAGAGCAAGCTATGTGGGTACCTTTGTTGGCAGGCAAACTGTCTGGGCGTGCAGCAGACGCCTACCGGGCTGTACCCAGAGAGGACAGCAAGAATTATGACAAGGTAAAGCAGGCACTATTAGAAAGGTATGCCATTACCCCAGAGGCATACCGGCGCAAGTTCCGAGAATTGAAAAAAGGGGACAAAGACTCACATGCGGAGTGGGCACACAAGCTTGACCAAGCCTCACAAGGCTGGATACAAGCCAGCAGAGCTACCACCATGGAAGAGTTACGCCAGATGTTGCTACTGGAGCAGTTTTGTAATGGCCTGGCACCAGAGGCTCAAGAATGGGTGAATGACCGAAATCCTCACACCCTAACCGAAGCGGCACGATTGGCCGACCAACATTATGATGCTAGGAGGCATCATAAAAATAATAACCGAGGGTATGCAAAACCCAACCCGCAACCGTTTCCAGTTATTGCTCCTGCCCCAGCGACAGCACCATCCAGACCAGCACTTGTGGGACAACCTCCCCACTCCCGTTATAATGGCAGGTCCAACATCCAGTGCCATGCCTGTAAGCAATGGGGGCACATGGCCCGGGAGTGCACCCAAAACCGGAGCCGCAAGAACTGGAATCAGCTCCGGCAGAATATGGCCCCGCGGGCAGCTGCTCATTATTATCATGCAGAGCCAACTTTGCCAGGAGTGCCGCTTGAGTCGGCTGATGAACCCCTGGGCGTTTTGCACGATGTAATGTCCATCCATGCTACTGACAACCGACAACCACATTGCCAGACCGTGACTCTGGAAGGGAAAGAGGTACAGGGGCTACGTGATTCCGGTGCTAACTTAACTTTGGATGCCCCGCATTTGGTGTCAGGATCAGCACATACCGGGGGATCAGTAGCAGTCCGGGTAGCAGGGGGTGCCATGTACCGGCTACCAACTGCCAAGGTACATCTGAATTGGGGTGCGAGGGAAGGTATGGTGGAGGTGGGGCTGATGCACAAGTTACCAGCTGATGTTGTTTTGGGGAATGACCTGGGGCAAATGACTTCCGCTTTTGTGCCCCAAAGTCCTCGCCATGAGGCATATCCAGTGACCACCCGTCAGCAGGCTCGCACCACGGCTTCATCTTCCACACACTCTGAGGCTCAGGTAAGAGACAATGTACCCCGTGTAACCCGTGTTTCCTGGGATACCCCGACTGACTTTGAGGCAGAGGTTAAAAACGATCCCACGTTGCAAATTTATAAGGATAAGGCGACAGCTGGTCAGACAGGTTTAGAGGGAGAACAGTATGTATGGGAGAAAAATCTGTTATATCGTGTTGCTGAGCGGGTGGTAGGGGGTCTGTACATGTGACTAATAAGCAGCTTATAGTGCCCCAGAAATACCGGCAGGAACTGCTTAGAATTGCCCACGATATTCCGCTGTCTGGGCATTTAGGGATGACAAGAACGAGGTACAGATTGACACATGCATTTTTCTGGCCAGGTATATCTAGAGATGTGAGACAGTATTGTCAGACATGTGACATTTGTCAGAGAGTGGGAAAAAGGGGTGACCGCCACAAAGCAAAATTGTGCCCCCTTCCCATTATTGAAGAACCCTTTAGCAGAGTAGCAGTGGATATAGTAGGACCACTGTCCAAGCCTAGCCCTTCCAGCAAGCGGTATATTCTGACCATTGTAGATTATGCCACCCGGTACCCGGAGGCTATAGCCCTTTCCAATATACAAGCAGAAACGGTAGCCGAAGCTATGATGAAGATATTTTGGAGGATGGGATTTCCCCAAGAGATAATTTCGGATAGGGGGACCCAATTTACAGCCGAAGTGACCCACCAGCTATGGAAGTTATGTGGCATTAAGCCAATTGTAAATTCTGCCTATCACCCGCAGTCCAATGGGTTGTGTGAGCGCTTTAACGGTACCTTGAAGCAGATGCTCAGGACATTTGGGGAGTCCCATAAAGACTGGGAGAGGGTTTTACCCCATCTGCTTTTTGCGTACCGAGAAGTGCCACAGGAATCTACCGGCTTCTCTCCGTTTGAGTTATTGTTTGGGAGAAGGGTGAGGGGACCCCTAGACTTAATTAGAGAACATTGGGAGGGAGGGAGCAGTGCAGATGGAGTCCCCATTGTGCCATACGTGCTGGAGTTCCGGGACCGCTTGGAGGCTCTAACCCAAACCGTACGGGAGAACCTCCGGGCGGCTCAGCGGCGACAGCGCCGGTGGTACGATAGGGGAGCCAGAGACCGTAGCTTTCAGGTGATAGAGGCAGTAGCTAAGTGGCCTACCCCCAGGACAAAGACACAAGTATTGGCGTTCCTTGGTACCGCTGGTTACTACAGAAAATTTGTGCCCAATTACAGCGCCCTGGCCAAACCCCTGACGGACTTGACCAAGAAAAACTTGCCACGACAGGTCAACTGGGCCCCAGAGTGTGAACAGGCATTCCATGAACTAAAAACTGCATTAACTAAGGCTCCTGTGTTAACTGCCCCTGATCCAACTAAACGATTTCTTGTTCACACAGACGCTTCCATGTTTGGATTGGGGGCAGTACTGAGCCAAGTGGGAGCTGATGGCGGAGAACATCCCGTAGCTTACTTAAGCAGAAAATTACTACCAAGGGAAGTAGGCTACGCCGCCATCGAGAAGGAATGCCTGGCCGTGGTGTGAGCCCTCAAAAAGTTACAACCTTATTTGTATGGACAACCATTCTCCTTGCTCACAGATCACAACCCGTTGGTGTGGCTACACAGGGTGTCAGGAGACAATGCCCGGCTGTTGCGCTGGAGTTTGGCGCTGCAGCCGTTTGATTTCACGATCCATTATCGCCCTGGAAAACAGAATGGTAACGCCGATGGGTTGTCCAGACAGAACTTGAGAAATGATCTGTGAGCACTCCCCCGGACATCCCCAAGCCGATCCGTTGGGATCAGACTGTGTATGCCGGCTTGGTTTTGGGGGAGCATTGTGGCAAACCTAGCCACTTGGGACTGCCTAAGATAGAATGGTTGTGCCTCTTTTCTGTTGTGTACTGCGCGCCGGTATAGTGTGGCGTCTCCGGCTATGTTTAATTTATGCTGTACTGTGTATGTCTGTTCGAATCCTCCCCATTCGTTAGCATTGCTATTAAAACTGACTAAGTTGTATATTTTGAAGTTGAAAGGTAACGGTTTATGTCCTCGTGGTTTTCATTACTGTATGTTACAGCAGGGGCTGTTGGGAGGAGGATCTGGAAACGGTAGTCTCCCTCCAGTCCCCTCAACCAAAACCCCTGCTGACATCTTTGGAAACCCCTGTTGAGTGACCTGCTTTAAATATCAGTTATTTTGAATAAAGTGGCAGTTGACTCTCAGACTGTGTTTCGTCTGGTTCTTGGGAGGATTTGGGAATATTGCCTGCTTCCAGCTTTGTACTTGGTTATTGCATTCTACCAGCAGAGATCCTGGGATTATAAAATTGCAGCTCCGCAACAGTGAGGTGGAGATTATTATATGCCGATCACAGCAAAACACCTTGCAAATAAAAGACAAACAGTGGTGGGAGGAGATACTGCTTGTTTGAGACAGACCCAGAAGGAGAGGCGAAACGTGTCACGGGACTAGGAACAAGGAAGTGTTTGAAGTCTGTATACCGGCGAGACCAGCTACAATCTGAAGGAGAAGGACGGCAGTTATATTTCAACTGCACTTCACTCCCGGGGGGCTGGTGAGCAGATGTGGACTTTTTATTGCTGCTAGATGTGATTTTAAGGATTATAATAAAGGAATTTTTTACCTGCTACTCGGGTCACCAGAGCATCTGTTGGATCCCCCGCGCTCTAGGCAGTTGTGTATCCTGGTTTTGTGCTGCCCTAGGCAGGACAAAACTCAGGCGCCCCCCTCCCCCCCCGCGCCACCCCCACCCAACCCTTCCCCCCGCCCCACCTTCTAAATACACACACACACACAGTCAGACACACACAAACACACACACACACACAGTCAGACACATACACAAACACACACACAGTCAGACACATACACAGACACAGTCAGACACAAACACACACACACACAGTCAGACACACACACACACACAGTCAGACACAAACACACACACAGTCAGACACACACAGTCAGACACACACAGTCAGACACAAACACACACACAAACACACACAGACACACACAGTCACATACACACACAGTCAGGCACAAACACACACACACAGTCAGACACATACACAGACACACACAGTCAGACACATACACAGACACAGTCAGACACAAACACACATGGGGGGTCTCTCTCCCTGGTGGTCCAGTGGCTGCAGGGCGGGCGGCGCTGGCAGGCGGGCAGGCGGGCGGGCGGGCGGGCGGCCGGCGAGGGAGCACTTCCCATGAGCTGACTGCTCAGCTCAGTCAGCTCATGGGAAGTGCTCCCTCGCCGGCCGCCCGGGATGTCAGTTAGCCGCAAGGCTAACAAGGCATCTGCCCTGGGCATTTGGGGGGCGGCGTTTTTTGCCGCCCCCTGAAAAATGCCGCCGAAGGCAAATGCCTTGTTTGCCTCGCGGCTAATACGTCCCTGGCTCTAGGGAATGATCCTCCCTAGGAGTTATAGCTTTGAGTGGGGCTATTACCACTCCTAACTTGTGAGTTTAATACCTACAGAGGGTTTTTCATATTTGTATTATCTTTATAACTTTATTGCACTAGGAGTGCTTCTTGTGTTTTTTTTTGTCTCCCATTTGCAGATACCATCAGTGAATACTTATGGATTTGCAATTATATACACATGTCTTTTATTGTCGGTTAACATTATTTCCACTAATTTATGTATAAACACCTAAAGAGCACTTTTGCTATATAATAGCATTTAGGGTGTTCTTTTAAATCTTGCACACGAGCACTTTTGTTGTTTATTGTGTGTATCCTATTACCAAGATCTGAAGCAGGTTGCTGCACATAATATTCTATTCTATTTAATGTACTAATTTTTTGCACCATCTTATTTATATAGACGTGTATTATAGTTGATAAACTGTTATTGTTAAAGGGCACTCTGTCGGGCTCACTACTTGGCACGAGGCACCAAACCGAAGAGATGGGAAACAGTTTGTAGACAGGTGCGGCCACTGGGCCCACCCACCAAACGCCTTCACCTTCGTTCCGAGGAGATGACTCCTGGATCTACTTTACAGCGGCGGGAAAAATCCACCAACTGGACATGAGAGGGGGGACCATAGAAATCCTATTCCCAGGGAACGAACAACACTAGGTCTCCATACCTACTTCCTTTCCCCACACCCCACCCTGCCCTCATCCGACACACTTCCTTCCCTGTCCCCTTCCCACACAATGTCCCAGGCCTATAGACAAGCGAGATCAACCTACTCTTCATAAATGCAAAAAGCCTGAACAACCCAGAAAAGCGATCACACGTCCTAAGACAGTTCCACTGCCAGCAGGCACACAGTCTTCATACAAGAGACACATTTTAAAATGGATCAAGCCCCCAGACTGACAGACCACCGTTTCACACACTGGTTTCTCAGTAATTACCCAGAGGGCAATACTGATACATAGAGCCCTACAGTTCACACCCATTGCAGAGCTCAAGGATGATGCGGGAAGACACATCTGCGTGAAGGGTAAAGTGGGTGACAGAACATACACACTGGTGAATCTCTACATGCCAAACAGAAGCCAAAGTGGGTTCCTGAAGTCAGCCATGAGGACCATAGGGGACTTCACAGAGGTTGTCTCATTCTAGGAGGCGACCTAAACGTCGCCCTCAACCCCTCACTAGACACCTCATCAGGTACCTACTGGAAACTCCAACACGTCATCAACTCCAGCAACACCTGCCTACTGGAACATAGACTGGTAGATTGCTGGAGGGCAAAATACCCAGACGACCCAGACTACACCTTCCTCTCCAGACTTGACTATTTCTTCCTACCCCACTACTTCCTCACAGACCTGAAAAAAACACACATTGGGAAAGCGACATGGTCAGACCTCTCCCCTACACAGACCTACCTCTGGACAGTGGAACCTCAGTGAGGCACTCCTGTCAGACCCATTGGTGACAACTGACTGTCGCCAACACCTTACTCACTACTTCTGGGAAAATGAGATGCCAGAAATTGCACCCATGGTAATGTGGGAGGCCCACAAACCCATCATCAGGGGACACTTTATAGCGAGGGTGGCAACAATGGAGAGAGCAGCACACTTCACAACCTTACTACAGGAGATCCAGACCCTAGAGGAGTGACACAAACAAACACAGCTCACAGCAGACTGGATCTAACTGACAACCATCAGATGAGAGCTATCCACCATATTATTCACTTCCTATCAAAGTAAATACCTCCAAATGAAAGCATTCTTCCACACAAACGCGAACAAATGCGGCCTCTATACAACCCTAACAGCTACAATATGCGTAAATGGGGCACACACGGAAACCTTCATGATTCTAAACGGTACGAGACTGGGACACCCCCTCTCACCCCTGCTCTTCGTTCTTGCCCTCGAACCCCTCATGAACGCAGTACGACACAACCCAGGGACAAACAGTCAGCAGCGGCATATGCCGATGACCTACTGTTCTTTGTGACAAAACCCGAGATACCGCTGCCCACCCACGATCATGATGGAATTCCAAACATGTGGCAACATCTCAAACCTTAAAATAAATTGCATGATATCCACCATACTGAACATTTCCGTACCCCGCATTGAGAGAGGGCTGCGCAAAAAAACACTCCTTCACATGGGCAGAGTCATTGCTAAAATATTTAGGGGTCTGGATAACGATAGACTTAGCACACATATACCAAGCGAACTTCCATCCCATACTGCCCAGGGTGCGAAGGGAATTAGAAGACTGGTCAAGACCAGGCATCTCCCGGTTCGGCAGGATAGGCACCATAAAGATGACACTCCTACCTTGACTACTCAATCTTTTCCAGACACTACCCATTACGCTTTCTTCACCTCCCTTTGCACCCTGGTACTAAGATTCATCTGGCGCAAAACCAAAGCCAGGATTAGTCATGACACCCTCACACACTCAAAAGTGGAAGGCAGACTAGCCCTACCAGACTTTAGACAATATTACATGGCGACGCACATCCACAGAATAACTGAATGGGCTAAACAGGTAGTCTCCAAACTCTGGAAGACGGTAGAAACAGCTCTAGTGGAACGACCAATAGAAATCCTACCATGGTTGGACATGCTCCACTGCACGAGGATAGCAGCCCCACACCCACTAATCAAAGCCATGATACATATATGGCACCAACTGGCAACCACACTTTAGCTTACCTCCTTCCCATCCCCACAATACCCAATAGTCCACAACACAGCAATCCCCCCAGGACTAGAGGCATGAGTGTTTCAAGCACTACTGGGACACAGCCTCCCCCAACTAAGACAAGCGACACTAGACCGCACCATTAAGCCATTGACAGACCTCCCAAACCCCACCACACTGACTTTCATGCACCACTTCAGATACAGACATCTAACACAATTTATCAACTCAATACCGCAGGCACATATGGTTTTGAGAGAACTCACTGACTTCAAGGCCCTATGTATAGATCATGAGCCCATGGAAAGGGGACTCTCATTCCTCTACCAATTCCTAATGCAACACAGGTGACTACCGGCCCCGAACTATATAGGGAAATGGGAGACCTCCCTGGAAATCACACTCACATCCATGCAATGGTCCAAAATCTGCACCCTGGCCTGGCACTGTGCACTATCCAGTGGGATACAAGAAATGGTTGCTAGCTCACTGGTATAGGACACCACAACTACTACACACTATAGACCCCTCGGTCACTGACTGCTGCTGGGATGCAAACAGTCCACAGGGTGGCTACTACACATCTGGTGGGACTTCCACCTGATTAACCCATACTGGACCACAATCCACAAAATAGCCGTGTAAGGCTACTGCTCTACCTACTATAGATAATGGATAACCATTGGATTATCCAGACAGGTGCTTAAAATATTAATATACAAGCTTTATTAATTAGGCTTATTTGTAGCACTTACCTTTGTAGGTAAGTAGTGCACTGGAAAATAAACCAGTGTACCAAGGTAGACAAGGGGTTAAACCATAGTATTAGTGTTTAAAACAGGAATTAACTAGAGGTTAAACCATAGTTCTGTCGTATAAAGCAGCAAGTTAATAGTACCTTTGTTAGCCCTTAGTAGGTAAATAGTGCACTGGGAAAGTATACCAGTTTACCCAGGTAGACATGGGGTTAAACTATAGTTTTAGTGTTAAAAACATGGATTAACTAGAGGTTAAACCATAGTTCTGTCTGTATATAGCAGCAAGTTAATAGTACCTTCAGTAGCCCTTGGTAGGTAAATAGTGCACTGGAAAAGTATACTAGTGTACCCAGGTAGACAAGGGGTTAAACCATGGTCTAAGTGTTAAGTAACAGAGATTGATTCAAGGTTAGACCATAGTACTATCCAAGTGAAGCATGAATAAACATAGATTGGATAATAGAGTACTATAGTATATTCAGCTGCAACCTAAAATATCCACACAAAAATTTTTTAAAATTCCAATGTACAGGATGAGCGTTTCGGTGCAGTACAATGTGCACCTTCGTCAGGGGCCCCTGGTCTGAAGAAATATATTCAGATATTTAGATTAAGTAGGTACTAGAGGTTTAATAACTAGATCTACTAAACTTTTGGATGGGGAGGATGACGTTATTAAAATTTCACCAATAGAAAAATGGGATAAGGATCTTAATGTAATCTACACCCCATATGAATGGTGTTACGAACGCTGTAGTATATACCCTGTTTGCCTGTTTCCTCCCGAACTGCTGAGCATGAGTGATTATAGCTACAGTTTGGGTGTATATTCAAACGGTTCCAGACAAATGCAGAATCCAAGTAGTTTCTTCCCAGCAAGTAGACAGTTACCCAAACATGAGCCTAGATGAAGGGTACAACAGAAATCATTTTAATGGGTGCTGTAGCGGATGGCACTGAGCTGTCCTGAGAATTACATAAGTTTTGACTGCATTCGTGTAAATGGCAAAGTTATACGTGTTAAATGTATTGTATTCATCTGATTGTTTGGTAGAATCATTCCAACAACTAAGGGAATGAAACTACCGAACAGTCAGACCTCCCCGGTGTGAAGTGTGCCTTCAATTACCCGTTTCAACATTGTTGCGAACGGGTAATTGACAAGCTGAGTAGCAGTCCTTTGTTCTCGGGGGTGGCCGCCATTCGGGAAACGAACACGTGGCGGCGGCCATTTTAAAACTCCTGAACAGCGGTGTTTTGCCGTCGAGTGTCTGGAACTCAAATCAGACACTCGACTAGGCGAACACCGCTGAGACCTCCACAAACCCGGTCCGTTCGGTTCCAAACTACCGAACGGCCCCTCGTTCGTTAGATAGAAACAACCGAACGAGGGGATTCTGGTGAACCCTCCCTAGTCTCTGTAACTGGAGGCTTTCGTGTAGTTTGTTCCCTTATTCCAGGACCGACCGCAGGGCCCCATCGCATGGAACCCCATTCGGCTATCCTTTCCAGCGCAGTCGGTCATTTTAGTCCCTCCATAAATTTCCCGAACCCCTGGTCTGATCTGGGTGATTTTTGGATATGTTGTTCACCTAGATCAGGGCTACCAGGGGATGTATAATTTAAAGCGGTACCCCTAGGTTTAGGGGTACATCCAGAAACAGGGGGAATTGGTGTCCTGGATAAGGGGATTATGATGCAGGCTGAGGGGAGGAGATGTGTGGGAGGTTACCAGGACAGGATTGGCTAATGTATTAATGACTGTAAATCCCTCCCTTGCATGGGAGCATGCTTTACAAGGCCACTGTCTGAATAAATCTTTAGTTCTGCTCCTCATACTGTGTGTCGTCCAGTTATTGGGAGTGTTGTTGGGATACTGCTGTGTTATTTTGCCTGCTGGATACTTTGCCCTATGGATTTAAAATTACTTGTTCCTGAACCTCACTGGGATCCAAAGTGGAGATAGACTGTGTAATACCAGCTCTCCGCTACATTGGTTGGCAGTGCTGGGATCCAGACTCACAAGGGAACAAGGACTAATGGAATACGGATGGAGAGTGATTATGCGAAGCTTAAAAGATCCACGCTAAAAGATCTCCTAGAAGCAAAAGGTATTGCAGCAAGCAACAAAAGAAAAGCAACCCTCATTGCAGAGGTGATGGCAGAATATCAAAATGAGGACAGGGCGATCCCTGAGCAGCGGAGTTCAGCAGATGGATCTGAACAAGAGGAGTTCCAGAGACAGCTGCAGTTTAGGCGGTCCTTTTATGGAGAGAATCCAACGGTGGATATTATATCCAGAACAATGACAGAGGTGCAGGAGTTTATACTACGCCAAAGACCACTACAAAATCTGGAGAGGAATGCTACCACTGCTACCATCACACAGGGTAAGGCAAAAATACCTTACCAAGCATTTAAAACATATGCAGAAGCAGAGGAGGATATAGATGCTTTTCTCCAAGATTTTGAGAGACTGTGTGCACTGCATAATATTAGTCCAGAGGAGTGGGTACCTATTTTGGCAGGGAAGCTCACTGGAAAGGCTGCTGAAGCATATAGAACTGTACCAGATGAGGAAATTCGGAATTACCACAGGGTAAAAGAGGTGACCCTGGCCCGGTATGCAATCACGCCAGAGGCATATCGGCGGTGATTTAGAGAGTTAAAAAGAAATTACAAGGTCTCTCATGTGGAATGGGCCTGCAAGCTACATCGGGCCGCCCTTGGATGGGTACAGTCCAATAAAGCTCGGTCCATGGAGAACTTGTTACAAATGTTGCTATTGGAGCAATTCTATGAGGGCAATGATATACAGGAATGGGTGAGAGACCGCAATCCAAAGTCCCTCACAGAAGCAGCTAAAAAGGCGGATTATTACCTGGATGCCCGCAGACAACAAAAACCAGCCCCCGTCAAGACAGTTATCCGACCCATAAGGGGGAACAGCCCATACCCCAACACCACACTGCCACCACGACAACTACCTCCTTACCCACCCGCTAATGTACAAACCGCGACCAACTAGCTCGGTACAGTGCCACCATTGCCAACGCTGGGGACATTATAAGAGAGAATGCCCGCAGCTAAAAGATCGCTCCACCTGGATCAGGTCCGGACTACCTCCACCACCTCAAGAGGCAGCCCACTACTACCAAGCAGAGGCAACAAGTCCCTATGGCACCGCAATTCCCATAAACACAGTGGAACAATGGGAAGTATTGCATGAAGCGGATCCTGCGCAAGCTAATGCTGACAACCGCCAGCATCATAGACAGACTGTGTACTTGGAGGGGAAAGCAGTCCAATCTGGGCAAACTGACATCTGCATTTGAACCCCAGGCCCCAACAACCGGAGAGGCACACCCAGTGGTTACACGACAACAGGCCCGCACCCAGGACTACAACACACTCCCGGAGGTCCAGGTGAGAGATCCTTTCCCTACCTTAGAATGTACCTCTTGGGCTCCCCCTACTGAATTTGCGGCCGAAGTAGTCACCGACCCCACCTTACAGGTCTATAGAGACAAAGTCACCTCAGATCAGCCGGGAGGGGAGGGCGAAAGATTTGTATGGGATAACCAGTTGCTATACAGGGAGTTTGACAAGCAGGTAGCTGGGTCAGACCCTATTGTGATGAGGCAGCTAGTGGTACCCCAACGGTATCGTGCAGAGTTACTCCGGATAGCGTACGATATTCCGCTATCCAGACATTTAGGGGTCAGTCGCAACCGGCACCCACTGACCCAGAGTTTCTTTTGGCCGGGAGTTAGTCAGGAAGTCCGCAGGTACTGCAACACGTGTGACATGTGCCAAAGGGTAGGAAAGAGAGGGGACTGGCGGAAGGCAAAATTGCACCCGCTACCCATAATAGAGGAACCGTTCAGCAGAGTAGCAGTAGATATAATAGGACCCCTGAAAAAACACAGCCCCTCTGGGAAAAGGTATATCTTAACTGTAGTGGATTATGCCACCCGATATCCAGAGGCAATTGGCCTGACTAATATACACGCAGAAACCGTGGCTGAGGCCCTGATGCAAATTTTCACTCGGATGGGGTTACCCAGAGAGATCATCTCGGATCAGGGTACCCAGTTCACTGCGGAAGTCACCCAGAGCCTCTGGAAATTTTGTGACATCAAATCAATCATTAGTGCCCCATATCACCCCCAGACCAATGGGCTATGCGAAAGGTTCAATGGGACCTTGAAGCAAATGCTTCACACCTTTGCAGACACCCATAGGGACTGGGAACGGTTTTTGCCTCATCTCCTGTTCGCCTACAGGGAGGTGCCGCAGGAATCGACAGGATTTTCCCCATTTGAGTTACTGTTTGGGCGGAGAGTAAGGGGTCCCCTGGATCTGATCCGGGAACACTGGGAGGGAGACCAGAGTACCGACGGTACCCCTGTCATACCATATGTACTGGTGTTTCGAGAGCGTTTGGAAGCGTTGACCAAGTCAGTCCGAGAGAACCTCCAGGCGGCTCAAACGCACCAACGCACATGGTATGATAGGGGCGCCAGGGACCGCAGCTTCCAGGTTGGACAGAAAGTTCTAGTTTTGAAACCAGTCCAACATGACAAGCTGCAGGCCTCCTGGCAGGGCCCATATAAAGTGATGGAGCAGAGATGCGACACCACGTATATAATTGGCGCCTGTACAGGGACTGGGGGGCGACACATGATCCACGTGAACATGCTGAACCTCTACCAGGAACGTTCAGAGGAGGTAACCACAATTTGCCCCCCCTCCAATGAAGAGTTCGACAGCCTGCCTCTCCCAGATCTCCTGGGGGATGGCAGACTGTCCGGGGATTTGGGGGAAGTTACTCTGGGGGATCGGCTGAGCCCACAGGAGCATACCGAGGTACAACAGTTATTAAGGGAGAAACAGGACACATTCTCCAATATACCTGGATACATTCCTTTGGCCACTCACCGGGTAGAGACCCCAGGACAGCTTCCCATGCGCCAAACCCCTTATCGCATCCCTGAAGCGGAAAACATGCACAAAGAGATTGAGGAGATGCTCCACCTAGGGGTGATTGAACCGTCAGATAGCCCCTGGGCCTCCACTGTAGTCCTCGTACCCAAGCGAGATGGCACAACTCGCTTCTGCGTGGACTACTGGAGGTTAAACGAAAAGACGGTATCCGATGCATACCCTATGCCCCGGATAGAGGAATTACTGGACCGGATGGCTAGAGGTCACTACCTCACAACCATTGATCTATGTAAGGGGTATTGGCAGATTCCCCTGGCGCTCGAGGCCATTCCTAAATCCGCTTTTGTCACCCCATTCGGTTTATACCAATTTAAGGTAATGCCGTTTTGGATGAAAAACGCACCCGCTACCTTCCAGAGGATGGTAGACCGACTCCTGGATGGATTTCAGGACTACACTTGTGCTTATTTAGATGACATAGCCATCTTTAGCAACACTTGGGAGGAACATTTGGCCCATATAGGGGCGGTGTTAGATAGGATCCGAGAAGCCGGATTAACCCTGAAGCCAGCTAAATGCAGTATAGGGATGGCAGAGGTACAGTACCATGGGCACAGAGTGGGGTGTGGGAAGCAGAAACCTGAACTTGCTAAGGTAGAGGCAGTAGCCCAATGGCCCACCCCCAGGACAAAAACCCGGGTCCTTGCTTTTCTAGGGACTGCCGGATACTACCGCAAGTTTGTCCCCAACTATAGTGCCCTGGCCAAACCCCTTACTGACCTTACCCGTAAGAACTTACCCCGCCAAGTAACCTGGACCCCGGAGTGTGAGAAGGCATTCAACCTGTTGAAAGATGCACTTGTTAATGCCCCTGTCTTGGCAGCTCCCGATCCAACTAAACGTTTTCTTGTTCACACAGACACTTCTATGTTCTATGTTCTATGGATTGGGAGCAGTATTAAGCCAAGTCGGGGGCGATAGCGGAGAACACCCCGTAGCCTACATCAGTCGGAAACTATAAGAGAAGTGAGTTACGCCGCCATCGAAAAAGAATGCCTGGCTGTGGTGTGGGCCCTGAAGAAATTGCAGCCGTATTTGTATGGACAGCCCTTTTCCTTGCTCACGGATCACAACCCGTTGGTCTGGCTAAACCGGGTGGCTGGGGAAAATGCCAGGCTGCTGCGCTGGAGATTGGCGCTGCAGCCTTTTGACTTTAACATTCAGTACCGCCCAGGCAAACAGAATGGAAACGCTGATGGGTTGTCAAGACAAACCGACCTAGAGAAATGATCCGTGAGCCTCCCTGGACATCCCCAAGCCGATCCGTGTTGGATTAGACTGTGTATGCCGGCTTGTGGGCAAGGGGGAGCAGTGTAGCGGATGGCACTGGGCTGTCCTGAGAATTACATAAGTTTTGACTGCATTCGTGTAAATGGCAATTATATGTGTTAAATGTATTGTATACGTCTGATTGTTCGGTAGAATCATTCCAACAACTAAGGGAATGAGACTACCGAACAGTCAGACCTCCCCGGTGTGAAGTGTGCCTTCAATTACCCGTTGCAACATTGTTGCGAACGGGTAATTGACAAGCTGAGTAGCAGTCCTTTGTTCTCGGGGGTGGCCGCCATTCGGGAAACGAACACGTGGCGGCGGCCATTTTAAAACTCCCGAACAGCGTCAAGTGTCTGGAACTCAAATCAGACACTCGACTAGGCGAACACCACTGAGAACTCCACAAGCCCGGTCCGTTAGTTTCCAAACTACCAAACAGCCCCTCGTTCGGTAGATAGAAACAACCGAACGAGGGGATTCTGGCAAACCTTCCCTAGTCTCTGTAACTGGAGGCTTTTGTGTAGTTTGTTCCCTTATTCCAGGACCGACCGCAGGGCCCCATCGCATGGAACCCCATTCGGCTATTCTTTCCAGCGCAGTCGGTCATTTTAGTCCCTCCATAAATTTCCCAAACCCCTGGTCTGATCTGGGTGATGTGTGGGAGGTTACCAGAACAGGATTGGCTAATGTATTAATGGCTGTAAATCCCTCCCTTGCATGGGAGCATGCTTTATAAGGCCTCTGTCTGAATAAATCTTTAGTTCTGTTCCTGATTCTGTGTGTCGTCCAGTTATTGGGAGTGCTGTTGGGATACTGCTGTGTTATTTTGCCTGCTGGATACTTTGCCCTATGGATTTATAATTACTTGTTCCTGAGACTCACTGGGATCCAAAAGGGAGATAGGCTGTGTAATACCTGCTCTCCGCTACAGGTGCCACACTGGCTTTTATGCAAGTCCCCATGAAAGGGTCACTCCCAAATGGACCTTGTGGGGGACAGGGACACAAAGGTTACAACCAATAATAATACAGTGACAAAGTGTGACACTCTCATTACAAACAGATAATTCCCTCCTCTCTGCCTGTGAGATAATTGAGTCAGATAAAGTAATAATTTAATTATCTCCAGGCAGAAAAAACAGATTTTCCCCAAAACTTGAAAAGTACCCCAAAACACACAAGCTCCCCATAAATGTTATATTCCCTGATAGCCCTGATCTGGGTGACCAACATATTAAAAAATCACCCAGATCAGTTCAGGGGTTTTGAAATTTTATGGAAGTTTCATTTGGACCGACCACACATGAGGCTCCTGCCCAGAAACCAAACTACCGAACAGCGCTCTCCTGGCTGTTCGGGAAAAGGAAGCAGGCGTTCATATACTTTTATTGGTGTTCGGGAAGTCGAGTGTCCGATTTTAGTTTCAGACACTCAACGACCAAGTCCCACTGCCTCCTTTCCCACCCCCTGCCACACAGGGAGAGCACTTAGTTTCCTTTGAAGATAATGAGCCAGGGGGTGGGCGGTGTTCGGTAGTTACAGCTACCAAACCAATAAAACATAAAAAGTCCCGAATGGCATGCTATTTTCTTCACAAATGGTACCAAACCAATATTAAACTAAAAAAAATATATACATTGTCTATCCCTGATAGAACTTCATCTAAAGATCCTATATAGATGGTATCAGGTCCCTTCAAAACTACATAGAATCTATGAAGCCTATTCGCCTCTATGTTGGCGATGTCATAAAAAAATTGGCACAATATTTCATATATGGTATACATGTCCGATACTAAACGACATCAAGACATTTATAGTATCCCTGATAGCTGACTTAATTCATGAAACCATTATACTTACACCTTCCCTTTTATTAATTAATTTAGACTTCCCAATAATGGAGAAAAAACACAAATACCTAATCACACATATACTTTATGCCTTTAAGTTATCTATAGCTTGTAACTGGAAATCTAGTTTTTCTCCATCCTGCCAAGAAATTATAAACCAAATAGACTATCAGTACACAATGGAATGTAACTTTATTCCTACTTTGGGACAATTTACATTTACAGGGATGGCACATTTGGACAGGTAAACCAGTGTTGTTTCACTTTCTATTTAGGTTAAATAAGGTTCCCTTGGATATATAAATCCTCATGCCTCCTACCAAGCCTCAATGATTGCAGTTATTTTTTATATATGTTCTTTATATAGTTCATGCTACATGTACATTACCGTAAATTGGAAATATTTCTATATAAGTTATGTATGAACTTTTGTATAATGAGCATTGAAATATGGATTATTTAAAAAAAAAAGTTTGGTAAAATGTTACCATTTGGAGGGATGTAGAGAACCAAACATTGATTTTATGCAAATTACAGGTCTGTGGATCCCTCAAAAATCCTTATGTCTGTATGGAATGTTCTGGTTATTTTGCTACAGCAACTTAAAGGAAAAGTGTAATAAAAAGTAAATATAGCCACGTTTCTACAGAGCTTTAGACTAATGCCCTCTTTTCTTAAACTTAGTTTAAAATGACCTAGAAACCTACCTGCAATTTAGCACTAAAACAGACTCTTCAAAACAGCCCCATCTGCCCTCGCTGAAGTCATCAAGATCAATTTTGTAAAATCAAACACCTGTTATAAAGAATAAATGCCTACATAGATCATGTGTACAGCCATTTCCAAGATCTGCCAATCAAAAGCTTTTCTATAAGACATATCAAATTTAATACTTCCCTATTAGAAGCTTTGAATGCACCCAAAGTCCAGCACAATCATACTTTGCATGCAGACAACGAACATAAGATAGATTCACATACTGAATAATTTTAGTCTGAAGCCCCTCAGGGCTGTCTGAAAACAGCACTGTTTTAATTTGCAAGGGTCCAGAGGTATTAGCTATGCCCCCAAATCACTACATTAAGTTGAGATGAAGAGTTTTTGCCATTTAGACTGCCCTCAAAGATAAACATGTTTTTCTGTTGTAAAAGTAACGGGACATTCCATTATGAAATAGCATCCATACACACATTATTATTTTCGGTGATCAGTCCTTAAATATGTAAAATGCACCTCATGATGACCTGTGATGATTTACACCATATTTACAAGTACAGACAGTTCACATACAGAAGAGAATAACAAATTGTATGATGCTCAAAACAAATAAGAGGAAAACATTTAGAACAAGGAAAATGTACTATAAACCTTTTTATCAAATTACTTAATATTGAAAAAAAATATTTTTCTGTACTCTCGTTCATCACAGGCTGTAAGCTCATTTGTGTACGACCTTCTTCACCTCTTGTTTCTCTTAGTATTTTGTATGTAAAAAAAAGAAACATAGAATGTGATGTCAGGACCATTTTGCCCAATTTTCTAAATACTTTCATTAGTCACTGGCTTTATATTAAGTCTAGGATAGCCTTATGCCTATCCCACGCATGCTTAAACACTTTCATTGTGTTAACCTCTACCACCTTAGCTGGAAGGCTATTCCACGCATCCACTACCCTCTCAGTAAAGTAATACTTCCTAATATTATTTTTAAATCTGTATCCCTCTAATTTAAGACTATGTCCTTTTGTTGTGGTGGTTTTTCTTGTTTTAAATATGGTCTCCTCCTTTACTGTGTTGATTCCCTTTATGTATTTAAATGTTTCTATCATATCCCCCTGTCTGGTCTTTCCTCCAAACTATACATGTTAAGATCCTTTAACCTTTCCTCGTAAGTTTTATCCTGTAATCCACAAACCAGTTAAGTAGCCCTTCTCTGAACTTTCTCCACAGTATCAATATTCTTCTGGAGATATGGTCTCCAGTACTGCATACAATACTCCAATGTCTGGAGACATTCCATATCCTTGTCTTGAAATACAGGAACAAGAGGATTGTGCAATTATAAAAAATTATCAAAACACATACATATACTGTGGCATTACTTACCTCCGCCGAGCTGCGCAGACCCTTCCAGCCCCACGGTCCAACAGATACACACTACTGCGCTGCACACTGAGGGAAACTCACCTCCCTCGATCCTAGTCGACCGCCTGCTGCGTGGCCCAATCTACCTGCAATTTAGCTTCGAGACCAAGTGGCACACTGATGGAGACTCACCTCCCTCAATCCTAGTTGACCTCCTCCTGCCACGCGGTCTGACTGAACTACAGTCTTCCAGGAGAGTACCATCATGGAGGAGTATATAGGAGATTTATTAGCAAAGGGTTTTATACGTAGATCTTCCTCTCCGGCTGGGGCTGGTTTCTTTTTTGTATCCAAAAAAGAGGGAGACCTACACCCTTGCATAGACTATAGAGGGTTGAATAAGATCACAATCAAATATGCATTTCCTATTCCCCTTATTACGGAGCTTTTTGACAGGTTAAAAGGATCCGCTGTCTTTACCAAGCTGGATCTGAGGGGTGCATACAACTTTGTACACATAAAAGAGTGGCATGAATGGAAAACGGTCATTAACACCAGAAGTGGGCATTATGAATATGCAGTCATGCCTTTTGACCTATCTAATCCCCCGGCAGTTTTTCAAGATTTTATCAATAACGTCCTCAGAGACCTCATACATTTGTTCGTGATATTGTACTTGCACGATATTCTGATATATTCCCCTGACCTAAGTACACAACAAGTCTCTAAGATCTTACGAACACTTCTCGACAATGGTTTATATTGTAAACTGTTTGATAAAAAATAAGTCAATATTTTTGGTTATGTCATCTTGGCAAATTCAAGATATTGTATGTGCGCTCCAACAGTGTAAGTGTAGGTGGATAGAAAAAATATAAAATGGTTCCTATATGTAAAAGATAAATATACCTAAAAAGTTTTTACCCCTTTCAATATAAGTAAACCTCTTTAGTATTTTACATTCAGACACTCCCAGATAATGTACACAATCCCTCCACTCTGCTTGGGAGATAATTGAGTTAATTACGGTATCAACTCAATCATCTCCAAATGAAAAATATTACTTTTTACCCATTTTTGGAAACACCCAACAAACATATGGGAACCTAATAAAACATATATCCCCTGACAGCCCCGATCTTGGGGAACAACATACTGAAAAATCACCCAGATCGGTTCAGGGGTTCAAGAGTTAGCTGGTCTTTTTGACCGACCGCACTCATGGTCTACCTAAAATAGTTCCAGAGGATTAGGCTGTGCGGCCTGTCTCTTTCACACAGTCAAAGTATATTAACATAGTCGAACGTAGCTGTTAATACACAGAGGCATTGAGTGTAATTGGTTCGGTAGATTATATCTCCCGAGCGGCGCTCCATTTGTGTAATTACCGTCGAACAGAACGAGGAGTGGAAGTCCCAGTGGTGTTCGTGCTGTCAAGTGTCCGATTTTAGTTCCATGCACTCGACAACAAAACACCGCTGGCCGTATTCGTATACCAAGATAGCCGCCGCCACGTGTTTGTGCATACAAATGCCGACCACCCACATGATCACTTAGAATGTTAGGGTGTTCGTGGTTTTTAGAGGTGTTAATAAGGTCGGTGAGGTTAACAAGCGCCACCCTCCAAGTCTGGGTGGTTGGTCATTCGGTAGATTTTTCGTTATTCGAACAGCCAATGGTAAAATAAAACAGGCTTTTTCCATCCGAACGGTTAGACAAACAGACAATTTCAAACTTTAAAATTCAGGGACAGAGGGTCTGTCACAACATACATACATACAGTGACACACTTAAGGATGCACACCCAGACACACACCCTGACACACATGCAGATGCACAGACACATAGATTAGGGAGTCAAAGCCTTTGTGGCACTATAAGAAATTTCTGATAACATATTCGGCATCTGTTCAAGGGAAGAAAAAATGTGGTGTGTTAATTGTCTTTGCTAAGACGGTCAAATTTGATTGTTACTATGATTATCTCGATCCTGAAGGGAGGTTCATTATATTGGTAGGACATTGGTTAATGTATATCTACCAAATAAAGAGCCGATAAAAACGTTGGTTAAGATTCTTAGATTGGTAGAGCAAATTAAAAAGGGAAGAATTATTATTGCAGGTGATTTTAACTGCATTATGGATACTTTGTTGGATAAGCAATTGGCACACCATCACCGGATAGATAAAGCCTTAAAAAAACAAGCAGCTGCTCTAAATAGACTGACTAAGAAGGCAGAACTGTATGATTGCTGGAGACTAGTCCATCCTAATGAAAAGAACTATACCCATAGATCAATCCCTCATAATTCATCTGCTAGAATTGATATGATTTTCGGGAATTTGATTTTTTCCAAGGCAATCTCTACTATTGATATAGTGGAAAACACTTGGTCAGACCACAATATGATAATCTTAGAAGTGATGGATAGGCAGACTAGGGCCCCTCCGCTATGGAGACTGCCTGACTATTTATTAAAAATAAGCACAGCCGTCTTTAAAGCGGGGCAAACGGGGCAGCTGCCCCGGGCCCACTTGCTCCTGGGGGGCCCAAAGCAGCTACCCCGTGGGCCCCGCTGTCCGCTACCCCCTGGGCCCGCCGGTGCTGCGGCTGCACCGGGAGCCCCCATACTAAGAGGCCCCGGTCGTCACTTTGGCCCCCTTGTTTTACTGCAGCAGGCTGGGAGGAAGTGACTGCCGTGAGTCACTTCCTCCCAGATATAATGAAGCCGCGCGGGATGGAGCAGGAGGCCGTCAGGAGGGAGCTGGAGTGCAGGAGCCTCACACTCCCAACGACCTCAGCCTGCCGCTGGACCCCAGGGAATCCATAAGGTAGGGCTGGAGGGTGGCTTTATAAATGTAAACTTTGCATGTGTGTGTGTCAGTATTTGTGTGAGTCAGTATGTATGTGTGTGTCTTAGTATGTGTGTGAGTATGTATGTCAGGGTTTCTGTGTGTGTTTTAGTATGTGTGTGAGTATGTATGTCAGGGTTTCTGTGTGTGTCTTAGTATGTGTGTATGTGTGTGAGTTTGTCTGTCAGGGTATTTGTGTGTCAGGGTGTCTGTGTGTGTCAGTAAATCTGTGTGTGTGAGTATGTGTGTCTTACTATGTCTGTGTGTGTCAGTATGTCTGTCAGGGCTTATGTGTGTGTGTCAGTATGTCTGTGCGTGTCAGTTTGTCTGTCTGTGCATGTCAGTTTGTCTGTGTGTGTCAGTATGTCTGTCTTTGCGTGTCAGTATGTCTGTCTGTGCGTTTCAGTTTGTCTGTGAGTGTGCATGCCAGTTTGTCTGTCACTGTGTCAGTATGCCTGTCAATGTGTAAAAATGTAAACGTTGCATGTGTGTGTCAGTATTTGTGTGTGTCTTAGTATGTCTGTGTGTATCTAAGTATGTGTGTGTGAGTATGTCTGTCAGGGTGTCTGTGTGCGTCTGTGTGTGTATCAGTATGTCTGTCAGTGTGTGTCACTATGTCAGTGTGTCATTATGTCTGTCAGTGTGTATATCTGTGTATCTGTATTTAGTATATCTGTTTCTCTATGTGGTCTGTGTGTCTTTGCATGTGTCTCAGGTTTTGTATATGCGTGTCTGTATGTGTGTCAGTGTGAGTATCTGTAAGTTATCATTGTATGTATTTGTGTATCTGTAAGTTGTCAGTGTGTGTACCTGCGTTTATATATCTGTGTGTGTGCATCTGTATGTAGTCAGTGTTTTTATCTGTGTATCTGCATGTGTGTCAGTATATGTATCAGTGTGTCTGAGTATTCATATGTGTCAGTGTTTGTATATTTGTCTCCGTATGTGTGTCAGGTTGTGTATCTGTGTGTCTGTATGTGTTACTGTGTGTATCTGTGTCAGTCTGTATCTGCTTGTGTGTTAGTGTGAGTGTCAGTGTTTATATCTATGTATCTGCATGTGTTTCAGTGTGTATTTGTGTATCACAGTGTGTGTGTGTGGCAGTGTATGTGTACATGTACGTACATCTCATGATTCAAATCGCCAACACTACACACAAGTACACCCCTGCATTCAACCTTCAACACTACATACAAACACAGTCCTGCATTGAAACGTCAACAATACATACAAATACATCTTTGTGTTAAACACCAAAAATATATATAAACACACCCAGCATTAAAACAAAAATACACAGATGCATGCTTGCATTCAAACACCAACACCACCTACAAACACACCCCTACATTTACACAAACACACTCCATACAAAAACATGCTTCCATTCAAACACACAAACACAACTCAGTGCTAAATACAACTCTGCAAGCATGGGAAAATGGTTCTGTTACTGCGTTGGGAAGTGGAGATCGTGATTGCATGCCAGGGAGTTAGGGTCAGGGGGCCCTATCAAATGCTTGCCCCGGGCCCAATCATTATTAAAGACGGCCCTGAAAATAAGAACAATGTTGAATATATAGAGAGATTAATGGAGCTCTTTAGTAAGGAGAATGCATCTGAAGACATCTAAAAGGAATGCCTCTGGTGCACGCTTAAGGTGGTAATCAGAGGGTATTGGATCAAGCTCGCTAGTCAACAAAAGACAAATCGCGATAGCAATCTGACAGATTTATATATTGAATTCTATAATCTGGCTAAAGCCAATAAAAGCAGCTTCTCAGAGGAAAGAGCTCTATCCATAAAGATATGTCAGGAAAAGATAAATAAACTAATAAGTATCAGAATTTAAAGGAATTTAAAGAAACTTAACACGAGATATTACTATAAGGGGAACAGAGTAGATGAAATGTTATCTCAGAAACTAAAAAACCGGGAGACAGATCAAAAGATCCTCAAACTTAAAGAGGGCGACTGTAACATATTTAAACATGAGGATATAGCAGATAAATTTAGATATTTTTATATAAAGCTTTATAATTTGAATGTTATCAAAGCTAGAGAGATATTTGAAAGATTCGAATTTAAACAAAATTTCTGCCTCCCAGAGGGATCATCTAAATAAAAGGATTACTGAAAAGGAAGTAGATACGATAATTAATAAATTGGAAAATAGTAAAGCCCTGGGTCCAGATGGGTATCCTAACCTCTTTTATAAGGTTTTTAAGAAATAGCTAATTCCGTTAATAACAGATATGTTCAATGAAATAGCGGCCAAAGGGTCTGCTTCGCAAGATTTATTAAGAGCACATATAATTCCAATACTGAAGCAGGATAAAGCCCCCATGGAGGTAGCTAATTACAGGCCTATTTCATTGGTAAATGTAGACGTTAAAATTTATGCAGCCATTCTGGCTGAAAGGTTGATGGAAATTCTGCCGACACTGATCCACCAGGATCAGATAGGATTCATGATCGGAAGACAGTTTAGCAATAATTCCTGACGAGTATTGGATATACTGGATTGGGCTCGGGTCGGGGGAACTCCCCTCCTGACCCTGTCGATCGATGCTTAGAAAGCCTTCGACAGGGTGGGATGGGGGTTCCTCTGATCCACTTTGGTACAGTTTGGCTTTGATGGATGGTTTTTGGAAGCAGTGGGAGCAATTTATTCGAATCCCACTGCAAGGATTGTGGGGAGAGATCTATGTTCAGAATGGTTTGGGATTTCTAACGGAACAAGGCAGGGGTGCCCCTTGTCCCCGCTGCTGTGGGTTCTATCTATTGAACCCCTTGCTAATAATATTAGGAATAATAGTATGATTATGGGGGTGGGGCAGCAGCAGGATAAATGGAAAATATGTCTCTATGCGGATGACATTTTGATATCAATTACGGATCCCCTTGTCTCCCTGCCATTTTTTATGAAAGAATTAGAAAATTACAGTTTAGTTTCCAACTACAGACTAAACATGAATAAAGCAACCGTATTAGCGACTAATTTACATAGAGATATGTTAATAGCCTTGAAGAGTGAATATGATTTTAAATGGACTACAAAGGAATTTCAATATCTGGGACTAGTTATTACGGCAGATCCTAGGAGAGCCATGGAAATAAACTTCTTGAAATTGCAAAAAACAGACTAATATCTTATTAAAGGACATGGGAACCATACAAGTTATCTTGGTAGGGTAGAATTAATACCATAAAAGCTTATATAATCCCAAAATGGAACTATTTGTTCCGGATACTCCCCCTATCGATTTCTTCATATTGGCTCAATATGGTTCAAAGTAGCATCACAAGCTTTATCTGGAGAGGCAAAAGACCCAGAATTAATACGCACTCATTGTCTAAGAAAGGATCTCAAGGGGGGCTGGG
This sequence comes from Pelobates cultripes, assembly GCA_933207985.1. NCBI lineage: Eukaryota > Metazoa > Chordata > Amphibia > Anura > Pelobatidae > Pelobates > Pelobates cultripes. The sequence goes on from OW240913.1 coordinate 107,027,429, forward strand.
TTACCCTCTAATTGTTCAGATTTATCAGGCCAATATGGTGGTGCATGCTAGCAAACTACAGATAAAAGAAAACCAGTTGCAAACATGGTTTAAAATAGAAGCCCATAGAGTTGATATAGACAACTTAGATGCTCTTTTATGGGGCGATGTGAGGAATAATAATGCCCTTCTCAATTTTGAAGAGAATTCCTCTTTGATTTTAACACAAATTCTTAAGGAATGGAATTCTATAAAAAAATTCTTAATATCAATAAAATTGATAAAACTAGCATGGAATCTTTAGAATTAATGATGACAGATATAAAGTTGAAAAATTGGTATACAAATTCAAGATATATAATAAAGGATCTGTTTGGAAAATATCAAATTAAAAGTTTTGAGGATCTAAGGAATATGACTGATTTACCGGCCAGAGAAGTATTCAATTACCTATGGTTAAAAAGCTTTCTTAGAGAATATAAGCTAGGATTGGGAGGAACCCAAGAGAAATTGTTCTCAAAGCTATTCTCAGGCTCAGAAGTAAAGAAGGCCATAACAGTGGCGGGTGAAAAAATAAGATTGAAGGAGGAGCCGGATATACCTAAAGCCCTTGGTAAATGGGAAAAAGATTTATCAATTAATATAGCTTATAGTGAGTGGTGTAATGCTTTTGTGGTCCTTAAAAAATATATTCATTCGTGCGCCTCTATGCATGACCATGAATACGGGGATAGGAGGGAGAGATCACAAAAACCGAACCACAGACCAGAAGAGAAAAGGTCCCCGGAAGACCTTGGAGACGTTGAATTCCGAATAGAATAGGAATCAAAAACAGGTCGACTAGGATGCCCTGTGCATCGCTACAATTAGGACAAGAAAACATGTAAAAGGGACGTACCCCGCTTGCCCCCCCCAATCCCCTTCTTTACTTCTGTGCTTCCCTTCCCCCCCTCACCTCCCCCAGCACATGAAAGGTCGCTCACCAAAACGGTCACTGTTGCGTAAAGAATATAACATGAGACCGAACAGGTTGAACTGACACACAGAGCAGGGGGAAATAAGGATATATGGTGAATGAACGAACCAAAGATGTGATATCCGCACAGATTGTACTGATGAGAGGCCTTTGCTAATGTGTCAACAACTTCCCCACCCTTCTTTTCTTCTGTACCCCAAAATCAATAAAAATTGTCAAATTGGAAAAAAAATATATTCATTCCCTGAACATTTTAGAAACTTTTATCAAAATCCTGTATAGATGGTACATGGTCCCATCATGATTGGCAAAAAATTCCCAGACAAATCCACCAAATTGCTGGCGTTGTGTTAAAGTCGTGACTTAAATATGAATATTAATTTAATAATTAATATAAAATAATTAAGCAACAAATAACAACATTAATAGAGTTCGGTATTATGGTCGAATATATAATAGGAAATACACAAAACATTGTAGTATTAAATGTATATTTAATATAATTATAATAACAATTAAACAAATGCTAGCAGAATGTCAATTTACCACAATAATTACACAATACAAAACTACAACATTACTTACAAAAGGCTATAACAGTTGCTAGCTGTTATAATAGATTACTTACAAGGCTCCAGCCTGTTTGGCTGGAGCTATACACACAGCTACATGTTCAATCAATGCAAGCAAAGGAAAAAGGAGGCTCAATTCCTCCTACTATTTGGTTTTATCCAGTAAGTAGGCTGGCCTGTGATGTCACTGCCAGAAGCATGAGTTAGCACACTGACCCCTAGTGGTGCCTCTAAAGCATTAAGCTCATTATGCTTTACTGACATCTAGTGGTGCGTCTAAAGCATTAAGCTCATTATGCTTTTTTATGACAAAAAGTCATTAATTAATAAATACCATTACAAACCACCCTTTGACTTATGTCATAAAACAAACATTATAAACCCGTACATCTTGAATCTACCCTATTTTAACAGTACCTGCCCTACAACAAAACCCACCTTTTGAAGAATGATACCCATTTACCCGTAAAGTTATGACACTTTATTGCTTATTCAATTTTTATTTTTATTTTTTGAGCACATGCATCACCAGTTGGGAAACCTTGGCCTAAAATAAGCACATACCCACCCTTATAATAACCACTGAGCACATGCATTAGCAGTTGGGAAACCTTGGCCTTAAATAGGCAAATACCCACCCTTGTAATAATAGACAACTCAAACCATGTTTTATTAGATTAACCAATGATATTGTGTTCATGTGAGGATGTGTTTTGGAGCTTAATATAGTATTAGACACCACAAACTCATAACACCTATGAATCATGGCACAGACCGACTCGATTTCTGTAGCCTCTGGCTGGTCTGTGTGCCTGGAATTTTCACAAACATTAGTCCTGGAAACTGGATACTCTATTCTTCGACAGTCTCATAGAACATACGCATGGAGACAGGGATGAATGAAACAGTTCATGTGATCAAGGACTTTTGTGTGTTTGTGGTCACATTGTTTTGTTTTTTCTTTCTTTATACCATTAACCACCTTGACGTAACAGTGTCCTGCTCCTGATGCATTTGTTCCGACTCTCACCACTCTTAGCTGCAATATTTTTTCTCCTTACAGCAACAGTTGATCATAGTGTCCAGTGCTTCTTCTTCTTCTTCTGCTTAAAATATCCTTGCTTGAAAGTTCTTGAATGAAAACACAGGCAATGACGAACACAAACATAAATAATAACTGTGCCAATCATCACAAGTACCATTTGATTGTGGTGTCTTAACCATATTTTTTCCTATGGCGTTTGGATAAATACCTACACACCTCTCTTCACATCCAGCACACTCCTGATTCACAGATAAACACAATATCACTGCTGTATCTACCAATTTAACCCAAACACTCGTTATTACTGCTGCATTTACCAATTTAATCTAAACACTCGTTATCACTGCTGTATTTAACCAATTTAATCTAAACATTAACCAAAACAATTACATTCCTATTTACCACCCTTCTATTTAAACATGGATAGATAACCCAAAATGCCTACTTTCTCTTATCCCTCTTATCATTCTTCCGTTTTTTTTTTTTAACTGCAACCACTCATGCACTTTACACAGACACAAATCAAGCACCTACTGGACAATGGGGTTCCCTCGTTAGAGCCCTCCCACCCCAGTTTGGTTTACACAAAAATACCCCCTGGTCCCTATGGGTCAATTCCCCCCTTTCCCAGGCAAGCATACATACATACATACAACAATAATACATAAGGGTTTCAATTGCAATACAATCACTAGAAATAAGAGAATAGTATGCACAAAATCATAGCATAGACATGTTAAATAGACAATAAAATAAAACATTCAATAGCTCATCAAAGGTCAACATTTAAACACTGGTCTCCATCTGATATTCTATCTGTGTTCCAATGTCCACCTCTGGTTTCTGCTACATCTGAAAAGGTTAGGAAACAGATCAGGATTACTTTCCTAGTCACTTATAGCGTATACTGCAAATATTTTACTTAGAATATATATATATATTCACACAGACATGTAAACACATTCCTTCAGCTTTTCATTTTATAAACAATTTGTTCAACAAGGTAACTTTCTTAATTTTCTACTCGGCTCTTAAAATAAACAATCAGCTAATAGCTGCTTTCTGCATCTTCCTTGCAATTCAGGAGTACACAACACTAAAAGTCCAATACTCAGTACCCCCTAGCCTAAATTCCCCACCCGCTACTGTAACTAAGTTTACAGCCCACGTTATGGCAGTTCACCCGCTAGGCAGATATGCTCAGTACCCCCTAGTTTAAGTTCCCCACCCGCTACTGTAACTAAGTTTACAGCCCACGTTATGGCAGTTCACCCGCTAGGCAGATATGCTCAGTACCCCCTAGCCTAAGTTCCCCACCCGCTACTGTAACTAAGTTTACAGCCCACGTTATGGCAGTTCACCCGCTAGGCAGATATGCTCAGTACCCCCTAGCCTAAGTTCCCCACCCGCTACTGTAACTAAGTTTACAGCCCACGTTATGGCAGTTCACCCGCTAGGCAGATACACAATACACCCACGTATTACTTATTTTATATTTCCTGGTCTCTCAGGGATATACAATAGCTAATCCCCTTACCAGGGCAATATAAAACTGGCACAAACTTTTAAGCAATACAGGATTTCAAATGGACTTATGAGTAACACATTTCTAGCCAACTTAAACATGGTTAATAACTTTCCACCCTTTGGTTAAATTATAGAGGAGTGAACCACAACACCTCTTCCGCCTCTGAAAGGATATAGGTCAATATGTCTCAAAGTTCAACACTTCTGACAGCTATGAGTGACTCCCTATTAATTTCTAGCCTTTCCACGGACATGCTTGCACCTCGCGGCTAAGGGCCTGCACAACTAACCACCCTGCGATGGCAGTGGCTTTCCGCATGGGGGTGACCGCCCCCGCAAAATTATAGAGGAGCAAACATACAGCAGCCTCTTTTCCGGCTCGATTAAAGGTTCTGGGCCAATATGTCTGCAATTTAACCAGTACACTCACGTATCACTTATTGTATATTTCCTGGTCTCTCAGGAATTTCTATTAAATAGCGTATCCCCTTCCCAGGGCAATATACAACAAAAACTAGTCACCAAGGGTCTCTATGGTCATGATAGGCCGCCCTACCACTAGTGTAATAGGCCCTTTTTTTAAATATATTTCCTGGTCTCTCAGAGATTTTGCCTATCCCTTTCCCAGAGAAATATATATAAACAATTACAAATAAGTTACAAAACGCTACTTATAAGTAATACAGGGTTTCAAAATAATACAGGATAGAACTGCACAACAACTATTGGGTATGCTCCCCCTTATCCGGACACGTTTAAATACCCCCTAGCTCAGGTTCCCCACCCGCTACTGTAACTAAAATCACAGCCCACGTTATGGAGGTTCACCCGCTAGGCAGATACACCCTAATTCAAAGCATGGAAATATTAAAATCAGTTATAGATGGCTTCTAAAATAATATAAATCTTAATCTGGGCCTATACACTTACTTTGTTAAAAATGCTAACTTGTTAAAATATTCAGACTAAATAGGACAAAGGAATTATTTTACCATTTTTTCAGTTCATTTGTTACCAGTTCCTGCATATGTCCAGTAATTCCTTAGTCCTGGATAATAAAGCTGAAAAACACTCCACAAATTGATTAGTTTAGGCAATTACATTTACAAAACAATGCAGTTTATTTTTTCTCATACAGGCAAGACTACCCACCCCCAACAAGGACAAATTCTCCCCAGCTGTAGCTGAAAAGCATGGTCACACAGCTGTTAAAAAGGTGGTCTCTCCTTCATGAGTCAAAATCATATATATATTTATACTAATATTCTGTGTAAATTCTTGATATAATTTAAAAAGTTCAAATAAGTGGATGATAGTGACAGTACTTGGTATATTTCTCTTTCAGGTTCCGGTAAGTATTTGGAGGTAGAAAGCCCAATAAGAGACTGAATCTTCTAATCTTTAGAGGAGTCTTGATTCAGAGATGAACATGGAAAATATAAGCAACAAAGACGATCCAATAGTGTAGACTGTCTGTGATAAATAATAATAATAATAGGTAGGTAGTACACTCACCTATCTTAGAGCATGAACTTGCTCTAGTATGTTGGGCATTCAGTGGCGTTTATCCCCCACTGGTAGGATATAGGTGAAGGTAATTCCTCGGTAATAAAAAGGAGATAAAAGCAGAATATAGTGCTCACTGAATCAAAATGAAATAAAGTGAAATAAAAGGAATAAAAATACTCACATTCGAATGAGCAGGATAAACTGCTCAGTATATTCGCATAGGTGGTACAATCCCCACCAAGGATTCTTGGTCGTGGGTAGATTCCAAGTTGGTGAATGACCAGGTGACAGGAAATATTTTTAAAACAAAATTTTTAAAAATAAGATAAAAAGGTATATGGCAAAATTGATGTAAAAAAGCCACTATTCCTTTATTAGTACAATAAAAAAATATATAAAATAGCCAAAACGCGTTTCGCCACACAGGGCTTTATCAACTGGCAATAAATTATTGCCTTATTAGTACAATTTATTAAGCTCAATTTATTAAGCTCATTATGCTTTTTTATGACAAAAAGTCATTAATTAATAAATACCATTACACGTTGTTTCCACATAGATAAGTCCATGTTACATATATGGTGGACTTGTCCCAGGATCAAAGCATTGTGGAGCTTGGCATTTAACCTTGTATACTATCTAGGCGAAATAGGCCATGAACAAAAACCAGAGGTAACCCTGTTGCATATATTAGAGTGTGACTCGAATGTAAGATCAGAATTGGTGATTTCTCATTGCTTTTTAATGGCTACTAAAATACTTATTGCGAGGCTATGGAAAAATACTGAGATACCTACTAGGGATTACCTCATAGCTCAAGTATTATTACAGTTAGAGGGAAAATGGCCTTTGATTTATGAATTTAATCTCTAATGATAGAGTAAAGGTACAATATCTGATCCTGACTGAGAAGATCAAAGATTGGTAAAACTTGAAGGACCAATTTGCATCTATGAAGTAATGGGGGTTTGTGGAGGCAGGAGGGTTCGATCTATATGATGAGCCATAATGGGGGAGTGAACCGTGTGCATTTAATATTTGATGACATCTTTAGGAGGTTTATAGTTAAGGTTAAACTAAGAAGGTGGAGTGCAATCTGTCCACAGGAAATTTGATTAGGCTGAAGAGACCAATATTGTGTGTCTGGGTAAGAGTGACTGGGTTACAAACTTCTGTATTAAGAGTGTAATAGAATAGATCTATTGTATAGGAGCTCTATGCAAATTGTCTTTTGAAGTTTGTTATCTCTGTGAGGATGTTGTTTGTTATGGGAGGGATGTGTTGATCCACTCCCATATCTTATCTGTTTGTTTGTTTGTTTTTTTCTATTTGTTTTTGTGTTTGTCTTTTATATGAAATTCAATAAAGAATAAGGATTAAAAAAACAAATGCCAACCACCCAGATGATCACTTAGAATGTTAGGGTGTTCGTGGTTTTTAGAGGTGTTAATAAGGATGGTGAGGTTAACAGGCGCCACAGTCCAGGTCTGGGTGGTTGGTCGTTCGGTAGATTTTTTGTTATTCGCCAATGGTAAAATAAAACAGGCTTTATTCCATTCAAAATGGTTAGACGAACAGACAATTTCAAACTTTAAAATTCAGGGACAGAGGGTCTGTCACAACATACATACATACACTGACACACTTAAGGATGCACACCCAGACACACACCCTGACACACATGCAGACACATAGACAAATAGATACATACACTGACACACATACAGATACATACACTGGCACACATACATATACATACCCTGACACACAGATACACACCCTGACACACATGCAGATACACAGACACATAGATACATACACTGACACACTTAAGGATGCATACTCTGACATACATATACTTACAGGGACATATATGCAGATACAGAGACACATGCAGATGCACAGAGATACATACACTGACACACAAACAGACACATACCCTGACACACAGACACACACCCTGACACACAGATAAACACCCTGACACATGCAGATACACAGACACAGATACATACACTGACACACTTAAGGATGCATACCCTGACACACATATACATACAGTGATATATCTACAGACTCACTGACACATAAACACAGATATACAGACACTTACACTGACACACAGACACATACAGTGACACACAGACACATACACTGATACGCACTGACACACATGCAGATACACAGACATACAGATAATCACACACTGACACACATGCAGATACACAAACATACAGATACACTGACTCACAGACATATATATATATATATATATATATATATATATATATATACACAGACATATATATATATACATACACACAAACACTAAAGATACACAAAAACACATACATGTCAGTTTCCTACCTTTTGGCTGGCTGGGTCTGGTGGGAGTTAGGGGCCTGACGCTCTCCTGGTCTGGTTCACCCCGCAACCTTCTCTCCCATGTGGCTTGCTTAGCTGTTACTTCCTCCCAGCTCTGGCTGCACTAGCACCGGGGTCCAGTCGTCCTATTAAAGCGCCACAGGGTGTGACCGGGCCCTGGAGGTACATGTGTATCGGATGACCCAAAGTGCATGCGCCACCCAACAGACCAGGGCCAGACTGGGGAAATAATTTGGCCCAGTTGGAAGGGGGTGAGGCCAGAGGAGGATGGGTGGCTGTTGTGACTATATTAGTTCAATGCTCCTCCAGGGAAGCCAATGTGGAGAGTGCTGGTGAAAAGCTCTTGCATGAGAAAAAGGCCCTGTATTTGTTCTGAGCAGTGCTAGTGGTTTTAATTATACACTTGCACTGCATTTGCTTGTGACTTGTCTCTGGTGTCTCAAAAAGTAGGATACCAGGGGACAAATGGGCCAGGAAAGAGTATTGTGCACGTGTTTAGAAGCTCTATATATAGAGAGAACAGATTATAATATTGTGTCATGTGTAAATGTTGTGTTTGTGGTGTAATCTGTGTGGCTAAGGGCTGTAGTGTGTGTGTGTGTGTGTGTGTATATAGGTGTGTAGTGTGTGTGTGTAGTATGTTTTAGGGGCTGCATATTGTGTTTAGGAGACATAGTATGTTTTTTTGTGTACTGGGGATCTAGTGTGTGCACAGGGAATGCAGGGTGTGAGTATATGGGATGTAGTGAGTGGAGGGGGCAGTGCAGTGTGGAGGGGTTCAATGTGTGTGAGAGGTGCAATGTGTGTGAGGGGTGCAGTGTGTGTGAGGGGTGCAGTGTGCAATGTGTGTCGGGGTGCAATGTGTGTGAGGGGTTCAGTGTGTGAGAGGGGTGCTGAGTGTGTGGGGTGGGGGGTGCTGTGTTTATGAGGGGTGCTCTGAGTGTGTATTTTAGGGCTGCTGCATGTCAGGGGTGCAGTGTATGTGAGATGAGCGCAGTATGTGTGTGTGGGGGGGGGGCTGGTGCTCTGTATGTGTGGGGTGCTCTGTCTGTGTGTGTGCAAGGGGTGCTCTGTGTGTGTGTGAAGGGTGCTCTGTGTGAGGTGTTTGTGTGTGAGTGATGCTGTCTGTGTGAGTGGTGCTCTGTGTGTGTGTTAGAAGTGCTGTTTGTGTGGGGTGCTGTGTGTGTGTGTGTGTTAGGAAGGGTGCTCTGTGTGTGTGTGTGTGTGTGTGTGAGGAGTGCTCTGTATGTGTGTGAGGGGTGCTCTGTATGTGTTTAAGGGGTGCTGCGTTTGTGTGTGAGTGGTGCTGTCTGTGTGAGGGGGGCTCTGTGTATGTGTGAGGGGTGCTCTTTATGTGTGTGAGGGGTGCTGTATTTGTTAGGGGTACTCTGTGTGTAAGGGGTGCAGTGTTTGTGTGTGAGGGGTGCTCTGTCTGAGGGGTGCTGTGTGTGTGAGGGGTGCTCTGTCTGTGTGTGAGGGGTGCTGTGTTTGTGTATGAGGAGTGCGGTGTGTGTGAGGGGTGTTCTGTGTGTGTGTGTGAGGGGTGCTGTGTATGTGCTAGGAGTGCTGTTTGTGTGGGGTGCTCTGTGTGTGTTTGTTTGGGGTGCTGTGTTTGGATGGGTGCTATGTGTTTGTGTGTGAAGGGTGCTCTCTGTCTGTGTGTGAGGGGTGCTGTGTGTGTGTTAGGAGTGCTGTTTGTGTGGGATGCTCTGTTTGTGAGGGGTGCTCTGTGTGTGAGGAATGCAGTGTTTCTGTGTGAGTGTTGCTGTGTGTGAGTGGTGCTGTCTGTGTGAGGGCTGCTCTGTGTGTGTATGAGGGATGCTCTGTATGTGTGTGAGGGGTGTTGTATTTGTAAGGGGTGCTCTGTCTGTAAGGGGTGCTGGGTGTGTGAGGGGTGCTCGGTCTTTGTGTGAGGAGTGCTCTGATGAGGTGTTTGTGTGTGGGTTGTGCTGTTTATGAGTGGTGCTGTCTGTGTGAGGGGTGCTCTGTGTGTGAGGGGTGCTCTGTCTGAGGGATGCTGTTTGTGAGTGAGAGCTGCAGTGTTTGTGAGTGGTGCTGTGTGTGTGAGTGGTGCTGTGTGTGAGAGTAGTGTTGTGTGAGTTAGGAGTGTTGTTTGTGAGGGTGTTCTGTGTGTGTGAGGGGTGCTCTGTATGTGTGTTAGGAGTGCTGTTAGCATGGGGTGTGCTGTGTTTGGAAGGGTGCTCTGTATGTGTGTGTGTATGTGTGTGGGGTGCTCAGTGTGTGTGAAGGGTGCTCTGTATGTGTGTTAGGAGTCCTGTTTGTGTGGAGTGTGTTGTGTTTGGAAGGGTGCTCTGTGTGTGTAAGGGGTACTCTGAGGAGTGCTGTATGTGAGGGGTGCTGTGTTTGAGGGGCGGTGTGTGTGTGTGTGTGTGAGGGGTGATGTGTGTGTGAGGGGTGCTCTGTGTGAGGGGTGCAATGTGTTTGTGAAGGGTGCTGTTTGTGTGGGGTGCTCTGTGTGTGTGTTTGGAATGGTGCTGTGTGTGAGGGGTGTGTTGTGTGTGAGAGGTGCTCTGTCTGAAGGGTGCTGCGTCTGTGGGGTGCTGTTTGTGAGGGGTGGTGTGTGTGTGTGAGAAGTGCTCTGTCTAAAGGGATGTTGTGCATGTGAGAGGTGGTCTGTGTGAGTGGTGCAATGTGTTTGTGAGGGGTGCAGTGTGTGGGTGAAGGGTAGTGTTTGGCCTACATATGGGGTGAGGGTATAGGAGTAAAAATTATTATTTAAAATAAATACATAATAATAAATAAATAATCTTTATGTCCCCTCTCCCCTCTGCTTACCTTTTCCTGAGGGAGGGGGACATTGCCCTGGTAGTCAATTGAGATGGGCAGCACTAGTTTTGCCTGCAGGAAGATTTCAGTCCTCCTGCGAAATCCTCAGAGCATTGCCTTGGTAACCCGTGGCAATGCTCCAAATTGTCCAGCTCGCGGGATGGACCTTCTGCCTCCAGGCTCCTCCTTCCCTCTCCTGCAGGCTACCTGTCAGTGCCTTTTGACCAATGAGGGAGATCTTTGATCTCCCCACCGGCCCATGAAGGCACACAGCAGGGACGGCGCTAGGGCTGGCAGGGAAGTTCCTGTGATCTCCCCTGTCTGCCCATGGATATCGCGGCCCACGGGGCATCAGCTCGCAGCTGCCATTACCGAAAGTTTTTTGCGTACCCCCTGGGGCACTGAATTGAACCCCATGGGGTATGCATACCACGGGTTGAGAACCCCTGTCCTAGAGGGTTCCCAAGATCCTATCATGGTATTAACCGACCACAAGAACCTCTTGTACCTTTGAGAAGTTAAACTGCTAAATTCCAGGCAAGCAACATGGTCTCTCTTCTTGTTCAGATTTAATTTTATAATCACTTATAGACCTGGACCACACAATGCCAAAGCTGATGCTTTGTCCAGGCAATTCGATGGGAATGAAGAGGAGAAGCCAGAGGAGATTTGTATCATTCCCCCAGAAAGAATCATAGCCACAACTTTCCTTTATTGTCTTTATTGTTAAGCCACATCATAGCTACTCAATCTGAGTCCTTTGACGATAAGCCTAGTGATAAACTGTTTGTTACCCCTACTGTCAGACAGGAAGTTATGTCCTTATGTCATGACAGCAAAACCGCTGGTCATCCAGTATAACCAAGACCACCAACCTTGTAACTCATGACTTCTGGTGGCCTTCCCTAAAGAAGGATATAAAGGACTATGTGCTTCATTGTGACAATTGTGCAGCAAACAAGACCATTCACCAGGTACCACGTGGATTGCTCCAACCTTTACCCATACCCACTAGACCCTGGTCCAACTTGTCTATCGACTTTATTGTAGAACTATTCCCTTCCAGTGGTCATTCTCATAGTCGTAGAAAGATTTTCTAAGATGGCTCAATTCATACCCCTGAGAAAACTCCCCTCCTCAGCAGAATTGGCTAGGATTTTCACCACAGAGGTATTCTGTCTACATGGCATACCGGAACAAATTGTATCTGACAGAGGTAGTCAGTTTCTCTCTCACTTCTGAAGGGGATTTTGCTCGCGGATGGTTATTAAATTGTCCTTTTCCTCCACTTACCATCATCAGACTAATGGAGCTGCTGAACGTGCCAACCAGTCTCTTGAGCAGTACACACATAGTTTTGTTTCTCATCACCAAGATGATTGGGTTGACCTGCTTCCTAGGGCTGAGGTTGCTCGCAATAATGCTACTCACAAACCCTCTGGATTCAGACCTTTTTACATAGTCTATAGTCGGCATCTTGTTGTTCTTCCAACTGCATTCTCCTCACGGGGATAAACACATGGCTGGATGAACACATGGCTGGTTTGCGTAGTACTTGGGAGCAGGTTCAACAATTATTGGCTAATGCTGCTCAGAGATAGAAGGTACAGACTGATAAGCATCACTGTACAGCTCCTTCCTATGTAGTGAGGGTTTAGCTGTCTACCCAAAATATCTGTCTCCGTGGACTATGTACCCTCCATGAAGTTCCCTTCTCATTTCTTTGGGCCTTTCCGCATCTGGACTTGCCTCATTCCATGCATATGCCGTACGTCCTTGTTGAAACCTCTGATCTGTAATCGGGTTACTAGACCTCGCACATCTCCACCTCCTGTATCGGTTGAGGGGTGGAGGAATATGAGATTGCTGTTGTCCTTGGCTCCAGGTTCCTGAGGGGGTAGTCTTTAGTATCTGGTCCATTGGAAGGGGTATGATCCTGGGGAACGTTCCTGGACCCCTCCGCTTGAAATCATGCTCCTTTCATCACAGTCACCCGGACAAGCCTGGTCCTTCACACGTATATCCTCCCGGAGAGGTAAAGTGACAATACTTACCACCTCCGAGCCACGCCTGCCGCGTGGCACACTGAGGTAAACTCACCTCCCTCGATCCTAGTCGACTTCCTGCCGCATGGTCCAATTGCCCCCGCGAACATGGGGCATTCTTGAAAAAACAGAGCTGTAGAGAATGTGTTGCAATCTTAAAATAATAAAAAAATAATAATAAATAAAGAATGCACAATACACGAGAATTAAGTGGAATTGGAAAAATTACTTTAGTGAACTTCAATTAATAGAATTTATAATTTTTTTTGAAAATTACCAATGCCTACATAGAAAAAAAAACATTTTCAAAAGTGGTCAGCCATGTCAATGGCATTGTAATCATGTAGTTTCACGAAACCCAGGTATGCATTGTCAGGTTGAGAAACTTTGTACAAATTGCATCAACAATACATGAGGGAATAGACCTGTGATTTTTTTGTCCAAGATAACCATGTAGCCATTCGCAGTATGCTGTCTTACTCATTTGCCCATAATGATAAAATGAGGAACGAGGTAAATGAGGTAACATTTTGAAAATGTATATAAAAATCCAGGTTAATCAATAAATACTGTACCTTAGCAGACTATTAAATACTAATTTAAAGTTGATAAGTCTCAGCCTGTGTTCTTTGGATATATACAAAGAAAAAAAAAAAAGACTCAACTGTTACTCCACCATAGGTATAGGATAATTCCCTACAGTCGTGATTAGTGACAGCCGGGGAAAATGAGAACATTTGGCTGTGGTAGGTTTACCTTATGATTAGGTTTTGCAGATCTTGGAAAATACTAATGGAAAATATTATATACTTTGTCTTAGTATATCTTTTGACTTAGCTGAAAGGTGGGGGTGGGGGGTTGTGGAAAAGAAGGTGAAGTGACATTTGAAATTTAAAATTTATAGAAAAAGATTCATGTTCAATAATGCTTGTGAAGGTTTTGAAGGCCTCTGGGACTCTACTACAAAGAAAAGATACCAAACATTTGTGAACTCATGTTATATGTACTTGAAGAATGCGTTATCCAGTATACACAGTGTATCTTTAAGACGACTGACCACATTAGAATTTTCTTAAGAATATATGTATTCCTCCACAGTTGGCAAAGTAATGCAGTTGCCACAGGTGCACCAAGTGGTATATCTAATTCTTCCTTCAACGACAGGGTGCCAGGACAAAATAGTGGCCTAACACGCAGAATTAAGTCAAACACAGAAAAATAATAAACTAAGAAAATACGTATTACCGGGCCTTAGAATGGACGGAATTTTGGGGCTATAAATCAAAATAATAATATGGGGAACATAGGGTTCCCCATGACATCACCCTTGACCAGTAGGAGGGGCTAAACTTAAAATGAATGGAGAGGACTTAGTGTCGCCCTCAGGCCACACTCATGGTTAGCAGATGGGGGTTCTGATTAATAAACGGGGGGAACCTAATACCTCCAAGTCTTCCACCCATTGGTGGCAGGTGGGGGCTATAATATTGATAACAGGAGAGTCCTAGTGTCCCATCTGCAGACTATGCTATGAGTGCCCTGGGGCCATATCTATTAAATATTTAAAAGTAGCCACAGGAATGCCATTGCTACTAATTTTATACAGGGACGACGACATAGTATCTTCCTCAGCCCCCCTCCCCCGTGGGCAGTGAGTGGGGGCTATTAGAATATTACTGGGGAGGGACCTAATGTTCCTCAGCCCATCTCCCACATGTGGGTAATAAAGGTGGGTAATAAAATAATAAAGCAAGGTAGGGGGGCTGGGGGGGGGGGCTAGTATACACTACACTAGCCCTTGATCAAAGAAAGAACATTGGAAAAAATTTAAAACCATAGCACGAAAAAGTAAATCTATCTTCTCCCCTTGAGGGCTACATGCTGTATGAGGCTTTTAAGCAGGTATAGCCTTTATAAAACTCCCCTACACTTTGAATTCCAGTGTACAAATAGTATGGAGTTTTCAAAATGAAATTTGAAGCATTTGGATATGGATTTCAGCCGTCTGTTTGACTAAAATCCGGATGTAATTCAGGCCTCAATTGCAAAATCCATACATTGTTAAACAGTGTGAACAATGTCTGAATGTTGCCGTCCACATGGTCTCATTTGCTTCTAGATGGTTTTGACCATTTTGGTACTGGGTTCAGACCTTTGTAAATGGCCCTATTAAAGATATCTTCTTAAAATTGCACATAACATTTTATACAGTACAAACAGCTACAGAAAAGATAATAAAGCACAATAAGTTTTCATCCTCTAAACGTGTAGAACATAGAAACATAGAAACATAGAAACATAGAATGTGACGGCAGATAAGAACCATTCGGCCCATCTAGTCTGCCCAATTTTCTAAATACTTTCATTAGTCCCTAGTCTTATCTTATAGTTAGGATAGCCTTATGCCTATCCCACGCATGCTTAAACTCCTTTACTGTGTTAACCTCTACCGCTTCAGCTGGAAGGCTATTCCATGCATCCACTACCCTCTCAGTAAAGTAATACTTCCTGATATTATT
This sequence comes from Pelobates cultripes, assembly GCA_933207985.1. Lineage (NCBI taxonomy): Eukaryota > Metazoa > Chordata > Amphibia > Anura > Pelobatidae > Pelobates > Pelobates cultripes. Next base: position 107,042,773 of record OW240913.1, read on the forward strand.
TTTAAACCTTTGTCCCTCTAATTTGAGACTATGTCCTCTTGTTGTGGTAGTTTTTCTTCTTTTAAATATAGTCTCCTCCTTTACTGTGTTGATTCCTTTATATATTTAAATGTTTCTATCATATCCCCCCTGTCTCGTCTTTCCTCCAAGCTATACATGTTAAGATCCTTTAACCTTTCCTGGTAAGTTTTATCCCGCAATCCATGAACCAGTTTGGTAGCCCTTCTCTGAACCCTCTCTAAGGTATCAATATCCTTCTGAAGATACGGTCTCCAGTACTGTGTACAATACTCCCAGTGAGGTCTCACCAGTGTTCTGTACAATGGCATGAGCACTTCCCTCTTTCTACTGCTAATACCTCTCCCTATACAACCAAGCATTCTGCTAGCATTTCCTGCTGCTCTATTACATTGTCTGCCTACCTTTAAGTCATCAGAAATAATCACCCCTAAATCCCTTTCCTCATATGTTGAGGTTAGGACTCTATCAAATATTCTGTACTCTGCCCTTGGGTTTTTACGTCCAATATGCATTATCTTGCACTTATCCACATTAAATGTCAGTTGCCACAATTCTGACCATTTTTCTAGTTCACCTAAATCATTTGTCATTTGGCTTATCCCTCCTGGAACATCAACCCTGTTACATATTTTAGTATCATCAGCAAAAAGACATACCTTACCATCAAGACCTTCTGCAATATCACTAATAAAAATATTAAAGAGAATGGGTCCAAGTACAGGTCCCTGAGGTACCCCACTGGTGACAAGTCCAAGCTTCGAATATATTCCATTAACTACAACCCTCTGTTGCCTGTCACTCAGCCACTGCCTTACCCATTCAGCAATATTTGAATCCAAACTTAAAGATTGCAGTTTATTGATAAGCCTTCTATGTGCAACAGTGTCAAAAGCCTTACTGAAATCTAGGTAAGCAATGTCTACTGCACCACCCTGATCTATAATTTTAGTTACCCAATGAAAAAAATCAATAAGATTTGTTTGGCATGATCTCCCTGAAGTAAACCCATGTTGTCTCTGATCTTGAAATCCATGTGTTTTTAGATGTTCATCAATCCTATCCTTTAACATGGTTTCCATCACTTTCCCCACTACTGAAGTAAGGCTTACTGGCCTATAGTTGCTCCTCCCTATTACCTTTCTTGTAAATGGGCACAACATTCGCTAACTTCCAATCTTCTGGGACTACTCCTGTTAACAATGATTGGTTAAATAAATCTGTTAATGGTTTTGCTAGTACACCACTAAGCTCTTTTAATAGCTTTGGGTGTATTTCATCAGGTCCCATTGACTTATTTGTCTTTACTTTTGACAGTTGAAATAGAACCTCTTCCTCTGTAAACTCGTGTAATAAATGACTCATTTATCCTTTTTCTCAACTGAGGTCCCTTTCCTTCATTTTCATCTGTAAATACAGAACAAAACTATTCATTGAGGCAGTCAGCTAGACCTTTATCCTCTTCTACATACCTTCCTTCTTTTGTTTTTAATCTAACTAATCCTTGTTTTACTTTTCATTTCTCATTTATGTATCTAAAAATGTTTTATCCCCTTTTTTACTGACTGTGCTATTTTCTCTTCTGTGTGTGATTTGGAAGCTCTTATAACTTGCTTAGCCTCTTTCTGCCTAATCTTATAGATCATTTTGTCTCCCTCACTCTGGGTTTTTTATAATTCCTAAATGCTAACTTTTTGTTTTTAACTATTTTGGCCACATCTGCGGAGTACCACAGTGGTTTCTTGAATTTTTTGCTTTTACTGACAAGCCTAATGCAATTTTCTGTTGCCTTCAATAGTGCAACTTTTAAATAATCCCATTTTCTTGGACTCCATTTAAATTGCTCCAGTCTGATAATGACTCCTCTACACATATTCTAATTTTAGAAAAGTCTGTTTTTCTAAAGTCTAAAACTTTTGTTTTTGTGTGGTGTGACTCAGTCACTGTTTCTTATATTAAACCACACTGACTGATGATCACTGGATCCTAAACTTTCACCTACAGTAATATTTGATACCAAATCTCCATTTGTTAACACTAAATCTAGTATGGCCTCTTTACGAGTTGGCTCCTCAACAACTTGTTTTAGAGACAATCCCAGTAGGGAGTTTAGAATATGTGTGCTCCTGGCACAAGTAGCTAATTTTGTTTTCCAATTTACATCAGGAAGATTAAAGTCACCCATGATGATAACTTCCCCCTTCATTGTCATTTTAGCTATTTCCTCAACTAGTAGATTATCTAACTCTTCAATTTGTCCAGGGGGCCTATAAATCACACCTACACGAGTTACTGTGTGATTACCAAATTCTAACGTAACCCAAACGGACTCTATGTTTGCCTCACTAACTTTTATTAGGCTAGATTTTATGCTATCCTTCACATACAAGGCCACCCCTCCCCTTTCTTGCCTTCCCTATCTTTCCTATATAAAGAGTACCCTGGTATTGCTATGTCCCAGTCATTTTTCTCATTGTACCATGTCTCAGTAACAGCGACTAAATCTACACTATCAGTTGCCATTATTGCCACAAGTTCATGGATCTTATTCCCTAAACTGCGAGCATTTGTAGACATGACTCTAAGCTTATCATTTTTTAACATGGTGAAGGGGCACTGGCATCCACTGTATAAGGGTGCATCTTTGTTTCATCTTTAAACTCCAGCTATTTTCAGAAACGTTTCCACGAAGTTCAGCCGTCCAATTCAAGTGACAAAGCTTAGCCTTCATTTTCTAGGTGTATAGAAATATAATTGAGTTCTGAACATTGGCTGTTAAACAATTAACTTTTTATTTCTTCATTTGCTTTTTATCACATCAGTATATCTGTTTATACTGGATTATTTTTTGTTATTATAGGATTAATGTTTCATGAAACATGATTGTCTAGCTATTTAAAGCCATACTGTTTAGACAACATCTTATAATTTATCAGTCCTAATATGCACTGTGCAGTCCAAAATGTTGACTTTTCAGATTTGTATGAGCAGAAACATGTTTTGTCAGATGAAAGACAGCATTTTCAGCTTTTTCATGGATGTAAATGTTTCCTAAGGCAATTGTAAACATTTACTGCTAAAGGTCAGTAATTACCTTTTATAATGTGTACTTTGCCTTGATTTTTTTTTTTTTAACATCAACTATGATTTTGTGAAAAAAAACATTGTATCTATTTTTATGATAATTTTTTTGAACCGTAACCCAGATACCAGGGTAAAAAGAGATAAAATCTATGACCAAGAAGGTGATAATTTCTTCAATACCTCTTTGACATTTCTTATTTAGATAATTACTTATATGTTCCCTTACAAAGATATATTTAATATTTTTTATTGTTGTGAAGTGGTCATATACTACCAAAATTAGTCAGAGTGTGCAGTATAAAATATACATTCAAGAATTGCTTGGATGATGAGACATGTGTAGTGAGGTGTGGGTCTGGTAAGTGTAGGGTGATGTAAGTGGTTAGAACTCTTACATTATAGACAGGCCCGTACTCGCCATTGGGCAAATCTGGTAAATCACAGGATCTCACCTGCTGTCCCGTGCAGATATAGTGTTATCAAACCAATGGCCCTGCTGTGTGTCTTCATTGCCAGTGGGGAGATCAATAATCACCCTCACGGGCCCACAGCCACTGAAATGGGCAGCCAGCATGGAAGGAAGAGGAGAGAAAAGAGAGACGACCTAAGGAGTTATAGCCAGCAGTTACAACGGCAAAGCTCCTATTTTGAGAGAATGAACTCTAACTGGAGGAGCTGCAGAGTAGAGTTTACTTACCACAAGTACCACCAGGGCTTCACAAGTAATGCCCCCTTTTCATGAGCAAAGGTAAAAAGGTAAGGAAATAAAAGAGGGATATAAACTATATTTTTTTAATGTTGACCTCATCCAAGGAAGTGCTATAATCTGACCAACTGCACCCCAAACACACACTGCACCCCAAACATACACACTGCACGCTTCAAACTCACTGAACCCCAAACACACACACATTGCACCCCTCACACACACACACAGCACCCCTCACACACACCTTATCCCTCACATACACATTGCACCCTTCAAACACACACACTGCACTCCTCACACATACATTTCACCATTCACATACACACACACACACAATGCGCCCCTCTAACACACAAGCTGCACCCTACACACACTTCATCCTTCAAATACATACTACACCCCTCACACACTGAATCCTTCACACAGATTACACCGCTCACACACACATACACTACAGCCCCTATGCACACACTCATTACATCCCCTATACACACTTTCTCTCTCACTCTCACTCTTGAAGAATGAGACTCCTGGGGAATGATCTATGTAACGGACCGTTTTGAACACAAGGGGTAAAAACCATTTAGTAGATCTTCCCCTTCCAGATGCACAGGCACAGATACTGCAGAACACCAATCCGCCGAACAGGAAACCATATGAATGCTGTAAACAGCCGAATAGGAAAAACCATCCGAATAGGTTTACACTCCTAGCAGTCAAACTGGAACAGCATACAGTAAATCCCCCCAAAGATGAGACAAGGCTCCGTGTTGAGGGTCAAGCAGTGAACAGACAGAGCTGTGGGTTTATTGTGCTTATGTACACATTCTTACACATTAGTACCACCCACAGGGTTTTGGAACACAACCAATAAACACATACAATACACTCAGACACTCCCACATAAATTCCTCCCCTCTGCATGTGATTCAATTACCTTACACAATGGGTAATGTAATTTAGCACAAGCAGAGAAATACAATTTATCCACATTATTCATAACTTGAAAAGTATGCATCACATTCCCATAAAACATTACATTTTCAGAATCAGCATACTCCAAATACAAACATACGTCAAAATCATACAAATTGGTCCAGTGGTTCAAAAGATAGATCGTAGTCCTTTGTGACCACAGGAAGCATGGCTTTTCTGCCCAAAACCAGTTCCACAGAGTCTTCTATCCTGGAGATAATTAGAGGTAATCCAATTATCTCCAAAGACAGAGGCAAAACTCCATTGAACACATGGCAGCAAAAAGACAGTAAAATACAATAAAATACACAAAGTTACATTTATGACATAAAATACAGACATGCAACATATGCCCAGATAGCTTAGTCTGAGCGCACATTAATACTGAATGGCGCTCAGAGAACACACATACAGTTCAATTGCCATGGAGCCAAAGTCTTTTATTACATGAATAGGCTCCATGGCATACCTATCTGGGTTATATGAGTTCATTCAGTAAATCCGAGAATCTACCAAACACCGGGCAGAAAAGTACGAATAAGACTTTTCTGCAGTGAAAAAGATGTCTTTTAACATGGGGGCCATAGTCCAAAGGCAGCAGGCAAGCAACCAGGCTTCTCCAATGCAATGTGGCAAGATTGCTCTCGTCACAATCTATATACTAAAACAGCTTATTTAATCTGAGTTGTTTTGGTGCTTAGAGCATGCCTTTAATATTATTGTGTGATTATTTTCCTTGTAAGCAATACTTTAATAACCACTTGTGATTTTGTTTATTTGTAATGACATGCTCAAAATCTTTTACTTCATACATGATATCATAGGTCAATGTAAAGCCAATTGGTGATATCGGAAATCTTGGTTGAACAGACTTAGTATGTATTATTATTATTTTTTTTCAAAAATGCCCTAAAATCATGATATCACAGCAGCATCTGTATTAAAATGTCATTGTTTAAAATATTATTCCCTTTCTATATAGCCCTAAACAACTAGTACAACTATTGAATTATAACCAGTTCAATTTAGTACATAACCAATCACAAAACTCATCAGCATTAGAGTGCATTTTGGATGCAGCTTTAATCTAACCAAATGGAGTTGGCTAGAGGTGCTCACTTGAATTATGACTTTTCCTGAGACAGTTTCAGCTATTCACCACTAATCATACGCCACTTGCTTAAAAGAACACTGTAGGCACCCAGACCACTTTAGCTCATTGAGGTGGTCTGGGTGCATTGACCCATGTCCCTTAACTCTACAGTGGTAATTATTGCAGTTTCTAGTTTCACGCTATGCATGAGGACCTCCAGCGTCAGATTTTACCCATAGGAAAGTATTGCCGCACATGCGCCCTAGGTCTCTCCCACCTGCTGACGTTGGAGGGGGAGAAGCGTAGGCGGAGCCTGACCCAGCACCGATGGACATCGGTGCTGGATTCAGATAAGTGGCTGAAGCAGGGGCATGAGGGAGGGGGGCAGGAAAATCGGTTTGCTTTCCTGGCATTATGGAAACCTTTTAAAAATATATCAAATACAAAAAAACTTTTCATGCACAGAAATTAAACACCTATAATATTAATTCAAGGATGCTTTTATACAAATAAAAACAATAAATAATAATAATACTAATAATAATATACTGGTAACATTTCATTTATTTTCTTAAAAGAAGAGTGACTTAGGTTTGTGTGCTCTGAATGAGAAAATGCTAGATTGTGCATTCTGACACAAAGAGTAGTACATTGCCAATCTTTGAAATGTCAGTGCATGGACTACCTGCTGGGCTCAGCTTAGTACTGCAGTGTGAAGATTGAGAATAATAAAGGATAAAGGTTAATGAAGGCACTGGGCTATTTATTATCGTGAATAAAATGGTCAAGTACTATGCAGACAACTTCTTTAAAGTTTAAGAATTTCTCTTTTATTGCTAACCTTTAGTTTCCCATCTTTCCGACTATTTATTGTAATTGATCATTTGTGTATTTGAAAGTGTTCTAACAACATACAATGTATATTTTAAAAGGATTGGGTCTTTTAAGGTCTAATAAAACTATTAAATAAAAAACTTTAAAAACCCTGCTGTTTTATACTACCACTTTATTTCCAGCATAACACATATAAATATTCTTATTATGTTATTATTTATATAGCGCCAACAATTTCCGCAGCGCTTTACAGGGGATGAACGAACAAACATGTAGTTGTAACCAGACAAGTTGGATACACGCTAGAGGGAGTGGTGTAAGGTGACACAAAAGGTAAGGATAGTATTAGACTAATGACCGTTGCAAGAGATGAATCAGTCGTGAGCTATTAACAGTTTAATTTATATGCTTTTATAAAGAAGTGGGTTTTTAATGACTTTTCTTGAAGGAGTGGAGACTGGGTGAGCATCTAATGGAGGAGGGAAGTTCCACAGGAACAGTGCAGCCCTCAAGAAGTCTTGAAGGCAAACATCCGAGGTGGGAGTACAGACAGAAGATAAACGCAAGTTTTTACCAGAGCGTAAGGGCCTAGATGTGTATTAGGGAGGATAGATAGGTGGAAGCAGCATTATGGGAGCACTTCCCTACTAAATCACTTATACTGCAAACACTTCTATATCCACTACAAGCCTTACAAAAACTAATCTCAAGATCAGATGAAAAAGCTTTAAATCAGATCTTTTCTAAATTTCTCTGGAAACAAAAACATCAATGAATAGCAATGCACAAACTATCTCAACCCAGATTTAATCTGGGTTTAAATATTTCTAATCTAAAACTATATACAGGGAGTGCAGAATTATTAGGCAAATGAGTATTTTGACCACATCATCCTCTTTATGCATGTT
>OW240913.1:107050493-107089355 GCA_933207985.1 Pelobates cultripes
TGGGCTGGAGTAGATTCTTCCCTCTGTATTGGAAAAGAAAATTCCTCTGGAGTGTTCTCATTCTCCATTGCGCCCATCTTGTCAAGCCTATGATTGATGACATGGATCCTAGTAGGCTCATGACTTTCTCTGCCGTGGTGACCTTGACTTGTCGTATCTCCTTCACCTTCCTGATGAGTTTTACTTCTCTTTCTCTTGGGAGCTGAACTGTCCCCAGTGCAGTGTTGAACAGGGCTCCTAGATAAAGCATGGACTGTGAAGGAATAAGGTGACTCTTTTCCCCATTTATCTTCCAGTCGTGTCCCTGCAGGAACTGAATGAAGATCTGTCCCTGTTGATTTAGAGTGTACATTGCCAGTAGGCCTGTAGGCAATCTGAGCATAGGCAGATCTGTGGCCTCTCATTCTCTCCCTCAGGTCGTTTGATGTCTTGCCCACATACATCAGTCCACAGGGGCACACAATCTGGTATATGACAAATGTTATGGTGCAGGTAATCCTGTACCTGATCTTATATTTCTTACCTGATCTTGAATGGGAGAATTCCCTGGTGTCATAAAGTTGCAAGCAGTACACTTGAGGCATCTATAACATCCTAAGTTAGCATTTTCAGATTGTTGCTGCATCTTAGTGAAATGGTCGGTGTGAACCAGGTAATTCCTTAAACTCTTCCCTCTTCTGTAGCTCATAATCGGGGTTTGTTTAAACACATGTGATAAGGAATCATCCTTAAGTGTCTCCCAATTTTCACGGATAATAGAGGCAATGTGAGATGATTTGGTGTGTAGTGCCTGTGGGAAGATCAATCGATTACCTATCTCTGTTCGCTTCGGTTGATCTGTTGGCGATTTATATGCCTGTTCCAATGCACGGTTCAATGTGAATTTTGTGTATCCCCTTTCCAGAAATTTCTGATACATCTGTTCCAATTGGTCGTCAGTATAGGGTCAGAATTATTTTGCATCACTCTCAAGAATTGAGAGATGGGTAGGGATTCTTTAAATTTTGGGGGGTGAAAACTAGATGGATGTAAGATAGTGTTTCTGTCAATGTTCTTTTTTTAATATATTTTGTTTTCATAGATTTTTTCCTTGTGATACATAAGATGTCACAATTCTAAAAAAAATAAATAAAAAAGGTACAAGGTATATGCAACATATTTTCACATTACAAACGTTTAAGTTATATGACTTCACATTTTCTTACATGTTTTTCGTATCAACCGTAACATTGGCGTTTGGCCAAGTACACACAAGTATATTCGCAATTAGCTGGGTGTATATACAATGTTGCCTCTTGAGTCTTGGTTGTATCGGAGTGAGCGTCACAAAACACTGAGGGAATGTGTTCCCCGTGGAATTGTGTTCCCTACCCCTGGGTACAATGTGATGTATTTCATTTGAACAGGAGGGTAAGTCGTGTTTCGGTTTGTGCTATCCCCTGCATCCTCCCTGCTCATCCCTGTATTTTGCCTGCTATTTGCATATGTAATTAACGCTGCGTTTGTGTTTGTGTTTGGGTCAGCATTCCTTTCAAGAAATGCTTCCAAGGTTGCTATATCTCTGTGTATCTGTGGTATTTGTCAAGGGATCCCCATCTCAGTTCTTCCAACCCATGGAAGTATTCAATTTTAAAATACCAGTTTTTCTTAGAGGGTAGTGTCGTCGGCTTCCAGTTGTTCACTATACTGCATTTCGCTGCTGTCAGCATGAAATATATGAGGGAGTGCCTGAAACTTCGGTGTGGAATGTTGAAGTGGGTTAAAGGGAATGTTCATATCCATCACCAAATTAACCGTGTTCCAAACCTCTTTCCAGAAACTCATGATCATGCCACAAGTCCACCATATGTGCTGAAATGTGCCTCTGTCTGAATTGCATCTCCAACACTTGGGGGACATGGTGGGGTCAAATCTATTGACGTCCACTGGAGTGGTGTTCCATTTGGAAATGAATTTGTAATTAATATCCTGTAGTGGTACACTAGAGTGCGCATGAAAAATGGTTTTAAAATATAGCATTCCCATCTCCTTGCTCTAGCTCAGTGTCAAAGTATTCTCTCCATATTCTGGTAATATATGGTAACTGGGTATGGGTTTGCGTCTTTAAGAGTTTATAACATAAAGAAGTCGGTTTAGGTGGCGTTTTGTCTCTTTGCATAACTGTTCAAATTCTGTCAATGTTCTTGGAGTATAATGTGCACCCCAATTTGTTAGCCTTGATGAAAATTCGAAGATCAAGAAAGTCAATTTGTGTTTTGCTGAATTGGCACATGAATTTGACTGGAGAATTCAACATGTTAAGTGACGTCATCATCTCCACAAATGATGGTTCATCTCCTTTCTATAAAATCAGGATATCATCTATAATACGAAGATATTTAATAATACGTTCACCATATTGGGTTAAGATATTTTTCTTCTCAAATAAGTACATATAGGTATTAGCGTACATGGGAGCCATAGGTGCTCCCATGGATGTGCCGGTTAGTTGAATATAGTATCCTGATTCAAACCAGAAATAATTCAAAGTTAGACAGAAATGTAAGAGTTCCATGATGTATTCATTGGGGGTGATAACTTGTGGAGTCATGATTCAATAGTACATCTCTCATCGCCTGTATACCTTCGGCAAGTGGTATTATTGTATAAAGACTGCTGATGTCTATAGTGGTTAATAAGATCTCTTCTTGTGGCAGATTAATCTGTTGTATTGAAGTTGTCCGGTTACAGTGTCCCTATTGCACTTAGTTCTGCAATATAAAACATTGCAGATCCAGAGAAACTGCAATGTTGACATTGCAGTACTAAGTCTACCTTCAGTCAGGGCCAGATTAAGAGCCATGTGGGCCTGGTGCTGACAATTATGATGGGCCTAATTACAGAATCATATCGACCAAAAACAGTAAAACACTCCCAAGCATCATGTATCTGAAGGAGATGGTGCTGGAGAGAAATGAAACAGCAGCCATAAGAAAAGGCTAATCTCTCTCTAATTTATGTTTTCATCTTTCAAGTAAATCCATAACCCCTAACAGCAGTGTCCAGTCAGGCAGGAAGACAATGGGCATGGTAAAAGGGTGTGCCACTGACATAAATCACGTAACCTGCCAAAAGGGGCGTACATGTCTGCTCAAAGAATTAGATGGCCAGCCTGGCATGCATGCATGTCAAGCTGCCTGCCAATCATGCAGCTGGCCAACTAAGGGCATACTATGCAGACAGCACCCTGAGCTTGGCATACATGCATCTAATGATGCACTCACTCAATGCTTTCTAAGGACTGTCCCCTAGCACTCGCTAGTCCACTTGTCTCCTTACCTTCTTACTAGCAGGCAGAAGCTCCTGGTATATGGTCTGGGACAGAGAAAAGCTGTATGTAGTGAGTGTAGAAGAAAGGGAACATGCCACAGTGTTAGAGAGAGCAAAGTCAGCATTACCTTAAAGGATCACTATAGGGTCAGGAACACAAACATGAATTCATGACCCTATAGTGTTAACACCACCATCTAGCCCCCCTGGGCCACTCATGTCTCCATAAATATAGCAAATTCTGACTATATTCAAGCCCGAAGCTGTAACTCTGCATGCTGTTAGACTCATAAAAGCAAGCAGTCTGCTGACATCATTAGAAGTGGTGGCCTAATCCAATCATAGTGCTTCCCCATAGGATTGGCTGAGACTGACAAAGAGGCAGACTAGGGTCAGAGCCAGCATGATTCAAACACAGCCCTGGCCAATCAGCATCTCCTCATAGAGATGAATTGAATCAATGAATCTCTATGAGGAAAGTTCAGTGTCTGCATGCAGAGGGTGGAGACTCTGAATGTTTGAATGCATTTTAGGCAGCCATGACCCAGGAAGGATCTCTAACAGCCATCTGAGGAGTGGCCAGTGAAGTTATCACTAGGATGTAATGTAAAGACTGCATTTTCTCTGAAAAGACAGCGTTTACAGCAAAAAGCCTGACGGTAATGATTCTACTCACCAGAACAAATTCAATAAGCTGTAGTTGTTCTGGTGACTATAGTGTCCTTTTAACTATATTCATTGTCAGCCAGTCCATACAAGTTTTGTTCCCATACATCCCACTTAAGTTTCCATACTTAAGTAAGAGTATGTGAAAAGTAGTTGGGGTTGCCACCTTTCTTGGAAAAAAAAGGAGTGACATAAGAGAAAATGCTGTAAAATCACCAAAACAACTATTAGTTTGATTCTGCTGTATAGATGGATTCCTCCCAGTGCCCCCATGTCTCACAGTGCCCCCATGTGTCCCTATGTATCAGTGTCTCAGTGCCCCATGTCTCCCAGTGTCCACTAGTGTCGTGTCCCCAGGTCTCCCAGTGATCCTATGTATCACAGTGTCTCAATGCCCCATGTCTCCCTTTGTCCCCATGTATCCCAGGGTCCCCATGTCACTAGGACACTAGGAAGACGGGGAGACCTGGGGACATGGGGAGACCTAGGGACACGGAGACACAAGTGACACTGGGAGACTAGGGGACTCTGGCTGGGACACATGGGGACAATGGGAAAATAAGGGACACTTGAAGACATGGGGACACAGACACCAGGGACACAGACACTAGAGACACTGGCTGGGGGACATTGAGACATGGGGACACTGAAACACCAGGGCCACAGACACCAGGAGACTAGCTTGGAGACATGGGGACATTGTGACACTGGCAGACTGGGAGACTAGGGGTCACTGGGAGACAAGGGGGCACTGAGACACCAGGGACACTGGCTGGGAGACATGGGGACACTGTGTCCCCATGTGTCTGTGTCATACTATCTCCCAATGCCCCTTAGTGTCTCAGTGTCTGCCATAATATCTCCCAGTGCCCCTTAGTGTCTCAGTGTCTGCCATAATGTCTCCCAGTGCCCCTTAGGGTCTCAGTGTCTGCCATAATGTCTCCCAGTGTCCCTTAGTGTCTCAGTGTCTGCCATAATGTCTCCCAGTGCCCCTTAGTGTCTCAGTGTCTGCCATAATATCTCCCAGTGCCCCTTAGTGTCTCAGTGTCTGCCATAATGTCTCCCAGTGCCCCTTAGGGTCTCAGTGTCTGCCATAATGTCTCCCAGTGTCCCTTAGTGTCTCAGTGTCTGCCATAATGTCTCCCAGTGCCCCTTAGTGTCTCAGTGTCTGCCATAATGTCTCCCAATGCTCCTTAGTGTCTCAGTGTCTGCCATAATGTCTCCCAGTGCCCATTAGTGTCTCGGTGTCTGCCATAATGTCTCCCAGTGCCCCTTAGTATCTCAGTGTCTGCCATAATGTCTCCCAGTGTCCCTTAGTGTCTCATTGTGTGCAATAATATCTCCCAATGTCCCTTAGTGTCTCATTGTCTGCCATAATGTCTCCCAGTGCCCCTTGGTGTCTCAGTGTCTGCCATTATGTCTCCCAGTGCCCCTTGGTGTCTCAGTGTCTGCCATAATGTCTCCCAATGCCCCTTAGTGTCTCAGTGTCTGCCATAATGTCTCCCAGTGTCCCTTAGTGTCTCAGTGTATGTCTCCTCGCAGCCTTTCCCTCATCTCTTACTTTCGTGAGCTGTAGGCTATCTCTGCAGGGTGGAAGTTGCTGTCTGGACTCTCTGTAGCTGCACCCCTGCAGATCAGTGTAGGCAGGCAGGGAGGGATATGCTGGAACTTCCTATCCCTGCCTGTCTCCACACACAGCGACCCCTACTGGCCAGTGCTGGTATTGCATAGTAATCTCTTGTTTATACTGAGAAAAATACCAGCATTTGTATTGCCAATATCACTGCAATATTGGCACAAGCCAGGCAGCCTCAAATACTGGCTGTGCCAATAAAATTAAAGCCAAGTGAAATCCCTAAGAGTAGTGCGTGGAAAACAAAAATGTAAAAAAAATCAATGGGCCTATTCCATGGGCCTGGGCCTGGAGCTGCAGCTCCATCAGCCCCTATGTTAATCCGGCCCTGCCTCCAGTGGCTGTCTACCAGACAGCTACTAGAGGTGCTTCCTAGATATTAAGGGACTTTTGGTCTGCTAACTGATGCAGGACATCCTCACGATTTGTATGAGGACATCCAATGTCAGCTATTTCCCCATAGGAAAGCATTGATTCACTGATTTGCTATGGGGAGGCCTAACGCACTCGCCGCACATGTGCATTAATACCTACTCATCAAGGGACGTTGGAGGAGAAAGAGGTGTGACGCAGCACCAAGGGACAGGTTCCAAGCTTGGAACAGGTAAGCAAATAAAGGCTTTTTACCCCTTTAGTCACTGTAGTGTGTGTGTGTGGGGAGGGGGAGGGAGGAGGAGGATAAGGGAGGAGGGAGGCAGAGGGAGCTTTAGTGCCAGGAATACAGCTATGTATTCCCTGTAGCTATAGTTTCCCTTTAAGCTGAGTTGGGGATGTTGAACTTTAGAAAGGCTAATTTCTCAGTTGCATGGATATATGTGAGCATTGATGATCTAGAATGTTCTCCGTAACAGAAAACACTCACTTTGGACAGTGGTTGGTGGACTTGACAATACTTGCTTGGTAACCAGACACAGAGCATGCCATGAAGTCTTCTTATCAACCTAGTAGCTTAAAATGTTATCAGCTGAAGGCAAAGCATGTTAAGACATGTATAGAATAACTTTTTGTACAGCAAGCAATAGTATTTTCTCTCCTCAAAGCCAAGCTAACACTGTTACAAATAAATCTTCAAATGTATCTCTGAGTTAGCTGCAATTTGTTGAACAAGTGCTAAAATATACAAACAATAGAGACAAAAAAATGAAAAGAAAATTGTTGTTATTAAATTAATCTAGACTAAATTACACTGCAGAACTAAACAATATTATTGGTAATACTTCCAGAATGAAAGATATTTTAAACTTTCATAGCACAATAAGATGCTATTTTCATGTTTTTTTTTTTAATTCCCAACTTTTAATATAAAAAATTTTACCTTTAAATACTTGGGATAATCACTTATCGCGTGTGGCAATAGTCAAGTTAAATTTCCTGTGTATAAACCAAGTGCTACGTTTTGTAAGAGACACATAACATATATTCAAATGTGTCTAGAATGGAAGCTGTAAACTCCTGGTAAAATAAGAAGCATAATTATGTTGCGTTTGAAAATGTACTTTTTAAAGAGAATAAAATCCAAACTATGCCCAACAAAGAAGTATCAGTAAGACTTTTATATTAAAACTCTTAAAAACCTTAGGTTTAGTTTCATAGGAACTTGATTATTACATGTAACTTTTTCTATTGTTGCAGTAGTCAAGGTAATATGATGTTTTTGTTGTTTTTTCAATGTACTTATCACTCTGTACTCCATACTGTGCTAGTCAAAATGAGAGATTAGACAATAAATTCTGTAATATTGTTTTCCATTATTCTAGGCACTATGCCAATTAGTTAGGTCAAGGTTACCCACATCACAGCAACAATAAAGCAACATTTATATTAAACCAAATGAAATTGCTCACAATATGTGTATGTTAAGTAGCGGCATCAAAAATAATTTAAAATACGGGATTGTGCATTAGTTTTGGTTCAAAAGTTTAATATTTTTCATTGAGTAATTTAACATTTTCTCTGTTATTTGATCAGTCTTTCTTTTAAATGTTCCCAAAGATGATTTATATCTGACAATAATTTCCAAAGGATTATCTGTCATTATACATGAAAGCAATATCAATCATGTTGATGATTCTCTTCTTCTCATCTAATATCATTAAAATATAGTATTTTATGTTTTCTGAAAAAGCTTATCTTTCATTTAAGGAGATATTAAACACAAAAATAGATTGTAGATGTCTGACATATTTTCCCAATTGAGAAGCCAAGTATATCCTAACCATGCCAATATGACTGACGCATATGAACTACTTCAACGTACAAATATTGCAGCATGTCATCCAGTTCTACATAAAAAACATGTTCCAATATGAGAATGAACAATTTCAGTCTTTTTATTTGTGGTATAACAAAATACTCCAGCAGCTGAACCAAAGAGCAAAGTTTACTTTATTGGTACAACTTAAAACCTAAAGGTGAACTTTCTGAAGCTTCTTTATGATCAGATTACTGGCCAAAGAAAAGGTAATGACAAACAGACATTGTGTTATTCTTTCACTCAAAGCAATGGTGTGATGAAGGACCCTTCGCCACTTGGTCCTGGAGAGGCCTGCTTGCCAGCCTCCTCCCCTGTGACTATGACTCTTTGATGTATTTGGCTTTAAAGCCCCTATTTTACCTTCAGACGGACTATTTATGTAGGTTGCTTTATTTTTCTTATGTTTTAGTCACCCTGTACCCATTATAGGTGCAGGGTGTGTGTAATGTAATTGTTTATAGTGTGTGTGTGTACTGTGAAATGTATTGCCTGCTCTCCTGTACTACTGAGGTTTGCTACCAAATAGGTGGATTTGGCTATGGAGCTTGTCTAGTGCCCTCTGTTGGTAGCAACAGCAATATGCACTACCTGAATAGCAAGACTGGTTCATTTGCATATCCAGGTAGATTTGCATATTGCTAATTCTGCAGGCACGTGAAATATGTTCTGTTAAATATTGTCTATTAAAAATATGCCATTTTGTTATAATAAGTCACAGTATGTTGCCTGCTATGATTTGGCTGTTTGTAATTTTATTGAGTTTTCACAGCATTGTCTATGTAATAACCATATGGTCCCAAGTAAAATCCCTCGTAGCCTTGTCTCGTTATTGGAGGGAGCTGTTATAATCACACTGGGGATTGCTATGCTCTGCATACTCAAATCACTTAGCTCTTTTAAGAGCTTGTTCCTGACACACTCTCCTTGGAGGAGAGGTCTTCCCCACACAGTCCTGGATGCTGGAGGTTCATACAGGGTGGAAGGAAGAGGTCTTTCCCACACGGTCCTGGAGGACTGAAGCTGATCCAGGGTGGACGGAAGACGGCGAGGTTCCAGTTAAGCTACGGCGGTTGTGGAGTCTGCGGTGGTTGTGGTGTCCGGTGCGGTGCTTGTGGTCCTCGGCGCAAGCTAGGAAGCGTCCATCAACGGAGGGTACTCGGTCGGAGTACCCAGAGCTCCTTTACAAATCGTACCAATCATATTTCTATTGTGTAGGACATACCAAACTGTCAATGACTTGTACAATAAGAGCAAATTTGACCACACATCAAAATTGCTTCAAATATGCTTTTATATACAATGTCTACAAAAGGCATGAGATTGGAGCACAACACCAGAACTGGTTATTTGTACGATCAGATCAAATGGCAGGTTCAGGTCAGATCAAAATACAGATTTTGTGGAGGTTACTACTTGATAGTATGGTCAGTATACAGTTGTAAGAAAAAGTATGTGAACCCTTTGGAATGATATGGATTTCTGCACAAATTGGTCATAAAATGTGATCTGATCATCTAAGTCACAACAATAGACAATCACAGTCTGCTTAAACTAATAACACACAAAGAATGAAATGTTGCCATGTTTTTATTGAACACACCATGTAAACATTCACAGTGCAGGTGGAAAAAGTATGTGAACCCCTAGACTAATGACATCTTCAAGAGCTAATTGGAGTGAGATGTCAGCCAACTGGAGTCCAATCAATGAGATGAGATTGGAGGTGTTGGTTACAGCTGCCCTGCCCTATAAAAAACACACACCAGTTCTGGGTTTGCTTTTCACAAGAAGCATTGCCTGATGTGAATGATGCCTCGCACAAAAGAGCTCTCAGAAGACCTACGATTAAGAATTGTTGACTTGCATAAAGCTGGAAAGGGTTATAAAAGTATCTCCAAAAGCCTTGCTGTTCATCAGTCCACGGTAAGACAAATTGTCTATAAATGGAGAAAGTTCAGCACTGCTGCTACTCTCCCTAGGAGTGGCCGTCCTGTAAAGATGACTGCAAGAGCACAGCGCAGACTGCTCAATGAGGTGAAGAAGAATCCGAGAGTGTCAGCTAAAGACTTACAAAAGTCACTGGCAAATGCTAACATCCCTGTTAGCGAATCTACAATACGTAAAACACTAAACAAGAATGGATTTCATGGGAGGATACCACAGAGGAAGCCACTGCTGTCCAGACAAAACATTGCTGCACATTTACAGTTTGCACAAGAGCACCTGGATGTTCCACAGCAGTACTGGCAAAATATTCTGTGGACAGATGAAACCAAATTTGAGTTGTTTGGAAGAAACACACAACACTATGTGTGGCGAAAAAAAGGCACAGCACACCAACATCAAAACCTCATCCCAACTGTGAAGTATGGTGGTGGAGGCATCATGGTTTGGGGCTGCTTTGCTGCGTCAGGGCCTGGACGGATTGCTATCATCGAAGGAAAAATGAATTCCCAAGTTTATCAAGACATTTTGCAGGAGAACTTAAGGCCATCTGTCTACCAGCTGATGCTCAACAGAAGATGGGTGTTGCAACAGGACAATGACCCAAAGCATAGAAGTAAATCAACAACAGAATGGCTTAAACAGAAGAAAATACGCCTTCTGAAGTGGCCCAGTCAGAATCCTGACCTCAACCCGATTGAGATGCTGTGGCATGACCTCAAGAAAACGATTCACACCAGACATCCCAAGAATATTGCTGAACTGAAACAGTTCTGTAAAGAGGAATGGTCAAGAATTACTCCTGACCGTTGTGCACGTCTGATCTGCAACTACAGGAAACATTTGGTTGAAGTTATTGCTGCCAAAGGAGGTTCAACCAGTTATTAAATCCAAGGGTTCACATACTTTTTCCACCTGCACTGTGAATGTTTACATGGTGTGTTCAATAAAAACATGGCAACATTTCATTCTTTGTGTGTTATTAGTTTAAGCAGACTGTGATTGTCTATTGTTGTGACTTAGATGATGATCAGATCACATTTTATGACCAATTTATGCAGAAATCCATATCATTCCAAAGGGTTCACATACTTTTTCTTGCAACTGTATGTATGCACACCAAGGTTCTCCTACCATTCTCGTACTTTGCTGAGGTTAGTGCTAGATTTGTGAAGGGGAAAAAAATAAGTTCTTCTAAGCAAAAATTTCCTAATGCAAATTTTATTTTGATACCTCCAATGTTCGAAGATGTCTGTTCAAGCATGCCATACTGCCACCATGGCCATTTGGTGGAGATTTCAGTTTAAAGAACGGGTGGTGGACAGTGAAAAAAAACAAACAAAAAAACAGGGGAAGCATAAAGTCCACTCCGTGCTCACACTCATTGCCAGCGCAACATTAAAATCAACTGCCTAATATTATCTACGTCCCTCTCGTGCTACCCAAAAATGTTGATGTGTTGAAACTCCAAAGACCTCTGAACATGTCCGTCATATCTGGCACCAAGATATTAGCAGCAGATCCTTTAAGTCCCGCAAGTCATAAGGTGGGGCCTCCATAGATCGGATTTGTTGTTCCCACAGATGATCAATTGAATGTCTGGAGAATTTTGAAGGCCAATGCAATACTTTGAACTCTTTGTTATGTTCTTCAAACTATTTCTGAACAATTTTTGCAGTGTGGCAGGTTACATTATCCTGCTGCAAAAGGCCACTGCCATCAGGGAACATCATTGCCATGAAGGGGTATATGTGGTCTGCAACAATTTCTAGATAGGTTGTATGTGTCAAAGTATCACATGAATCCCATGACCCAAGGTTTACCAGTAGAACATTACCCAGATTATAACACTGCTTCCACTGGCCTGCTGTAGAATTACTTACGGTCCTCAAGCTGGCCAGGGTCCTCTGTTAGGCCTCACATGCTGAACACTAGAGCCATTTGCATGACCTGTGCAGTGAAGGAAACTACAGCCATACATGTGTCCCAAACTGTAAAGTTATGAATGCTGCCCACAGCCCAAGCAAGTTATTAAAGGGGCAATGGGCAGGTCATTTTTGTGTTTGATGGGGTGTGCTTGCATTTTGTGTTGGTATATGATTGCTGGGATGTATGCACATGCATACATACAGACACAAACATATATACACTGACCCATGCACACACTGATACACAGATATACACACTAACACACACACACACACACTGGCACACAGATACACACAGTGACACATACACACACCTTGACACACTGTGGTAGATAAAAGTTAAAAAAAATGCAATGCATAAAAAATAATTCTTCTTTAACCATGCAATTGGCCAATCACAGGACTATGTTTGAAAGTCATAAGTATTTTCTAATGATATGCAATTTCAATCAAAACGCTCTGATTGGTTTGCTTAACTTAAGCCACCATTCTTATTGGTTTGCTGATATTGAATTCAACACCCAATGCCTTGTGTTGGAGGCACAGGAGGTGGTGATAGTTGCCCAGCCACTCATCTTTTATTACAGCAAGCAGCCACTAGCAAATACTTAAACTTTAATCCCAAAGTAACTGTGCATTTTGGTTCCTTTTGTATTAGTTCATTTATTTACTCAGCATTTGTTTTTTAGCAGAATTGCCCGTTGGCCATGATTCTTATTATATTGATTCTTCAAGTCTAGATGGTTCTCAGAGTATTCATTTATTTATTATTTATTTAATACTGGCATTTATAAAGAGCCAACATATTCCGCAGTGCTGTGCAATTGGGAAAAAGACCATATAATATAAACAGACCACAACAAAAGTTAGAGGGCCCTACCCATCAGCTTACAATCTAAAGGTTAAAAAAGGGAGATGAGGCAAAAGGTAGCAGATGAATTTGGAGGTGATGGCATAGATCATTTATAGTATAAGTGTAGCAACTGGTTACACGTGAAGGGAATGAGGAGGTAATGGACTGTGATACCAAACAGCTGGAAGAGCATGCTATATAGTTAGAAGAAACAAGTGTTGGCGGGTAGAGCTGAGTAGAAATGAAGAAGCTTTGTTGCAGATGGATGTGGAATTTGATGTATAGGCAACTATGTCTATTGACACACAAAGGAGCACTATAGTGTCAGGAACACAAACATGCAGTTTTTAAAGTGTTAACATAACAATTTAGGTGTTCAATCCCCCCTCTGTGTAGTAGAAAGATGACATTGCTCAACTTTTCTGCAATGCTGCACCTGGCTTCTCCTGGCTCTGCCTTCATGGCTGAGATCACTAAGCTTGATCTTAGTTTGATCTTTGCCAATCCAATGCTTTCCCATAGGAAGCAGGAGTGTTAGGGGTGTTACCAGGCAGCAATGTGAACACTACCTTTTCTCTAAAAAGTAAATTGCTTACATTAAAAAGCCAGCAGAGACAGGTTATAGACATCAGAACCACTTGAATAAGTTGTAGAGGTTCTGGTGACTATAGTATCCCTTTTACGATGAATGTAGTACTTACAGGTTGCTTTTTGATTATATCTAGTCAAACTCTGGAGTGGGATTTAGCAAACTAAGGGAGATGAGGGATGCACGTTACTATGTTACCACTCATTTGAATCTGTGTGGAATTTTGGTACTACTGTATGCAACCTGTATTTTTAAATTCCTTCTGTGAAGAAAATGCTCTTTTAATTGACATTTTCTTCTTTGTTCAGTATTTTCCTGTTTTACTACCTGTATATTGAATGTATTGGTGAATGAACGCCGACCACCCTCCTGGCTCATTAACTACAAAGGAACCAGCTATTAAGTGCTCCATGGGCGGCCGCTGTTCGTACAGCCGAACGCCACGTGGAATAGAAAACGGCGGCCATCTTGTTCGCACGAGGGGAGTCAGCGGGACTTGGTTGTCGAGTGTCTGGAACTAAAAACGGACACTCGACTTCGCGAACCACCGCTGAAACTACCGAACGCCGGCTTCTTGTATTTCCCGAACAGCCAGGGAAGCGCCGTTCGGTAGTTCTGTGCGAACGGACAAGGGGAGCAATCGCTACTATGAGCCAGGGGGATCCATTCGGGACTTTTGTTCGTTTTTTATCTATTTGTGAATTGACCGACCGCACACGCTAAATTCATGGAACTGTTTTGGGCAGGAGCCGCGTGTGTGTGGTCGGTAAAAGGGACCCTCCACACTTTTTCAGAACCCCTGAACCGATCTGGGTGAAATTTGGATATGTTTGTCCCCCAGACCGGGGCTATCAGGGGATATGTAATTTGTGGGGATACCAGGTGGGGAAAATTGTGTTCTGAGTTTTGGGGAAATTGTGTGCTCTCTGCCTGGAGATAATTGGTTTATTCCTTAACTTATCTCAATATCTCCCACGCAGAGAGGAGGCGAGTATTACCGTAAAGCTGTGTGTTGATTGGTTGTTGTCTTTGTCTGCTGTGGGAGGTCATCTTGCAGGAGGATTTCTCATAAAAGCCTGTGTGTGTCAATAAAATTCATTCCTGTTACACCCTTCATGAAGTCTAGGCTCATGTTTGGGGGATATTCTATTTGCTGGGAAATCAGCTTGGAACTGCATTTCATCTACCTTATTCCTCTAACCCCTGCTACAGCTATAATGACTTATGCTCAGCTGTTGGGGAAAGGGAACATGAGACCACAGCACCATAACCACTGCAGGTCTTAACACCTTCTGTGCTCACAATTTAAATTTAGAAAACTACTTGTCTTTAAGGCAGTAAATGGCAGTGATGTACACTGCAGTAATGGAAGTACCAGAATCAAATAGTAACAATAAAATAACATGATCACACAATTACACTATTTGTGTGCAAAATATTTATTCAGAACAAACAGCCCCTGAAATTCAGTTTCCTAAAATTGCTAAAAGATAATATATAAAATAATATTATAAATATATTTTTAGATTATGTTTTTCAGTAGATCTATACTTGTTCTAAATGAAATAAAATACATGCAATAAATAAAAAATACATTTTCACTAACCAGTACCATTTTCAAAGTAGCTATATTTGCATTCATAGTGTCCATTGCTGTCAAATGATTATATACTACAGCTCGTTCTATGCCTGGAAACATTAAAGCGTCATATTTCTTCTACATTGATTTTATCCTCAAATCCAGTATATTCCCATTTTTTTTATAGTAATATATTTGCCAAATTTGACTCCTGAAATTAATGTCACAAAAAGACTCCAACATTACTAAGATACTGTATTATATCTTTCTGATATTTCTTTATTTCATAATAACAACTTTTATCCTATAGTTACAATTGTAATTGTAATAGTTCTTGGATTTCTTTGACATTTCACAGTTCTTACAAAAGTAAACAATATTTTAATAAGCACTTATCAGTAATGGTGACACGCTTTAATAATGTTTTATTTAGTGTCTTTTAATTGTCTAAATTTATCACATTTGTATATTGTAAAAGAATGGGATTTTAATGCAGGCTAATTTATAAATAATGTCTACAATAATAATGTATGTAGTAAATTAAGAAGCAAAGCTTTATTTATGATATAGTGAATTGATAAATAACTGAATTGATAATCCACATATGATTATCTTTGCTAGTTTAAAGGGACACTTTAAATACCAGATCCATTACAGCTTAATGTAGTGGTTGTGCATGCAAAGAGACTCCCTGCAGTGTGACAGTTGCGGATATTGAATTTTCTGCAGTGTTTACATTTGTCTCTAAGGATACCTATAGTTGACACTCAGAGACACACTGAAAGGCCCTTCCTGGTGTTGTCCTGTAATCTTTACATGACCGACATTCAGCGTCCTCACGCTATGCATGAAGATACCAAATGCTCCTCATAGAGATGCATTGATCTAATGCTTTTCTAAGAAAAGATGGTGATTGCCACATATGTTTACTAGCGCCCCCCGACCCATGGGAAAGAATAGGATTGGATTGTCATTGTCATAGATGATCTCACCCAATCATTGGTGGAATTGTAGTTGCTGGGGACTGGTGTGGTGGATGAATGAAGCTATGCCAATTTTACTTATTTTTTACTTTCTGGTATTGAGGTGGGGATAGAGGTGTGAACTATATAGGAGAACACGTTTTTACAGGTTTGTATTTTTAACACTAGAGTGTTATTTTACATTTTGCAGTTTAGTATCAATGAATTATAATTGTTACACAAATGTAAGTCTAATTGGTAAACATAATCCATTCCTACATTCATTTTAGAAATATATATAAAATGAGACCAGTCATAGCAAACGAGAAATATAAAATTTAGAGACAGAAATTAACAACTTTACACTGTACCATAACAGTATGCTTTTAGCCATAACACTTTGTTTCGGGTATATTTATATCCATAGTATTGTGTTTAAAATCAGGGATCTAGTGCAGAACTTAGAACCCTTACTATTTATGCAGAGATCCCATGCTTCTTTCTGAGAAGGGATAAACAGTAAGTATAGTTCAAGACAGTAGTGGAATTACCGAGGGGCTGGGCCGTCCTGTAGACCCATGCGGATTAATCTTCTGTGTGGGAGAGATCCAGGTGCTCTCTGTGTCTGGTGGGCTCGTGGTGCCAGCTCGCAGAATGTGAGCGGGTTCCGAGTACCCTCTAACCTGAGGGGGTGCGATTGCTTATTCCTCTCTGCCATCTATCTGCCAAGTGACAGCCCTCTACCAGACGGAGATAATCACATACAGTTGGATTCTGTCATGGCTTCCCGTGATTCTGTCAGCGTAGCTGCAAGGAAACATAGTGGCTACGCCGACAGGAAAATCAAATACTTACCTTGGTCGCGGCAAACCACTGCCCAACCTCCTTCTATCCCAGTTCCCAGCGAGTATGGCGCTCCTAGAGATGCCGGCCGCTGCGGTTCCGGTTTTAATAGGAGACTTACCTCCACCCACATCAAAGATGGTGCCAACGTGCGTGTGACGTCACGTCATAGACACGCACGCACGTTTTGGGTTCAGAAATAGCCAATTACAGCCTAAGGAGGGTTATTTAAACCCCAATTACCTTTTTGTCAATGTCCTGTCGTGGTTTCCAGAACTGGTTTGTGTTTTTTATAGGGCAGGGCAGCTGTAACCAACACCTCCAATCTCATCTCATTGATTGGACTCCAGTTGGCTGACATCTCACTCCAATTAGCTCTTGGAGATGTCATTAGTCTAGGGGTTCACATACTTTTTCCACCTGCACTGTGAATGTTTACATGGTGTGTTCAACAAAAACATAGCAACGTTTCATTCTTTGTGTGTTATTAGTTTAAGCAAACTGTGGTTGTCTATTGTTGTGATTTACATGATGATCAGATCACATCTTATGACCAATTTGTGCAGAAATCCATATCATTCCAAAGGGTTCACATACTTTTTCTTGCAACTGTATATAGTTGCTATTTTCTAGTTTTAAACTTTTTTATTTTCATGAACCAAATTGCTAGATTCAGTATAATATAGACAAGTTCAACTTGAAACATTTACTGTGCATCTTGCATGACATTTTTGTTTGCAAGACATTTAAAAGTAAAATAAAATAATACTGCAAAAAAAAACCCAGTAAACTAAATTAAACAAACTAAATATGCTTTCCTTTATATATTCAGAGTTTTGAAGCTCAAGGTTAGCTCAGTATCAGGGCAACTAGCATGTGGTGTCTTGTTTGCGAAGTTGGCATTAATTAACTCTCGTTAAGTGCCAGTCTGTAAATTTGCAAATAGAATTTTGTTCTGTTTAATGTGTTGATATATGGTTGCCACGTAAGAAAGAATGTCTTTGTTAAGGTGCTTTTATTTAAGGTGTCTACCCAGTCCATATGAAATAGAAACGAGATTATCATGTGCTAATAAGGGGGGGAGGGTCTATCCAATGATGCAGTCAATAGTGGGGAGATACTACCTAGTAGTTGTATTATATAATATATACTTAATTAAATCAATATGAACCGAGAAGGCTTGCATTTTATAGCATGTAATGTCTATTAATTGATTTACTACTTTACTTATGTTTTAGGATATAAACTTTTATGGAGGGAATATGACCTTTTTTTCTCTTTTTTTATTATTTGATTTAGACCATCTACCCCTAAATAGAATTTTATGGGATTGCTTAATTTGTATTATTTTTGCACTTTACACTAAAAATGTCTATAAATATATTGTTCTATTTACTTTTTTATTTTTTAAGGATATCTATATATATATGGAGTGTTTTGATAAGTCACATAAGGTTTTTTCAATTAAATGTTCATACTCCTGTATTTGTGTCTCTTGTTAAAAAATACCTCGGTATTTCTAACACATTTAGTTTTATTTTATGCCATTTATTATTTAGGTTTATGGTATTGGCTATTAAAAAGGGGGATAAAAGGCTCTGTGTAAAAAGACTTTTAGTAAATTGGACTGTGAACCCTTGCAAATATAAAGCGGAGAGAAGTGGGCTAATACACAAGCCGTTTGACAAAGCCCCGAGAGGAGGGGCGAAATGCGTCAAAGATCGGCAAACAGGAAGTGATTTTACAATACAAACCAGCAAGAACATCTGTTGATAGAGGTCGGAAGGACAGTTTTATATGCTGAAATTGGACTTTGTTTCGGTTTCCAAGGGCTGGTGAGCTGACCAAGGATTGTATACACTTTCATTGTTTTTACTATATTTCTATAATAAAGAATATACTTACCTGATATCCTGGCGGCATGTGTATCCAACAGATCCCACGTACTCTAGGGGCTGAACATCCCTGAATGCTATAGCCACGAGTGGTGCTTTTACCACTCCTATCTTGTCAGTGAGATACTTTAAGAGCTAAATTATTTCACAATATATATTTTAAATTATGCTGCACTAGAAGTTCTCTCACTTTTTTGTCTCCCTTTCAGATACCAGAATTGCTATTTATGCAAGTATATGCACATATCACTTTGTTGGTCACATATACCACTCTTTGCACTAAGTAATATTATTCATACACCTAGTATGCACATAGGTTTGTGACATGGATGCTAATTGCTGATTGTATTATATATTGAATAAAGGTTTTATCCTTTTACCCCTTAAGGACCAAACTTCTGGAATAAAAGGGAATCGTGACATGTCACACATGTCATGTGTCCTTAAGGGGTTAAAGACACCCATCGTGAGTTTTTTTATTCACTATTGCCCTCCATTATATAATTTTCTAACTGCTTCCAGAATTTCCAGAATCCCTCGATGAGTCAGTGTTGGGAAATGTGTTGTCCACCTAAAATAGACTAAAATGTATAGTCATGTAATTCAGGTTTGTGATCGGAGTAAACTAATTGAGTAAGATGAGATGGATAGCCTATGGAGTGATTCCATCCTCCTGGTCTAAGATGTGGAATGCTTTTGTATATAAAGCGTCAAGTTTGTAAGTATGCAAAGAAGGGAACATTGAGGTCAGGAAATCTATGTTTCATTTGTTGGAGCGTGAGGATCAAATTTTTGCTTTCATCCAAAAAATTATATATGTTAGTTTGGTTTGTGGCCTCCCAAGAGTGGTAAGGGTATTGGGCATCTTCATCTTGGAAACATGGGATATGCAGGAAAAATATAAATTGGGTGTATTGCCCACTAGCTAATTTTATGCTTTAACAATGGTAGCGAGTAGAGATTTTTCCCTTGCTTCCTCTGGGAGGCAAGTGTATGGTGTGTTTAGTAGTTGGGAGAGTGATATACTAGAGCAGAGTTGTTTTTCTAAGTGTACTACAAAGAATTGTCCTGTTCTTTTTATCAGACCAGCGCATGACGATAGTGTGCTTTTAAACTATATAGTTTTAGATTAGAAATATTTAAACCCAGATTAAATCTGGGTTGAGATAGTTTGTGCATTGCTATTCATTGATGTTTTTGTTTCCAGAGAAATTTAGAAAAGATCTGATTTAAAGCTTTTTCATCTGATCTTGAGATTAGTTTTTGTAAGGCTTGTAGTGGATATAGAAGTGTTTGCAGTATAAGTGATTTAGTAGGGAAGTGCTCCCATAATGCTGCTTCCACCTATCTATCCTCCCTAATACACATCTAGGCCCTTACGCTCTGGTAAAAACTTGCGTTTATCTTCTGTCTGTACTCCCACCTCGGATGTTTGCCTTCAAGACTTCTTGAGGGCTGCACTGTTCCTGTGGAACTTCCCTCCTCCATTAGATGCTCACCCAGTCTCCACTCCTTCAAGAAAAGTCATTAAAAACCCACTTCTTTATAAAAGCATATAAATTAAACTGTTAATAGCTCACGACTGATTCATCTCTTGCAACGGTCATTAGTCTAATACTATCCTTACCTTTTGTGTCACCTTACACCACTCCCTCTAGCGTGTATCCAACTTGTCTGGTTACAACTACATGTTTGTTCGTTCATCCCCTGTAAAGCGCTGCGGAAATTGTTGGCGCTATATAAATAATAACATAATAAGAATATTTATATGTGTTATGCTGGAAATAAAGTGGTAGTATAAAACAGCAGGGTTTTTAAAGTTTTTTATTTAATAGTTTTATTAGACCTTAAAAGACCCAATCCTTTTAAAATATACATTGTATGTTGTTAGAACACTTTCAAATACACAAATGATCAATTACAATAAATAGTCGGAAAGATGGGAAACTAAAGGTTAGCAATAAAAGAGAAATTCTTAAACTTTAAAGAAGTTGTCTGCATAGTACTTGACCATTTTATTCACGATAATAAATAGCCCAGTGCCTTCATTAACCTTTATCCTTTATTATTCTCAATCTTCACACTGCAGTACTAAGCTGAGCCCAGCAGGTAGTCCATGCACTGACATTTCAAAGATTGGCAATGTACTACTCTTTGTGTCAGAATGCACAATCTAGCATTTTCTCATTCAGAGCACACAAACCTAAGTCACTCTTCTTTTAAGAAAATAAATGAAATGTTACCAGTATATTATTATTAGTATTATTATTATTTATTGTTTTTATTTGTATAAAAGCATCCTTGAATTAATATTATAGGTGTTTAATTTCTGTGCATGAAAAGTTTTTTTGTATTTGATATATTTTTAAAAGGTTTCCATAATGCCAGGAAAGCAAACCGATTTTCCTGCCCCCTCCCTCATGCCCCTGCTTCAGTCCATCGGTGCTGGGTCAGGCTCCGCCTACGCTTCTCCCCTTCCAACGTCAGCAGGTGGGAGAGACCTAGGGCGCATGTGCGGCAATACTTTCCTATGGGTAAAATCTGACACTGGAGGTCCTCATGCATAGCGTGAAACTAAAAACTGCAATAATTACCACTGTAGAGTTAAGGGACATGGGTCAATGCACCCAGACCACCTCAATGAGCTAAAGTGGTCTGGGTGCCTACAGTGTTCTTTTAAGCAAGTGGCGTATGATTAGTGGTGAATAGCTGAAACTGTCTCAGGAAAAGTCATAATTCAAGTGAGCACCTCTAGCCAACTCCATTTGGTTAGATTAAAGCTGCATCCAAAATGCACTCTAATGCTGATGAGTTTTGTGATTGGTTATGTACTAAATTGAACTGGTTATAATTCAATAGTTGTACTAGTTGTTTAGGGCTATATAGAAAGGGAATAATATTTTAAACAATGACATTTTAATACAGATGCTGCTGTGATATCATGATTTTAGGGCATTTTTGAAAAAAAAAAATAATAATACATACTAAGTCTGTTCAACCAAGATTTCCGATATCACCAATTGGCTTTACATTGACCTATGATATCATGTATGAAGTAAAAGATTTTGAGCATGTCATTACAAATAAACAAAATCACAAGTGGTTATTAAAGTATTGCTTACAAGGAAAATAATCACACAATAATATTAAAGGCATGCTCTAAGCACCAAAACAACTCAGATTAAATAAGCTGTTTTAGTATATAGATTGTGACGAGAGCAATCTTGCCACATTGAATTGGAGAAGCCTGGTTGCTTGCCTGCTGCCTTTGGACTATGGCCCCCATGTTAAAATACATATTTTTCACTGCAGAAAAGTCTTATTCGTACTTTTCTGCCCGGTGTTTGGTAGATTCTCGGATTTACTGAATGAACTCATATAACCCAGATAGGTATGCCATGGAGCCTATTCATGTAATAAAAGACTTTGGCTCCATGGCAATTGAACTGTATGTGTGTGCTCTGAGCGCCATTCAGTATTAATGTGCGCTCAGACTAAGCTATCTGGGCATATGTTGCATGTCTGTATTTTATGTCATAAATGTAACTTTGTGTATTTTATTGTATTTTACTGTCTTTTTGCTGCCATGTGTTCAATGGAGTTTTGCCTCTGTCTTTGGAGATAATTGGATTACCTCTAATTATCTCCAGGATAGAAGACTCTGTGGAACTGGTTTTGGGCAGAAAAGCCATGCTTCCTGTGGTCACAAAGGACTACGATCTATCTTTTGAACCACTGGACCAATTTGTATGATTTTGACGTATGTTTGTATTTGGAGTATGCTGATTCTGAAAATGTAATGTTTTATGTGAATGTGATGCATACTTTTCAAGTTATGAATAATGTGGAAAATTGTATTTCTCTGCTTGTGCTAAATTACATTACCCATTGTGTAAGGTAATTGAATCACATGCAGAGGGGAGGAATTTGTGTGGGAGTGTCTGAGTGTATTGTATGTGTTTATTGGTTGTGTTCCAAAACCCTGTGGGTGGTACTAATGTGTAAGAATGTGTACATAAGCACAATAAACCCACAGCTCTGTCTGTTCACTGCTTGACCCTCAACACGGAGCCTTGTCTCATCTTTGGGGGGATTTACTGTATGCTGTTCCAGTTTGACTGCTAGGAGTGTAAACCTATTCGGATGGTTTTTCCTATTCGGCTGTTTACAGCATTCATATGGTTTCCTGTTCGGCGGATTGGTGTTCTGCAGTATCTGTGCCTGTGCATCTGGAAGGGGAAGATCTACTAAATGTTTTTTACCCCTTGTGTTCAAAACGGTCCGTTACATAGATCATTCCCCAGGAGTCTCATTCTTCAATTCTATGGTATTTAGGAAGTAAAGTAACACTTGTGGGATTGCGTGTGTGTAGAGTGAGTTGATTGTGGTGTGGTGCTTTGTGTAGATTTTGATTTCAGTATTGTTGTATGTGTGGTGTACTATGTGTGGGTAAGGGCTGTAGAGAGTGAGAGAGAAAGTGTGTATAGGGGATGTAATGAGTGTGTGCATAGGGGCTGTAGTGTATGTGTGTGTGAGCGGTGTAATCTGTGTGAAGGATTCAGTGTGTGAGGGGTGTAGTATGTATTTGAAGGATGAAGTGTGTGTAGGGTGCAGCTTGTGTGTTAGAGGGGCGCATTGTGTGTGTGTGTGTATGTGAATGGTGAAATGTATGTGTGAGGAGTGCAGTGTGTGTGTTTGAAGGGTGCAATGTGTATGTGAGGGATAAGGTGTGTGTGAGGGGTGCTGTGTGTGTGAGGGGTGCAATGTGTGTATGTTTGGGGTTCAGTGAGTTTGAAGCGTGCAGTGTGTATGTTTGGGGTGCAGTGTGTGTTTGGGGTGCAGTTGGTCAGATTATAGCACTTCCTTGGATGAGGTCAACATTAAAAAAATATAGTTTATATCCCTCTTTTATTTCCTTACCTTTTTACCTTTGCTCATGAAAAGGGGGCATTACTTGTGAAGCCCTGGTGGTACTTGTGGTAAGTAAACTCTACTCTGCAGCTCCTCCAGTTAGAGTTCATTCTCTCAAAATAGGAGCTTTGCCGTTGTAACTGCTGGCTATAACTCCTTAGGTCGTCTCTCTTTTCTCTCCTTTTCCTTCCATGCTGGCTGCCCATTTCAGTGGCTGTGGGCCCGTGAGGGTGATTATTGATCTCCCCACTGGCAATGAAGACACACAGCAGGGCCATTGGTTTGATAACACTATATCTGCACGGGACAGCAGGTGAGATCCTGTGATTTACCAGATTTGCCCAATGGCGAGTACGGGCCTGTCTATAATGTAAGAGTTCTAACCACTTACATCACCCTACACTTACCAGACCCACACCTCACTACACATGTCTCATCATCCAAGCAATTCTTGAATGTATATTTTATACTGCACACTCTGACTAATTTTGGTAGTATATGACCACTTCACAACAATAAAAAATATTAAATATATCTTTGTAAGGTAACATATAAGTAATTATCTAAATAAGAAATGTCAAAGAGGTATTGAAGAAATTATCACCTTCTTGGTCATAGATTTTATCTCTTTTTACCCTGGTATCTGGGTTACGGTTCAAAAAAATTATCATAAAAATAGATACAATGTTTTTTTTCACAAAATCATAGTTGATGTTAAAAAAAAAAAATCAAGGCAAAGTGCACATTATAAAAGGTAATTACTGACCTTTAGCAGTAAATGTTTACAATTGCCTTAGGAAACATTTACATCCATGAAAAAGCTGAAAATGCTGTCTTTCATCTGACAAAACATGTTTCTGCTCATACAAATCTGAAAAGTCAACATTTTGGACTGCACAGTGCATATTAGGACTGATAAATTATAAGATGTTGTCTAAACAGTATGGCTTTAAATAGCTAGACAATCATGTTTCATGAAACATTAATCCTATAATAACAAAAAACAATCCAGTATAAACAGATATACTGATGTGATAAAAAGCAAATGAAGAAATAAAAAGTTAATTGTTTAACAGCCAATGTTCAGAACTCAATTATATTTCTATACACCTAGAAAATGAAGGCTAAGCTTTGTCACTTGAATTGGACGGCTGAACTTCGTGGAAACGTTTCTGAAAATAGCTGGAGTTTAAAGATGAAACAAAGATGCACCCTTATACAGTGGATGCCAGTGCCCCTTCACCGTGTTCTACAAGTTTAGAGGATGAAAACTTATTGTGCTTTATTATCTTTTCTGTAGCTGTTTGTACTGTATAAAATGTTATGTGCAATTTTAAGAAGATATCTTTAACAGGGCCATTTACAAAGGTCTGAACCCAGTACCAAAATGGTCAAAACCATCTAGAAGCAAATGAGACCATGTGGACGGCAACATTCAGACATTGTTCACACTGTTTAACAATGTATGGATTTTGCAATTCAGGCCTGAATTACATCCGGATTTTAGTCAAACAGACGGCTGAAATCCATATCCAAATGCTTCAAATTTCATTTTGAAAACTCCATACTATTTGTACACTGGAATTCAAAGTGTAGGGGAGTTTTATAAAGGCTATACCTGCTTAAAAGCCTCATACAGCATGTAGCCCTCAAGGGGAGAAGATAGATTTACTTTTTCGTGCTATGGTTTTAAATTTTTTCCAATGTTCTTTCTTTGATCAAGGGCTAGTGTAGTGTATACTAGCCCCCCCCCCCAGCCCCCCTACCTTGCTTTATTATTTTATTACCCACCTTTATTACCCACATGTGGGAGATGGGCTGAGGAACATTAGGTCCCTCCCCAGTAATATTCTAATAGCCCCCACTCACTGCCCACGGGGGAGGGGGGCTGAGGAAGATACTATGTCGTCGTCCCTGTATAAAATTAGTAGCAATGGCACTCCTGTGGCTACTTTTAAATATTTAATAGATATGGCCCCACCTTCTGCAGGGCACTCATAGCATAGTCTGCAGATGAGACACTAGGACTCTCCTGTTATCAATATTATAGCCCCCACCTGCCACCAATGGGTGGAAGACTTGGAGGTATTAGGTTCCCCCCGTTTATTAATCAGAACCCCCATCTGCTAACCATGAGTGTGGCCTGAGGGCGACACTAAGTCCTCTCCATTCATTTTAAGTTTAGCCCCTCCTACTGGTCAAGGGTGATGTCATGGGGAACCCTATGTTCCCCATATTATTATTTTGATTTATAGCCCCAAAATTCCGTCCATTCTAAGGCCCGGTAATACGTATTTTCTTAGTTTATTATTTTTCTGTGTTTGACTTAATTCTGCGTGTTAGGCCACTATTTTGTCCTGGCACCCTGTCGTTGAAGGAAGAATTAGATATACCACTTGGTGCACCTGTGGCAACTGCATTACTTTGCCAACTGTGGAGGAATACATATATTCTTAAGAAAATTCTAATGTGGTCAGTCGTCTTAAAGATACACTGTGTATACTGGATAACGCATTCTTCAAGTACATATAACATGAGTTCACAAATGTTTGGTATCTTTTCCTTGTAGTAGAGTCCCAGAGGCCTTCAAAACCTTCACAAGCATTATTGAACATGAATCTTTTTCTATAAATTTTAAATTTCAAATGTCACTTCACCTTCTTTTCCACAACCCCCCACCCCCACCTTTCAGCGAAGTCAAAAGATATACTAAGACAAAGTATATAATATTTTCTATTAGTATTTTCCAAGATCTGCAAAACCTAATCATAAGGTAAACCTACCACAGCCAAATGTTCTCATTTTCCCCGGCTGTCACTAATCACGACTGTAGGGAATTATCCTATACCTATGGTGGAGTAACAGTTGAGTCTTTTTTTTTTTTCTTTGTATATATCCAAAGAACACAGGCTGAGACTTATCAACTTTAAATTAGTATTTAATAGTCTGCTAAGGTACAGTATTTATTGATTAACCTGGATTTTTATATACATTTTCAAAATGTTACCTCATTTACCTCGTTCCTCATTTTATCATTATGGGCAAATGAGTAAGACAGCATACTGCGAATGGCTACATGGTTATCTTGGACAAAAAAATCACAGGTCTATTCCCTCATGTATTGTTGATGCAATTTGTACAAAGTTTCTCAACCTGACAATGCATACCTGGGTTTCGTGAAACTACATGATTACAATGCCATTGACATGGCTGACCACTTTTGAAAATGTTTTTTTTTCTATGTATGCATTGGTAATTTTCAAAAAAAATTATAAATTCTATTAATTGAAGTTCACTAAAGTAATTTTTCCAATTCCACTTAATTCTCGTGTATTGTGCATTCTTTATTTATTATTATTTTTTTGTTATTTTAAGATTGCAACACATTCTCTACAGCTCTGTTTTTTCAAGAATGCCCCATGCTCGCGGGGGCAATTGGACCATGCGGCAGGAAGTCGACTAGGATCGAGGGAGGTGAGTTTACCTCAGTGTGCCGCGCGGCAGGCGTGGCTCGGAGGTGGTAAGTATTGTCACTTTACCTCTCCGGGAGGATATACGTGTGAAGGACCAGGCTTGTCCGGGTGACTGTGATGAAAGGAGCATGAATTCAAGCGGAGGGGTCCAGGAACGTTCCCCAGGATCATACCCCTTCCAATGGACCAGATACTAAAGACTACTCCCTCAGGAACCTGGAGCCAAGGACAACAGCAATCTCATATTCCTCCACCCCTCAACCGATACAGGAGGTGGAGATGTGCGAGGTCTAGTAACCCGATTACAGATCAGAGGTTTCAACAAGGACGTACGGCATATGCATGGAATGAGGCAAGTCCAGATGCAGAAAGGCCCAAAGAAATGAGAAGGGAACTTCATGGAGGGTACATAGTCCACGGAGACAGATATTTTGGGTAGACAGCTAAACCCTCACTACATAGGAAGGAGCTGTACAGTGATGCTTATCAGTCTGTACCTTCTATCTCTGAGCAGCATTAGCCAATAATTGTTGAACCTGCTCCCAAGTACTACGCAAACCAGCCATGTGTTCATCCAGCCATGTGTGTATCCCCGTGAGGAGAATGCAGTTGGAAGAACAACAAGATGCCGACTATAGACTATGTAAAAAGGTCTGAATCCAGAGGGTTCGTGAGTAGCGTTATTGCGAGCAACCTCAGCCCTAGGAAGCAGGTCAACCCAATCATCTTGGTGATGAGAAACAAAACTATGTGTGTACTGTTCAAGAGACTGGTTGGCACGTTCAGCAGCTCCATTAGTCTGATGATGGTAAGTGGAGGAAAAGGACAATTTAATACCCATCCGCGAGCAAAATCCCCTTCAGAAGTGAGAGAGAAACTGACTACCTCTGTCAGATACAATTTGTTCCGGTATGCCATGTAGACAGAATACCTCTGTGGTGAAAATCCTAGCCAATTCTGCTGAGGAGGGGAGTTTTCTCAGGGGTATGAATTGAGCCATCTTAGAAAATCTTTCTACGACTATGAGAATGACCACTGGAAGGGAATAGTTCTACAATAAAGTCGATAGACAAGTTGGACCAGGGTCTAGTGGGTATGGGTAAAGGTTGGAGCAATCCACGTGGTACCTGGTGAATGGTCTTGTTTGCTGCACAATTGTCACAATGAAGCACATAGTCCTTTATATCCTTCTTTAGGGAAGGCCACCAGAAGTCA
This sequence comes from Pelobates cultripes, assembly GCA_933207985.1. Classification (NCBI taxonomy): domain Eukaryota; kingdom Metazoa; phylum Chordata; class Amphibia; order Anura; family Pelobatidae; genus Pelobates; species Pelobates cultripes. The sequence goes on from OW240913.1 coordinate 107,078,548, forward strand.
TGAGTTACAAGGTTGGTGGTCTTGGTTATACTGGATGACCAGCGGTTTTGCTGTCATGACATAAGGACATAACTTCCTGTCTGACAGTAGGGGTAACAAACAGTTTATCACTAGGCTTATCGTCAAAGGACTCAGATTGAGTAGCTATGATGTGGCTTAACAATAAAGACAATAAAGGAAAGTTGTGGCTATGATTCTTTCTGGGGGAATGATACAAATCTCCTCTGGCTTCTCCTCTTCATTCCCATCGAATTGCCTGGACAAAGCATCAGCTTTGGCATTGTGTGGTCCAGGTCTATAAGTGATTATAAAATTAAATCTGAACAAGAAGAGAGACCATGTTGCTTGCCTGGAATTTAGCAGTTTAACTTCTCAAAGGTACAAGAGGTTCTTGTGGTCGGTTAATACCATGATGGGATCTTGGGAACCCTCTAGGACAGGGGTTCTCAACCCGTGGTATGCATACCCCATGGGGTTCAATTCAGTGCCCCAGGGGGTACGCAAAAAACTTTCGGTAATGGCAGCTGCGAGCTGATGCCCCGTGGGCCGCGATATCCATGGGCAGACAGGGGAGATCACAGGAACTTCCCTGCCAGCCCTAGCGCCGTCCCTGCTGTGTGCCTTCATGGGCCGGTGGGGAGATCAAAGATCTCCCTCATTGGTCAAAAGGCACTGACAGGTAGCCTGCAGGAGAGGGAAGGAGGAGCCTGGAGGCAGAAGGTCCATCCCGCGAGCTGGACAATTTGGAGCATTGCCACGGGTTACCATGGCAATGCTCTGAGGATTTCGCAGGAGGACTGAAATCTTCCTGCAGGCAAAACTAGTGCTGCCCATCTCAATTGACTACCAGGGCAATGTCCCCCTCCCTCAGGAAAAGGTAAGCAGAGGGGAGAAGGGACATAAAGATTATTTATTTATTATTATGTATTTATTTTAAATAATAATTTTTACTCCTATACCCTCACCCCATATGTAGGCCCAAACACTACCCTTCACCCACACACTGCACCCCTCACAAACACATTGCACCACTCACACAGACCACCTCTCACATGCACAACATCCCTTTAGACAGAGCACCTCTCACACACACACACCACCCCTCACAAACAGCACCCCACAGACGCAGCACCCTTCAGACAGAGCACTTCTCACACACAACACACCCCTCACACACACAGCACCATTCCAAACACACACACAGAGCACCCCACACAAACAGCACCCTTCACAAACACATTGCACCCCTCACACAGAGCACCCCTCACAAACACACAGAGCACCCCTCACACACACATCACCCCTCACACACACAAACACACACACCGCCCCTCAAACACAGCACCCCTCACATACAGCACTCCTCAGAGTAACCCTTACACACACAGAGCACCCTTCCAAACACAGCACACTCCACACAAACAGGACTCCTAACACACATACAGAGCACCCTTCACACACACTGAGCACCCCACACACATACACACACACATACAGAGCACCCTTCCAAACACAGCACACCCCATGCTAACAGCACTCCTAACACACATACAGAGCACCCCTCACACACACAGAACACCCTCACAAACAACACTCCTAACACACACAGCACTACTCTCACACACAGCACCACTCACTCACACAGCACCACTCACAAACACTGCAGCTCTCACTCACAAACAGCATCCCTCAGACAGAGCACCCCTCACACACAGAGCACCCCTCACACAGACAGCACCACTCATAAACAGCACAACCCACACACAAACACCTCATCAGAGCACTCCTCACACAAAGACCGAGCACCCCTCACACACCCAGCACCCCTTACAGACAGAGCACCCCTTACAAATACAACACCCCTCACACACATACAGAGCATCCCTCATACACACACAGAGCACCCCTCACACAGACAGCACCACTCACACACAGCAACACTCACACAGAAACACTGCATTCCTCACACACAGAGCACCCCTCACAAACAGAGCATCCCACACAAACAGCACTCCTAACACACACACAGCACCCCTCACACACAGACAGAGAGCACCCTTCACACACAAACACATAGCACCCATCCAAACACAGCACCCCAAACAAACACACACAGAGCACCCCACACAAACAGCACTCCTAGCACATACACAGCACCCCTCACACACACACACAGAACACCCCTCACACACACCGCACTCCTCATACACAAACACAGCACCCCTCACACACAGACAGAGCACCCCTCACACACACAGCACCCCTCAGACAGAGCACCCCTCACACACAAACACTGCACCCCTTACACACAGAGTACCCCTAACAAATACAGCACCCCTCACACACATAAAGAGCACCCCTCACACATACACAGAGCCCCCCTCACACAGACAGCACCACTCACACACAAACGCAGCACCCCTTAAACACATACAGAGCACCCCTCACACACATACAGAGCACTCCTCACACACACACACACACACACACAGAGCACCCTTCCTAACACACACACACACACAGCACCCCACACAAACAGCACTTCTAACACACACACAGAGCACCACTCACACAGACAGCATCACTCACACACAAACACCTCACACAGAGCACCCTTCACACACACACAGAGCACCCCTTGCACACACACAGACAGAGCACCCCACACATACAGAGCACCAGCCCCCCCCCCACACACACATACTGCGCTCATCTCACATACACTGCACCCCTGACATGCAGCAGCCCTAAAATACACACTCAGAGCACCCCTCATAAACACAGCACCCCCCACCCCACACACTCAGCACCCCTCTCACACACTGAACCCCTCACACACATTGCACCCCGACACACATTGCACACTGCACCCCTCACACACACTGCACCCCTCACACACATTGCACCTCTCACACACATTGAACCCCTCCACACTGCACTGCCCCCTCCACTCACTACATCCCATATACTCACACCCTGCATTCCCTGTGCACACACTAGATCCCCAGTACACAAAAAAACATACTATGTCTCCTAAACACAATATGCAGCCCCTAAAACATACTACACACACACACTACACACCTATATACACACACACACACACACACACTACAGCCCTTAGCCACACAGATTACACCACAAACACAACATTTACACATGACACAATATTATAATCTGTTCTCTCTATATATAGAGCTTCTAAACACGTGCACAATACTCTTTCCTGGCCCATTTGTCCCCTGGTATCCTACTTTTTGAGACACCAGAGACAAGTCACAAGCAAATGCAGTGCAAGTGTATAATTAAAACCACTAGCACTGCTCAGAACAAATACAGGGCCTTTTTCTCATGCAAGAGCTTTTCACCAGCACTCTCCACATTGGCTTCCCTGGAGGAGCATTGAACTAATATAGTCACAACAGCCACCCATCCTCCTCTGGCCTCACCCCCTTCCAACTGGGCCAAATTATTTCCCCAGTCTGGCCCTGGTCTGTTGGGTGGCGCATGCACTTTGGGTCATCCGATACACATGTACCTCCAGGGCCCGGTCACACCCTGTGGCGCTTTAATAGGACGACTGGACCCCGGTGCTAGTGCAGCCAGAGCTGGGAGGAAGTAACAGCTAAGCAAGCCACATGGGAGAGAAGGTTGCGGGGTGAACCAGACCAGGAGAGCGTCAGGCCCCTAACTCCCACCAGACCCAGCCAGCCAAAAGGTAGGAAACTGACATGTATGTGTTTTTGTGTATCTTTAGTGTTTGTGTGTATGTATATATATATATGTCTGTGTATATATATATATATATATATATATATATATATATATATGTCTGTGAGTCAGTGTATCTGTATGTTTGTGTATCTGCATGTGTGTCAGTGTGTGATTATCTGTATGTCTGTGTATCTGCATGTGTGTCAGTGCGTATCAGTGTATGTGTCTGTGTGTCACTGTATGTGTCTGTGTGTCAGTGTAAGTGTCTGTATATCTGTGTTTATGTGTCAGTGAGTCTGTAGATATATCACTGTATGTATATGTGTGTCAGGGTATGCATCCTTAAGTGTGTCAGTGTATGTATCTGTGTCTGTGTATCTGCATGTGTCAGGGTGTTTATCTGTGTGTCAGGGTGTGTGTCTGTGTGTCAGGGTATGTGTCTGTTTGTGTGTCAGTGTATGTATCTCTGTGCATCTGCATGTGTCTCTGTATCTGCATATATGTCCCTGTAAGTATATGTATGTCAGGGTATGCATCCTTAAGTGTGTCAGTGTATGTATCTATGTGTCTGTGTATCTGCATGTGTGTCAGGGTGTGTATCTGTGTGTCAGGGTATGTATATGTATGTGTGCCAGTGTATGTATCTGTATGTGTGTCAGTGTATGTATCTATTTGTCTATGTGTCTGCATGTGTGTCAGGGTGTGTGTCTGGGTGTGCATCCTTAAGTGTGTCAGTGTATCTATGTATGTTGTGACAGACCCTCTGTCCCTGAATTTTAAAGTTTGAAATTGTCTGTTCGTCTAACCGTTTCAAATGGAATAAAGCCTGTTTTATTTTACCATTGGCGAATAACGAAAAATCTACCGAACGACCAACCACCCAGACCTGGACAGTGGCGCCTGTTAACCTCACCATCCTTATTAACACCTCTAAAAACCACGAACACCCTAACATTCTAAGTGATCATCTGGGTGGTCGGCATTTGTTTTTTTAATCCTTATTCTTTATTGAATTTCATATAAAAGACAAACACAAAAACAAATAGAAAAAAACAAACAAACAAACAGATAAGATATGGGAGTGGATCAACACATCCCTCCCATAACAAACAACATCCTCACAGAGATAACAAACTTCAAAAGACAATTTGCATAGAGCTCCTATACAATAGATCTATTCTATTACACTCTTAATACAGAAGTTTGTAACCCAGTCACTCTCACCCAGACACACAATATTGGTCTCTTCAGCCTAATCAAATTTCCTGTGGACAGATTGCACTCCACCTTCTTAGTTTAACCTTAACTATAAACCTCCTAAAGATGTCATCAAATATTAAATGCACAAGGTTCACTCCCCCATTATGGCTCATCATATAGATCGATCCCCTCCTGCCTCCACAAACCCCCATTACTTCATAGATGCAAATTGGTCCTTCAAGGTTTACCAATCTTTGATCTTCTCAGTCAGGATCAGATATTGTACCTTTACTCTATCATTAGAGATTAAATTCATAAATCAAAGGCCATTTTCCCTCTAACTGTAATAATACTTGAGCTATGAGGTGATCCCTAGTAGGTATCTCAGTATTTTTCCATAACCTCGCAATAAGTATTTTAGTAGCCATTAAAAAGCAATGAGAAATCACCAATTCTGATCTTACATTCGAGTCACACTCTAATATATGCAACAGGGTTACCTCTGGTTTTTGTTCATGGCCTATTTCGCCTAGATAGTATACAAGGTTAAATGCCAAGCTCCACAATGCTTTGATCCTGGGACAAGTCCACCATATATGTAACATGGACTTATCTATGTGGAAACAACGTGTAATGGTATTTATTAATTAATGACTTTTTGTCATAAAAAAGCATAATGAGCTTAATGCTTTAGACGCACCACTAGATGTCAGTAAAGCATAATGAGCTTAATGCTTTAGAGGCACCACTAGGGGTCAGTGTGCTAACTCATGTGCTTCTGGCAGTGACATCACAGGCCAGCCTACTTACTGGATAAAACCAAATAGTAGGAGGAATTGAGCCTCCTTTTTCCTTTGCTTGCATTGATTGAACATGTAGCTGTGTGTATAGCTCCAGCCAAACAGGCTGGAGCCGTGTAAGTAATCTATTATAACAGCTAGCAACTGTTATAGCCTTTTGTAAGTAATGTTGTAGTTTTGTATTGTGTAATTATTGTGGTAAATTGACATTCTGCTAGCATTTGTTTAATTGTTATTATAACTATATTAAATATACATTTAATACTACAATGTTTTGTGTATTTCCTATTATATATTCAACCATAATACCGAACTCTATTAATGTTGTTATTTGTTGCTTAATTATTATATATTAATTATTAAATTAATATTCATATTTAAGTCACGACTTTAACACTTGGCGACGAAGATATGGGATTATGCTGGAATATTAGGGAAAATACAAAAGTTATGCATTTTGTTTAATACATAGAGTCAATTGTCTGTCTGTATAGAAGTGAATTATTGTGTTGCTTGTTACCAATCTTTTGTCATTTGTATGTAAAAAAAAAATATATATACTTTACCTTTTGTCTGACCATGTGGATTTTAATCCACCATTGACCACATGGTGTGAATGAGTTGAGGCCTAGTTTCATTGTTTGTTTTCATTTGCATAGGAAAAGACTTTTCACTAAACTAGTTCACCAGGTTTTATTGCTAAATTTGACCCTGTTTGGGTACTAATTTACATTTGTTTGGCATTCATGGATTTGTATAGTTGAAAAGAGATTTGGACAAAATTTATTAAATTAGTAGTTAAGAAAAAGATACGTTTAGTAAAGCAGATTCAGTGAATAATAGATTTATGTGTGCGTATACACAGAATATTAGTATAAATATATATATGATTTTGACTCATGAAGGAGAGACCACCTTTTTAACAGCTGTGTGACCATGCTTTTCAGCTACAGCTGGGGAGAATTTGTCCTTGTTGGGGGTGGGTAGTCTTGCCTGTATGAGAAAAAATAAACTGCATTGTTTTGTAAATGTAATTGCCTAAACTAATCAATTTGTGGAGTGTTTTTCAGCTTTATTATCCAGGACTAAGGAATTACTGGACATATGCAGGAACTGGTAACAAATGAACTGAAAAAATTGTAAAATAATTCCTTTGTCCTATTTAGTCTGAATATTTTAACAAGTTATCATTTTTAACAAAGTAAGTGTATAGGCCCAGATTAAGATTTATATTATTTTAGAAGCCATCTATAACTGATTTTAATATTTCCATGCTTTGAATTAGGGTGTATCTGCCTAGCGGGTGAACCTCCATAACGTGGGCTGTGATTTTAGTTACAGTAGCGGGTGGGGAACCTGAGCTAGGGGGTATTTAAACGTGTCCGGATAAGGGGGAGCATACCCAATAGTTGTTGTGCAGTTCTATCCTGTATTATTTTGAAACCCTGTATTACTTATAAGTAGCGTTTTGTAACTTATTTGTAATTGTTTATATATATTTCTCTGGGAAAGGGATAGGCAAAATCTCTGAGAGACCAGGAAATATATTTAAAAAAAGGGCCTATTACACTAGTGGTAGGGCGGCCTATCATGACCATAGAGACCCTTGGTGACTAGTTTTTGTTGTATATTGCCCTGGGAAGGGGATACGCTATTTAATAGAAATTCCTGAGAGACCAGGAAATATACAATAAGTGATACGTGAATGTACTGGTTAAATTGCAGACATATTGGCCCAGAACCTTTAATCGAGCCGGAAAAGAGGCTGCTGTATGTTTGCTCCTCTATAATTTTGCGGGGGCAGTCACCCCCATGCGGAAAGCCACTGCCATCACAGGGTGGTTAGTTGCGCAGGCCCTTAGCCGTGAGGTGCAAGCATGTCCGTGGAAAGGCTAGAAATTAATAGGGAGTCACTCATAGCTGTCAGAAGTGTTGAACTTTGAGACATATTGACCTATATCCTTTCAGAGGCGGAAGAGGTGTTGTGGTTCACTCCTCTATAATTTAACCAAAGGGTGGAAAGTTATTAACCATGTTTAAGTTGGCTAGAAATGTGTTACTCATAAGTCCATTTGAAATCCTGTATTGCTTAAAAGTTTGTGCCAGTTTTATATTGCCCTGGTAAGGGGATTAGCTATTGTATATCCCTGAGAGACCAGGAAATATAAAATAAGTAATACGTGGGTGTATTGTGTATCTGCCTAGCGGGTGAACTGCCATAACGTGGGCTGTAAACTTAGTTACAGTAGCGGGTGGGGAACTTAGGCTAGGGCGTACTGAGCATATCTGCCTAGCGGGTGAACTGCCATAACGTGGGCTGTAAACTTAGTTACAGTAGCGGGTGGGGAACTTAGGCTAGGGGGTACTGAGCATATCTGCCTAACGGGTGAACTGCCATAACGCGGGCTGTAAACTTAGTTAAAGTAGCGGGTGGGGAACTTAAACTAGGGGGTACTGAGCATATCTGCTAGCGGGTGAACTGCCATAACGTGGGCTGTAAACTTCGTTACAGTAGCGGGTGGGGAATTTAGGCTAGGGGGTACTGAGTATTGGATTTTTAGTGTTGTGTACTCCTGAATTGCAAGGAAGATGCAGAAAGCAGCTATTAGCTGATTGTTTGTTTATTTTAAGAGCCGAGTAGAAAAATTAAGAAAGTTACCTTGTTGAACAAATTGTTTATAAAATGAAAAGCTGAAGGAATGTGTTTACATGTCTGTGTGTGTGTATATATATATATATATTCTAAGTAAAATATTTGCAGTATACGCTATAAGTGACTAGGAAAGTAATCCTGATCTGTTTCCTAACCTTTTCAGATGTAGCAGAAACCAGAGGTGGACATTGGAACACAGATAGAATATCAGATGGAGACCAGTGTTTAAATGTTGACCTTTGATGAGCTATTGAATGTTTTATTTTATTGTCTATTTAACATGTATATGCTATGATTTTGTGCATACTATTCTCTTATTTCTAGTGATTGTATTGCAATTGAAACCCTTATGTATTATTGTTGTATGTACGTATGTATGCTTGCCTGGGAAAGGGGGGAATTGACCCATAGGGACCAGGGGGTATTTTTGTGTAAACCAAACTGGGGTGGGAGGGCTCTAACGAGGGAACCCCATTGTCCAGTAGGTGCTTGATTTGTGTCTGTGTAAAGTGCATGAGTGGTTGCAGTTAAAAAAAAAAAAAAAAAAACAACAAAAAAACGGAAGAATGATAAGAGGGATAAGAGAAAGTAGGCATTTTGGGTTATCTATACATGTTTAAATAGAAGGGTGGAAAATAGGAATGTAATTGTTTTGGTTAATGTTTAGATTAAATTGGTTAAATACAGCAGTGATAACGAGTGTTTAGATTAAATTGGTAAATGCAGCAGTAATAATGAGTGTTTGGGTTAAATTGGTAGATACAGCAGTGATATTGTGTTTATCTGTGAATCAGGAGTGTGCTGGATGTGAAGAGAGGTGTGTAGGTATTTATCCAAATGCCATAGGAAAAAATATGGTTAAGACACCACAATCAAATGGTACTTGTGATGATTGGCACAGTTATTATTTATGTTTGTGTTCGTCATTGCCTGTGTTTTCATTCAAGAACTTTCAAGCAAGGATATTTTAAGCAGAAGAAGCAGCAGCACTGGACACTATGCTCAACTGTTGCTGTAAGGAGAAAAAATATTGCAGCTAAGAGTGGTGAGAGTCGGAACAAAATGCATCAGGAGCAGGAAACTGTTACGTCAAGGTGGTTAATGGTATAAAGAAAGAAAAAAAAATCAACCACCAACACACAAAAGTCCTTGATCACATGAACTGTTTCATTCATCCCTGTCTCCATGCGTATGTTCTATGAGACTGTCGAAGAATAGAGTATCCAGTTTCCAGGACTAATGTTTGTAAAAATTCCAGGCACACAGACCAGCCAGAGGCTACAGAAATCGAGTCGGTCTGTGCCATGATTCATAGGTGTTATGAGTTTGTGGTGTCTAATACTATATTAAGCTCCAAAACACATCCTCACATGACCACAATATCATTGGTTAATCTAATAAAACATGGTTTGAGTTGTTCATTATTATAAGGGTGGGTATGTGCCTATTTCCCAACTGGTAATGCATGTGCTCAATGGTGAACATTTATAAGCAATAAAATGTTAATGGGTAATAATTAATGGGTAAATGGGTATCGTTCTTCAAAAGGTGGGTTTTGTTGTAGGGCAGGTAGTGTTAAAATGGGGAATATTCAAAATGTACTGGTTTTATAAATGCTTGTTTTATGACATAAGTCAAAGGGTGGTTTGTAATGGTATTTATTAATTAATGACTTTACATCATAAAGAAAGCATATTTAGTGTAATGCTTTGGGGCACCACTAGGGGGAGTGTGTAGGAAGACATGTGCTTCTGGCAGTGACATCACAGGCCAGCCTACTTACACTGAATAAAACCAGATGGAGGAGAAAACTCTGTCTCTTTTGCCTGTACCTGACTGAACCTAAGATGTAGTACCAGCTCTGACTTAACCCCAGCCAAAGGGCTGGGGCCTTGTAAGTAAAATGAATCCATTGTAACATTTAGCAATTGTAATAGCCTTTTAGCAACCTTTTGTAAGTAATATGTTGTAGTTTTGTATTGTATCATTATTGTAGTAAATTGACATTCTGCTAGCATCTGTTTATTTATTATAGTTATATTAAATATACATTTAATATTACAACGTTTTGTGTATTTTCTATCCACATATTCGACCATAATACCATGAATTATAAAAATATTAATGTTGTTCCGTATTGCTTAATTATTATGTATTAAGAGATTAATATTCATATTTAGGTCACACCACAACATGTGGTCTGATCACGCTCCAATGATGATGACATTAAACTCCAATTACCTGCATCGAGGCAAACCGCCATGGCGCCTCAATGATTCCCTCCTCTATGACAAGACATTCACGACATCACTGGCGTCAGAATTGGAAAACTTCTTTAAGACAAATGACAACCCGGAGGCCTCTATCTTCTCCATATGGCAGGCCCACAAAACGATCATAAGGGGTCACCTTATCAGCCGAGCATCATACCTTAAACGCAA
>OW240913.1:107089455-107377842 GCA_933207985.1 Pelobates cultripes
CATTAATACATAAAGAGAATCAACAAAGTAAAGGAGGAGACTATATTTAACCCCTTAGTGACCAGACCACTTTAAAATTTTCTTACGGTTTGGGACCAAGGCTGTTTTTACATTTCTGTGGTTTTTGTGTTTATAAACAAAAATGAAAAAGACCACAGGAGCACTAGACCCCAATGGTCAATGGTTAGGTTGCCACTACTGACTGTATTAAAAAATAACTTTTATTAGACACTTAAAATAACTGTAAAAAAAAAAAATATTCCATAACCAAAAACAAATGGGTGAAAAGCAAAGTGAAAAAATAATGAAAACTCGTGACATGCTTTAAGAGACCTAAAGGGTCAGTGCAAATAGCTGAAAAATAACCACCTTACTGGTGGAAGAAATATCCCTGGTCTAGCGAGCAGCAGCTCATATGTTACACATAAAGGTATAGGGGGACGAAGCCAAGGAAGGAAATAAACAGACACACAAACCTATATTGCCACTAACAAAGTGGCTAGCAATAGTGTTGTGTATAATACGTCCAGATATAAACCCTTCCTGGGCGTGCTGTGTAGTGTACAACTACCAGCATAGCCTAGAGCAGGGGTAGGCAACCTTCGGCACTAGTGCCATGCACGGCACTCGAGGTGTCTTTGCACGGCACTCAGGGCTGCCACAGACGTATTAGCCGCGAGGCAAACAAGGCATTTCCCTTGGGCGGCATTTTCCAGGGGGTGGCAAAAAACGCTGCCTCGCGGCTAACTGACATGCTGGGCACTGGGCTGGCGGGCGGCGCTGGGAGGGCGGGTGGCTGGCGAGGGAGCGCTTCCTCTGAGCGGTCTGCTCAGCTCCCTCGCCTACGGCAGCACAAAACCAGGATACACCACTGAGGGCTGCTAGAGTACAAATGTGTGGCGTGTAGATATGTGGCTAAAGAGTCTAAACTGCTTACTGACTCATCAGGGAGAGAAGCCTCTAAGGTCAAACTATTTTTTAACAGCAATACAAGCGGCTCTAGCAATGGGTTGGGTACACCAGAAAGTCCTAGCCTACGCGGATGACCTCCTCTTTATAGTGCGAGCCCCGAATACCGCCATGCAGGCGATCATGACAGAATTCGGAATGTACGGACGCCTATTTAACCTACGAATCAACTATACTAAATCAGAAATTCTGGATCTCACCGTTCAAGTCCTTTTTGACCGAGTGCAAGCATGCTTTCCTGCCCAAAACAGTTCCAAAGACCTGTGCGGTCGGTCAATTTCACTCCGAAAAATGACTAAGTCCTTTTCGAATGCTCGAACGGGGCAGTGTTCGTGCAAATGGCTTAGTATAATGTGCGTTCGGATCGTCGAATGGGACTTTGTTTTCAGCCGAAGCGTCGAAGTCGAGGAGAAGGTAAGTGTCAGCGGTGTTCATGCAAATGGGTAGCCGATTTTAGTTCCATGGATTTGGCTGCACACACCGCTGACCGCATTTGACTAACAAAGATGGCCGCCGCAACATGTTCGACTGCATGAACAGAGGCCACACAGCGGTCTGCAATTAACCTGCGGTTAACCGCCAGACTGGGAGGTAAATTGCCTGCACACTTCCACTTATGTGTGGTCCGCCTGTGCAGTACTTGGTTCAGTAAGCCCCCATGCAGATCCAAATATATATATATATATATATATATATATATATATATATATATGTTTTCTAGGTAAACAGAGCAGTTTAAAGTAAACATCTTTGGAGGTGCATTGATGTGGTAACTGTAAACTAGATTGTTCCGAGAGGATATTTTTCACTTCATCTAATGTAAATTGTAATGTCTCAGCTTGCTCTGAGTACCCTCCAGCTTGTGTAAAAAAAAATAATCCATACTGTTCAAAGATCAATAGGATCCACTTACTGTTAATAGGTAAAAGGTAAAATTATGTTGCTTAAGGGGCGCACCTCAGACAGCAAATAATCCACAGAGGATGCTGTTTCCTATTACCTTTTATCAATTTTCCCCTTCTGTGTCCAGAGTCATCAGGGACAATTGGAAAATCATTTCAACAGATGACACACTTCCTAAAGTTTTTAAGGACGCCCCCCTCATTTGTTATAAAAGGAAGAAAAACTTGAAAGATATGTTGTTGAACGAACACCGCTGACACTTACCTTCTCCTCCACTTCGACTCTTCGGCTGAAAACAAAGTCCCGTTCGACGATTCGAACGCACATTATACTAAGCCATTTGCACGAACGCTGCCCCGTTCGAGCATTCGAATAGGACTTAGTCATGGTCCGCCTGTGCAGTACTTGGTTCAGTAAGCCCCATTTACTGAACCAAGTGGGAAAAAGCCATGAACACAGGATTTTAACAGTCTGGGAACACAGTCTTAAAGAGGCATTGTCACGAAAAGTATCAATATGCCCACAGACAGTTTTTAAAGGGCCATACACACCAGGGCCATAGTCTTGAGGGAGGAGGCTGGCAATTAGGCTTCTCCATAACCCAGGGAAGCAGGGCAATTTGTCACATAAAATACCAGTTAAAAAAGGCAGTTTATAACAAGTAACAATTAGTTTGTTATTTGCATTGTTCCAATTAGCACTTAACTGAAAGTTATGTAACTTTAAATTGCTTTCAGTAGCATTTTATCAACAGAATTACTATTCCGTCTGCTTTATTATGAACTTTAGCTTTCTTAATATCACCATTTCACTGGGTTTACCAGTTTCTATCTTCCTGATCACCACTATATAGCTCTAATAGTTAGTAGCACTTGCAGATTAGGTTCTGTTATGCACTGATACAGGTAGCGTTGGCTGTTGTCATGGTGACACGACTGAGTCCAGCGTTACTATGGAAACGCGTACAACGTGATGATGTCATACCGTGTGGGCGTATCACGTTTTGCACATGCGCAGAGCACTTGGGGGTACGCCGGCGGTTCTCAAGCCAGCTGGGGGGAGTTCATTAATTATATGTTGCCTTACTTATAGTACATGGGTGGGTTTATATATATGTAACTATACGATGAATAGACACCAATAAATGGTAGAATATCCTTCCAAAGTTAAATCTTGAGATAGGCTGGGACAACCATAACCATTGAATCACTTGTAAAAATAATAACCACCACCAAAGGTTAAAAATATAAAAAGTGTAAGATGCTTATTGAAATAAATCAATAATGAATACAGGACTCAGTGGACATGTAAAAGCAAATAACAGATAAATAAATGAATATACCCTTGGTTCCTCTTTAAATGTGTCAGCTAGTCAGATCATTAACCCCCACCCTCCCTCCTTCTCCCTTGCCATGTACTTACCGATTGCCGCCGTTCCCCCCCGGCAATCGGTCTTCTTCTGAGAGGGACTGTCTAGGCATAGCCCAGACAGTCCCCCCTCTGCAATTTAGGACCCCCATGGGCCATGTGACAGCTCTAAAAGAGCAGTCACATCTCCACAATAGGTGTCCACAGTGCTGTCAGCAGGGGGACTGCCTAAACTGACAGGCAGTCCCCTTGCTGGTGAAAAAGTAAAAAAAAGTATTTTTTTTTTTTTTTAATTCAAATAAAGTTAATAAATTAACAAATATAGATATATATATGAGATAGAGTATCTACAAGTAAGGCTGCACTCCACGGTCTTCTTAAAAATCAATTTACTTTATTAGGTATGCATTAAAAAGATCAACATTTCAGCCCCTCATTGGGTTTTACTTAGGATCCCAAAAAATTAATACACAACCATAAACCCACCCATATAAAAAGTGTAAGATGCTTATTGAAATAAATCAATAATGAATATAGGATTCAGTGGAAATGGAAAAGCAAATAACAGATAAATAAATGAGAATACCTTTGGTTCCTCTTTAAATGTGTCAGCTAGTCAGATCATAACCTCCTATAGGATAAGGTAGGTGGAATCCACTGGCTGTTGAAGGGTTAATCTAGTGAAGATTCTGTAGTATATAGAATCAATACACCATGTTAAAAAATAATAACTAATAAAAGTAATAGATCCCACAAGGGATTATTAAGTCCTTCGAACTGAGTCTAATATATGGTGCAGCAGACAGAGTACTGTTCAAGAAAATTTATTAGTACATATCAACTGTCTACAAAACACATAATTATATAAAAGACTAGCAAATAAAACAGTCCCAAATGAGAGAAGCAATAATACCAGGTATAGCAGACAGGGGGTCCAAAGATGTTAGTTACACTCTCTTGCCGGCTGGACAGAGGTGAATTGGGACCTCCTCGTGCTGGAATAACACTGTGTTCTAGCCGCGTGCATTCCACTGTGGCTGCTGGATGCGTTCCAAATGCTCACTCTCAGGAACCGATCTGTACCGATGTGGAGATGCCGCCTAACACGTTTCGTGATCACAGATCACTTCATCAGAGGATGGCATCTAGAAGTCTTCAATCTGTTATATACTCTCTTGGTCTGATCTTGTTAATTTCTAGTTAACCCTTACTATACTTGAGCATAATGGTCAACAATATAATGCTTAAAGGACCACTATAGGCACCCAGACCACTTCATCTTAATGAAGTGGTCTGGGTGCCTGGTCCAGCTAGGGTTAACCCTTTTTTTTATAAACAGCAGTTTCAGAGATACTGCTATGTTTACACTGAGGGTTAATCCAGCCTCTAGAGCCTCTAGTGGCTGTTTCATTGACAGCCGCTAGAGGCGCTTGCATGCTTCTCACTGTGAAAATCACAGTGAGAAGACACAAGCGTCCATAGGAAAGCATTGTAAATGCTTTCCTATGAACTGGCTGAATGCGCGCGTGGCTCCTGCCGCGCATGCGCATTAGCCGATGACGTCGCTAGGAAGGAGGAGAGGAGGAGGAAAGCTCCCCACCCGGCACTGGAGAAAGGTAAGATTTTAACCCCTTCCTCTCTCCAGAGCTCGGCGGGAGGGGGACCCTGAGGGTGGGGGCACCCTCAGGGCACTATAGTGCCAGGAAGATGAATATGTTTTGCTGGCACTATAGTGGTCCTTTAACGAATGAATGAAATAAAATGAAATAAAATGAAATAAAATCCATAGTTGGTGGACATATTATAGCATGGAATTGATAAGAGTACATGAAAACAAGCATAATTAATTACCATATACATATTAGTAAAAAAGCAATCAGCATATCGGTTTATTTATATAAAATGCCAATATAGAACTTAAAATTGCTTATTTAGATATCCTCTATGCAAGTAAATTTCCAATGCAGATATCTGCAATGAAAATATTTGCAACAATGGATTATTAACAAATCATTTCAAAAGGACAGAAGATGAAAATTAAAAATCATAACAGAATATATATGCTGGAATTCATCTATGTTACATAATATTAGATACTTGTAACCAAAATAAAAATAACATAATAACAGTTCTATTATAACTTAGTTAGAAACTCATATATTAGATTTTTTTTTTTTTATTCTTTATTTTTGCTTGTGTATGAGAAAAGAACATTTTGGTCTACTACGCCACAATAGCTGCAGAAGACCATTCAAAAACAAGTAGTAACATGGCATACAGATTACAGTACACATTTTTTAAGTATAATGCAGGTTAAGACCAAGCTTGTCCTAGGAGGAGAACACATAAGGAGTGCTGATAGCTTGCTCGAGCTCAAAATCGGTCTATTGTATTGTGGTAGGTTACATGCAGTGAGTATGCGAGTAGCGATCTGTTTAAGAAAAAAAAAAAAAATTGTACATAAGATATAAAATTTAGATACTATGCCTATTAAGTTATGTAGACTGCTTGGCTCTAGAGGTTAAGGTATAAGCACTGTGTATGTTGAAGAACCAATGTAGTATGCATGGGTTTGAACTAGGCTATACATGGGTATGTTTAGCTAGTGGTCGCTTGATCTCGAGTGATGCCACAGAGGGGCTGTGATCTCCTGTTGGAGCAATCAGAAGGGGCTTGCAAGGTCAATTGCATGCATATAGTCGTGGTTCATCCGAGTTATGTGAAAAGAAAACGAATTAAGGGAAAGAACAAAAATAAAATTAACACAAAAAGCAATGTGGTACCACTAGAGGGACAGAGATTACTTTGTGTCTTAATGTCAGGCAGGGTGGTGTCGGGACGAGGATGGTATGATCCGATAGTCCAGCATCAGGATGCCTGCCAGAAGGGTCTTCATTGCACACATCATTATATCCCAACAGTTAAAGAGTTTAGTATATCAAAATAAAATAAAGTATAACCATAACATAGGGTATGTAGTGTCCATGGCAATTGGCAATAGGAGCGGTGAGGTTTAGGCATATCGTCGCAACTTTGAGGGTATTATCTGGTAGGCATTGTTCAGTCATTACTTCTTAGGTTTTGCAGTAACTGTCCTGAGCGTGTCTTTATGAAAAATGGGGTGCGTTCTGCTTTGAGCAGCTGGTAACTGTCGTCTCTCCATCCTGTTGTATCCTCATGTTGTGACCGTGGCATAGGTGGTCTCCTGGGTTCTCCGGGGTACGAAGGCTGTGACATTCACCGGGTCCCAGTTGTGCTGTGTGTTCGTTGTTTGGTGCACGGCTTTGATGATTGAGTCGGGTGGGAGGCCCAGGTTCCCTAGGATTGCAGCCGCGTCCTCCAGTTTATGAACCGGGTAGGAGTTCCCCTCGTGGGTGATCATCAGGGTTTGGGCTGCCCGCCACCGGTAGGTGATGGTGCGTGAGCGAAGCAGTGTTGTAAGAGGCTGCATGGATCTTCGCCACTTTAGCGTAGTCCGCATAAAAAGTGAGGGAAGAGGTTTCAAATATATAAGGTGAGTGTCCTCGTAAGGCAGTCATTACCGCCGCTTTGCCCTGTTTGGTCTGGAAGCAGACTATCAGATCCCTGGGAGCTTCGTTAGGAGCTTTCTGGGGTTTAGGTATTCTGAGCATGCTCTCCAGTGTTATCACTTTTGCCTGTTTCAGGGGCAATATTGAGCACAGGAGGCGTCTTACGAAGTGCGGTAATTCCGCGTCCGGCACCATATCTACCACCCCTCTGATCTTGATGTTCGTGGATCGCCTTGCATCCTCCATGGACGTGACTTTTCTTTCCAGGGCGGTATGTTGTTCCCGCAGGGACCGCAACTCAGATTGTAGGTGAGTTGCCTGTTGTTTGGCGTTGTGGGAGTCTGTTTCCAGAACTCCCATGCGGCCTGTCAGGCCTTGAAGGTCGGCGCGGAGTGCGGCCACGTCCGCCTGTATGTCTCGTCGAAGGCCCGCCAGCAGCTCTTGCATGTTGGCCTTGGTTACCAGCGATGAGTCGTGTTTAATCAGGGGTGGCGCTGGGGTCACTTTTGGTCGTGGAGGATCCAGTAAGAGGTGGTCTCCGGACTCCAGGGTGTGATCATCCGAGAAGTCGGAGCTGTCGTCGGGGTAAGACGCCATCTTGGCTTGTGCGGCTCCATGTGCCTGCCGCCATAAGTCTCCAATGTTCATGCCTAGGTTAGGTTTTTCAGCTTTTTGCTTCTTAGTTTTGTGCCCCATGACGTTGTGTGGGATCGGGGGTCCCGTAGGGTTGCTTTCGCAAGATTTTGCCGGGTTTAGTGCTTATTTCAGGCCGAGTTTGCCGGAGCTCAGAGGAGATGCGACCATTCAGGTTGGATGCTAGGCTCTGCCCACATATTAGATTTTTTAGAGTTGAATATATATTCAGTTGATTTACACATAAAATAATACAATCTGATATCCAATACATATATAAAAATACATAATTCAATGGAATAATCAAAGTAATAGGGACAAATTGATAAAATTAGATTAAAAAAACAACAAAATAAAATAGAAATAAAATCAAAACACAGTGTAATTAATAAAAATGAATACAAATTCATTTAAAAACATTTATGTTTCTTTAATAAAAATTTTCTTACGCTCTTTATTAAGTAAATATCTGGAGAGAAAAGACAAAAACTATATATCATGAATCCATATCTGGAGAGAAAGGACAATAGATAAAATATTAGTAAATTAATACATATTATTTCACAATAAAAACATCTGTGATATAATTAGCTATATCTAAAAACTTAGAAAGAAGGTATATGGATAACGTGAAAAAGGGGCATTAGTTAATAATTACAATTTCCCTAGATACTGAATCTCTTAATCCTTTAAAACCTTTCCATTAGGATTGGCAATTTTCCACGATATAAGAAATCTACAGCTACATGAGAAAAACTAGTTGTTAAATAAATTGTGTACTAGTGATTTAAAAACATGCTGCAGGATCATAATTACCTCATGCTTATATCCGAATATATCTAAAAAACATAAACCTAAATATTATAACATAGTTAATGATAGTGTGTGCGATAATCACTATCTAACTACATATATACCAAATATAAGACAGATGTAACTAGAACTCATTATGAAAAAAAAAATATGAATTCATATACATGGTAGATATATATCTCTCATATATATATCAAAGAAAGGCATTAAGCTCAAAATCCATGTTAAGTCCAAAAGGCTCCAAGCTGTGAAGTTGGAAGATCCATTTTGCTTCATTTTTATCAAGGGCTTTTTCAAAGCCTCCTCCCCTCCAATGTGGGTTGACCTTTTCAATAGCATAAAATTCTAGACCAGCTGGATCATTGGAATGATGACTTGAAAAATGCCTAGAATTTAGAACTAGGTTAGGAGAACATATTCGTAATATTAAAAAGGGACTAAGCACACACAATCTCTCTAGGCATTTTTCAAGTCATCATTCCAATGATCCAGCTAGTTATTTTTATTTTGGTTACAAGTATCTATTATTATGTAACAGAATTCCAGCATATCTATTCTGTTATGATTTTTAATTTTCATCTTCCGTCCTTTTGAAATGATTTGTTAATAATCCATTGTTGCAAATATTTTCAATGCAAATATTTGCATTTTTTATAGCTAAACCGATATGCTGATTGCTTTTTTACTAATATGTATATGGTAATTAATTATGCTTGTTTTCATGTACTCTTATCAATTCCATGCTATAATATGTCCACCAACTATGGATTTTATTTCATTCATTCGTTTTTATTTCATTCATTCGTTAAGCATTATATTTTTGACCGTTATGCTCAAGTATAGTAAGGGTTAACTAGAAATTAACAAGATCAGACCAAGAGAGTATATACCAGATTGAAGACTTGTAGATTCCATCCTCTGATGAAGTGATCTGTGATCACGAAACGCGTTAGGCGGCATCTTCACATCGGTACAGATTGGTTCCTGAGAGTGAGCATTTGGAACGCATCCAGCAGCCGCAGTGGAACACACGCGGCTAGAACACAGAGTTATTCCAGCACGAGGAGGTCCCAATTCAACTCTGTCCATCCTGCAAGAGAGTGTAACTAACATCTTTGGATCCACAGTCTGCTATACCTGGTATTATTGCTTCTTTCATTTGGGACTGTTTTATTTGCTAGTCTTTTAAATAATTATGTGTTTTGTAGACAGTTGATATGTACTAATAAATGTTCTTGAACAGTAGTCTGTCTGCTGCACCATACATTAGACTCAGTTTGAAGGACTTAATAATCCCCTGTGGGATCTATTACTTTTATTAGTTATTTTTTAACATGGTGTATTGATTCTATATACTACAGAATCTTTACTAGATTAACCCTTCAACAGCCAGTGGATTCCACCTACCTTATCCTATAGGAGGTTATGATCTGACTAGCTGACACATTTAAAGAGGAACCAAGGGTATTCTCATTTATTTATCTGTTATTTGCTTTTCCATTTCCACTGAATCCTATATTCATTATTGATTTATTTCAATAAGCATCTTACACTTTTTATATGGGTGGGTTTATGGTTGTGTATTAATTTTTTGGGATCCTAAGCAAAACCCAATGAGGGGCTGAAATGTTGATCTTTTTAATGCATACCTAATAAAGTAAATTGATTTTTAAGAAGACCGTGGAGTGCAGCCTTACTTGTAGATACTCTATCTCATATATATATCTATATTTGTTAATTTATTAACTTTATTTGAATTAAAAAAAAAAAAAAATTACTTTTTTTTACTTTTTCACCAGCAAGGGGACTGCCTGTCAGTTTAGGCAGTCCCCCTGCTGACAGCACTGTGGACACCTATTGTGGAGATGTGACTGCTCTTTTAGAGCTGTCACATGGCCCATGGGGGTCCTAAATTGCAGAGGGGGGACTGTCTGGGCTATGCCTAGACAGTCCCTCTCAGAAGAAGACCGATTGCCGGGGGGGAACGGCGGCAATCGGTAAGTACATGGCAAGGGAGAAGGAGGGAGGGTAGGGGTTAATTTTTTAAAATGTAATTAATTTTCTTTTCTTTTTTAAAACATTTTTTTAAAACATTTACTGAGTGCCTTGAAGCCTCGAGGCACTCGGTACAGGCAGAGCATCGGAAGCATGCCTGAAGGCTTCCGATGCTCTGCACTACACTGCCGGGCACCACGTGTGGCAACCTGGATGTGATCGCTCCAGGGGGAGCCATAACTCGGGTGCCCAGCAGTGAGGGGGAGGGGGGGTATTCCACGATGGCACAGACAATAGAAACTAAATATATCAGCTAAAGCGAAGGAAACTTTGTAGAGGAACAAGAAAACGTTTCCACTCTGCAGCTTACTCAAATAGAAAAATCTTCTTTATCATAAAAATGTTACAAAAATATGGTTCACATCAGAACCCTTCTTCTCCACCTAATGCTAACCTTAGCACACAATCATAGGTAAGTATAGCACTCCCACAAATACCTTTTTAAACCCCCACATCCAAAAACAGTCATAGAAACAGATGGATATCAACCCTAAATACACCAAATACTACAGTGTTTCATTATAGTGACAGTGCTACACAACTAGAAATAACAAATACAGATATGTAAGAAAAGGCATGTGTGGGAGTGTTATACTTATTTAACACTTATTTTATTATTTAAAGAGATAACACAAGACTCAAAGAATCTCTCGGATATCTGTATAGAAATATAAAATTTGCATAACATACACAGTATTGAGCATTTTATATATCTACAACTAGGAACACTATGTATCAGAGAAAATTAGCCAAGAAAACACAGGACATTGAACTCAGAGTTGAGTTCCAAGGACTTCCTAGTCCTTAAGTGCTCCCTAATCCTTAAGTAAAAGATCCATTTAACCTATTGGTAATTTAATTTATGGTTTATAATCACACCCATAATGGGTTGAGAAAGCTTCTGTATTCCAAAGAACTGCAAAAAAACTTAAAATCCAGATTAACGTAGGTGTGAAATAGTCTAGCAATTGGTGTTTTTTTAACTTTTATCTTTACATCACAAACATGCTATCTAATCCTCGCTTTGAAAGGTCTTGAAGTTTGACCAACATATTGCATGCTACATTTCATGCAGGTAAGCAGATAAATAAATGAACTATCTAATATTATATGCCCTATTTATTACTGTAGTAGAAAATACATTTGTTATATTGTATAACTCTACATTTATGCATGCCAGAAGTAGACAGCCTATATTGCATCTTCACATGACTCAATGAAAAAAGACTTAGTGAGAGTGACGATTTGGCCCTGGTGTCTCTGGCACTGAAGGTGTACCAGTTCAGGCACGCTATCATCCGTGGGTTACTTTTATGAAACCTGCACAACTAACTGCTCAACTAAATGCCTTCTTGCAACACATCTACATATTCCATTATTATTCTCCACCAAAGTTTCAAGATGAGAATCATTAGCCAAAACTCTTTGTTTTAAGATGATTATTTTCATAATCAAAGAAAAAGTTACTTGCGCAATATTCCAAATCCCTGTGCATATTTAAATAAATTCCTCTCCAATGGCTATTAGATGTAAGTCCACCTGCCACGCCAAGGAAAACCTGTTAGGTGGGTCCTACACTAACAATTCACCTTGCTTGCTACAGCTTCAGGCAAAAAAAAAAAATCTCTAATGAGACAGAAAAGGCTATTTATTTTTATTTTATTTGTGTTTACTTTTGTATCACACAGCTATGCTGCCTCCTATCCCATGTGTCCCATATTAAGGGTTAATAAGTATGTAGGGTTTAAAAAAAAGAAATAAATAAAAATACACCTTTCTATATCATTAGAGACAGAAAAGGGTACTTTTGGTGCATGTCTTCATGCAAATATTGTTCTGGTGCGAACGGTTCCTACGAGGCCTGCACAAAATGGCCGACGGCGGTGCTGCCACAAAGCCCACAACACTTAATCTGGTGCAAAACTGGGGACAGTAATTCAATGTAAAGTTTGATGCCATCTGTCAGCGGTTCTGGCAGGACCTGCACAAGAAGCAAACCAAGGTAAATCCTGAGGTAAAGCATGCTCACATAACTCCTACCAGACCAGTACTATTTATATTATGTATATATTCAACAATACACATATTGGTCCAATTCTAAAGCCTTTTTATTTACCTAATTCGAGTTTCTATATTTTTTGTTAATGAAAATCAACAGACCCGAACAACCACATGACTAAAATTCTGATGTCCCAAATATATATATTTTTTTATTTTGCATGCACCCAAAAAAAAAAATTCTGCTGTGTACAAGTCTATTATTTACATCTTACATTAGAAAAAGACAAATAAAAGTAATTTTTTTAAGGTTGAAAATAAAAGGAATTGGAAACAGACTGCAAAGAAGAAATGGGGTGAGCACAGAAACAACACCAATGTGGTATGCTTGGGAGGGCATGGGTCAATGGGTGTCTCTTTGAGCTACAAGGAGTGCAAAAATGAAAATGTGCTCTAATCCTATACAAGGTATTTGCAAAATCAGGACGAATATATTCTTTTTTTTTCAAATATTGATCTGTAGCTTACCTACCTACCTTAATATTAAGCGAATGCAAAATGTGTTTTTCACTTTTTCCATATTTTTATGTTCTCTTGATACTAAATAACAGGATATTTATTCATGCATCACAAAAAAAGTCATATCTGTTTTAAAAAAAATAAAAATAAGTGTGGGTAAACTGAAAGAAAAAGAGGAAAATTATGGTTGAAGAAGCAAATGGCATAACATAAAGTTGCTATTGCCTTTTATGCAACACAAAGCTAGACAAGCTATGTCCTTAAGGGGTTAATATGTTTTCATCAACTATTTTTCTTCAGTACAATATATGAATAGTTGGTAACCAAGAAATAAATGCATTGAACCTGGAATTAAACTGATCACTTGGTAATTGTAATGTGTTGATCTATTTGATAGCAATACTCTATATAGGCGAAAGGTTGTGACTGAAGTCTGCTTTGTGCAAAATATAATTCTCTGTATTGAACACATTGCTTTTCATCTTTATTTGGATCACTATATCTTGGCAAATATTCATTTGGGAGATGAAACCAGATAAAAGCAGCTAGTAGATAATAAAAATTGTAATTGGTATTACAGAATTGCTCAAATGCACAATAGGAATCCATTGATTGACTAGTACAAGTCAGTGAGGTCATATATCTTTTTATAAAGGCATACAAAATACTGGAAGTAACACAAAGACACAAACATGCTTTCTTCAATGAATCAGTCATGTGTCTGTAAGTGTGTCTGCTAGTTGTCATATTTAAAAGTAGGTTATAATGGTTTAATAACAAAAGAACAGAAATGATGCTCAGGGATCAATAGATGGTTCTATTGGTTTAATTACAAACTGAAGGAGATTAACAATGAAATTGCATCTCTTACTTACCAAGGCTGACCTTGAAAGATAGACAACTTGTGCAAATAACAGGACACTACAGATAACAGAGCTACTTTTACTTTGTGAAGAGGACTCAAAGTGTCAAGTCCTATACTACTAGATATTCTTGAAGTTACTCACCACCACAAGCTTGGTCTGTCCATCAGGGAAGAATTTCTACTTGCCAGGATTAAATTTTTACTCATCAATAGCTAGTGGGCGAGTGGCAATTTTGAGCCCTGTACAATGCCAAATTGCATGAGGCATGTCTGTAACAGTAACAAAGCCTACTCATGGCTTTCCAAGTGGCAGCCAACTGCTGCCAGGAAAAACCCTATTTCTCACTGTCATGTTCTCATCAGTTCTGAGGAACCTATCTCACCACAGTCTAAGAGGAAGCCTGAAAAAAAATTTATCTGCTGGTTAATTTTTCTGCTCAGTGACATAATTTGGCATGGCAAAATTAATGAGAAGAAACACAAAAGCAAGAGCACTCATCATGGTCCTTTTGATGTTTATGCTTGTTTAACTAAACGAAAATGCACATGTTAACTTTAATGCTATAGAGTACTCACTGTTGCTTTTTAAGGGCACATCAATAGCAAAAAAAGTTAGTCAAACATTTATTATACACGTGTGCTACACTCAGTATCTTTCACATCTCAATTCTATAAATTATTAACAAGGATAAAAAAAACAAACATATTTCACTTTCTAATCTTCTAAAAACTAACATTTAACCAAGAAAAAGATATAACACACTGTTCTCTGCAGAATATTTTAATAATTAACCCCTTAAGGACTTGACTGTTTTTGCGATGTTGTACATTTGCGATCAGGCATATTTTTACACTTTTGTAGTGTTTGTGTTTGGCTGTAATTTTCCACTCTCTCATTTACTGTTCCCATACAAATTATATATTGTTTTTTTCAGGACAAAGGGGGCTTTCTTTACATACCATTATTTATATAATCTCATGTATTTTAATTTTTTAAAAAATGATGAAAAGTTGAAAAAAATACGTGTTTTTTTACTTTTACTTGAAAAATCTTTTACTCATCTACAAAAGCGAATGAAAAAAACTGCTAAATAGATTCAAAATTTTGTCCTGAGTTTAAAAATACCCAGTGTTTACGTGCTTTTTTGCTTTTTTTTGCATGTTATAGGGCTATAGGTACAAGTAGGATATTGCGGTTTCAAAACATACATTTTTAAAATGTATCAATAGTGACATTGCAACACTATTATCTGTCATAAATCTCTGAATAACACCCCACATGTACATATTTTTTTTAAAGTAGACAACCCAGGGTATTCAATATGGGGTATGTCCAGTCTTTTTTAGTAGCCACTTAGTCGAAAACACTGGCCAAAGTAAGCATTCATATTTGTTTGTGTGTGAAAAAAGTAAAAAAACTAAATTGAATGCTAATTTTGGCCAGTGTTTGTGACCAAGTGGTTACTAAAAAAGACTGGACATACCCCATTTGCAATACCTTGGGTTGTCTTCTTTTGCAAATGGTATGCCATCATGGGGGTAAATCTCATTCCTGGGCTACCATACGCTCTCAAAGGCAACGTAACCAACCTGGCCATTTTCAATGTGAAAATATTTGACCCATATATTTGACCTTGTAACTTTCAAAAATGCTATAAACCCTGTACATGGGGGGTACTGTTTTACTCGGGAGACATCGCTGAACACAAATATTAGTGTTTAAAAACTGGAAAACGTATCACAACAATTATATCATCAGTAAAAGTGCTGTTTGTGTGTGAAAAATGCAAAAAAAGTCACTTTCACTGACAATATCATCGCTGTGATATGTTTTACTGTTTTGAATCACTAATATTTGTGTTCAGCGAAGTCTCCCGAGTAAAACAGTACCCCCCATGTACAGGTTTTAGGGTGTCGTAGAACGTTACAGGGTAAAATACAGTGCTAGCAAATTAAATTCTCTGGAATTTCGGCCTGGGTTGGCAGGCAGGTCCCTCAAATTGCAATCAATAAAATTACTGAATTATGTAAAAATATTACATAAATACGCACGTAGAATTTAAATATATATGCATATTTATATATTTGAAGTCTACGTGTATATTTATATAATTATTTATGTAATTTTGTATATGGACATATGTATATTTCGTGTTATTTTTACTTATTTATATATACATAGATATATATACAAATTCATTCTAAGTGTATTTTGATATAAATATATATATATTAATTTTAAAATACAGTTAGAATAAAATTTCATATAGATATATAATTTTTTTTCAATTTTTATTATTATTTAAAAAAATTTAATTTAATTTAAATTACTTATTATTTATATTTTATAATAATATATATATACAATATATAGTTATTATATATATATTATATATATACGTGTGTAATTTAATTATAAGTGTATTTTTATATTAATACAAGTACATATTAATATAAAAATACACAGTATGGCATTATATATATGATATATAGACATATATTATATAAATATAATATATGTCTATATATCATATATATATATATATATATATACACATATATAATTTTTTTATTTTTAATTAACTTTTATTTTTTTTATTTTACACATGCAGGGAGACTGCCTGTCAGCACAGACAGTCCCCCTGCAGGCAGACACATGGATACCTATTGTGACCATGTGATCGCTGTGTTGAGCGATCACATGGCCCCAGGGGTCCTAAACCAGTGTGGGGAGACTGTCTGGGCTGCAGGCAGTCTTCCCACACCGAGAGCCACGCCGATTGCCGCTGGGAGAAGGTAAGTAACTAGGACCGTTAGGACGGTTCAGGACCGTCATCGGTCGGCAATGGGAAAATGCCAATGACGGTCCTGAACCGTCCTCGGTCCTTAAGGGGTTAATCCATCCACTGGACTACCACTCACATTTCTTTATGTAATATCATATTGCTTAAGTAATCTGGTAGATATACCCCAAACTTATCAATGGGCATTTCATGCATTTAGTCTACTGTATAGCTATATCTACTAAATTACATCTCACAAATGTAAATAGTTTTAGTTTTTGAAGAAAGGAACACTAATACTAACTTACATCTAAAACCTTAAAGATGGAGGCAATTGTCCAAGTTCTAAACCAAAACAAAAAGTAGAATTTTAACTGTATAACTTTTCAACTATAATTTATCTCTTTCATATAAAGTGCACCCACACTTATTATATATAATTTTGTTCAGGTTAAATATTACTTGAATTTTTCATCAAATATTTATATATGAAACAGAATTTAATATGAATAAAATCAAAAAAAAATTTAAGAAACTAAGAAATTGAATTTTTGCATGGCATTTTAACTGTGAATTTACTGTTAGATTTTATAGTAACACAACACACATATTATCCTACTTGTAGTAATTTTCTTTTTCTGGCCAAAGTCCATGTCAGCACAACATTGGATACAAACAAATAATTATAAAAAAAAAAAATACATAATTATAAATTTGATACAGAATTTATAATTTGATACACTTTTGCCAGAATTATCAAACTTCCCACTGTAGCATCCAACTGATAATGTCTAATAAACCCATCGACTGAGGACCAGGTCGCTTTTCCACAAATCAATTCTGGAGAACCTTTAGGTGCTGCTGTCCAAGAGGATGAAAGAGACCTGGTAGATTAAGCCTTAAATCCATCAATAGGGACTCTTTTTGGTAAGCCTGTATTATAGCCTGCTGATGGCTTTTTTGGAGACTATAAATAGTCTTTTAGAAGAATACCAGTTAGATGATGTATCAGTATAGGTCCTTAAAAACTCACCAAGTCAAGTACTGAAAGCTGCATTTCTTTACTATTAACCTGCCCAATAGGATGCAAAGCTAGAGGCATGATTGCTTCATTTATGAAAAGCAGAAGTAACCTTGAGGCAAAACTTAGGAATAGTTCTGAGTATAACCCAATCATTGTGGAAGTCAGTAATGGGCTCCTTTGGAGATACTGCATGAAATTCTGATACTCTTGTTCCAGATACCAAAGCACTAGAGGGTTCAGTAAGAAATCTGGCTACATCCATGCCAAATGCCCATCTATGGTTAGTAAGGGACAAGAGAGCTGAGACATTGACCTTCAAAGTATTATATCTCAACCCTTAATCAAGTCCAGTTTGCAGGATTTCCAGAACATCCTTGGTAGATGGATTCTGTATCTCTGCTTGCTAGGTATAGCCCAGGAGGGATTTTGTATATCAACATGCCTATGTATAGTCCATACTCTGTAATACATAACTGAAGTAATGCTTCCTGGCCTACAAAAAGGTTTCAGAAAAGATACCTTTATTTTTCATTCTTTCCTTTTCAACCTTCATGCCTCCAGGTTTTTCCTTTTCAACCCCAATGCTTGGATGAAGTATAGAACCTTGATGGAGAAGGGATGGGGTTCTTGGGAGATCCCATGGAGATTCCCAACAGTGGCTCTGAAGAAAGGGAAAACATGGTCTGTAAAGGCCAATATGGTGTTATCAGAAAGATGGATGCTGGTTCCTGCTGTAACCTTCTCAAAATGGGGGAAAGGAGAGGAGTGGGTAGAAAAGCTTATCCCAGGTTGAAATTCAACTTGTGTTCCTGTTGACTTTCCTGGTGCTGTGTGCTCCATTAGTTCCACTTGAGCGATGTTCCATCTCTCCACTATCACCTGGAAGATTTTTTTCCAGTGGGCACCATTACCCTGTATCGATCTCAGCCCGGCTGAGAAAATCCACCATCGTGTTCTGTATTCCTTGAAGATGAATAGATACCTGACCCAAAAGGTGTTGGCTAGGTGACTAAATACACAGAATATAAACCCACCAAAAGAGGGACAGAGCAAGTACCTATACTCCTTAGAGTGGCTGAGCTGAGAAATAAATAAATATGTATGAATAACAAACGCAAATGCCAGGTCAAGGACTGAAAGCCAATGCCAGGTCAAGGAAGCCAGAAAATCATAGTCAGAGAAATAGCTGGGTCAAAATACCAAAGGACAATAGAATTTATAAACCCACTCTTAGGGCACTCAGGAACCACAGAAGGGTATTGTGGACTAAGCTAACTGAGGTTTTATATGTGTAGGGGCATTTTTAGTGTAACCATGCCCCCAAAAGTTGAGAGGGCATTGGTGGATAATGTAATTACCCCTGTTGAAGTCATGATGCCATTAAAAGGAGCGTGCACACAGCAGCTGGCATCCTGGAGGCTAGGAGATCAAATAGGAGGTTCAAAAGTGGTGGTCAACTGGATCAGAACTGCTGCTGATCGACAGGCTACCAAGGTAAGTCAAGGTAGGTATAGATGGTCTTACAACCCAAGACATCAGATGTTTCATTAGTCTCATCATTCTGTGATCAAGTTTCCCTTGATAATGCATTTATTTCATCACAGTGGCATTATCCACTCAATTTCACTCATTTGTGTACACTTTGATGTTGAAAATGCTTTAGGGCTCTAAAGACACCCAGCAGTTTCAGAAGATTGGAGGGGATATCTCTTGCAGAGACTGCCCATTTCACCTGTACATAGTTGTTCTGCAGATACACTACCCCAACTTTGGAGGCTGCCATATGTAGTGACTGCAGTCCAAGGGATAATTTCCTTGGTATAGCCCTCGACAAGAATTTATTTTGTAACCACCACATAAGGGATTGGTGTACATGAGATGGAATCCTGATAGGCTGCAGGAGATCTGCTGGTCTTAACTGGTTAAGGAAATCCTCTTAAAATATCTTCATCCTCTATGGTGCCCATCTTGTCAGATGGAGGACATGGAATACAGAAGACTCATCAGTTCTCTGATACATTGACAACCAAAATGTCTTTGAACTTTGTCATAAGTCTTTTTCCCCTTTCTATTAATCTTCCAGCCATGTTGCTGCAGGAACTGAATGCCCAACTGACCATGGTCTACCAAAGTGTTCTTATTGTCTGCATGGACCATGATAATGTCAAGATAGTGGTAAGTAGCTGTCATGGGAGATGGGACTCCTCATACGTGTTCCCTTATTTGTACTTTGTTTAGTCTGACATCCCTCTGCATTCGAATGGAATCACTACCTGATAATTGTTTCCTTGTGTTTGGCTATCCGTTCCCTACTGTTCGGTTACCGAACAGACTATGTGTGGTCCCCCTTGTTAACACCTTGTAATCACCGACCACCCCTGGCTGTTAACCACAAACAAGCAATCACCTAAAGTGCTTCCCTGGGTGGCCACCATTTGCATATACGAACACAGGTGCTATCAGGACAGAAGGCCATCTTGTCTCCCGAACGCAGGCAGCAATACATGGTCGTCGACTGCATGGCTCTCTGAGTCAGCTACGCAAGCTTGCGAACCCCGCGGAAACTTGTACCGCTGCCAGTTCGACTTCCCGACCATCTAGGAGAACGGCGTTTGGGAGTAAGAAATTACCGACAAGGGAAGCAGTATGCACAGGAACCATCAAAAGTCAACCAGCCAGCCTGACCAATTATCTGGAACAAATTTGGGCTATTACCTCATGGCCGGTCTTTAAAACTTTGTACGAACATAACTATCATTTTACAAAACCGATCTGAGCGCTTTTTAGATATGTTGTGCGCTCAGATCGGGGCTATTTGGGAATATTTTTGTGGGGTTCTTGTACTTTTTTCATGTATTTTTGTGATATGTTAAAATTGTATGTACGTTTTCTTATTTGAGAGATAATTGAGTTATCTTAATTGGAACTCTATTATCTCTCAAATACAATGGCTTGTGGGATGGAAACCCCTGTCATTTTGTCTTAAAAACCCAATGCTAGGGGCACTGTTTGAAAAGCCAAGTGTGGCCTACTAAAGCTCAGATTGCTTCTTCTACCCAATACGACTGGTTTCCCCATTATATTGGGGAAACTCTACACAGTGATAATACTATCACTATATTCAGCAGATCTGGAATTAGGACTAGTGGAGGATTGAAGAAATAACAGCGATAGACTAGCGAACCCATGACAATAGCTATGCCCTTTATTCTTAGTTTTGCTATAAGGACCATAAGAATTTTGAAGAATTTCTGAGGCGCAATGCAGAGACCAAAAGGAAGGGCTCTCAATTGGAAATAAAGAGACGAGAAAACAGGTCTGTATCCAAGTTACAGTGTTGCTGCCTTTGGAATCATCAATTGTCTCTCTATCTTCCACATCTGAAATAGAAATGCCCATCCTCTAAAGCAAATCTGAAGAACTTTGATGTTGAGGAGCAAAGGGAACATGACAATAAGCGTCCTGCAAGTATATTGGCATTGCTCTGGAAAATCTGCTTTGATGATGGGCTATAGAGATTCCATCTTGAACCTGCTTATGTTTAGGTATCCGTTGAGTCTGTGGAGATCCAGTATGGGTCTCCAAACACCTGAGGTCTTTCTGATGCGAAACAGATTGAAATAGAATCCATGTGTTCTTTCTGCTCTTGGAACTTTCATAATGACTCCTTTTTTAAGGGATGAAATTAATTTCAGTAGACCGTCTCTTTTTTCTCTGTCCCTTGGCCATTTTGTGACCTGGTGGTGTTCTGCAGAATTCTAGTAGATATCCTCTCTGTATGATGTATATAACTAATCTGTCCTTTACGGATTCCTCATATGTCTTTTGGAATAGAAGCAGGTGTGCCACTATTGGGACAAAATCCCATCATAATGATCTGGCATTCTTGACATCTGGCATCTAGATATTTCTCCCCTGATGGAAGACTGTCTGTCTCCCCAGGGCTGATATCTTCCTGCTCTGTTGTCCTGAAACAAAGAGTAATCACAGTATCTTTTGGATTGGAGGGGTTTGCTTGGTCTATGATCTTGGGGCAGAAAAGTTTTTCTCCCCTCTGCCACTGTTTTGATGCATTTGTCTAGGTTGTTGCCAAAAACATATCCCCATAAAAAGGGACAGAGCAGATACCATTTCTTAAAGGGGTATCTGCAGACCAAAACCTCAGTCAAAGAGCTCTCCTAGCAAACACTTTTGTTCCAAAAAGGCCACTCTGTACATTGCTAACTGTGGGTCATGGTAGTGATCAGTGCAGCTTTTATGCTGATAGTTAATAATGAAAGGGTCTTCGTTTCAAACAATGCTTTGAAATGGCTGTCAATGGATTCCCCCTCTAATATCCAGCAGACAATTACAATATTGCAGATTTATTTTGCTTAAGTGACTTTAATTTCATAAAAACATCATGTACCACAAAGACTTCCGTACCATTAATATAAGTTGACAATAGTACTTTTTTCAGTATTGATCGAAAGCAGTTACGGCAAAGTTATTTTATTTCAAGTTCCACAAAACAAAACAGCCTGTAAATATCAATTTGGCTCATATTTAAGACCATAAACACCACTTCACATACCTAGTCATGCATTGTTAACTATAAAATGTGAAAATCGCATGTCTAAACTGTACTCTTCAAAAAGCTATTTCAACAACATTGTTCTGCCTGCAGTGAGAAACTAGCTCCCATAAAACATTTCACTTAGTAGCAGTCAATCAATAAGTATTTTGGGATGAAATACTTCTTTGCAATTGCTCTATATCAGCATCATTCTTCTAAAGGAGAACAGGAAGATCGTTTTAAAGGTCAAATTACACGACAACAGCTCAATTTCAAGTACATATTGTGAAGAGATGCAATTCTTGATCAATGGTCAAGTAGTTAAATCCCTCACATTACAATGATGTTGCTTGGGGGGTGAAACCATTATTTTGGGTTTGTAACATCACTGAATGCACCCAGCATTCCAGAAAAATATGATAATAACCTAGCATTGTTATGCTGGTTAAAAAAATATGTCAGACCTGCACATTTTTATTGGCTAATTATAAACAAATACATTCTAATAAGTGTTTCAGTGCATGTGCTATTCATTTTCTAGTAGAACTGGTCCATAGAGCATACAAGTAAGTTCTCGAAATTTGCACAGGGTGTGCTAGGTGAATATGAGGTAAAACAATTTAAAAAAAATCTAAATAAATATGAGATTTTCTCACTGTGTCAATGTGTGTTCACGTATTTTCTCTATCTATTAATCTAGTTTTGCATCAGACATTAGGGTAGGCATTTGAGATGTGATTGGAAAAAGTTATGTCTTCCTGTTTCCAAGTTACTCATTATAATTTTTTTAATGTCTATCCTAAATTATTACATTATAATTTCTAAAGTAATTATACATGACGTTGAAAGAATAGAGGAAGTAAAAAGGTTTGATAAAGTTGACAACTGATGCTGGACTTACTTAATAGCTATAAATGAAAACACATGAAATAGCTATACATAGTCTAGACACAAGTGCTATTAAAATCCCTCCAGCACAACTGAATCATGCAGGCTTTATTTAGTACAATATTACATATGGATAGAGTAATGTTTTAATTTACTGACCTTCATCTGACTAATATAAACACATGATCTGGAGTGTAATTCATCACCATGGAAACTAACAAAAACAATAAAATGTAAAAAAGTAAATTAAAGTAATATAAATGTAATATTTTATATAATATAATTAATAATTTTCACAAGCTTTTGCATTAAAGAGTATCTATATATAAATATGTTGTGGACGTAAATTAATGTTAGTAAAATGTCTATTTACTTAGACATTGCTGCTGGATCACCCCCTCCCATCCTGTGTTCATTAACTGCTCAAAATGGCAGCACCCCTCCCATCGTGTAAAGAATGTAAGGAATGCCATGTGCTAAGATGGCATCTCAAGCCAGAACTACACCCAGGATGCTGGTGACATTAGATAAGACACTTAACATTTAATGATGTATTCTCTCTGTTATCTTGCTTTCTGCATATGAGGTATTTCTGCCTTTATAAGGGGCTCCCCGCCCCCTGATTAAACATTCCTGAAGTTTTCATAAACCTGAAACTTGTGTCTGCTATGAATTACTTCTGGAGCGTGCACGCACTTATATTAATAATTTGGACAGGGGCAGATATTCAAATAATCAACATATATATATATATATATATATATATATATATATTTGTGTTAGGTGCTTATGATAGTACAATGAAATACCATAAATAAATGTAGGATAGTAAAAAGAGCAAGTCGGTTGTGGTGTGCCGGAAGCGACGATGAGGTAGGCCTGAGAAAGAAGAGGGCCTACCCAGGGAAATAAAAATAGAAAATAAATGTTAAAATGTGGTGTGGTGGGAGGGTCATTCAACGCTGACCTCGAACGGTAAGGAGCCAGGTAAGGGGAGTGCCTTAAGTAGGCTAGGGGTAGTACACCAGCACCTCCCACAAATCCAGGCAAATTGCCTTAATACTTGTGTTAGGTGCTTATGAAAGTACAGTGTGAAATACCATAAATAAATGTAGGATAGTAAAAAGAGCAAGTCGGTTGTGGTGTGCCGGAACCGACGATGAGGTAGGCCTGAGAAAGAAGAGGGCAAAAATTAAGTAATCAAGTTTATTACAGACAACCAATACATATACAATTTATCAACCAGTCATGTTTGTGAAAGCATCCCTTAATTCTTGTACTGGGTTCTGTATATACCATGAGTATGCGGATGACTTCCAGCGCCCCAGTGTTTTGATAACATGAGTTGGGATGTTGACACTGGAGGCTGTGGACGCGGCTCCTATACGAAAGGAGTGCCCTGAGTATTTGGCTGCGTTGAGGCCCAGTTGTGTGAGCAAGGACCTGACGTAGGTCATAAAGGTTGTAGTGGTGAGTACTGCACCTTGTAGCTGTAGTAATGGTTGCGAGGGCAGTAAGTTATGATGCTGTATGTAGGCATCAAGAACCCTGACGAGACACCATCTGTTGTGCGTGGGATAGTACGGTATGTTTACGGGTATGTGCTGACTGGTTTTGGAGTGAGGTAAAGTCAGGATGTAATGATCCATATGTTTTGTCAAGTGGGAATAGTGGAGGAATGGAGTAGTTTGGGTCATGGAGGTTGTAGTGAATTCTCTAGGTCTTAGAAATCCATAGAAAG
The DNA here is from genome assembly GCA_933207985.1 of Pelobates cultripes. Classification (NCBI taxonomy): domain Eukaryota; kingdom Metazoa; phylum Chordata; class Amphibia; order Anura; family Pelobatidae; genus Pelobates; species Pelobates cultripes. The sequence continues at coordinate 107,114,100 of OW240913.1, forward strand.
CGATGTATATTGCTGTTTTGATGACAGAATTTGTATTGGTGTCAAACGGTTGTGAGTCAAGCAGGTTAGACAATGCTTTGAAGATATGGTTATCTATGGGTAGCCTCTGGGTTGTATGTGCGGGTTCTGATTTCTGAATACCTCTGAGTATGGTCTTAATTTGATGAGAGGCCATGAAACTGTTGTTATTTGGGTGTAAGATTAGCATGTGGTGTTGAATGCCAGTGAGATAGAGTTTGATGGTGTTATATGACATTTTAAGTTTAAGGTGGCAAAGGAAGCAAACCCCAAAAAAGATGTCATAACAAATGGTTGCGTGATGTTATGTTCCAGAAGGAATCGTTTGAATAGTGTGAAATTCCTGTTGTATGTTTTGTGTGTATTGTTTGAAAGTGCCAATTGGGACAATGTCCTGCTATGCTGCATGATGGTGTCTAGTCCAGTATGAGTTGTTGAAATGTTGGAGTGATGGTGGCTGTGGGCGCAGCTGACGGGAGTGCTTGATGAAACTCCTGAAATTTAAAGCGAGACAAGTTGTCAGCAGCTGTGTTACATACACCTGGAACATGGAAACAACATAGGAAAAAATTATGACAAGCTGCCAACCAAGTGAGTTTCCTCAGAAATCTCATGATCGTAAGGGATTTGGAATGACCTTTGTTGATGATGTGACAGGTTGCCTGGTTGTCTGAGTAACAACGCACTGGCATATTAGCCCATAAATGACCCCATGCTATGGCAGCCGCCACGATGGGATGGATCTCAAAAAGAGCTGAGGTAGTGGAAAAACCTTCCAAATCCTGAACTGCTGAAGGCCAGCTGCCCCAAAGCCATTCGTTCCCAAAAATTGCTGCAAAACCAGTGGGGGATGCCGCATCTGACCAAATGGTAGGAGATGAGTCAGTCAATTGAGGGAGGAACATACTTTTACCATTCCAAGTGGTTAAAAATCTCTTCCACATGTTTAGATCTGCCGTAGCTTGGGTATCTAAGGACAACCTGTGTGTGTTGAGTAGGAAAAGTGGGAAAAGATGCAATAGTCGTGATATAAATGAGCGGCTTTGAGGTATGATGCGCATAGCAAAATTTTGTGACCCTAGCAGGGACTGTAGCTCTTTGCGGTTGCAAGTACTGAGCTGCAGGTAGCTGTTAATGTAAGTGAGAATATTCTCTATCTTATCGTATGGTAGGCTTGCTTGCATTGTGGCAGAGTCTAATTGGATACCCAGAAAAGTGATAACCGTGTCTGACCCCTCTGTTTTCTTTGGGGAGATAGGTACACCTAGTTGCTCAAATAGCTTACTGGTAGCTTTGAGACTAATGGGAGGCGAAGTATTTTCCTCGACCAGTAGGAAATCGTCCAGGTAATGTAATACCGTAGGGCATCTGGCTATGTTCAATAGTAAGCAGCATAATGCTTCGGCAAATGTGTCGAAAATTGCTGGGCTACTTTTGGACCCAAAAGTTAACCGGGAGAAAAAGTAGTAGTTTCCGGACCACTTGATGCCATGCAGGTGCCACAGTGTGGGGTGGATTGGTAGTAATTTAAAGGTGTTAGTAATGTCAGTCTTACTGAGCCAGTCTCCAACCCCTGCTTGTATGATAGCGGTAATGGCGTGATCTATGGTGGTGTATTGCAGAGAGAATTCCTCAGAGGGTATGAGGGAATTAAGACTGGAGTTGGCCGATGAGTGGGGTGCTGATAAGTCAATGATGAGTCTCTGTTTTTGGGAAGATTTCCCTGTGACAATACCAATGGGGTTGGTGCGCCATTCTATGAATGGAGGAGTTCTAAAAGGCCCCAATACGAAGCCCTCATCCACTTCTTGGGCTATGAGGGTGTCAACCGTGGGGTTGTGTTGGGCGGATTGTAGATTAGGGCATTCCAGAGTTCCGGCTGGTATGTGTAGGATACCTGTATGGAAGCCTTCTGTTAAACCGGAGATAAGAAAGTCTACTAGGTGTCTAGATGGGTGCTGAGACATAAATGCAGTGAATACTGGCATATTAATGGACGTTAGGTAAGGCTTGGAATACATTTTATTTGGACACATGGTCTTTGCATGTGCCCTAAAACATTTTGAACAGACATGCAATAGTCTACATCCACTGTAATTACAAGACCCAACATTGAAATTATTACATATCTGGGACTTGCCCAGAAACTTGATTGGGCATCCCAGTTTGTCTCTTGACAATTTCCCTGGATCCTCAGAGGAACTAGCTCCTTGCGTGGAGGCATGTCCGTTCGCTGTGTTGGGACAACAATTTGTAGTATGGGCTGTGGAGGAGCAATATGCACAAACCGGTGTTGTTAGACCTGCAAAGTGTCTGCAAAAAATGACGGTATCAATCCTTCCCCAGTTGGATCTTGTTCCGTACTGGGAGAAAACTCCAGACACTTTTGCAGAAAAAGACCTATGGTAGTCATAGAAGGCTGAACCAGGTCTACTAGCTTGTGCATATAGAGATCAAACTCCTCTCTTCTGTTGGGATAGACTGCACAGATGACATCCCTGTAGATACCAAAAGCTAGTACAAATTCAGGCATAGTCAGTTTCCTGTTCAGGCGGGCATCCCTAGATTTGACAACAACAGATACATCATCATAAGCATATGTCTTGTTCTCAACAATATCCTGGGAGGCAATCAACAGGGAAGCCAGGTTAACGTCTTTACCTTCCAGGATATCCCTTTTTATGTGCTCAGGTATCATATGAGCCGGGCTAACTTCCTGGTCATCCACGGTGATGGCTGGGGCAACTAATGGCAAGGCTGGTGTTTGTGCAGCAGCAGCGGGTGGCCCTGCTAGAGTGAGGGCCGTGGTGACCGACTCAAGTTTCTCAAGCCTGGAGTTGACCTTGCTCATGGACGCCATGAGTGAGGATAACATGGCATGTATGTCTCCTGGGTTGGACTGGCTAGATCCATCCCCAGCATCCATGTTATTTGTCAATGTGCGTAACAGTTTGAAAAGTTCTGCTTTCCTTGCTGTAGCGGGGTAGGGGATTTGTCGTCTCCTCAATTCCATGGTTATACGAGGGATCGTCCAGGATCTGATTGATGCTGGACTAGCTAGCTCTCCTCCTTGTGTGGGAGTGACAGCTCTAGCCGGGGTGCTAGGCAGGGAGAAATCCTCTACCCCTTCCTGAGACATACTATAAATAAAACAATTTATTAGTATATGAAACCACCAAATTGTACTGGCAGGCTAGCTAGGCCGGATGGCGAAAACATTATACTTGTTTGGTGACAGATGAGGCCCTGCTAATTGCCAAGTGGCTTGAGAGGCTCTATCTATGCGTTGGCGCGAGGGGTTATTGAGGCCACTCGACATAGTGGCAGGAGTTGTAGGCCTCTCGGTGACTGTAAGTCAGAAAACAGGGGAAGGAAGTGACAGGTGAGGCCCTCTCTATGCAACATGCGAGACGACTAGCTAACATGTGGCCCGATGGGTGTTTGCCTGTGAAACGTTTGAGGCGGGGTGTTGGCCTCGCGGGACCACTAACTGATGGCGACTGCCAAGACGGGGTAAGTACCTATTGGGAAGCCTGTGACCCTATTGCCAGTACTCTAACCTAGGGGGACGAAATGAAGTGTATGGTAGAATACCATATGAGCAGGTGTACGTACCTGGTAGTATGACAAATTCACAGGAATAAACCGTGTGGAGCAAATATATATAAGCTTGACAGCCTGAAATGGGTAAAAGAGAGTAGTATGATGAGTGTGGATTGTTGGAAAGAAAACAGACTTATAGCCTGTAGCAGAAATGTTTTGAAAATGTTGATACCATTTATGAGTGTCTCAAAAATGCTGTCATGCTTAAATAAGACATCTGAGGGAGGCTGTGGTCTATGTACAAACAACATATGTGTTATATGATAATGGTGTGAAAGGGAAACATAAAATGTAGGTTATATATATATATATGTATATTACTGTGCAGGAAACGTATGATTGGTTGGATCAGTACGTGTGATTCAACCCGAGTATGCATGAAAAGGAATTAAAGCCTTATGTGTCATGGTCATGACAAAGAAATGAGGCCTGTAACGTAGGCTGAGTAATTGAAATGAAATGGATAATTATGAAAACTCCTGTAAGCGTGGGAGTTCAATGCTCCGTACAGAAATGTAGCTGGTTTACTAGAAAAGAACATGGATGAGGTCATGGCTTATTTTACACAGCGTTAGGTATGACATGTAGTAGAATAACAAAAGGCAGGGATACCCCAAAAATGCTTAAAGTGATGCAAAGTGATGTGTATATATATGATATATCTGTATTGAAAAAGACGTATGATTGGTTGGATCAGTACATGATTCAACCCGAGAATTATTGCTTGAATGAAACTGTAACCTTTTGTATGTGTCGTGGTAATAACACAGAAATGAGGCCTGTAACGTAGGCTGAGTCCATTTGGATGGATAACTAATGCAGACCCCTGAAGCGTGGGAGTCAAAAATGATCTATACAGATAAGTGGACTTTGTTTGTATGGACATAATACAATACTGAAACATTTAAAAGGTAATAGAAATAATCTGTCTATTTAAACAAGCAATTTGTTAACCGAATGTTATATACATGAAATGGTGAATTTAATCCACGAAAGGATTATGTGTTATACATAGAAATAAAGCCGAAAACCAATGTGAGTGAAAACAGAAGTTGGAACGAATAGTTTTAAACGTATGAACTTATGCGAACCGCAAGCGTGTTTGAGCGTATATTGAAAATTGCCGAACGGCAAAACAACCGAAATGATAATCCGTTTCAATGTAACATGGAATAGTTATATGCGAAATGACTATTGTACGAATATACTGTTCAGCCGAATGACCGTATGAATGAAAAAACCTGCGAACGGCTTGAACCATTTGTGACATAAACAGGGAAAAAAACGTAAAGCGAGGACCCGTGCTGTACCGTACGCCGTGGGAACCGGTCCTGGCGTGACAGGTAGGTCTGACTTACGGTTTAGGAGTCCCTGGGATCCGATCTACGATGAAGACCGGGGTCAGAAGAAGCTGGATGGGCGGAAAGGCCTGAACAGGATTCCTGGACACAGCTATCGTAGTAAAACCTCGTGGGTACTGAAACCAAGATGGCGTCTGAGAGAACCCGGAAGTGGATCCTCATTCAACGCTGACCTCGAACGGTAAGTAGCCAGGTAAGGGGAGTGCCTTAAGTAGGCTAGGGTTAGTACACCAGCACCTCCCACAAATCCAGGCAAATTGCCTTAATACATATATATATATATATATATATATATATTTTTTTTTTTTATATATATATATATATATAAATTAAAGAGTGTATATACATATTTATATATATCTCGTGAAAATTATTAATTATATTATGTGAAATATTCTATGATGCATGTAAGATGAATTACAAGCAGCAGTTCCTAGAAACAGGTAATTTAAAAGTGTTTTCATGAAGAACATTTTTATTGTAAAAATTAAAGATGGACAGGTAGCCATGTGTTGGTTGGGTTGATGGATATTGACCTGGTTTTAATGAAAGTTTTTTGTGTCAATCCTTATTAAAATACTCCACATGTTCCCTGCAATTTCTGTCTAAAGCTCAAAATACAGATCTGAGCAGTGATATAACAGAGGAGGAAGTGGCAAATGTTATCTCTACACTCCCAAACCATAGGGCACCAGGTCCAGCTGGATTATCAGATTAATACAATAAAACCCTTTCTTCACTTGGCTACATTATTCATTGACACAAATAACACACAGGGTCTACCTCTGGACATATTCATGATAAACATAACAACTCTCTTGAAGCTGGGTAAATCCATGACAGAATGCAAAATCTTTAGACCTATTTAACTTTTAAATATTGATGGTAAATTGTATGCAATTTACAGATTCTTGCGAACCAATTTAAATATATCTTACCTTACTAGACTTAATCTTGAATTTTCAAGTCAGACTTGTCAAGGGTCGTAATGGTTCAGACAATACAAGGCTCTGACCTTGTTTTACATAAGCAGGACAAAGGGGGGGCCTGCGAGACCACCTACTATTTCTAAATGCTGAAAAAACTTTTGACAGACTGGGATGGTGGTTATGCACTTTTTTCCAGAGGGATTTATATAAAAAATGTTTAGCACTATACAATAAACCATCAGTGGTTGGGTCAACTCGAGGCTTAACTTCTTGCAGGTTTCTTTTAATGAGTGGGACGAGACATGGGTACATGCTGGCTTTGGAACCTCTGGCTGCTCTAATCAAAGCTTTCCTAGACATCTGAGGCATAGACATAGGTGGAAAATCATTCATACTAAGCATGTTTCCAGATGATGTCTTATTAACACAATCACAACCATTGTTATCTCTGTCAAATTTCATGTAGGTTTTATCTGATTTCAGATTACTAAAGAACTCTCTGATTTATAGAAAATGAAATATCTTGACCTGGAATTATGTAAATCATACTCTCTAACTAAGTAAATATATTTCATGGTTGGACAGAGTAGTATATATTCATCTCAATACCAATACCAGTCCTTTAAAGCTTCCACAGAGAGAATCAAAGGGAAGTTCCACTATATGTTTGGGCAGGTGGGAGATTAAGGGTTACCATAGCTGCATTGCGACACCCATTAGCAAACAGGCATGACAACTTACCAGATGCTTACCTCTATTACAAAGCAGCCATTATAAAGAAGCTCCAGCCTCCATGTGAACTTAAAACCCCCACAATAGGTGTATATTGCAGAAAAACATCTAGAGACTAAATCACTATAAGAGGTTTGCCTTGACGTGGCAGGCGGGCCTTCCCTCCAATGGTCATTGGAGTAACTAAATAACCTCCATTTGTTTAAATACCCCGGGTGCACTCTTACCTTCAGGGAGTAATCCATTCTCAAATGGTTTAAACTTGAAGTTGCCTCCAGCACCAATCTCAAATCCAGATGTTACCTTGGGGGCAGGGTTGGCCCATCCATAAGGCGGCACAAGTGGCTGCCTTAGGGCGGTCCGGCCCGGGGGCGCTAGATTGGAGTAACCGGCAGGAGGTGGGCGCACAGTGCTCCCTCCTGCCAGGCACTCTGTGTAGCGTGGCCGAGCAGAGCAGTGCGCACCACATTACAGGAGAAATCCTGAGAGAGCACTTCCTGTCAGTCCCGCCAGGTACAGGAAACTGAAGCTCCTGTACCGCGGTGCGCACTGCTCAGCTCGGCCATGCTACAAGAAAGGTAGGAGACACCAGAGACAAAGGGGGGATATAGAGGGGCACTAAGGGGGTGGGGAAGGAAAACTATGGGAAGAAGGGGAGGAACACTATGGGGGGAGGAAAACTATGGGAGAGGGAGGAAAACTATGGGGAAACTATGGGACAGGGAAGGGGGGAAAATAATGCTATGGAAGAGGGGAGGAGGGAAGAACACTAAATAAGAGGGAGGGTTGAGGAACACTGGGGGGGGAGAGAGGAACATTAAGGGGGGGGGGCCCTACGGTACAGGGGAGAGAAGGGAAGGGAAAATGAACACTGAGGTAGTGAGAGGACCACTAAAAGAGAAGGGAGAGGAACATTAAGGGTAATGTAGGGGGCACTAAGAGACAGGTAAGGGGGATGGAAGAGGAACACTAAGGGACAGAGGAGGGAGGGGAGATTAACACTAAGGGACGGGGAAGGGAGGGGAGAGGAACACTAAGGGACAGGGGAGGGAAGAGAGAGGAACACTAAGAGACATGGGAGGGAGGGGAGAGGAACACTAAGGGACAGGGAAGGGAGGGGAGAGGAACACTAAGGGACATGGAGGGGAAAGGACCATTAAGGGACGGGGAGGGGAGAAGACCCCTAATGGACAAGGAGGGGAGAGTGGCATGGCACATAGGCGGGCCTGAGTGGGGAGAAAGACACACAGAGGGACACGAGGGGGGAGAAAGACATCCAGATGGGCCTGGGGGTGAGAAAGTGAGGGGAGATATAGATGGGTTGGCAATAGAAACACACAATGGAGCTGGTAAGAGTAAAATACACAAAGGATCTGGGAGAGACGAGACACAGAGGCTGGGGGGAGTAAGGAACACAAAGGGGAAAAAATAGGGGTGAGACACTAAAGGGGGTAAGACATTTAAAAAAGGTGATAAGGAACAAAAGATGGGTTATGAGGGACACAGGTGAAAATGCTTTTGGGGGGAGGGCTCCAAAATCATCTTCGCCTGTGTATCCAAAAATCCATGTCCCTGCCCTCCTTGGGGGGAATTGAGATCAGCTTAGAGGCAACTTTGAGGTTAAAAATTTGGAAAATGGTTTAACCGTTGAAGGTAAGAGTACACCCATAATTTAACTGAAGGTGTTTTGGTGCCTAAACGTCCCCTTGAAGTTCCTACTATGTGAATATCACAAAATACAGTTTTGTTTACACCGTTTCTGTATTTCTCAAACTGCACTTTAGTGGAATTTAGCACCTACCCAATGAATTGTTCATCTATTCCTGTCAATGAGCTTTGACTTTTCAGTATATTTTAAATTGCTCCCCTTGACAATCAAATAACATTGAAATGTTTGTGTCCAATGCACCTTCAAATTGAGCACTGATTACCTGGCCTCTTTGGAATGTTTTTATAGCATTGAAAAGTTAAACTTCTTTTTCAAGAGGTCTTTCAATAAATCTGCCTACTCCCTGTATTTATTGAAAGCCTATGTAAAAATAAATATGCACAACAAATTTCTGCAGTAGACCTTTATGCTGACTTATATATACAGATTGTTTTTTCTGTCATATACAGAACTGATTAGATCAAAATCAGACAAAGAACATGTGAACATGAAAAAGATCAGAACAAAAACAAAATCGAAATGTAACGTATTCACTCTTTTAACTTCCCACCAATGAAAAAAGACTAAGATGACATAAATAAGGTCAAAAGAGAAGGTTGTGCAGCATGATAGAAACAGTTTTATGTGCTGTGAAGCCCAGGGGAAAGTGATGATGAGATTACATGAATCTCTAATGTATCTACTTCAGATTTATGTGCGTTTGGAGTCAATGCCAGATTTTCAAAAGCAAATCTAAGGTTTAAACTTTACATTTATTGAGTCTCTAGTATAGCCTTAGTATTGACATTTCCCAATCATGTTAAAAGTATTTTTTTTCAACTTAATATTTTATCATCTAAAACCACAGAGGCCAAGTAATCGCATCATTATTTCACTGCAATGCCTTCTGTGCTAAAAAACATAGAACGTTTTCCATATTAGATATTAAGCCCATTACCAATACAGGTATAGAACATTTTAGATTGTACTGCATCATCATAACCCGCCAAAAGCAGTATATGTCATTGAGCGTGCTTCTCCCAGTAATACTGTTTTAGCTTTTAATAGAAATTGCTCCTGGCTGAGCATGAGCTCACACAATGCAGATTTATTTTACTTGAAGTATCACATGAAATTGGACAATCTCTGGTTTTATGCAGCAATCTAGAAATGCATAGTGTGGTGTTTTACTAATACTTGCAATATATGTTATTTTATTGTTCAATTTTTTTTTAATGCTGTGCCCAACTCAAATCAAACTGGTATACAGGATTTTCATAGGTGCGATCACAATAGCAATGCAATGAACAATACAATAGCAATGTATCAGTTCTTTTCCAGTCCTTGTCATAAATATACAAACTCTAGAGTTGGAAATTCACTTCAGGGTGAACTGCAATTTACCTGAATTTGGACCAATTGAGTAGTTGGCTGAAATTCTGATTTTCTTTAGCCATCACAAACCAAAATGAAAGCAGAACTGATTCAAGCAAACGAACATGCTCTTTTGGATTATTCATTCGGAATGCTATTTCTAGCAGCAGAAAAAAAGGTTTTTTTTTATTTTTTTTGGGGGGGGGAGGGTTAGGCAAAAAAGCAGCTTTGTTTGCCCTCAAAGACAAGAGGTTGCCTCTCTATTCAGGGCTGTCCAATCAATAGGTAGGTAAAAAAAAAAGTGATTCATGGTAGCGGACAGTCAGTAAATGTTTTTATTTTATTCACAGATCAAGTTTACACAATACACAACAATTCATATACCTAATATATTGTAATGAGAAAAACAAGCCCACCATCATCAACGTCACATATGAAACCCCCAAATGCCTCAGGATGGTGAGATTGGCAACATGTTCCTTATATTTGAGGCAATTGGTCTGGTCACTTTCAATGGCATTGTAGCTTCTCCTTCCACATCTAGTTCAAGCATCTCCCCTCCTCCTGAGAAGCATCCAAGGATGAGTGCAGTTTACTTTATGAGGGTCTTCAAAGTCACTCTTTAGTGAGGACTTTTTCCATTCCTTTTTGGATAATTGTCCATTTTTCTAATTAAAATACCTCCGGCTTGCAATTATTTATAATATAAAACTACAAAAGGAAGGAGATTACAACCAACCATTAGAAAAAGTTATTTCACTTCCTATATTTTTTGATCCAGATGTATAAAGATAGTCTTATTATGGCAACTCAGAAATGGCATTGCAAAAATATGTGATATTGCATAGCCATTAGATCAAGCAATAATGTATCATTTTTGCATGTTAGCTCAGTTACGGTCACCATTTTTTCTGCATTTTGTGTTTCCCACATTGCTTTCCAAAATTTAATTTTGTACCAAAACTCACTGAACTGAACAGCAGCATGTACTAAATTATGTTGTCCCAAAAAAATATGATAAAGGATTTTAGAAGAATCACTTTTTTTTGCCCTGCAAAAGTCTAACCTTTACCATATATCATATTACCACTACAACTATATTAATCTTTAATGAGTTGCACAATAGAATGTCAAATAAGTAAGTCCTACATGCCACTTGATAAATTATTTATGGTCAGTGAAACCTGGCAAAAATATTCCAATGTATTGAAAATATTTTATCTATTGAAATATGTATATACACTGATCAGCCCAATATTAAAACCACATGCCAAATATCATGTAGGTTCCCCTCATGCTGCCAACACAGCTCTAGTGCATCAAGACATGCAGTCCACAAGACCTCTTAACATGTCCTATGGTATTTGGTACCAAAACATTATCAGCAAGTCCTGCAAATAGGTGGGGCCTCCATGTATCAGATTATTTGTTCCAGTACATCTCACTGATTCTCAAGAAGATTGAGATATGAGGAATTTGGAGGCTACATCAACACCTTGAACTCTCTTTTATGTTCCACAGCCATTCCTGAAATTGTTTTGCAATGTTTACAATGTGGCAGGATGCATTATGCTGGTGAAAGAGGCCACTGCCATCAGGGAACACCATTGCCATGGTGTACATGGTCTACAACAATCTCTAGGTGACACGTGTCAAAGTAACATCAACATGAATTTCATGACCTAAGAATTCCCAGCAAAACATTGCCCAGAGCATAACACTGCCTCTGTTGGCCTGCCTTCTTCCCATAGTGCATCTTGCTGCCATCTCTTCCCCAGGTAAATGCCAGCATTTAGTTTTTCAGCAATTTGAACTACAGTTACTCTTCTGTGTGATCTGTTCAGACGGGCTAGCCTTCACCCCCCAAATGAATCAGTGAGCCTTGGGTGACCATGGCCTTGAAGTCAGTAAACCAGCTGTCCTTCCTTGTGGTGGTTAAGATCCACTGAGTACTTGGAACACCCACATGACATGTCATTTTGGAGTGCCTCGGACCCAGTCATCTAGCCATCATTATTTGGTCCTTGTCAGAGCATTTTGCTTGCCATTTTTCTGGCTTCCAACACATGAAACTCAAGAATTGACTGTTCACTTGCTACCTAATATGTCCCATCCCTTGACAGGTGCCATTGTAATAATATAATCAATGTTATTAACTTCACCTGTCAGTGATTTTAATGTTGTGGTTGATCAGTGTATTAGCAACTGCTGCATTTCTTCCTTTTAACTGACAAAGCCCAATACATCTCTAAAAAAAATACTCCTTTTATGCCATTTTATTGATTACCCCATTAAGGGATAAGGGATTGAGGCAGTTGAGCAAGTTGGGAACAAAACAAAAAGTAAACAAAACTTTGAATTTGCGCTATATGTCTGTTCAACCAGAATCCACCTCTTTCATATTAAATGCACACACACTTATTAAATATAATTTTGTTCAGGAGAAGCAGGGCTTTGATGTCATATCAAATATTTATATATGAAACATTATTTAATATTAATAAAATATAAAAAAAATTGAGAAATTAAGAAATTTTGTTATTTTTTTAGTTCTGCATGGCATTTTAACTTTGAATAGCATAATATTGTTAGCTGTTACTGCAATATAATACACATATTTGTATTTAGCGATGTCTCACAAGTAAAACAGTGCCCCAAATGTACAGGGTTTATTGTGTTTTGGAGAGTTGCAGGGTAAAATATAGCATGTTAAATTTTTCAGTTTATACACATTGAAATTTGCCAGACTGGTTATGTTGCCTTTGAGACCAAATGGTAGCCCAGGAATGCGAATTACCCCCATGCTGGCATACCATTTGCAAGGTATTACAAATGGGGTATGTAGTAGCCACTTAGTCACAAACACTGGCCAAATTTAGCGTTCATATTTGTTTTTGTGTGACAATTGCAAAAAAACAAATTTTAACTCTAATTTTGGCGAGTGGCTACTAAAAAAGACTGGACGTACCCCATTTGCAATACTTTGGGGTATCTTCTATTGCAAATGGTATTCCATCATGGGGGTAATTTTCATTCTTGGGCTACCATACGGTCTCAAAGACGACGTAACCAGTGTGGCGAATTTCAATGTGAAAAAACTGAAATGCAAGCCTTATATTTCACTGTGTAACTTTTGAAAACACCATAAAATCTGTACATGGGGGGCACTGTTATACTCGAGAGACTTTGTTGAACTGAAATATTAGTGTTTCAAAACTGTAAAACGTATCGCAATAATGATATTGTCAGTTAGTGCCATTTGTGTGTGAAAAATACAAAAAATTTAACTTTGACTGACGATATCATTGTTGTGATACATTTTACTGTTTGAAACACTAATTTTTGTGTTCATCGAAGTCTCCCAAGTAAAGCAGTACCGCCCATGTACAGGTTTTATGGTGTGTTTGAAAGTTACAGAGTTAAATATTGGGCCTGCGAACCAAATTCTGTACAATTTCTGGCTGGTTTGTCAGGCAGGTCCCTCACACCATAATCAATAAAATTACCTAATTATGTAAAAATATTACATAAATATATACCTAGAATTTAAATATGTACATATATATATATATATATATATATATATAAAAAAAATATAAAAAAATACCGGCACTCTAGGCTTAGTTCATCCGTTTTAATTCTCAGTTGATCCAAAAGATGTCAACGTTTCAGCTCCCGATCGGAGCTTTCATCAGGACACATGTATTGTGTCCTGATGAAAGCTCTGATCTGGAGCTGAAACGTTGACATCTTTTGGATCAATTGAATTAAAACGGATGAACTAAGCCTAGAGTGCCGGTATTTTTTCATATTTTATATTGTTTGGGACTTGGTACCAGGTATTTATATTTCTATACGTTTGCTATATATATATATATATATATATATATATATATATGTAATTTAAAAAAAAATTTAATATCTAGATAGATATATAGAGATATATACATATATATTTATTAATATATAGAATTTTGTTCTACTTGTATTTGGATATCTATATCTATATATTTTTATATATATATATGTATATATATATATATATATATATTAATATCAAAATACGTTTAGAACAAAATTACACATGTATATATAATTTATTTATTTTTTATTTTTTTATTTTAGATTTTTTAATTTTTTAATTATTTACTCATTTTATATATTATATGTATATAATATATATATATATATATATATATATATATAATTATAACTTTATTATTGTTACTATTATTATTACTGCTATTTATAAAGCGCCAACAGATTCCGCAGCGCTATACAATTAGTGGAGAAACATACAATATACACAGACAAATACAAGAGGTAGAGAGTCTTCCTGTATATATACATATATGTGTGTGTAAATTTAATATCATTCTAAGTATATTTTAATAATAATATATAGATAATATATTAATATTAAAATACACTTAGAGACATAGTGTATGTGTATGTATGTTTGTATATATATATATATATATATATATATATATATATACTTAGATCATATATATAAAACATATATATGATCTAAGTATATATTATTTACTTTTAAACAGTTTTTTAACTTTATTAAACTTTTCTCCAGGCAGACCCCCTGCAGGCACTGCTGTGTGCGGTTATTCCGTCCATGTGATTGCGACCTTGTCGCGAATCACCGCCGGCAAACAGGTAAGTGCATAGGATGGTGGGGACATACTATGCTGCCTGTCGGCATTTAGGACCATATGCCCGATGATGGCATAGTATGCCTGCCATTCTTAAGGGGTTAAACACCTGTCTGAAAAGGTTTAGTGCAAAATACACTTAATGCTCTTGAGGTGGGAGGGATAAAGAAGCTGTGCAGAGCACTATAGAGCCGTAAGGTTATGGATAAAATAAAAATGAATTAAAATTTTAGAAGTAAAACAAATACATGTCAAAGTAAACTTCTGAACCATAAAGATGGCAGCAATGCCGGGTGTTATTATAAAGATAACAGCAGTAAAATATAAGTCTCAGAACGTTGAAGCTGTATATGGATCAGGATTTATTCTCAGTGGGATGAACCGGTTTATAGCAGATGGATGCCATCAATGTAAAAGAACAGTTGGTGAGGTGCCCCAGAGAAAGCACTGTGGTAGGCCAAGAGTCCCTATAATGGTATTCACTTCATGGATGAACCAGGCAGTTGCGAGCCGACATACAACAAACAGAGGATATGGGAAAGATTCCATCTGTAACAGATAGCATGCATTCTCAGGTGGGTGGTGAAGGGATGAAGAGATCTTCTCCAGGCTAGTGTACCATTATATAGGTCAGCTAAGAAAGGAAGTTGCATTGATTTAAATGGGAGAGGTGACTTTTGCTTGACAGCAGCAGCAATCACAGTCCTGCCATTCTCAAATTGGACCATCACATCCTTTGTAGCCCCAGTGGGTGGTTTGGCAGATTTAAGGAGTCTGAAGAAACCCTACAGATGAATTATTTTGGCCTGTTTAGGCGATAGCAAGGCCTTGAATAGCCATCTCAGAAAGTGTCTTTAATACACCTGTTGTTACCAGCAAGTCACTTAATCCAAGAAATCCAAGATTAATTTAATATGTTCAAAAACCTATTTCCTTTAACTGGACTACTAGTTGCTCTGGCCCAGTTAATGTTTGGATAATTAAAATCTCCAAAGATTACTAAATTCCCCAGACATGCTGTCACAATACTAGTCTTCTCTCACCTCTCACCAGGTTGTCCCATAGCACATAAGAGGTTGGCCTGCATCAGTCCTAGGTCCCATGGTTTCGAATTTCAGGATAAGAATTAGGGTGGAGCAAAGATAATGATGTGTCCAAGGTTGTCCAAGATTGTCCTGTAACCCTGCCTGCAGGAGGTTATATGTCTCCACAGTCCTTTTAAGTCTGCTCACTCCCTCCAGTAATTGCTCAGTTGTTCTGTAGACTAGTCTCAATCTCCCAGTGTTATCATTGTGTATGTTAGTGTTTCTGCTCAGTTACTAGTATTTGTTTTTTCTCCTGACTTTGCATCTTGCTGCCTGTCTTTCATTCTTCTTTTATTTACTGCCCTTTGGATATGACACCTGGTATAATGCCTGGCCTTTGTTTTTTTTTAAAAAAAGCACCTTTGCTATCATAGACCCACTAACACCCATTCTCCACC
Source organism: Pelobates cultripes (assembly GCA_933207985.1). Lineage (NCBI taxonomy): Eukaryota > Metazoa > Chordata > Amphibia > Anura > Pelobatidae > Pelobates > Pelobates cultripes. The sequence goes on from OW240913.1 coordinate 107,129,915, forward strand.
TCCAAGGTATTCTGTGTCATGTTTGTAAAGAACAACTGTCCTGCAGTTATTGGGTTTGAGACTTGAAAACAGAACCCAGTGGGCTGTCACACATGCAGTCTTATTAATTTGAGTCAGCATATAGAAAGTATACAGAGAAGAGGAGAGGAGAAGTAAAATTAAAATGTTTCTATTTCTTCTCATTTGCAATATTTTCCTAGCTTTGAATTGTCTGAACTGGATTGAAAATTATTATCTAGAGAGATCTTGTGACAATGACACTGCTGTCAATCGAAAATTCCAAAAAGCAGCACGAAAAAGGAACTCTTTTTGCAGAATACAAAAATAGCATTTTTAATTTTATATACACACATACCATGTATACTTATGGTATATATAGAGAGTAATTAAACAGAATTTTGTATGAGATAAAATAAACAAGAAAATGTCTTTATATCACCACCAGGCTTATGTTTGTTTGGATTTTATATTTTGAATAAAACATCTATTCTATTTATTCTGTAGCTTCTAAGAGTAGAATCTGGCAAAAGAAAAAAAACAGATAGTCTTATATTATATACAAAAAAGCAATTCAAGAAATACACGTGCACTTGTCCTTGCCTGCCGATTTTATTATCCTAGAAAGTAATAAAACGGACACTCATTATCAGATTCTTTAAGACTGCAGCAGTTACTTTCGATAAAGTAACCTTGTTTTTCTCAAGATGTTCAAAGTTGGTTAGGGTATTTTATCACAAATCCTTCAGTGAAACCTTTACCATCCAACACAAATAACTGGTCAAATAAATGCCAGCTGCCTTGGGTGATATTGATTTAACTGTTTTATAAGGCTGGAAAAAAGCAAATTATTATTTTATCTCCACTTGCACTATTTTTGCTAAACATATAAAACAAATGAGTGAACACAGATTGTCCACTCTTCGAGGTAAAAAGAAAGAGAATTTCAGATATTTGTTTCTATCAAGCCCCATTGGTTCTGGTCTTTCAATACTGATCTCCTTTTCTTAACATTTATCTGCATTTAACAATTGTAGAAAGCAATAACTCACTGCTCACATTTGAATATGGTTTATAGTACTTATTTGCATAATTATGCCCTGAAATTTTATGAGTGGTTGTATAGAGTATAGATAAATTATATCTATAATGTGTTAAGCATATATTTAATTATATTTTAAAACATTGATCTCTGAATGTTGCTTGTCTTTTGCCTGGAATCTGCTAATGTTGAGTCCTTCCATTAATGAGAAAATCTTTTCTCGTATGGAATATCGTATCTCATTATGTTTTTAATTTGTGAATGTTAAGGGGGGTCGTATCTGACTGTCATGCTGGACAGATACATTCCTAGTGAGCTCTGGCACTTAACCTCTTATAACACGCTAATCTTCCAAATAGCTCCCCATCGACAACTCTGATTAACATTACGGTGCCCCAAACCGATTGGGGTTGCACTTGGATGTGTTTTTACTGTCCATGCTAATGGAGAGCTGTGTGTTTTTGCATGGAGGCCTAGAGCATCTGAGGGAGTAGAGAGGTGACTGATCTCCACTCCTATACTGAATTGCTTTTTCATTCCCCCGTTTCTCCCCCTTTGGAACAGTAGGCATGATCACAGTCTATTCCCTGGAGGCTCCCTTCCTGCGCTAAGGGCGCATGGCAAAACTGCTGTGCAAGAATCACGCACTTAGACGCACGCAAGATGGAAGATGCTGCATGCTCCTCCGACCCCAATGGAGGAAATTATGATGTCCTGCAACAACTGAATGAGCTTTTCAAGTCCTTTCGGCAAATCTGAATTTGTGTCTGGGGCCTACAGCACTGTGTAAATCGACTAGGACTTAGAGCCCACAGGGTGAAGCCATGCAGATAGCAGACAACCCATTTCTTGATCAGGATCAAATGGCACAATGATGCAGTCGGCAGCACAGTGTTACTAATTAGGTAGCAGAGAACTGCTGAAAAGTATAGCACTTACACCGTAGATGACAAGATGATATGTATCTTGGAGACATATTGGCTGTGATCTACTTTGTATACTATATAATAAATAGAGAATAAAAAACTCATCACTAATACATTTCAACTTACTCCACGTGGAAGAACCAACCAAATCCAAGATATTACTTAGTACACTAACATAAAATAAACATTTATTTTTCCATTTTTATTATTTTCATTTTTCTGATGTCAACATACAAGAAATGTTGTTGGACGGCAACAGCAATAATGCTGAAATAAGAAAATATCAGCATCGTAGAGTTGAAACATTACACAATGATAAGTATATCTTATAACCAATAAAGATCAACATCGGTATTTCAATTTAAGGCAGGAAACCAACAGCTAAACGGGAGGGAGGGGAGACAAGGGAGAGGCATGGTGGGATTGAAAACATGGCTTGCTGGTGTCTCATCATGCCGTTTTACTTTCTGCCTTCTGGAACAGATCTTTGTAAATATCACTAGAGAACATTGAATGAATGAATTTTTGAGATGCCAGGAGATGTTTCAGTAGCAAGAATGTGAAAAGTTATTTTGAATGGAATTTTATAGAGTTGAGAGTGTTGTCGGAATATGGGGAGAATAACTGATGGACTTTCATGATGACCAACATTTTTCACCAGTTTGTCATTTGTAGATTTGAAGAGTTTTAGAGTATGAACTCATATATAATGAATGACATGTGTATAATATCACTGAGGCCCATTTGCATACCTGCAGAGAGTGTCTAGTTGTCAATAGCATATTTGGTAGTCTGGGTATGAGGTGCTTGGGGCACCAGAGTAATTAGGGGAGAGATTGTGGTGCAATACATGCATTCTACATCATTGCCCAGAGTAATGTCACCCAGTCTGTCTTTTGAAGGGTTTAGATGGCATGTGATGAGGGCGATCCTTGGTGGTTTGCTTTTCCAAAGAAATTTGTTGATAAGACATTGATATTGCATAATCAAGTGATTTGGCAGCGCTATGGGGAGAGTTTTCAAAAGAAAGAGGATATTTTGAAAATATGTATCTTTGCTGTGTTTATCATTTTAAGCCAAGAACATTCTGAATCAGGTTTCTGTTCTACATTTTAGTATTTAAAGTATTTTTTAAGTAATGTTTGACTTTAAGTTCTTCTTCTGTAAGACGAAATTAACAGCTAGAAAACAACAGTACATGATTAATGCATCTTGAAATGTAATTAATATAATGAGAAGATTATAATAAAACAAGTTATAATGTGGCATCAACTTTATCTTTATTTTTTTCTTTGCTATCTATGACCATTGAAGACTACACATCTCTTGTATGTTTTGCTTTTTTGTGCTAAACAAGTTTTCACAGTAGTCAAGAGTACAATCCAATATTTTAATACTTCTGGATACTGTAGCGGTACACCTAGTAGTAGCAGGGTTTTACCACCAGAGACGTCCTTTTCCCAAGAGTGAGAGGTGCTGTAGTGACCCCAGAGTCATCTGTGAGACAAGCAGAAACAGCTCTTACAAGAGCTAGTGATTGTGTTATAGCGATTGCCTACAATAAGAGACAGAACTCAGTATTGAGGGTGAAAAAGTCTGAAGGTTTAATGACACAGGTTGGATTTATACACAATTCCTCAGGCCAGAGGAACACCCCCTGGACCTGATGGAGCACCGCATTACAAACTGTACAGACCAATAAGAACAATATAATAATGTCCGACACTCCCACATACAGCACACAATCCCTCCCCTCTGCCTGTGATATAATTAAGGTAGATAATGTACTAACTTTATTATCCCCAGGCCGAAATTTTTTTTTACCCAAAGTATACAAAACACCCCAAAACATAACATACCCCATTAAAAATCACATCCCCTGATAGATCTGATCTGGGAGAACAGCATATTCAAAAATCACCCAGATTAGAGCAGGGTTTCAGGAAATTCCTGGAAGTCTCTTTTGACCGCCGCACACATGGTTTCATGTCCAAAACAGTTCCAGAGAACTGGCTGTGTGGCCGGTCTATTTAAAATAGTCAGAGTACCGTTCGACTAAATAAAATGGCCGCCGCCATGTGTTCGACTATACAAATGGCAGGGGTTTAGGTGAACAAACAGACAAACTAGAAAGTAAATTATAGGGGTTTTAGGTGAACATAAAGATGAAGCAGATGATAGATTTATACCCTAGGGACAGAGGAGCTGTCACAGATACTGTTAACCATATGTCCATTTAAAAATGATGTAACATTTCTGTGGTTTGCAAAGAAATTGCATTAATCTCTAAATGTTAAATTTACCTAGCTAAAGAGAAAAGATATGTGTCACATTTCCATTGACACATTTTAGACATAGGGTGCATCAATACATAAGTCTCTCGACTCATATTTGCATTGTGATTGAAAATGATTCTAAGAAAATCACAAAATGAAATACAATATTACACAGCTTATATAGGCACAATGAATAACTCATACATGACAACAACATAAGTATGAAATAAGCAGATAGATATAGTCATATTTAGATCATTATATCTAGTGAGAGTTAATTTAGTACAATGACTCAAGCGCTTGTTCAAATTTTATAGTCATTGTGTCATCATCCACACTATCCTACATTTATTCTGTATTGGGAATGGCATACATCATTTATATTAGTATTGTTTATTATTTAGTCATGTTTTAAAAACAACATTTTATGGCAGGGGTTTAGGTGAACAAACAGACAAACTAGAAAGTAAATTATAGGGGTTTTAGGTGAACATAAAGATGAACCAGATGATAGATTTATACCCTAGGGACAGAGGAGCTGTCACAGATACTGTTAACCATTAATCTCGGCCTGTAGGTGGAGAGAGACAGGGATAGGAAGCTGCATCTTATCCCTGCTTCTCTCTGACTGAATCCGCAGGGGAGCAACACATACAGCCAGCAGAGACCAGCCTGCAGATCAGGTAAGTGAGGCATGGGAGGGGGGCAAAGGTAGCCTACAGGTCAGGAAAGTGAGGCGTGGGGGGGGGAGGCAGTGATAGCGTATAGATCAGGGAAGTGAGGCATATGTGGGGCAGAGATAGCCTATAGATCAGGAAAGTGAGGCATGGGGGGGCAGTGACAGCCTACAGATCAGGTAAGTTAAGGATGTGGGGGGGAGATAGCCTATAGATCAGGAAGTGAGGCATATGTGGGGCAGAGATAGCCTGGAGGCAAAGATAGCCTACAGACCAGGTAAGTGATGCATGAGGGGGCAAAAGATAGCCTACAGACTGTGTAAGTGAGGCATGGGGGCAAAGATAGCCTACAGATCAGGAAAGTGATAGACAGACCAGGTGTAAGTGAGGCTGGGGGCAAAAGATAGCCTACAGATCAGGTAAGTGAGGCATGGGGGGCAAAGATAGCCTACAGATCAGGAAAGTGATGCATAGGGGGGCAAAGATAGGCTACAGATCAGGAAAGTGAGGCATGGGGGTAGATATAGCCTCTACAGATCAGGTAAGTGAGGTATGGGGGGGGTGCAGAGATAGCCTATAGATCAGGGAATTGGGGCATGGGGCAGAGATAGCCTATAGATCAGGGAAGTGAGGTATGGGGGGGCAGATATATCCTATAGATCAGGGAAGTGAGGCATTTGGGGGCAGAGATAGCCTATAGATCCGGTAAGTGAGGGATGGGGTGGAGACAGCCTATAGCTCAGGTAAGTAAGGGATGGAGAGACAGCGTACAGGAAGGGTCAGCAAGGAGCAGGAAGGTAAAGTAAGAGAAGGAGCAGAAAGGAGAAGGAATAGAAATGAGCAGAAAGGGTCAGCAAGGAGCTGGAAGGGTCAGCAAGGAGCACAACAGGTAAAGTAGGAGAAGGAGCACAAAGGAACACAAATGAGCAGGAAGGGGCAGCAAGGAGCAGGAAGGGTCTGCAAGGAGCACGAAGGGTCAACAAGGAGAAGGAAGGGTCTGCAAGGAGCATGAAGTGTCAACAAGCAAAAGAAAGGGTCTGCAAGGAGCAGGAAGGGTCAACAAGCAAAAGAAAGGGTCTGCAAGGAGCAGGAAGAGTCTGCAAGGAGCAGGAAGGGTCAGCAAGGAGCTGGAAGGTAAAGCAGCACAAAGGTAAAGTGGAAGGAGCAGAAAGGGTCAGCAAGGAGCTGAAAATGCCAGCAATGGCAGCAAGGAGCAGGAAGGGACAGAAGGAGCACAAAGGTGAAGTAGAAGAAGGAACATAAAGGAGCAGGGAGGGTCTGCAAGGAGCAGGCAATGGTCTGCAAGGGGCAGCAAGGAGTAGGAAGGGTCTGCAAGGAGAAGGAAGGGTCTGCAAAGAGCAGAAAGGGACAGAAGGACCACAAAGGTAAAGGAGCAGAAAGAATCAGAAGGAGCACAAAGGTAAAGTAGGAGAAGGAGCAGAAAGGGGTAGCAAGGACCAGAAAGGGACAGCAAGGAGCACAAATGTAAAGTAGGAGAAGGAGCAGAAAGGGTCTGCAAGGAGTAGAAAGGAGCAAAAAGGGGAGCACAATAAGCAGAAAGGTAAAGGAGCAGAAGGAGCCAAGGAGGAGAGAAGACAGTGTCAGAAGAAAAAGAAGACTGTGTCAAATGAAGGAGAAGAAAAGGAGATTGGAGCAGGAAGGACACGTGAAGTGAACCCTCCACTTTATTCTGGACACCACATCATAAGGCTTTGGTACCTGGGCCTGGCAGGGAAACTTTGGACCTTCTCATCTCCCCAGGTAAAAAAAAATATCAGTGTTAATGTGTTCACTTTTATTTACTGTCATTGTAGCATTTTCATTTAGATGAAGTTGTTATGGTGACCAGAATGTTCCTTTAATTTGCTTAAACATGTATTCCTGACACCATAGTTGTGAAAACGCTATTCACCCTGGCTTTATGTGATAATGACTATGCTCCTCCCCTTCATGACACTGTCAGAAAGGGACCAAGCATGGTTGTCATTACAATGCTCCCCCCCCCCCCGGAAAAATTCCTGTGGACGCCCATGCACATAATGAACAAAGGGTTTAACTTTCAAGTAACTAAACAAAAATTGCAGTAACTGCCAATTAGCAGTATGTGTATGAAAGAAGTCTGACAATTATCACTTGAGTATGTGAGTTTTCAAATGCAGCAAAAACATTTTTGTAAGAAGCTGCATAGTCTGGGCTGCAATTGCAGGTGCATCAGTCACTCAAATTGCACAAGTTTTAATGAAGTGGAACTGCCTCAAAACAATGAAAGCATACTCTACACATCGTATTGCATTGGCAAAATGGATTGGCAAAGAGGAACAGTTAACACAATTCAAATCACATGGAAAGGGATAGAAAGGCACTTCACTAAGTAGCTGCTAAATTTCACAAATGTACAACCTCAAAATAAATACATAATTAAATCAACAATTCTGTACTTTATTTTAAGAAATTATATATAGTGAGCTATCTATCTTAAAAGCTTTTATTTTATTTATTTATGGCTTTTTGTTTGTCTTTTTTTTAGGACAATACTCAAACAGTATAACCAGGTCCAATGGAGAATAGTTCTACATAGTTAGGTTCATTGTTTAAGAAAGCCAATGGAAGCCTTCAAAGCACAGTGTATATTGACAGTTGTTAAAGGAACACCCCAAGAGCCATAGCCACCACTTCTCTATATGGTTAATAATAAACGATTATTAAAAAGCAGCATAATCCTTCACCAATCAAACCTAAAGTTCATCTGTTGGTTCTCTTCTCTATAACAGGGCCGATCCTGGGCATGTGCAAAGGGAGCACCATGCTCAAGCACCAGTAGGTGGGGGTGCCTTGAGGAGCGGGCCAATTGCTGTGACAGGGGGCCCAGGAGGTGGGCCAAGGCAGAGTAGGCCCCTGCTTACCTGTATGGTGTCTTAGCTTAAAATGAGCCAATTAGGAGCAGCAGAGAGGGAGCACCAATGCTTTTCATGCTACTCCCTCGCCACCCTCACTAGTGATGCCAGGAGCTGGACATATGACATCATTCTGGCCCCATATCACTAAACAGTGCACAGGAGCTGAGAGGAGCAGGAAGAACATCATGCCACTGGACCCCAGGGAGAGGACCTAGAGGACTCCTTAGGGTAGGCAGCAGCCTGATAGGCCTAACAAAATAGAATAATAAAAAAAATTAATTTGTGAGCGTGTGTGCAAGAATGTGTAAATGTGTGCGCATGCCAGTCATTGTGTGTGTCTGTCGTGTGTGCGGTCAGTGTGTGTTTGTCTGTCAAAGTGCATAGGCATTGTACATATATCTGTCAGTGTATGAGTGTGGGGATGTCACAGGCTCATTTTCCAGCCATTTGGTTCACAGATTACGTGAAAAAAGTGACTATATAATGTATATTTATAAAATATATAATATAGAAATATATAGTTTTTTTTTTTTTACTGCTCCTTTTTTTTCTTTTGTCACTTCTCACTTGATCTGTGATTACAAATATTACCACATGACCAGAACAGGGATCATTCTCAGGAAGCAAATTTTTTTTTTTTTTTTTAAATCAACATTTAGTGGTTTTCCCCTAGTCGTCAATCGTTTTTCTGACCAATCAGCTCTTTTTTTGGAGTCACTAAACCCTAAACATTCAAACATGCAAAATTTGGATAAAACCAAAAGTTCAACCTTTAGAACTTTGCTCTAGAATTGCATAGAATCTGTCAAAAGAGAAAGGTGGCAACCAATTACTTATTGCTTGTGTTTAGCATGAGGCTATGAGTGCATGCTCTTGGGTGTAAAACACACCCAAGGTCTTGGCAAATTATTCTTTACTTTTACTTATATGCTCTGCAAAAAACACAAGCATTAAACATGACACATCTGAGTTGTCCAATTACAACTCCCATGATGCTCAGCATGCCTCTAGAATGCCTTTAGCATCATGGAAGCTGTAGTTTTAGAACATCTGGAGATCTACCTTTTGGGCACCCTGTCTTAGAGTCAGCTGATGATTTTCTCCATAACCCAATTTTATAACATGACAGGAGGCTTCATATTTGCTTAAGTCTCTCTTTACTAGAACTCAACAGCAGCATATTAACATAGAGAGAAAAACACCAAAGACAAAAAAGTAAGGAATCCATAAAAGGCTGCTCCCAACCAACTATTTCCTCTTTCTTTGCTGCGCCACATCAGTACAGGTCAGAGTACCACTGCCTCCTGTTACTTTGGGTGGCTGTGAATATTTTACTGTATTTATCTGTTTACTTCTGTATTTATTTATTTATTTATTTATTTATTTCTAGTGTATTTACTGTATTTATCTGTTTATTACTGCATTGATTTATTTATTTTTATCGTATTTCTGTTTTCTATGGACTTGTCTGTGTTTTCTGTAGTGATTTATTGATTCATTTTGTATTTTGGGGACGTGTGTTTTTCCCTCTTCTGCTGCCCCCTACTTGGGGCTTTCTGTCTGGGGATTGTCTTGCGGGCTTCGGGGCTTCTTACCTTCCACTTCCTCTCCCTGCCTTTTTGCTTGGGATTTTTTTTCCACCTCTCCCTTCTCCTCCCCCTCACCCCCCTTGCTCGTTCATTTACGGCCGCCGGAAAGCGGTCATCCGACCTCCAGGCTGCGGAGTAAGACTCCAGCGGTCTCGCATGTTGAATCCCGCCCACTAGCTCCGGCCGCCGAGCGGGATCTTCTTCTCCTCCCCCACCCGACCCACGCTTCTGCTTGCAGTATAGACTGGGTGGGGGTGGAGTGACTTAATACTCACATGTATGCGGCAGTCCCGGCCTCCAGGCACTCACCTTCCCGCGACCGTGTGGTCGTATCTGTGTTCACTGTGTAAAACTGGCTGCTAGAGTAAAAGCTTCCCTTCCCCCTCTCTGTGTGCTCAATAACCATTTCCTTTGTAAACCCCTCTAATCCTGCTCCCCCTCCCATTGTGTAACCAAAATGGAGAATTGCTGTTAAAGTAACTGCTTCCCTCTCTAACCCCTCCCCCGTTTCCTTTGTTCAAGTAACGTCTCTCTCTAGAAACATGCCACGTGTAGTAAAATGGAGCTGGAATGGGGCTGGGATACAAAGAAATGTTAACCAATTGTTGAATGTATACTTTTTGTTAACTGTGACTCTGTACATGACCTATTTCTGCTTTAAAAGGGAATCCCACCCCTTGGAATAAAGCATTCCTATAGTTTTTCATTGACCAGCAACTTGTGTCTGGTGTGAATTACTCTACGAAAGCGTGCACACATATATTTTAATAAGGACAGGGGCAGATACACAAAGATTATCAAACACTTGATTTGATCCAAAACAACATCTACCTATATTTGGGGAATGCACATTATTGTGTCCTATCAGTCATATATGTGCTGACATTGCAGCAATATGGTTGAGGTGCCTTTTTGTTTCTTGCATGGAGGGTGTACATTAATCTTGTATCACCCTGTCCGGTGCTGGGGAACCCCCACTGCTACTCCCGCACGCACGTTTGTATGGATACCCCTGGGGGACTATTGTTCAGTGAATGAAGGCCCCGGTGTCCTTCATAATGGTATCTGACATGTGTCTGCTCTGCGGGTGCAGAGCGTGGGAAGTTGGAGCTCCGCCATGGATGCAATGGAAGGTGGAAACCGAGTTAAACCAGTGCTTAGGGTATAAGATAGAGTACGCCTACTTTTGTCTCCATATACTACTGTAGTTGGAGATATATGATGTTTGCCTTCAGAACTCTCGCTTTCTTCATATTGCTTAAGGATTCCTCTTCCTTGGGATCTAGGGTACGGCTTTGTGGGTCTGCCATCATATAGGTCAGTACGCTGTCTGTTATATGTGTGGCTATATACTGTATGATTTTACACAGGGGCCTATGGCTATAGATCCGGTTGCACTTTGGTGCTTTAGTTTATAATCTTTGGCTTTTCGCTGGAAACTTTGGGCGGGATGCAAGACCATTGCACCCGGATGAGATAACGATGCCCCTGGAGCTTGGAACCTGGTCGCCAAGTGCATGACGCACACAGGCAGGGGTCGAGCGCAATCTCAGTCTGGCGCAGGACGGACTGTGGGTCATGTCAGGCCCTCTATACAGGGTGGTCGTACCAGTGACCAAAACTTGCTCAGAGGTTGCTGTCCTAGACCTGTTTTTTTTTTTCTTACAATACTTAGCTCTGCGCTTCTACCCAATTTTATGGTAGGGACAAGGTCTGGGGTTTTTTCAACTCGGTGTTTTACCGGAGAATCTTAAACGCCGTCGTGGTATACCATCATTTCAGGAGGGTTCACGGAACTGCATCGGTTGGACGCATGCCTCTCTGTCCCGGCCATTTCCCTAGGTAGGACAGACCCTACCAATTCACCTGTCGTCCTGTAGACCTGTGAGTGGTGGACCTCCCCTCTGCGTCAATCCGGACGATCAATGGTTGGTGATGGACTCGGAGTTCCCCATGAACGACCGGAACTGCTTGCGGGTTAGTTCGTAATTAGGAGTCGGCGAATCATTTCCGGATTGCTGCATTCCTCTCCGGATGGACAATGCTTTGGCAGTACAAGGCTCCAGCCGCCTGGGAGGGTTACGCTCCCGGTTTCTCTCGAGGGTTGGACCCGACGATGGGTTGGTGCTCCAGACATTGGAGGAACGCCAGCGATTGAAGGATCCCTCGTCCCACTATCCTCGGGATCGCAGACCAGAGGTGTCCGCCCCGGTGGACTTCTTCGCCTCACGGATGCACTAGCGCGTCACGATCTACTTTGGAGGATTCATGGACCAGGTTTGTTCAGCGATGAACACCCTTCCCCACACGTGTTTGCCTTGGGAGATGAGGCGTTGCCTCCGAGTAGTGGCCTGGACCCTTTAGGGTAGACTGGAGTGCTGCTGTGTTATCGCGATCGACCTGGACTCACAGGCCGAAGTGATGCTATTTGTTGCCATGGGGGCCCAGATGTATTTTTCCCCGGCACGGGATGCAGTTTCCTTTACGGGCCCTGTTACCATCATTTCTGGGGGGGTTTTCTGTCACTCCTTTTTGTCCTGGGATGCTCGTATCATTGGGTTTCGGTAGGTAGATCACCGGTTTACATCCGATTAGAGGTTGTCCTTTGGTCAGGACCCGCTGGTTGGCGGGTGTCTCAGAGGTATGTGATTGTTGCGGCCTCCGGGGCCTAGGTGTTATTTTCTTTATCACATACACGTGGTTTGGTCGTTTTTTCCAGGTTTGGACGGATTCTCGGGACCTTCATTTGTCAAGGTTTTCCCTCTTGCTATGTTTTATTTCTTTCAGACGTGTGTCGGGCGTCAGGGCCTTAGATGTCGACGCGTTTCTTCCTCTCCGGAAAGGTTCTCCTTTCGGGATGTCTATACATACTGGTCGGATTCGACAGCTATATGCTACCCGTATTTCCACGACCAGCCTAGACTCTGCGTGGCGACGACGCTGTCTCATAGGTAGCGATCCTTCCACTCTTTGCCTTTCTCATTACAGTCAGTTGTTGATGTCTTCTGTCAGAGATATCTGGTCTCGTCTCCTTCCTCGGTGCAATGGATTTGGGGTTGGCATTGACGGGACTATATTCGATTTTCAGAACATTTTCGGGTTTTCCTAGCAGGTACGGTTTGCCTATTTTAGTTAGACTGGGGGATAGTGTTTCTTTTATTAAAACAGCAAATATGAAGCCTCCTGTCATTTTATAAAATTGTAGATGATACTAGCTTTAGTGTAACTATAATCTTAAATTTATTAATGACAGGAGGCGAATATTTCCCTCCCAGTTTCTCCCTCCCCTTGTTTGTTTGTTAGTTTTGATTGACCTACTGTTTTTTTTCACCCGGTCTCCTGGGCTAGAGTTGATAGGTCTGGTAGTGTTCCTAGGGGAGTTGGGTGTTTATCTGGGTTATTGTACTATCGGTATTTGATGATGGGGATTCATGTTTTCTCAGTACATTTCATTCACTAATCAGTGTTTTTGACTCAGTTTATCTCGTTTCAGTTTAATGGTTCGACTACAGTTCTTAGATACGAGTTTTCTTTAGGATAAGGTCAAGATTCCTTCCACTGGTTTGACGTTTTTCAATTTCGGATGACTTTTATCGTTATGTTATGTTTGTTTCTGCTGTTATTTTTATTAGTGGTGTATTGTTCATGTACTTTATTTTGTCGCAGCGTGAAAAGAAATAGTTGGTTGGGAGGAGCCTTTTATGGATTCCTTACTTTTTTGTCTTTGGTGTTTTTCTCTCTATGTTAATGTGCTGCAGAGGAGTTCTAGCAAAGAGAGACTTTATTTGCCTCCTGTCATTAAATAAAATTAAGATTATAGTTACAATAAAGCTAGTATAATCTACAATTACAATATATTTTTTTTTAATAATATAGGAGGAGATTGAAGATTTTTTTTCTCACTGACTATTTTACTAAACAAATACTGTGCTGAGAGCTTTTAATGCATGTCCACATGATCTCTGCTTCTGTACTATGCTGTTATCTAACATATTACTTTCCATAATGTGAATTATATTCTCGATTGGATCATAGATATGCATGTAATTGTTAAGCTGCAACGCTGACACATTTACTATGCATACTACATTTTAATTTCTTGCAAAATCTGTTAAAGATAATATAATGTTTTTACTAAGAAGTACCAGGTCATAAACCATTGTCTGTTTTTTAAATTCACCATATGACTCATTGAAAAAATGGCCTAGTGCCCATGATTTATTGCAAGTCCACTAAATTTGGAAGCTTTCAGCAATAACTATCATCTGGGTGCCCATTTGGTAAAACTGAATATTCAAGTATATAATAGTAAATATATGGAGGATAATAGTTTGTGGATCCACGGATAAATCTGATTGCCATTTTGCCGTCAAGAATTTTTTAAATTTTTTTTTTATTGTAAGATTTCAAATTGAGTTTTTCTTTTAGATCAACAGCAAAAAAGTGACTTTTGAGAGGTCGGACTTGTGACAAACTTCCCTTCCCACGTGAGTTTGCCACGAGCTCCTGGTGGAGCTTGCTTGCCAGCCTCCTGCCCACAGACTATGGGCCCTGCAGGGAAACCTGTAAAAGCCTATCAAAGTTGACCGACCGTTGGCATTGATTTCATGGAACTGTTTTGGGCATGGGACCATACGTGCGGTTGGTCAAAACTATGATTTCCAGGAAATTACTGAACCCCTGAACCGATCTGGGTGTTTTTTGGATATGTTGGTCACCCAGATCGGGGTTATCAGTGGATGTAACTTTTGTGGGGTTTCCATGGGTTTTGGGGGTACTTTCGGGATACTGTTAAAAAAAGTATGCTTTTCTGTGCATGGAAATAATTGGATTAGATTAGTACAGTTCCTGATTCAATTATCTCCCAAGCAGAGAGGAGGGATTATCTAATTTGTGTATGGGAGTGACCTGGACGTGAGAGCCACTGTCATTCAGTGGTTGTTTTTACTGTAGTCTACTCTCAGGTCCAGAGGGGAGTGCCCCTTGCATGGGGACCTGCATATAAGGCCAGTTGTGGCTGCCAAAAAATGAGTTCCTGCCTACCCTCAACATAGAGTCTCATCTCATGTGTGGGGGGAACAGCTGTATCTGCTCTGGGGTATTGCTATATCACTATACTCCTCTGGGTTATAATCACTTGCTCTTGTAAGAGCAGCCTGTTACACTCTCTGGAATAGGAGAGGTCTGCCCACTGGATGATGGATCCTGGTCTTGGGTCCAGGGTGTGTGGAGGACGGCGATAACCCAGCCAAGCTGTGGAAGTGGGGACTACGGTGCTGATAATGTATTTTGGAGTGCTTGGAAGTACTCTGAGGTACTAGGAAGCAATGATTGGTGGAGGCATCCAGTTGAGGTGCCAGGCGGTCCGTCACAGGACTTGTTAGACATTTTTCTTTTTTTTTTAGATATTAATACAATGTAAGTATGTAACTATGTAACCTATGTCAAAATATTCACAACAGGAAAATTCTGAGTTTCTGTTTCAGGTATTTTGATCTGCATTTTGCAAGATGTGAAAGTATCCAAGTCACTAGTTATCAAATAGAATTGTATATCATTGCTCAGGAAATGATGGAAAAAAATTGGTATGCTTATTTTAATTATTAACATTGTACAGATTGATTAACAGCCAATTTATTCAATGCACTATCTTGTCACTGTAATACATGAAACTAAAATATTCATAAAGGTATTTTTTTCAATATATAAATGAGTTAAACTTTGAAAAAAATAAAAATAACACAACTGAAAAATCTTATATTACTGACCCCATTATTGTATGTTTTTGTTGCTTGCGGAATAAGATCTGTGGCACCATGGCAACCTCATCTGAGATCCAATATCTTCGCCTCTTTTTTTATTCCCTAATGGACACATCCTATGCACATCTCATTAGATTGCAGCACACATGTCTTGTCAACACGTTACTGTTGATTGTCATCATCATGTGAATAAGATTTTAAAAAAATCACAGATTATGAGAACGTGGAAAATAAATCTTTGACCTCTGCATGGCATGTAAGTGTAAAAGGGCAGAGGACACCATGAGTTGCTGTTGGAAACATAATTTCAATTAAAAACAGGAAAACAGGTTGCAGGTATGTAATAAATTTAATACAATTCCCCTATTATACATGAAATGGAAAGATTCCACATATCAATCCCCTACATCAGTTATTTGACTAAAGGTGTCAGACCTGAAATGTAAGTTGTCAAAGTACAAGTAGAAAAGGCACTCATAGGGCCAGTATCAAATGCAAGTGCTTCGCACTTAGGATTCAGTGAATCAGTATTATCTTAAACTAAGCTAAAGCAGGAGCATTTCAGAACTGCAGTACCTTTGTCAAATTCAAGGGCTATGTACTAAAATATTGCTGTGTCCACCTATTGTGGATTAATTTAGAATAATTCATCATGAACCCTAAGAGAAGAGCAACCTTATTACAAAAAGTTAAGTAATGTAAATTAGCTTAAAACTGAATTTAAAATATATTTAATATATAGGTTTGATTCTTTCTATAATTGATTGATCTATAATGTGATTTCTACAATGGAGGCTATAACTGAGGCTTTAATCATTTTACAGAATAGTTATATTTTAATTTTTAGATTTTTATTTGTTTTACTTCAGATACCATGAACAAAGAGTGAAACTTTTTTTTCTAACATATAGATAAGAGTTAGATAGCATTTTATTTATTTTTAAAATAAATACCAAAATAAAGAATTATACTATAAAGACGCTACACAGAGCCCTCTGAGATATTACAAATATTTTTTTCAAAAAACTTAACTTGCCAATCTGAATGGAGTGATAATGACACACCTGATTAAAAGGAAACTCCACTGCACAAATGCAAAATAAATACAAATCCCTGTTTAGTTTATACACTCCAGATGAGAACATGCATGCATTTAATTCTGCATTTTTTCATTGGGGTATATCTAATATACTCATACAAAACCTCAATTTTCCTTGTCTGTGGCTGCCCAACCACAGACTGCCCAATGCAGTTCAATGAGAAGTCTTTGAAGGCAGGTGCTCTAGGCAATTGCTGCATCTTGAGCCTAGCTCCACCGAACTAAACAAATCAGGAAGTAACTGGACCTGTTGTCTGCTTGAAAAACAAGGTTAATTTATAAAAGTATAAATATCTATTGAAATCTGCACTTTTTGCAAAATTAAAAAAGAGGTTACCTCTCCAATCGTATCACGTTTATTCTCCTCACAAATCAAAGGGGGTGTCTATCATGTTCCACTCTGACGGGGCTTTCCAGGCATCCGAGAAATATATGGATGACATAGGGTGCCTAATTATTTTAGTGGGAATGCTGAACAGCTTCCAAATCACAATTGCCTCTGTATACACTCCTAATGACAATCAGATAACCTTTCTGAGGAAAGCACTAAAGAAAATCAATTCACTTTAATTGAATGTTAGACCCTACCCTAGACATCAAAAGAGAGCCTAATAGACAACCTACCCATGTGTCTAAAATAAACAGCCATGCCCTTTCCAACTTACTCCACATTCATAAGCTTTATGATTCATGGAGTGTTACATTTCTGGAAATGAAAAACTACACATACTTTTCCCCCGACACATATGACCTATTCACGCATAGACATGTTTTTTTTTTTTTTGTTTAATTCGAGTTTTATTGTTATTTCACAACGTGTAACGGGGATACAGAAGGCAAGAAGGGAAGGTAAGGTAGGTGGTTGTGGTACATACATTTTATACAGCAGTGTCGAAATAGACAAATATACATCAATTCCCATTGTTCTTTGCGTATTAGTACCGCTGATATTGTCTCATCATTTTGTATTACGTGAGACCTTGGTGCAGGGTTGGTGACTAGGGTCACCAGAGAAACTTGGGGTAGGGAATGGTGGGGAGAGCGGGTAAGTATTATATACATGGGAAGTGGGTGGGAGGGGAAGGTACAAGGTGTCTTCTATTGTTATTACTGTTCCGTCTATTGTGGTATATTCCGTACTAGTGCCCAGTGTTTTAGCCAGGGTTCCCATATGGTTAGGTATGTAGTGTATTTGCCTATTGTGGACCAATGTAGCATTTCTATTTCTCTCATGTGCTCTACCCTTTCTATCCATTGTTTGGCTGTGGGTGGTACATTTTGCTTCCAGTGGACCGGTATAAGGTTGTTTGCTTCTCCCAGAAGGAGCCATAGTAGGCGCTGACTCTTCATACATTGAAAGGAGTGAGGCCATCCTAGCAGAACTTGGGAGGGGGTTAGGGAGTGTGGTATCTTTAAGATCTCATCGATCTTGGAGATCACTTCTGTCCAGTATGTTCTCAAGAGTGGACAAAACCACCACAGATGTCCCATACTGCCCACTTCTCCCCCGCATCTCCAGCATTGTTCACTAATTGTTTGCCAATATAAATGGAGTACCTCCAGAGTTCTATACCACCTAGTGATACGTTTATAGAAGGACTCTTGTCTTGATAGGCTACTGGAAGTGTGCATGGGTTTTGTGAAGACATATGCCCAGTCCTGGTGTGTCATATGTATGTGAAGTTCCTTCATCCATTTACGTTGGTATGCTAGGGTCTCCTGAGCATTGTCGTTAGTTTGGATGAGTTTATAAATTTGTGATAGGGTGCGTTTTATCGGCTGTGCGGTCGTGCATAATTGCTCAAAGGGGGTTAAACCTCTTGGGGTCCAGTATGGTAGTACTGCTTGAGTGATAGAGTGTCTCAGTTGTGCACATCTCATTGCTTCCATGAGCGAACGGTGGCCTCTCGTAATTTGGAACTGCTTGATTTTAGGGGGTGTATCTCCTGTCAGTAAATCTCCTATTTGTGGGTTTTGTATTCCCAATAGTTTTATTATAGTATCTGCCCCTCTGCCTCCTAATATATCCGGGTTGTGGTTTAATGGGTATAATGGAGATATGCCCGGTGACAGTTTCCATGTATTTTTGTGTGATCTCCACTTCCTTAGGATGTGGGGAATAAGGGGGTGTGTCATGGTGGTCAGCTGCTGAAGTTGGCATGTCTGCCATGGGAGGGATGGTAGAGGGGCCTGTGCATACATTTGTTCTATGTCGTACCACGCTTTTTTGTGCTTTGTATCTATCCATTCCCTGAGTCTAGTGAAAAGGACTGCTATGTAGTAGTTGTACATATGGGGTAGTCTGATACTTCCTTTCTTTTTATCCCGTGTGAGTATTGTTACAAACTGCCATTTGTAACTGTTATGTTATTTGACAAATTGCCCTGCTTCCCTGTGTTATGGAGAAGCCTAATTGCCAGCCTTCTGCCCCATGACTATGGACCTAGTGTGTATGGCGATTTGACTGTATTTGTGGGATCTGAGCGCTGTTTGGATATATTGAGCGCTCAGATCCAAGCCATCTGGGGATAGGTTGAATGTGGGGGTTCTGTTCAGTTCAATAGGAGTTATGTATTTTTGTGTCTTTTTGTGTCTTTTGCTGACATGTGGTTAATGGAGTCTGCCTCTATCCCTGGATAATTGGATTACTTTCCCCATTGTCCAGGATAGAGGGCTCTGTAAATCCGGTTTGGGCCAGAAAACCATGCTGCCAGCTAGGCCCCAAAAGATACTTTTGCTAACTTTTGAACCCCTTGTCTGATTTGTGCCAGTTTTTAATATGTTGCTCCCCTGAATGGATTGATTCTAAATATGTATTTTTATGAAGATTGGATGTGTAGTTTGGAAGTTATAGTACATGGATAAAAACTGTATTTTTACTGCCTGTGTTTAATTATGTTAACCCATTGTGCAACATAATTAGATCACAGGCAGAGGGGAGGAGTTTTGTGTGTAATTGCTGGGAGTGTTTCTGTAATGTACATTTATTATTGGTTGTTTTATACCTCCCTGTGGGCGGTCCTGTATTTGCAAGACTGTAATAAAAACCAGGCTGGGTGTGCCAGCACCTCAGATCTTCTTGACCCTCTAACTTGCAGCCTTGACTCATGTTTGTAGGGGACAGCTATAATCACTACAGGGATTGCTATGCTCTTCATACTCCCTTAGCTACTGAGCTCTTGTAAGAGCTCTTGTTCCTGATCCTGCTTCGCTCTGCAGAAGGAAGAGGTTCACCTACTGGAACCTGGAGCCTGGTCGTGGGTCCAGGGCACAGAGCAGACGGCGAGATACCAGCCCAGCAGCGGTGGTTCGTGGAGTCTGCAGTACTTATGGTGGCTACGCAGTAGTTATGGTGTCTACGGTGCTGATGGTCCTTTGGTGAGCGCTAGGAGCATCCTTTTCTACGGTCCAACTTCCAGCCAGCCTGGAGGCAACCGTAACATTTGGTGGCAAGCGGTGGGATGGCGTCCTAGCGCAAGGAGCAGCACCCCAACAGCACTGGTATCGTATGAGAGAGTATTGAGGGCAACGCTAGCCACTGCGCAGCGTCCCTACCTAGAGCAGCATGGAGCCAGCAAGTCCGTGCACAGCAGCCGAAATGGAGGAGAGGTTCCTCGACAGATTGCATGGCTTCCTATCCTGGAAAGATGGGGTAGTCTCAGAAGAGGAGATGTGTGGGTACAGAAGTGAGGCCAGAGCCGAGCTGTGGGAAGAAGCCCTACAGGAAGTTCAGCGTTGGCGAGGTGATCGTAGAATCAGCAGAGGGCAGCAAATCCAGGCTCGAATGGCAGAGCGGATGCCCCTCCTGGGCAAACAACCCCTTCCAGTGTGGGTGACTAAACTAGAGGATCTAGTATACAGTGAACTGTGGCTCGACAACGCATACCAGGCGCTACAGTGGTACGCGACTCAGCTTGTTCCAGAGATAGCTGAGTATGAATTCCCTGAGTGTGGGGATTACAATGGCCCTGATCTATTCTGGGAGAATATGGACGATGATGACTTTGGAAGGGCTACAGACTCACGCTTCTGGGACCTGTATGATGACCGGGAAGACAAGCTGGGACTCCCTAGAGCTATTGGCCTGGAAGCAGACCTGCGGTATCTAGTCACCCAGGAATGTGACCTGGAGTGGAAGTACCAGCACATCATCCAGGGGTCCCGGGAAGAGACAACCCGTCCCCTTCCTCAACAGCATCCAGAGGTCCCCCTAGAGAGCACAGCAGCAGAGCCAGATCGAGAGTTCTTCAGCTGGAAGGATATCGTAGAGGTATACTGGGAGGAACCTCTGATGGCAGGTAGAGATGGGACCGAGGTCTCTCTACAGGCCCTACAGGGATGCTGGGCAGTCGGCCCAGATCCCCAACCCCTGGGTGAGTTACAGGGAGCGGAGAGCATCGACCTCCCTCCCCAGCGGCAGCCTGAGTTACAGGGAGAGGAGAGCAGCGACCTCTCTCCCCAGCGGCAGTGCACCGTGCAGAGGGAAGAGACAACCGGTCTCCTTCCCCAACCCCAACCAGAGGTACCCAAGGCAGCAGACCTCATAGACTGGTCCTGGGAGGACCCCCAACAGGCAGGTGAAGATGGGACCGTAGTCTCTCTACCGGCCCTACAGGGATGCTGGGCAGGCGGCCCAGATCCCCAGCGGCAGACCCAGCTACAGGGAGAGGAGAGCATCGACCTCTCTCCCCAGCCGGAGTGTGCCTTCCAGGGAGAGGAGACAACCGGTCTCTCTCCCCAGCCCCAGCATGTTCCACAGGAAGCGGAGAGCATCGACCTCCCTCCCCAGCGGCCGCAGGAGTATCAGGAGGAGGAGGTAAGCCAATTCTCCCCTCCCCAGCCAACTCCTAACTTGGGCCCAGGGTTAACGGGTGAGATGGCAACCCCCACCAACCCCCACGTTCCCTTTGCCACCGGGCAGGACTATGCCCCAATTCCCCCAGCAGAAGAGCTGGCATCAGGACAGAGCGCCGCTGGCCTCTGCCCTACCGACCCCCTTATTACAGGACTGGCCTGCAACCCCCTCACCCCAGCAGAAGAGCTGGCATCAGGACAGAGCGCCGCTGGCCTCTGCCCTACCAACTCCCTTGTCACAGGACTGTCCTGCAACCTGGAACCTACAGGCCAGTACTATTTATTGTGGGGGGGCTACTCTGCCAATGTTTATTTGTGGGTGGGCTGCGAGACTAACTTAGGCACTGACCGACAGAAGGTCAGGTGCCTGGTTAGTCTCCCTCCAAAAGGGGAGATATGTTACAAACTGCCATTTGTAACTGTTATGTTATTTGACAAATTGCCCTGCTTCCCTGTGTTATGGAGAAGCCTAATTGCCAGCCTTCTGCCCCATGACTATGGACCTAGTGTGTATGGCGATTTGACTGTATTTGTGGGATCTGAGCGCTGTTTGGATATATTGAGCGCTCAGATCCAAGCCATCTGGGGATAGGTTGAATGTGGGGGTTCTGTTCAGTTCAATAGGAGTTATGTATTTTTGTGTCTTTTTGTGTCTTTTGCTGACATGTGGTTAATGGAGTCTGCCTCTATCCCTGGATAATTGGATTACTTTCCCCATTGTCCAGGATAGAGGGCTCTGTAAATCCGGTTTGGGCCAGAAAACCATGCTGCCAGCTAGGCCCCAAAAGATACTTTTGCTAACTTTTGAACCCCTTGTCTGATTTGTGCCAGTTTTTAATATGTTGCTCCCCTGAATGGATTGATTCTAAATATGTATTTTTATGAAGATTGGATGTGTAGTTTGGAAGTTATAGTACATGGATAAAAACTGTATTTTTACTGCCTGTGTTTAATTATGTTAACCCATTGTGCAACATAATTAGATCACAGGCAGAGGGGAGGAGTTTTGTGTGTAATTGCTGGGAGTGTTTCTGTAATGTACATTTATTATTGGTTGTTTTATACCTCCCTGTGGGCGGTCCTGTATTTGCAAGACTGTAATAAAAACCAGGCTGGGTGTGCCAGCACCTCAGATCTTCTTGACCCTCTAACTTGCAGCCTTGACTCATGTTTGTAGGGGACAGCTATAATCACTACAGGGATTGCTATGCTCTTCATACTCCCTTAGCTACTGAGCTCTTGTAAGAGCTCTTGTTCCTGATCCTGCTTCGCTCTGCAGAAGGAAGAGGTTCACCTACTGGAACCTGGAGCCTGGTCGTGGGTCCAGGGCACAGAGCAGACGGCGAGATACCAGCCCAGCAGCGGTGGTTCGTGGAGTCTGCAGTACTTATGGTGGCTACGCAGTAGTTATGGTGTCTACGGTGCTGATGGTCCTTTGGTGAGCGCTAGGAGCATCCTTTTCTACGGTCCAACTTCCAGCCAGCCTGGAGGCAACCGTAACAAGTATTTCATATGCCAGTCGGGATTTTTTATTTCCCCAAACAAACGTAAGGAAGATGTTTTTCAGCGTGTGGAAGAACTGGCATCCGAGCTCGATAGGGAGCGTTTGAAATGTATATAGAATTTTTGGTAGTATCATCATCTTAATGATGTTGATTCTTCCAAAAAGGGAGAAGTGAGGTTTGTCCCAGTGTTTGAGTTGTGATTTAATGTTAGCCAATAGGGGAATGTAGTTCATTCTATAGAGGCTTGTCGTTGTGGGTGCGAGTTTGATGCCTAGATATGTGAGGCCTGTGTTTGCCCATCGATAAGGGTAATTGTGGTTTATGTGTTTGAGTTGGGTCGGTTTTAGGTTTATGCCCATTAGTTCGCATTTATCAGCGTTTATTTTGAAATTTGAGTATGTACTGAAGTGTTCTATTTCGCTCTGAAGATGCGGGAGGGAGCGCTCAGGGTGTGTGAGTGTTAGGAGTACGTCATCTGCAAAAGCAGATACTTTTACTTCCTGTTCCCCTGCCCTGATGCCTTTAATGTTGGCATTTGCCCTGATGGCGTTTAGAAATGGTTCCATCACCAGAACGAATAGCAGTGGCGACAGAGGGCACCCTTGTCTTGTGCCATTACCTATGGCAAAGGAGGGAGAGTCTTGCCCATTAACTCCAATTGTGGCTGATGGTCCTTTATATAGTGTTCTCACCCATCGTATGTAATTGGGGCCGATTCCTATGGTTTCAAGGGTGGTGAATAGGAAGATCCAGTCTACTCGGTCGAACGCCTTTTCGGCGTCCACCGAGAGGAGTATTGTTGGTTCCCTGGTGGTAGAGGCAACATGTATGAGGTTGAGTATTCTTGTGGTATTGTCTCTCGCCTCCCTGCCCGGGATGAAACCCGCTTGGTCTGTATGGACCAGGTCAGGCAGTAGTGTCTTGAGTCGGTTGGCAAGGATTTTTGCAAGCAGTTTAACGTCAAGGTTAATTAGGGAGATGGGTCTATAACTACCACACAGGCTCTGGTCCTTGCCGGGTTTTGGCAGGATTGTTATCGATGCTTTCAGCATCGGGGGTGGTAATTCGGTAGTGGTTAGCAGATTGTTAAGTACTTCTAGATAGTGGGGAGATAGGATGTGTTGGAAAGATTGGTAATATCTGGCCGTTAGGCCATCTGGTCCCGGGCTTTTATCCTTAGGAAGTGTTTTAATTGCTCGCTGCAATTCTTCCAGCTGGATGTGGGAGTCTAATATGGTTGACTGGTGAAGGTCTATTGTTTTTTGGATATGGGAGGAGATGTATGTTTTAATGTCATGGGAAGGACCTCTCTGGTGCTCTAGGTTATATAGGTTACTATAGTATTCCCGGAAGATTTTGGCTATGTCCTCGGTTTTATCTTTGCGTGTACCGTCTTGCGCCTTTATGTGGGATATGTATGTTTTTTGGTGCTTTTCTTTTAGGGCTCTGGCCAGGAACTTCCCACTCCTATTACCATGTGCATAGTATGTTCCCCTGGTTAGAAGTACTGCTCTGTGTGCCTGCATCGTATGGATATTGCGTAGATCCATTCTCAATGCCGTTAGTTTGTTATACGCCTCCACTGAGGGGTCGGTTTTATGTTCCATTTCTGCTCTAGCTATTGCTTCTGTGAGTGATTTGATCTTTGCTTGGCGTTCTTTTTTGATACGTGCACCCCACTTGATCAGTATGCCTTGGGTGATACCTTTGTGTGCCTCCCATACCCAGGTGTCTGCGGTGTCTTTGTTTTTGTTTTCTAGGAAGTATCTAGGGAGGGAATTATTGAGGTCATCAGTCACTCTTGGGTCGTCCAGGAGCGATTCATTTAACCGCCATTTGTTGGTGGGTGTGCATGTTCCTGTAATGGATAGTGTGAGGAACACCGGGGCATGGTCTGACCACGTGATGTGGCCAATTGATGCTTCCTTTAACAGGTGTAAGTGCCTATGTTCTAAGAAGAACATATCCAATCTGGAATAACTATGAGCCACCTGTGAATAATAGCTATAGTCCCTCTCCTGTGGGTGGGATATTCTCCAGCAGTCCACCAGCTGGTGGGCATGGAGGGATCTCTGAAATAGAGCCCTTTGGTGTATCTGTGTGTCTCTACTGGTTGTGGAGCTGTCCGTAGAGTGGTCTAGAACCATGTTCCAGTCTCCCCCTAAAACTATTATCCCATTTGCAAATTTGTGCAGTTTCCTAAGACATGAGTTGGCAAACGATACTTGTTTGATATTTGGGGCATATATAGTTGCTAGTGTCACCAGTGTGTTATTCAATGTGCCTTTGATAAATAGGTATCTTCCCAAGTGGTCTGTTTTGATTTCCCTCGGGGTGAAGACTATGCGTGGTGATATTAGGATGGCTACTCCTCTTGCTTTGCCCCCATGATAGTTGCTGAAGAATGCTTGTCCTATTGTTTTTGCCCTTAGTTTAGGGGTTTGATCCCCCTTTAAATGCGTTTCCTGTAAGAAAACGATATCAGCCCTTTGCCTGTCTATTTCTTGGGTTAGTACTGTACGTTTCTCTGGAGTATTAAGTCCCCTAACATTTAGGGACATTATTTTGAGATCAGCCATTGGAGGTCAGGTGGTAGTGATGGTGTGTCTTCTCTGGGTGGTAATGCTTACACTTGTACCTTCGGGGGTCAGGGGGATGTATGGGGGGTTGTAAACTTGGGATGTTATGTACAATGAGCATGTGGGTAACATGCATCTACCAGATGGTGTCTAGCGCGCTAGGCTCTGTGTGAGTCCTACGTGCTCTCTGCGACACCTCTAGGGGGTTACGGGGTCTTGGTTGTCCAGAACGTTGGCCTGTAATCTAGTTTGTAAACTTATCATTCTAAAAGCGTTTCTTATAGTATGGCTTGTGTTTTCTTATGCTAACTCGTAATAAGGTTTGAAATGTGGGTTTTTATCCCCTAATTTCGCGCAGCCAGGGCCCGAACCCCAGGGAGGGTGTAGGCGGTGGCTGCGCAGAAGGCAGTTTAAATATACAATATGATAAACAATATGCAAGTAGCGACAAACGGCATACAACTTTCAATCATATGACAAATTAACATTGACCAATATACTAGACCAGTGGTTCCCAACCTTTTTTTTTCACTTGAGTACCCCTTGGAAGACCATTTCCATAAATTGTACCCCTCATATTAGCGAAAAGTTTGTTATTAATATAATTGATGTTATTTCAAATTTATACGTTTTTTCCACCCCGTCTCCCCTTTTTCTCTGCCTCTGGATCCCCTGCTTCTCCTCTGCCCCCAGTCTGTTCCTGCTTCTTCTCTGCACCAGGCTCTCTCTTCTTATCCTGTGCTCCAGGCTCCCCCTGCTTCTTCTGTGCCACAGGCTCCCCAGCTCCTCAGCTCCACCGCTGCCCCAGGCTCCCCCTGCTTCTCACGTTGCTGATAGACACACTGACACACATGCAGATACACAGACACACAAATACACACACTAACACACGTGCAGATACACAGATACAAACAACTGGCACACATACAGATATAGACACTGATATACATGTGGATGCACAGACACAAAAAGTGACATGCATACAGATACAGACACAAAAATCAGACAACGACATATATACAAACACTGACACAAAAACAAACACTGATACATGTGCAAATGCACAGACACACAGATACACATAGATCCAAACAGTTACACATTCACACAGATACAGAGATACAGATACACACACTGACAAACATGCAGATACATAGACACACAGATGCAGACACTAACACACATGCAGATGCAAAGACACACTGATACACACACACTGACACACATACAGATGTACAGAGACACAGATCCAAACAATGACACACTTACATAGGTACAAATACAAACACTGACACACATGCAGATACAGAGACACACATATACAGTGAAGGGAAAAAAGTATTTTATCCCCTGCTGATTTTGAATGTTTGCCCACTGACAAAGAAATGATCAGTCTATGATTTTAATGGTAGGTGTATTTTAACAGCGAGAGACAAAAAAAAAAATCCAGAAAAACGCATGTCAAAAAAGTTATAAATTGATTTGCATGTCAATGAGTGAAATACGTATTTGACCCCTTAAACTTAGTATTTGGTGGCAAAACCCTTGTTAGCAATCACAGAGGTCAGACTTTTCTTGTAGTTGGCCACCAGGTTTGCACACATTCCAGGAGGGATATTGCCCCACTCATCTTTGCAGATCCTCTCCAAGTCTTTAAGGTTTTCGAGGCAGACGTTTGGAAACTCGAACCTTCAACTCCCTCCACAGATTTTCTATGGGATAAAGGTCTGAAAACTGGCTAGGCCACTCCAGGACCTTCATGTGCTTTTTCTTGAGCCACTCCTTTGTTGCCTTGGCTGTGTTTTTTGAGTCATTATCATGCTGGAATACCCCCATAGCAGAAAAACACTCCCAAAGCATAATGTTTCCACCTCCATGTTTGACGGTGGAGATGGTGTTCTTGGGGTCATAGACAGCATTCTTCCTCCAAACACGGCGAGTTGAGTTGATACTAGAGAGCTTGATTTTGGTCACATCTGACCACGACACTTTCACCCAGTTCTCCTCTGAATTATTCAGATATTCATTGGCAAACTTCAGATGCAGGGGGAACTTGCGGGTGCTGCAGGATTTCAGTCCTTCATGGCATAGTGTGTTGCCAATTGTTTTCTTGGTGACAATGGTCCCAGCTGCCTTGAGATCATTAACAAGATCCTCCTGTGTAGCGCTGGGCTGATTCCTCATCGTTTTCATGATCATTGAAACTCCATGAGGTGATATCTTGTATGGAGCACTAGACCGAGGGAGACTGACAGTTATTTTGTGTTTCTTCTTTTTACGAATAATCGCACCAACTGTTGTCACCTCCACACATAAACTGCTTGGTGATGGTCTTGTAGCACATTCCAGCCTCGTGTAGGTCTACAATCTTGTCCCTGAAATCCTTGGACAGCTCTTTGGTCTTGACCATGGTGGAGAGTTTGGAATCTGATTGATTGATTGCTTCAGTGGACAGGTGTCTTTTATACAGGTAACGAGCTGAGATTAGGAGCACTCCCTTTAAGAGAGTGCTCCTAATCTCAGCTCGTTACCTGTATAAAGGACACCTGTGAGCCAGAAAGTGGTCCAGAATCAGCCCTGCGGTAGTTAACTCCACCATTACTGAAATTTTTTGGAGTTCCCCCAGGAGAGCTGTATTGTACCCCTGAGGGTACGCATTCCACAGGTTGGGAGCCCCTGTACTAGACATATCAAGAGGGCAAAGAACATGGTCAGACCACACTCCAATAACAGTGACCCTCGAGCTTTGTACCCAACCAAGGGCAGGGGCAAATAAAAAATGAATGAAGCACTACTAGGTAATCCTAAAGTCATGCCGATGATAAAGAAAGCGGTGGTCAACAACTTCCGGGACAATGATAATGACAGCACATCCATAAAAACTCAATGGCTAGCTCATAAAGCAGGACTCAGGGGAACATTTGTTCAAGGAGGTGCTTCCCTAAAAAAACAGACAACAGATAACAGAAGATCCTTAACACAGGAACTTAAAGATTTAGAAACATTGAATAAAAGAAAATCATCCAAACAGATCTCAAAACAAATAAAAGACACACTCTTAAATTGCAGGACCTAGATCTGCAGGTTACTGAAAAGAGAATGAGAGCACTCAGGGTAAAATATTACATACAAGGCAATAAGTCAGGTAAATTGTTAGCGATCAAACTTAAGACCAAATACCTGTAGGCTAAGATACTATTTATCTACACGGCCCAAAACCAGAAATTATATAACCCACAAAACATTGTAGATGGGTTAGCTAGTTTTTATTATTTTCTCTATAATCTTAAGGAGGACCCGAATGTACCCCAACCTACTAAAAACGACGTAGACCAGTTTCTAGACAGCATAGACTTGCTCCACCTGATGCAGACCCAAATAGACAATTTAGAGGCCCCATTCACGGAGGAGGAGGTTTGGAGGGCGATTCATTCACTACCGAAAACATAAGGCACCGGGCCCAGACGGTTTCGTTAACTACTACTATATTACACTGATATCTGAGATGACATCCCGCCTCACCAAACTCTTTAATGATATTAAACAATCGGGCACAATACCAAAGGAAATGTTAGAGGTGCATGTAGTGACACTGCCGAAAACAGGCAAACCCCCAACAGAGAGCGCCAACTTTAGGCCGATATCCCTATTAAATGCTGGCGTTAAAGTGCATGGAAAACTATTAGTGACTAAGTTAAAGGGTATATTACCTAATCTAATCTCAGAGGAACAAGCGGGGTTCGTACCAGGGAAGCAAGTGGGTGACAACACCAGGCATTTTATTAACTTAATCCACTGGGCACAACACAATAAAAAAACATTCCAATATTATCTGGAATGTTTGTAAATCCAATGTAGGAGTAACATAGATAGTCACAAAGTAATAAATTAAAGTCCAGTATAGAATTAAGCAAGTTGGAAGTCAAGCAGGAATGTAGGGTTGTTCAGGCTGGTATGGAGCAGCACTGTAAATAAAGCAGGAATGTAGGGTTGTTCAGGCTGGTATGGAGCAGGATTGTAAATAAAGCAGAAATCTAGGGTTTTTCAGGCAAGTCTGGAGCAGGTTGGTAAGTAAAGCAGGTTTTGAAGCCAATAAGGTGAGTCCACAGGTTATAACACAGGAGCCAGGATTTGAAGTCTTTCAGGCAAATCATCAACTTAAATGTCAAGGCCATGAGGTGAGTTGGATGGAACCTTTTAGAGGATCTGAATTAGTCCAGGCCAGTGAGGATGAGATGGAAATCTCTGTGCTAGTGGTTAGGAAGGTCACTGGTAGCAAATAAAATCAGTGTAGAAACTAAGTTTTTAAATGAACAGAATAAGCAGAACAAAATGTCTTGTTTGTCAGGATTGGATCCTGAAACTCTTGTATGTTTTTCTATGCAAAACTTTAATAATAATGATATATTGAAAAAAGAAAAAAAGAGGTCATACTCTTCGCACATAAAAGTTATTTAGGGTTTTAGAGTGTCCCTTTAAGTTTGAGGTGCCAGCCGTTGATTTTGCAGCATAGCAGATGATAGCACAAATAAACAGTTAAGATGGCCAAAATCTAAACACCATTTTAGTCAAATTTGTTTTTTCTACAATAATATAAAAAATTTTTTTTTATATTTTCATATGATGCATATCTGTATACGCCTCATGCCTTTCAGTTAGCTAATGCTCCAGTTTGAAGGTGCACATACAAGATATGTCATTAAATCTTTTTTTAGAATTGTCAACATTATGCAAGAGTGAAAGACAGGACTAAATGAAAACTCAGGACTTAATTTTGTAGTTTTTTTTTTTTTTGCAGTG
The DNA here is from genome assembly GCA_933207985.1 of Pelobates cultripes. NCBI lineage: Eukaryota > Metazoa > Chordata > Amphibia > Anura > Pelobatidae > Pelobates > Pelobates cultripes. The sequence continues at coordinate 107,159,918 of OW240913.1, forward strand.
TAAGAAATCTAAAAGAAAATTAAGAATTGTAGATGGTTCGGTTAGTATTAGAAAGACCATTTGATTACAGCTGTGTATATGAAAGAATTGATTATATTAATTAATTCTGCAAATTTTTGGTAATTATTGTACAAAAAGAGGAAACATCATAAAGCATTCCCAAAGTGTGAAACAAGAAAATGAATGAACAGAACCAAAGAAAAACGAGACACCAAAAATTAAAAATAGAGATTTGTTTTCACATAAATCCATTCTTATTTATAAAAGGTTTTGAAAATGCCACAAACCTTTTTTTTTTTAGAATGATGTATAAGGTCAATTCTCCCATACCGTTTTTGTTCTTTCAACATGCTCTGGAGAGATGCCTTTCAAAGTGTCCCATTCCAAAAGAAGTCTGTGCATTGTGGCATGACACAGAGAGCTGGCATAGTTTCATCTTTGCTAGTAAATCAATATTCTATTGCACAGGTAATCTGATAGCATTCAGAGGAAGTTAATCTTTCATTTTTAATACATATGAAAATGTATTTCTGTTCTGTGAGCTGTTTGTTCTCAATTCTTCCTTTCTTCATCTCAATTCCTGGTGATTTGGATGCATTTATTTACAAGTAAGGAAAGTGGTTGTTATGGTAACTATTGACAGATCTGTCTAATACATTTGGCTAATAGGAGAGAATAAAAGGAGATTATCTACCTACGCTGTTGAGTTTAAGAGGCAGGGAGGGAAATATGATGTCAGGCCACTTAAATCCTGTCAGTTTGTCTGCTGATTTAGAAATGCAAAAGCCTAAATGAACAGTTCTCGCTTTCACTGCTTTTTCGTGTAGAAGAATAAGAAGTTTAATTTGATTTTCAAGTTTGTGATTGCATCATAATGTAGTGAAGCAACAAAATCTGCAATATAATACGCAGGATTCTAATTTTATTATTAGTTTCTTGACAGGCTGTATAAAATCCACCCCATAATTACCCACTTCGCTGCCAGGTTTGCAGAGTCTTATACACCTAGAAGGAATATATGCGTGGATAAATCCCTCTGGAAGTATAAGGGAAGGGACTGGGATTCAAGCAGTATATTCCTTCCAAGCACTCCAGGTGTAAATGTGTATAAGCTCTGTGAGAGAAAGACTGGGTATACTCAGGCCTTCCGGGTGTACGAGGGAAAGGATAGTCAACTTGACCCTCCAGGTTGCCAAGAACATATGGGAACCAGTGGCAAGATTGTCTGGGACCTGATATTCCCCTGATGAACAAAGGGTACCACCTGTATACAGAGCAGGTTTCCCAGGACAACTTGCATGCACCCGGCTACGAAGGGGGCAGACCTCAGCTGTTGGCAGTTAAGTACAGGGACAAGAAGGATGTGTACCTTCTTACCACCATCCACACTGAGAGGACTGTGGAGGTCTCTGTACATGGCAGAGCTGAGAGCACAAGGAAGCCAGTGTGCATCAAGGCCTGAAAGCACAAGGAAGCCAGTGTGCATCAGTGTGCATCAAGGAAGCCAGGATGCATCATATGGGTGTGGTTGATCTGGCAGATCAGCTGCTGCAGCCCTACCTAATTATACAGAAGGCAAGGGCCAGTACAAAAAGGTTGCAATTTACTTAATGCAGATTGCAACCCACAATGTTTTTTTGTTGTGTAAAAAAGGAAACCTTGGAATGAAACTGACTTTTTATAGATCATTTTGGGGAATTTGTACCAATATGCACCTGTTCCCTTGTCGGTGATGGGAGAGAGGTGGTATCACTGTACTCAGGAGATGTTGCTAAGCACATATTGGGGTGTTCTTTGGCAGTAATACATAACAGGAGCTGAGAATCCATGCCTAAAATACAATGTGTTTGAAAAATAACAAAACAAATGACTACCCAAATGTTTGGCAAAGACTGGTGCTAGAATTAGTGCATAGAAAGTGTCAAAATACCACCATTTGAAATACCCAAGGGTGTCTACTTTGCAAAAATGTATGTTTTGATGGGGGTAAATTACAGTGACCGGCTTCAAAATTGTCCCAAATAGTACATGGGTGCATGATGACCAGATGTGAAAATTCCAAGTTGGAAAACAGGAATGTGCACCCTCCAAGTAAGGTTTTTTTAGCCCCCAGAGAACCCAACACACCTGTACATGGGTGGTATCACTGTACTCAGGATATGTTGCTGAACACATATTAAGGGTGTTCTTTAGCAGTAACCCTTAAAGTTCTCAGTACATGTATTCTTAAATTTCTTTGTGTGTCAAAAAAATAATCACCAATTATTTTAAACTTTTTTAATTTGGCATAGATTGGTGGTAAAATGGTTTTTTTTTTTTTTCAATTTTTTCATCATATTTTATAATTATTTTTATAGTAAATTATATGATATGATGAAAATAATGGTATCTTTGGAAAGCCCATTTAATGGAGAGAACAACGGTATATAATATGTGTGGGTACAGTAAAGGAGTAAGAGGAAAATTACAGCTAAACACCCCAGAAATTTAAAAAGAGCCCTGGTCATTAATCGTAAGAAAATTGAAAAACGGTCTGGTCACTAAGGGCTTAAACAGACATCAGATGAACATATATATATTTATATAGATATGTAAATATATATATATATATATATATATATATATAATCTAAAAGGCTTGCTTGAACTCATTGACTGATACAATAACAGCTTTGGCCCTGTGCTCAGATCCAGCAGTTGTGAAAATAGAAAAACATAAATGGATATCAATCTTACTAGGACTTTGTTATAAAAATAAAATTAACATTTATTTAATGATGTTTCAGTTTTTCATTTTCATTAGGACAAAGAAATATACCTTATACACATCTATATATAACACGCAAATAAAACAAGCGAAAAAAACTCACCCCCTAGTGTGAACAGCAGAAGTGGTAAGCTCCCAGCTACAATCCTACACCTAGTTCTGGCTATAATTACCTAGTGATCTAGGATGATAAAAGACTCAAGTCCATCAAGTTCAATGTTTAATACATGTCTTTGTATTTTGTAATCCAATATAAGGCAAAAAAAATAAGGCAGCTTGAAGTGATTGCCAATTATGCCGCACAAGATTTCTCATTGGATCAACAACCTGATCATATATATATATACGTTAATTATATCCATAAATATTTAGTTTTTTTATGGGTTTTTTTTCCAAAAAATAATTCAAGGCCTTTTTCAAATTTATTAAAATACAGATTTTAATGAAACAACCTCTGTAAAGAACCGTTTCCTCTGCTGTAAGCAAAAATGCCTTTCTTCCAGTCTCAATAGATGACTTCTTGTCCATTGTATATCCCAGAATAGCACCTATTAGCTTGCACTATTAGTTTGTACTGACCCTATATTTTTATAGTGTGGATGACAGTGTGGACAGGCAAACTAACAGACAACATGCCCTCACTGATAAACACTCATTGACAGTCATTGTCTCACACACTGTTTAACTAACACACATGTTCACTGACAGACACACACTGACACAAACACACTCTCAGAAACACATGCACTCATTGACATACACACTCTCACTAACAGAAACACACATTCACTGACACACTCACTGACAGACACACACCTACTGGCAGATACACACTGACGATCACACACACATTCAATGACAAACACACAGACGCCACTGTCAGACACAAACTCTCACAGATTTGACATCCACACACTCACTGACAGACACAGATACACTCACTGACACACACATACATTCACTGATATGACAGACACTCACAGACAGACACATACAAATTATTAACTGACAGACACACACACACACACACACACACATTCACTGACATGCATACACACACTCACACATTCACTGGAAGACACACACATTCTCTCACACACACTCTAAATTACTAATATTATTTTAATTTGTCCACCTTGCCTCCCTACCTTTGGGAGAGCTGGAGTGGATCTGTACCTGGGGTCCAGTGGGGCTGCCGTGAGCACATGAAAAGCAGCGAGGGAGCTGTAATCCTCTTGCTCTGCTCCCTCACAAGATGTTTATTTATGGCTCCCGGCATCAGTTGATGTACTCACAGACGCTCGTTGAGGGTCCATTAACTACTTCCTCCAAAACAGGAGGAAGCACTGGGAACATCTATGTGGGCACTTTAGGATAGCTGGAGCCAGGGCCAGCCTTGGCCTTTAGGCGCCCAGTACAGAAAATCACACACAGGCATAAAGTCACACACAGGCACACACAGTTATAGTGACACAGAGGCACACAGTCACACACACTGAGGCACACACACACACAACCACACACACACAGTTACAGTTACACATAGGAACACAACCACACACACAGAGGCAGATAGTCACACACACACACACACACACAGTTACAGTCACACATAGGCACACAGCCACACACACAAAGGCAAACAGTCACACACACACAGTTACAGTCACACATAGGCACACAATCACACAGACAGAGGCAGACAGTCACACACTCACAGTTACAGTCACGCAAACACACACACACACATATTTACAGTCACACATAGGCACACAGACACACACACACAGAGGCACACAGTCACTAACACACAGTTACAGTCACAAACAGGCACACCGTCAAAACAAACAGAGACAGACAGTCATGCACACACACAGTTACAGTCACACACAGGCAGACAGTCAAACAGAGAGGTCAGACAGTCACACACAAAGGGGGACACAGCATGATGTAGAGGGGCCTTGGCTCCCTCTGGTCCCCCCTAGAGATGCCATTGAGTGTATCCTCCTATTTTCTTTTACAAAAAGTGCAGATTTCAATACAAACTAGCACTTTTATAAATCAACCTTGTTACACCCCCTGACTGCAGGACCAGATTTACCCTCCTTGATACCCCAAGACCGGTTTCCTCAATGATATACATATATGGGTGTACCGTATATATCAAAATTCAAAATGTCAGCAATCTGGGTTTTCAAAATAGGCATCGTAGCCTCCAAGATAAGGGAAGGGACTGGGAACATGAGTCAATATATGAGCAATACTCAGAAGGGGACTGGAAACAACACCAGAGGATCAAAACATCAACTACTGGTAGACCAAGCAGACACAAGGGATTCTAAGACCAGAAAAAACAATCTGTGCACGGCCTGGATTGACTACAAGAAAGCCTATCACACAATGCCAAACACATGGATACTGGGGTGCTTGGCTCTCTACAAAATCAGCAAGACAATAAGAGCCTTCATCAAGAACTCGATGGGCAAGTGGAAAACAACTTTAGAAGCTAATTCCAGGACAATAACTCAATTGAACATGAAACGTGGCATATACCAAGGTGATGCGCTATCCCCAATAGGGTTCTGCATAGGCCTCAACCCCCTTAGCCAGATCATCAAGAAGAGTGGACATGGATATAGGTTCAAGAGTAGAGCTACCATCAGCCACCTAACTCTACATGGATGACATCAAGCTGTATGCCAAGAATAAGCAGGATCCACATAACTAAGATATACAGCAAGGACATTGGAATGTCATTCAGGCTAGAGAAGTTGGGGCAGACAAGAAAGTGCTGACCAACCAACCTGACATCGTGGTGATAGACAAGGAACGAAAGACTGCAGTGATGGTGGATGTGGCAATAGCGAGTGACTATAACATCAGGAAGAAGGAACATGAGAAGGTGGAGAAATACCAAGGACTGAAAGAAGAACTAAAAAGGATGTGGAAAGATAAGGCAGTAGTAGTGCCAGTTGTGATAGGAGCACTCGGGGCTGTGACTCCCAAGTTGGGGTAGTGGCTTCAACAGACTCCAGGTGGAACATCTGAGGTCGCTGTCCAGAAGAGTGCAGTTCTAGGAGCAGCTAAGATACTGTGCAGAACCCTCAAACTCATGGGCCTCTGGTAGAGGACATGAGAATGAGGAATAAACATACCACCCAGGAGGAGTGAGAAAATCAATTTTAATTTTTTATTATATATATATATATATACACAGTTGCAAGTAAAAGTATGTGAACCCTTTGGAATGATATGGATTTCTGCACAAATTGGTCATAAAATGTGATCTGCTCATCATCTAAGTCACAACAATAGACAATCACAGTCTGCTTAAACTAAGAACACACAAAGAATGAAATGTTGCCATGTTTTTATTGAACACACCATGTAAACATTCACAGTGCAGGTGGAAAAAGTATGTTCCTCATAACCTTTATCTACAAAATATTGATCCTCATAAGTTTCTAAGTCTTTGCAGCTGACTACAGATTGACCTTTTGGGGCATTTTCTAGCCAACGGGCATAATGTCAACTTTCACGCTTGATAAAACTGTTGCAATCTACAGGTTTCAAATTATTTTTTTGTCTTTATTGTCCCTTCTTAAATATAAATATTAAGATCTAAAAAAAGATTTCCTTTTTGCTCCAGGTACTTGTCGGTTTAATTCCCCATGTGTTATTGTTTAACAATATCCAATCCTTCCAAATCTTCTGAATTTCCTTCCAATCCTTCTGAATTTCCTTTCCAAATGAACAGAATATCATCAATGTACTGGCCATAGGACACTAAGCTTTCCCCCAGCTATGGCTACCAAAAATACATGTCTCTTCCCACAGGTGTGCCTTAGGCAGGCCACAATAAGAGGCCACTCTAAAATGTGCAGTTTTATCACACAGCACAATGCCACAGATGTTGCAAGTTTTGAGAGAGCATGCATTTGGCATGCTGACTGCAGGAATGTCCACCAGAGCTGTTGCCCATGAATTTAATGTTCATTTCTCTACCATAAGCCGTCTCCAAAGGTGTTTCAGAGAATTTGGCAGTACATTCAACTGGCCTCACAACCACAGACCATGTGTAACCACACCAGCCCAGGTCCTCCACATCCAGCATTCTTTTTTATTTTTTTTATTTAGGAATAAGACATACAAGAATTATATTAAGTAACAAATGTTATATACCATATGATTATTCGTTATAACAATATTTTTTAGAAAATAGCTGTTCGTAGGTCTGTATATCCATTCCAAAACACTTTAATTAAACAAACTGTAGATAAAAATTAACGGAATGGAGACTAGTATACCCACGATAGTATATACCAGTTGTCCATAACTATATGATACGAAGGAAAAAAACAACATTCCACCTGTCCAGAGACTCTGTCTATCTAGGGATTGATATATAGGAACGATAGGAAATTTAATCAACCATTTTCCCCATATTTACTTAAACATAGACAATTTCTGTCTATTAACATAGTAACCACATGGTTGAAGATCTGATTTTTTATTTGAGACCACTATAAGGGCTCTGTCGAAGAAGGATATATTATCTAACTCAAAGTGAAAAATCGCTATCCGGGCGTGCTGGTATTAATATTTTAATTAATTCTGTAATCACAGCAAAATTTCAAGCCAAATTGTATTAATCATGTCACAAGACCACCACATATGGAGAAGATCAGCTTAGTCTTTTTTACATCTCCAACAGGTTTATTCTTCCTTGGCTTTGAATTTATAAAGTTTTATCAGAGAATAGTGAAATCTACATGCTATTTTGTAATGGAGTTCTTGAATTGTTAGACAGTAAGTGATTTTTCCTATATCGATCCAAGATGAGACCCATTGTTTTTTATCTATTGTTTTTTGAAACTCCTTTCCCCAGTTCTAAAAGGCTTTATATTTTATATTTTGAGCTTTATTTTCCAGATAGTCATACCAGGCTCTCATTATCTTCTTATTGGATCTTGTGTTTAGTAGGTTATCAAGATAAGAATGTTTAATTTTATCTGGATTTTTAAATAAATTAGAAGTGATATAATGTTTTGCTCTAATTATGAAGAAGTAATCTTTGAAAATAATGTTATATTTTTCTACAATTTGATTTATTTCCATAAATTTTGAAGTTTGATAAGAGTTAAAATTCTCAGATTTTTATTATGGAAGCCTCTTGACAATTTCATATCTGTCATATTAAATTCAAGAGCTTCTAATGGCATAGCCATATGACGTTTATCCTTTAATCCATTTCTCTGTTTAAATTTAAGACATTCATTGGTCAGATGAATTATAATTCTAGACGTACACTGGCGTAACCGATGTTTCGTATCTTTCTCTCCCAGCCATAATGTTATTTCTAAATTAGATATTCCCATCAGCTGTTGTTCGATTAAATACCATTCCTTTATTTTATTAGTCTCTAGTTGTATTTGAGAGATATGAGTTAAAAGACTCGTTTGTTGATACCTACGCATATCTTGTAGACCCATTCCACCTTGTTGTGTTATTTAAAAACAAGGTATATTTGGAGATTCTTGGTTTTATACCTGCCCATATAAACTTTCCAATTATTGCCTCGAGATTTACCAGATGTTTTTCTGGGACTTTTAACAAAATCATTCAAAATTTATATAGCCATGAAGGTAATATGTAAGATTGAATTACCGTATATACTAGAGTATAAGACGAGTTTTTTGGCACATTTTTTGTGGTGAAAAACCCCTCGTCTTATACTCGAGTCACTGTCTGTATTATGGCAACTTACATTGCCATAATACAGACCAGGACCGCCGGGCTCATTACAAGCCCGGCGGTCCTGTTGGGGGCTGGCAGAGAGCTGTAACTTACCTTTCCTGCAGCTCCTGTCAGCTCCCTTCACTCTCCTCCTGTCCCCTGTCAGCTCCCTTGTAAGTCTCGCGAGAGCCGCAGGTTCAGAGCGCTGCCATCCGCACGGCACTCACACGCGAGACTTGCAGGGGAGCTGACCGGACCGGAGGAGAGAGAAGGGAGCTGACAGGAGCTGCAGGAAAGGTAAGTTACAGCTCTCTGTTTGAATATATTGCCATTATTGCATCAACAATTCTGTTGCTGAATTTAAAGGATTTTAAAACCTCTTCCATGAATTGCCAGTTGACACTGTCAAAGGCCTTTTCAGCATCAAGTGACAGGGCCAACATGGGAGTTCTTGTAGATTCTACTAGATCTATCAAATTTATTATTTTTCTGACATTAAAATTTGCATATCTATTTTTAATAAAGCCAGCGTGATTTAGATGTATTTTATATGGCTTCTTTATCCTTTCAGTTAATATAGAGGAATTCAATTTTGTGTCGCAATTTATGAGAGAAATAGGCCTGTTATTAGTCACCTTACTTGGATCTTTTTCATTTTTCAAAATCTGAATTTTATTTTTCTCATTCAATGTTTTATTGAGGCTTTTCAAATGCAGGTGGGGGGAAGGGCGGAGGGTACAGAAAAGAGAAAGGGTGGGGGGTATTCATTGTTACATTGCATTACATGACATCACAATTCTCGAGGTATATGGTATCAAAGTCACTTCGTTAGGTTACATTTCTATGCGGGAGCCGTCTTGGCTGTGCTGCTGCGGTATGGTGATATTCCATTCCTTGAGAAGTTCCTTGCCGTCTTCCACAGTGGTGATGTGGTGGTCTGTGCCATTGCATCGAATGATCAGACGGGCTGGGAACCCCCATCTGTATAAGATGTTGGCATCTCGCAGAGCTTGCGTGATGGGAGTTAGTTCCTTTCTTTTCAGCAGTGTGGATGCCGAGAGTTCGGTGAAGAGATGTACATCTGCGAATCTTTCTGGTAAAGTCTGTGTATTTCTGGAGGTTTTTATTATTTTTCCTTAGTTGTGTAATAGTGTAGCTTCATAATAACGTCCCTTGGAAACGAAGCGGTAAGGTTTTCGGTTTCGGCAACTGGTGTATGCGGTCAATGAGGGAATCCTGGTGTGTGAGGTCTGGCACCAAGGCTTGGAAGAGGCATGTAATGTATGCTTGAAGGTCAAAGGGCTGGGGCTAGGTCAGAGCTGGTGCTACATGATCAGTCAGGTACAGGCAAACAGAGAGCTTGCTTCTCCTAACATCTGGGTTTTATTCAGTGTAAGTAGGCTGGCCTATGATGTCACTGCCAGAAGCACAGGTCTTCCTACACACTCCCCCTAGTGGTGCCCCCAAAGCATTACACTAAATATGCTTTACTGACATCTAGTGGGGCGTCTAAAGCATTAAGCTCATTATGCTTTTTTTTATGACAAAAAGTCATTAATTAATAAATACCATTACAAACCACCCTTTGACTTATGTCATAAAACAAACATTATAAACCCGTACATCTTGAATCTACCCTATTTTAACAGTACCTTCCCTACAACAAAACCCACCTTTTGAAGAATGATACCCATTTACCCGTAAAGTTATGACACTTTATTGCTTATTCAATTTTTTTTTTTTTTAATTTTTTTTCATTGAGCACATGCACCACCAGTTGGGAAACCTTGGCCTAAAATAGGCAAATACCCACCCTTGTAATAATAGACAACTCAAACCATGTTTTATTAGATTAACCAATGATATTGTGTTCATGTGAGGATGTGTTTTGGAGCTTAATATAGTATTAGACACCACAAACTCATAACACCTATGAATCATGGCACAGACCGACTCGATTTCTGTAGCCTCTGGCTGGTCTGTGTGCTTGGAATTTTCACAAACATTAGTCCTGGAAACTGGATACTCTATTCTTCGACAGTCTCATAGAACATACGCATGGAGACAGGGATGAATGAAACAGTTCATGTGATCAAGGACTTTTGTGTGTTTGTGGTCACATTGTTTTGTTTTTTCTTTCTTTATACCATTAACCACCTTGACGTAACAGTGTCCTGTTCCTGATGCATTTGTTCCAACTCTCACCACTCTTAGCTGCAATATTTTTTCTCCTTACAGCAACAGTTGAGCATAGTGTCCAGTGCTTCTTCTTCTTCAGCTTAAAATATCCTTGCTTGAAAGTTCTTGAATGAAAACACAGGCAATGACGAACACAAACATAAATAATAACTGTGCCAATCATCACAAGTACCATTTGACTGTGGTGTCTTAACCATATTTTTTTCCTATGGCGTTTGGATAAATACCTACACACCTCTCTTCACATCCAGCACACTCCTGATTCACAGATAAACACAATATCACTGCTGTATCTACCAATTTAACCCAAACACTCGTTATTACTGCTGCATTTACCAATTTAATCTAAACACTCTTTATCACTGCTGTATTTAACCAATTTAATCTAAACATTAACCAAAACAATTACATTCCTATTTACCACCCTTCTATTTAAACATGTATAGATAACCCAAAATGCCTACTTTCTCTTATCCCTCTTATCATTCTTCCGTTTTTGTTTTTGTTTTTTTAACTGCAACCACTCATGCACTTTACACAGACACAAATCAAGCACCTACTGGACAATGGGGTTCCCTCGTTAGAGCCCTCCCACCCCAGTTTGGTTTACACAAAAATACCCCCTGGTCCCTATGGGTCAATTCCCCCCCTTTCCCAGGCAAGCATACATACATACATACAACAATAATACATAAGGGTTTCAATTGCAATACAATCACTAGAAATAAGAGAATAGTATGCACAGAGTCATAGCATAGACATGTTAAATAGACAATAAAATAAAACATTCAATAGCTCATCAAAGGTCAACATTTAAACACTGGTCTCCATCTGATATTCTATCTGTGTTCCAATGTCCACCTCTGGTTTCTGCTACATCTGAAAAGGTTAGGAAACAGATCAGGATTACTTCCCTAGTCACTTATAGCGTATACTGCAAATATTTTACTTAGAATATATATATATATATATATATATATATATATATATATATATATATATATATATATACACACACATATATATATATATATATATATATATATATACACACACACACACACACACACAGACATGTAAACACATTCCTTCAGCTTTTCATTTTATAAACAATTTGTTCAACAAGGTAACTTTCTTAATTTTCTACTCGGCTCTTAAAATAAACAATCAGCTAATAGCTGCTTTCTGCATCTTCTCTGCAATTCAGGAAACACATTTCTAGCCAACCTAAACATGTTTAATAACTCTCCACCCTTTTGTTAAATTATAGAGGAGTGAACCACAACACCTCTTCCGCCTCTGAAAGGATATAGGTCAATATGTCTCAAAGTTCAACACTTCTGACAGCTATGAGTGACTCCCTATTAATTTCTAGCCTTTCCACGGACATGCTTGCACCTCGCGGCTAAGGGCCTGCACAACTAACCACCCTGTGATGGCAGTGGCTTTCCGCATGGGGGTGACCGCCCCCGCAAAATTATAGAGGAGCAAACATACAGCAGCCTCTTTTCCGGCTCGATTAAAGGTTCTGGGCCAATATGTCTGCAATTTAACCAGTACACTCACGTATCACTTATTGTATATTTCCTGGTCTCTCAGGAATTTCTATTAAATAGCGTATCCCCTTCCCAGGGCAATATACAACAAAAACTAGTCACCAAGGGTCTCTATGGTCATGATAGGCCACCCTACCACTAGTGTAATACGCCCTTTTTTTAAAATATATTTCCTGGTCTCTCAGAGATTTTGCCTATCCCTTTCCCAGAGCAATATATATAAACAATTACAAATAAGTTACAAAACGCTACTTATAAGTAATACAGGGTTTCAAATAATAATACAGGATAGAACTGCACAACAACTATTGGGTATGCTCCCCCTTATCCGGACACGTTTAAATACCCCCTAGCTCAGGTTCCCCACCCGCTACTGTAACTAAAATCACAGCCCACGTTATGGAGGTTCACCCGCTAGGCAGATACACCCTAATTCAAAGCATGGAAATATTAAAATCAGTTATAGATGGCTTCTAAAATAATATAAATCTTAATCTGAGCCCCTACACTTACTTTGTTAAAAATGCTAACTTGTTAAAATATTCAGACTAAATAGGACAAAGGAATTATTTTACCATTTTTTCAGTTCATTTGTTACCAGTTCCTGCATATGTCCAGTAATTCCTTAGTCCTGGATAATAAAGCTGAAAAACACTCCACAAATTGATTAGCTTAGGCAATTACATTTACAAAACAATGCAGTTTATTTTTCTCATACAGGCAAGACTACCCACCCCCAACAAGGACAAATTCTCCCCCAGCTGTAGCTGAAAAGCATGGTCACACAGCTGTTAAAAAGGTGGTCTCTCCTTCATGAGTCAAAATCATATATATTTATACTAATATTCTGTGTATACGCACACATAAATCTATTATTCACTGAATCTGCTTTACTAAACGTATCTTTTTCTTAACTACTAATTTAATACATTTTGTCCAAATCTCTTTTCAACTAGACAAATCCATGAATGCCAAACAAATGTAAATTAGTATACAAACAGGGTCAAATTTAGCAATAAAACCTGGTGAACTAGTTTAGTGAAAAGTCTTTTCCTATGCAAATGGTAGCAAACAATGAAACTAGGCCTCAACTCATTCACACCATGTGGTCAATGGTGGATTAAAATCCACATGGTCAGACAAAAAGTAAAATAGTTTTTTGTTTTATATATAAAAAATGACCAAAGGTTGGTAAAACGTAACAAGCAACACAATAATTCATCACTATGTTCTACAACAAGAGATACCTTAAAAAACAAATATCTAATCCCTATCTGCTATCTGCATTCATTCCATTAAAACCAAATCATCATTCATTTATTCATTTGTATACAGACAGACAATTTACAGTATGATTTAAGCAAAATGCATAACATTTATATTTTCCCCAATATTCAAGCATAATCCTGCCGACTACGCCAAATGTTGTGGTGTGACCTAAATATGAATATTAATCTCTTAATACATAATAATTAAGCAATACGGAACAACATTAATATTTTTATAATTCATGGTATTATGGTCGAATATGTGGATAGAAAATACACAAAACGTTGTAATATTAAATGTATATTTAATATAACTATAACAAATAAACAGATGCTAGCAGAATGTCAATTTACTACAATAATTATACAATACAATACTACAACAAAAGGTTGCTAAATGTTACACAAAAGGCTATTACAGTTGCTATATGTTACAATGGATTCATATTACTTACAAGGCCCCAGCCAAAGGGCTGGGGCTAGGTCAGAGCTGGTGCTACATGATCAGTCAGGTACAGGCAAACAGAGAGCTTGCTTCTCCTAACATCTGGGTTTTATTCAGTGTAAGTAGGCTGGCCTATGATGTCACTGCCAGAAGCACAGGTCTTCCTACACACTCCCCCTAGTGGTGCCCCCAAAGCATTACACTAAATATGCTTTACTGACATCTAGTGGTGCGTCTAAAGCATTAAGCTCATTATGCTTTTTTTATGACAAAAAGTCATTAATTAATAAATACCATTACACATGGGCTGCTATTGGTACGGAAACTGAAGTAAGATCACTATGGTCTTTAAGATAATTATTAATTTCCAGTATCTTATAATTACATTTTCCAGTATCAAGCACAATAAGATCAACAGAGCAAGGCATAAGCATGGCATTAAAATAACAGCACAATTTTTTTTTTTTTAAAGAAACATCAAAATGTAGGCTAGAATACTGCACAAATGTAGAAAATGGTAAAGTGATGTCATACTGTATATTATAGTCACAATATATTAGCACATGAAAGTGCAGTACAGTTCTATACTGCACTGTCAAGTGTGTTATCAAAGCTGGTTAATGGGTATATAAGAAAGGTGCAACATAAACTATTACATCTCTGCTATGCAGTGGCAGACTAAGGGGGGGTGGAGGGGGCGGTCCGCCCCGGGTGCCACCTGGTAAGGGGGTGCCATGACCCTGGTCTTGGGGCTGGAGGGGGCTGTGTGAGCTGTGCCCCATGGCAGCTGGGGTGTCACACAGTTCACACGGAGACCAGCAAGCTTAACTGGCCGCACGGGAGGAAGAAGGGGCGGAGCTATGTTTGTCTAGGGGTGGAGCCAAACCATGAGCGGCGGCGGGGCTTAACACGGCCCTTACAAGCTGCTGTAACTGCTGCACATGGAGGTGCAGCAAGAAGAAATCCCTGCACCTCCACCTCCAGACAGGGAAGGACTTCAGGCCAGGGAATCCACTCCTCCAGCCCACACTGTCTGTAAGTATAAGTGTGTGTGTGTGTGTGTGTGTGTGTAACTGTCTGCCGGAAACTGTGTGTTTGTGTGTGTGTAACTGCCTGAAACTGTGTGTGTGTGTGTAACTGCCTGAAACTGTGTGTGTGTGTGTGACTGTCTGTCTGTCTGTAACTGTGTGTGTGTGTGACTGTCTGTCTGTAACCATATGGGTGTGTGTGTGTGACTGTCTGTAACTGTGTGTGTGTATGTGTGTGTGTAACTGCCTGAAACTGTGTGTGTGTGTGTGTGTGTGTGACTGTCTGTCTGTAACTGTGTGTGTGTGTCTGTCTGTAACTGTTTGTGTGTGTGACTGTCTGTAACTGTATATGTGTGTGTGTGTGACTGTAACTGTGTGTGTGTATAAAGGTCTGCCTGTAAATGTGTGTGTGTGTAACGGTCTGCCTGTAACTGTGTGTACGTGTGTGTGTAACTGTCTGCCTGTAATTGTGTGTGTGTGCGTAATTGTCTGCCTGTAACTGTGGGTATGTGCGTAACTGTCTACCTGTAACTGTGTGTGCGTAACGGTCTACCTGTAACTGTGTGTGTGTGTGTGTGTGTGTGTGACTGCATGCCTGTAACTGTGTGTGACAGTCTGCCTGTGACTGTGTGATCCTGCCTGTAACTGTGTGTTACTGTCTGGCTGTGACTGTCTGCATGTAACTTTGTGCATGACTGCCTGTAACTGTGTGTGTTTGTGGCTGTAACTATGTGTATGACTGTCTGCCTGTGACCGTGTGTGTGACTGTATATGTGACTGTCTGCCTGTAACAGTGTGTGTGACTGTGTGTAACTGCTTGTAACTGACTGTGTTTGTGTGTAACTCTCTACCTGTAACTGTGTGTATGACTGCCTGTGACTATATATGTGACTGTCTAGTTTTTTTTTTTTTGGCCCTGGGTGCCACATGCCCTAGGTATGCCCCTGCTGCTATGCATTGCTAAACAACATGAGGGAATCCACCAGGAGACATCTAGAATATATGCCAGTGTGAAATGGCAGGCCACTGTAAAACTACAAAATTGTGGTGTGTTAGCTAAGTGATCCACTGCCAGGTACATGCTTAATGGTAAATAACGTCAACCTTTCATCCGATGCCACAAGCATGCTTGAACTGGGAACCGGTACTGCAGTTCTCCACAAGGTTCCCGGTGTCACTGCTCCAGTATCCTCTTGGATTTAAGAGAACTGTCAAACCATCTATGATGCAGCCCTCTGCTTCCCATACCCAGCCTGACTGACGAGTTAATGCCTGGTAGCCACTGGACCCTCCTGCTCCTGTGGAAGCATTGGCTTCCCAAGGGTTCTCCATTTTGCAGGTAGTTTTCCAGGGCATGGATTGCTGATGGGTGTTGTGTCCATCATGGCTCTCGGTCCAGAAAGGTAGCGCTGTGCCGGGATGCTGGCGGGGGCCTTCTCTGCTGAAAGTAAGGTGAGTAACTGTGCTTCCCGATGGGACTCCAATCGGCTCCAGAAAGCTGCACAAACTGCATCAAACGTTACTTGGAATGTGGATACCCAGTCGCCCATGGAGAGATTTGTCGCTGTCGTGGCTATTTTAACTGCGCCACAAGGTTTTGCAGAATTAGTCAGCACAAGTTGTAGCAATTCAGAGTCCACAGTGGTTGCACCCTTGGTGGGGACCGGGATAACCCTTACCAGTCGAGGGGGGGGGCAAGTGAGGCAGACAATTCACGCTTCATATTTGTCAGCAGGTCTAGGCTGGGAGATCGTCCGTTTTCCCCACTCCAGGGACAACTTTGGGTTTGGAGACCGCGGTATAGTTTCGAGACGTATATATCTGAAAGTGAGGCTTCAAACAGGCACATCAAAGCTCCATTGCATGCAGAAATAGGTTAGAAAGTGTTTAGTAGTTGTTTGAAAAGTGAATCCCACTTCAAAAGTTGATTTTGCAGGCTTTATGTGAAGAGCTCACATTCAGCATGTCTGGCTGCCATGCTGGTCAGGCCCTGCCCCCAGTATCTTATTTCTTTGACAATGAATATTATATAGAGAAGAATAGTATTTCATAAAGCATTTCCAATATCTGCAGAACTAAATACATTACCATTATCTGTATTTATTTTCAAAATCCTTGAGTTTTAGCTTGAGTTTTCCTTAGATAGTTCATAAGGAGTTTATTGGATCGATTGCCCATATAGTATGTTTTTTGTTTAAAATATAATTTCGCTTATTCCAATTTTCTTCAAAATAATTTGATGTTTTTTCATTTAATTCTTGAATATTGATAGAATTGCCTAGAAGGTTATCTTTTATTCTCCATTGCCTTTGTTTTAAGTTATATGAGCATTTAATATTATCAATAATTAGTGATGTCCCAAACAGTTCGCGAACGGTTCGCCACGAACGGTTCGCCATGGACTCATCATTGAGTAAACTTTGACCCTGTACTTCACAGTCAGCAGACACATTTCAGCCAATCAGCAGCAGACCCTCCATCCCAGACCCTCCCACCTCCTGGACAGCATCCATTTTGAAGCTGCATTCTTAGTGAGCTGTCCAGGAGGTGGGAGGGTCTGGGAGGGAGGGTCTGCTGCTCATTGGCTGGAATGTGTCTGCTGACTGTGAGGTACAGGGTCAAAGTTTACTCAATGATGAGTCCGTGGTGAATCATGTGGCGAACCGTTCGGGACATCACTATTAATAATTATGATCAGACCATCCAAACGCCTTTATTTCAATATTTTTACAATCTTTCACCATTTTATCTGTTGTTAAAATCATGTCTAATCTAGAATAGGATAGATATTGCTTAGAGAAAAATGTATAATCATATTCCATGGGATTCAAAGTATGCCAGATAACATATAGATTAAATTTAGCCATAGTTTCCTGAAATACTATTGCTAGTGTTTTACAGGAATGATTTATCTTTTTTCCCTTTTGTACCTTCCTGTCCATGTCTATATCCACCACACAATTAAAGTCCTCCATGCATAGGAAGGAACCTTGGATATAGTCTTTTATTTTCGTTAAAACCCTGTTCAAGAAGTGGACCTGTCTCTTATTAGGAGCATATATGTTTAAGATTGAATATTTTTTATTGTTAAGTTTATATATTGGAAATAGGTATCTTCCACCCAAATCTTGTGTTTTATATATCTCTTCATATTTAACATCTTTAGAAATCAAAATCATAACCCCTCTTTTTTTAACCTTTGGTAAAGAGGCATGTAACACTTTTAATGCAGTGGGTCTCTTGTAAACAACAACAATCTATCCTTTCCTTTCTTAACATTTCAGTAAGTGCTAATCTCTTCTGTGGACAGTTAATACCTTGAATATTTAAAGTTAAAAACTTTATAACATCTCCCATTATGTAATATTTCCAGAAAAGTTTTTGGTTTTAAGGTCACCTGGCCAGGTGGAATAAAACAAACAGTAAACACAATAAACAATTAAACTGTTAATAGCTACTGACTGATTCCTTTTCTGCAACTGTCACTAGTCTAATACTATCCTTACCTTTTTGTGTCATTTTACCCCACTCCCTTTAGAATGTAAGCTCATTGAGCAGGGCCCTCAACCCCTCTGTTCCTGTGTGTCAAACTTGTCTGGTTACAACTACATGTCTGTTTGTCCACCCATTGTAAAGCAATGCGGAATTTGATGGCGCTATATAAATATCATAATAATAATAAACATTTAAAACAGCATTTATATTTAAGTGGTTTTCCACTTTTATATACTGATAACTCATAATGGTGTATTGCCCTCACACTTTAGAGCTTTCCCCTTGTATAATTAGTTTAGATGTCCTGTGATTCTTAATTTAATTCTCTGACAAAACCCCTATTTTTGCCCTCATTTTGCCTTCCCAGGAGCTGTTCTCCTCCTCAGTTCAGGGACCTGTTTTAGCTCTGTTTTCTGCCATTATCACATTCGACACTATAAAATACTGAATACCGACCACCCCTTTGGCTCATTAAGTACAAAGAAACCTCAAGAATTAAGTGCTCTCTCTGTGTGGCCACCGTTCATATAACTGAATGCCGCAAGGTGGATAAAATGGCGGCCATCTTGTTGCACGAAAGCAGGTAGCGGGACTTGGTTGTTGAATGTCTGGAACTCCAAGATGGACACTCAATGACGTGAACACCGGTGAAACTATTAGAATGCCTGCTTCCTTTCGCGACAAGCCAGGAGAGCGCTGTTCGGTAGGTTTGCTCGTATGGGCCCCGCGAACAAACGCTGCCAATGAGCCAGGGGAACTCATTCACCTTTTGTGCATTTGGGAACTCCCGAACGTGACTGACCGCTACCTCTAAAACTATGGGCAGGCATCTCAAAACTTCACCCTGGTGGCGATTCAGCTGCATTCGCTATACCGCGAGTAGGGGTGTGTCTAGTAAACAGTGAGCAGCCTGTGCGATGGGTGGGGCCCTAAATAAGAATGTGGGGGGGGACCTACTGTCCTCCCCCCCAGCCCCCACCCCTGCATGGCGGGAGGAGGCCCTAAATAACAATAAGGGGAGGGGACCTACTGTCCTCTCCTTGAGTGGTGGGTGGGGGCCATAAATAAAAATTGGGTGGGGACCTACTGTCCTCCCCGCCAGCCCCCAGCCCTGAGCGGTGGGTGGGGGCCCTAAATAAAAATGTAACCCCCCCAGGCGACTAAGGGTCCCCAAACCCCTACTTATCCCCCTCATCCTAAAAAAAGGTTCTTGTGTTAACATCTAATCTAAACAAGAACAGTTCAAAAATTTTCCTTTAATACACAGTCTTCTCCTTTTCTTTCCTTTTCCCCTTCTATATCTTCTTGTCGTCTGTCAGTTATATTTATCCCTATTTCCCCCACCCATGTATAATATAGCAATTGTGGATAAAATTAAGTGGCTTTATAAAACCTTGAAGGGAAAGAGAGAATGATTGATATTTTCTTCACACCTTCCTGGTTCAAGAGTAGAAAGTGAATCCTCTCTTTTCTTTATAGTATTATGTCTATATACAGTAGGTAGGGATCTATGAACAACTTTTTCTAGAGTTATTCT
The DNA here is from genome assembly GCA_933207985.1 of Pelobates cultripes. Lineage (NCBI taxonomy): Eukaryota > Metazoa > Chordata > Amphibia > Anura > Pelobatidae > Pelobates > Pelobates cultripes. The sequence continues at coordinate 107,179,948 of OW240913.1, forward strand.
AACATATGTAAAAGTGTAGCTCACAAAATTTCTTACCTCTGTATCCTTGTATTCTTCGTTCTTCCCTACCATTCGTGTCACCTTCTTAGCAGTTTCTTTTCAGTAACTCGCACTCCCCTCTACCAAAGTAACATAAATCTAGTTAATTAAATAAGAAAAAAAGAGGAAAAAAATGTTTCTCTTCCAACCCTTAAATTTAGAAAAGAGGGGGTGCCCATTTTTTCACAAAGTGGTCATCCAAAGTTTTCATGTATAGGACTCTCCAAATTAAAGGATCACTATAGTGTCAGGAAAACAAAGTGGTTTTCCTGACACTATAGTGCCCTAAGGATGTCCCCACCCTCAGGGTCCCCATCCCGTGGCGCTGAAGGGGTTAAAACCCCTTCAGCAGCTTACCTTTATCCAGCGCCGGGCTCCCCTGGCGCTGGTGACCTCTCCTCCCCTGGCAACGTCAGCTCCCTCTGCCGATGCCAGGGAGCCGAATGCGCATGCGCGGCAAGTGCTGCGCGCGCATTCAAGCTGTCAATAGGAAAGCATTTTTCAAGGCTTTCCTATGGATGCTCTGCATAATGGAGGCATAATATGCCCCCAGCGTTGCAGATGCGCTTCTAGTGGCTGTCCGGAAGACAGCCACTAAAGGCAGGCTTAAAGGACCACTATAGTGCCAGGAAAACATACTCGTTTTCCTGGCACTATAGTGCCCTGAGGGTGCCCCCACCCTCAGGGACCCCCTCCCGCCCGGCTCTGGAAGGGGAAAGGGGTAAAAACTTACCTTTTTCCAGCGCTGGGCGGAGAGCTCTCCTCCTCCTCTCCGCCTCCGTTACGCCCCGCCGGCTGAATGCGCACGCGCGGCAAGAGCTGCGCGCGCATTCAGCCGGTCTCATAGGAAAGCATTTACAATGCTTTCCTATGGACGCTGGCGTGCTCTCACCGTGAAAATCACAGTGAGAAGCACGCAAGCGCCTCTAGTGGCTGTCAATGAGACAGCCACTAGAGGATTAGGGGGAAGGCTTAACCCATTCATAAACATAGCAGTTTCTCTGAAACTGCTATGTTTATTAATAAATGGGTTAACCCTAGCTGGACCTGGCACCCAGACCACTTCATTAAGCTGAAGTGGTCTGGGTGCCTAGAGTGGTCCTTTAACCCTGCAATGTAAACATAGCAGCTTCTCTGAAACTGCTATGTTTGCATCTGCAGGGTTAAAACCTGAGGGACCTGGCACCCAGACCATTTCATTGTGCTGAAGTGGTCTGGGTGACTATAGTGTCCCTTTAAAAAGTATAGTTCAAGGGGGTGCACATATTAATGTTTGAGGGAATGGCCAGATTAATTTCCAGACAAACTTGTAATGCAGAGACTCTAAAGAAAGTCTGTGTATGAAGTTATATTTAGCAGATTCCAATTACCACAAGCTACTTTGCTTTAAGTCTCTCTGTGGAACTCATGAAGTTCACAGCTAATACCACAAGTATGTCTGCACCATTCTCAAAATGGTGCTTGCAGTATTATCCAGACAGAAAGACAAGAGATCACCATTTGTTTATTGTATTACTTGATACACCAGTGACTTTTAAATTGCCCAATAAGCCATTTAACGGACTCACATTAGAGAAGCATTGTCACGTTAGAGGTTCTGTTTTTGAATGAATACTTTTCTGTCCCTCTATATACTCTTATTTATTTTATTTATGTATTTATTTATTTATTTCATTCACCTTCTTTTTTTTAGTAACACACAGGAAAGGTAAGAACCACTTTTTCTTATGTGGAGCGTGATCTTTTGCAATGGATATTTGGCAATGATAATCCATAAGTAAAAAGAATCTCACAGAAGGTCAAGATGCACACATTATGGGCAGAGGAGAGCATAACAGCATCACCTAGATGCTAAAATCCGGTGCAGGGAAGAAAAGATAATTTATATAAATAAAGTGGCATGAGGGTGAATATAATCATTAAGACACAAGAGGCCTAAGGAAAAAAAAATGAAATAAAAACATGGAATTGCTGCTTTAACCAACATCACTGCAAATGTTATTTATATTTTAAATAGTATATGTAGATGTAGTATTGTCTAGCAAGTGCCACTTGCACAATCTCAGAGACTGCCAGAAATTGTTTTCAGAGATTTTATTTTTTGCTTGGTTGTTTTTTTTGTTTGTTTTTTTGCAATAGGCTTTCTATAAGAAAATATATTTCTAACGTTGTGAGGGACCGCTTGGCAACCCAACCGGGTGCCTCCGTCAGTCGTTGCTCCTAGTGCTCACCGAGCACTCCACCAGACACCATCAGCACTGTAGTCCCCATATCCAGTGTTACAAGTTGGCTGTGAACTCGCCGTCCTCCACCCACCCTGGACCCAAACCAGGATCCAGCTTCCAGTGGGTGAATCTCTCCTACTCCAGAGAGCATAGCAGGAACAGCTCTTACAAGAGCTAGTGATTATAATCCCAGGGGAGTATAGTGATATAGCAATCCCCAGGGTAGATACAGCCGTTTCCCCCATACATGAGATGAGACTATGTTGAGGGTAAGCAGGAACTCAATTTTAATGGTGCCACACTGGCCTTTTGTGCAAGTCCCCAAGCAAGGTGTACGCCCACATGGACCTTGTTGGGGACAGGGACACAAAGCTTACAAACCTATCAGAACAGTAATTAAATATACGACACTTCCATAACAAACATACAATTACTCCCCTCTGCCTGTGAGATAATTGAGTCAGTAACTTTACTAATTCTAATCCAATTATCTCCAAACTGTCAGAATATTTATATCAACAGACATTTTGTGCTAAAAAGAAATTAAAAGTGTATATTGCCACAGCCACTCAGAACAAAGTGGACTCCATTTTGCTATCTTCAGGATAACAAAAACACATAATTTCCTTGGTTTTTTTCATACTTTCAGTAACTAGCCACTTGCTTGAGCTGAGGAATGTATTACATAAACAAACCAAGATAAGCAATGAAGCAAGGTGGATGGAACGCTCTGTCTAAAATGTTAATGGAATAGATGCATATCTAAACACAGACACTAATGACAGAGAAGACCAAGTAATTAATTTTACTTTCTACATTTCACAAGGTACCATTGTAGTAAGGTGTGAAATTGAGTTTAGAATTGTCAATTTTACAAGTTACGATCAAAGTAGCTGCCACAAAGACTGGGATAAACGCTTTGAACTGACAGCAAATCTAAGTTATGGTAGTCATTTTAGATAAGCCAAATGACGTCAAAATCATCATCAAGAAAAGTTAACTCTTTCCTGGATAGGAAGGTTTCGTTAGACGAGACTGACATCTATGGATCAAATACCTAAATTGCGACCCATAGATTGCACACACCTATTGGGTTATCAACTAATGACGTACTTAGAGTCTGGCCCTTTAAAAGTAAAGACAAAGGGAAGACAGGGTGGTTGGAGAGAGAGATACAGAGAGAGGGAGTTGAAGTTTGGGGGACTCAAACTTGGACATGCAGAGAAATCCAGGACAATATCTGGGACTAACACTCTACTCTTAAACTCATGGACACTCAACTCTTTTAAACTCTTAACACTTTCCAACACCACTTTCTCTATCACTCACGCACTTCCATACAACCAATCAAGTTTCAGGGACTACCTATTCATCTGATCAGAATATCTACATAACTGGTAACTATGCTGGTTGTATTTAATTAATTTAAATTAATTAAAATTTACTAATAGCATGATATATGACTGGATAAATCACGGTCAGATTTCAATATTTAAGAAATCTTAGTTAACTAAAGAATATATAGTTATAAACATTCCATTCTGCAGGTGGAATTAAGAATAATTAAATATTAATGTGATAGTATCACGTGTTAGCATACCGCTGTTTTTATCCAGGTGTATTGATTTGCTCTAATATAAGATAAGATATCTTTTTAGACAAATTAAAATTCTGCTTTTGTAAAAATCTGGTAGATTATTCTTATTGGATGGTTCCAGGAAATGACTAATGAGTTGGTTTAAATGTTATTTGAATTGAAAATCACAGGAGAATAGGATACTATATGCCTAGGAGGATCTAGCCAGCATTGAAAGGGTTATTCAGTTGATCTAACTGTTAGCTAGGGTTTTATGGCTCTTTGCTGTGAAAAGTTTGCTTTCTGTGTCTGTAAGGATACCCTCATAAATCGTGTAAGTCTTGACAGAAAATGCTGTTTAGCCATTGAAACGTGTATACCCATTCCATTGTATTGCATACTATGTTATACTAAATATTCACTGATTATTATCATGCATGTTGCCTAATAATATTGTTAATTAATTTGTTACAATAAAAATAAATCTATTTTTATAACAAATTGTGAATTATTGATGGAATACTTTTCACTTACATGATAAACGATCTCTAAGATCTAAGAGAATTGAAATAGTGGGCAATTCTCGACTGCTTAAAATTATCATCCTATAACTATCCCCACAAAACACAGGAAAAAAACATACTTTTTTAAAACACTCCAAAAGTACCCTAAAAATACATAAAACCCCACAAATGTTACATCTCCTGATATCCCTTTTCTGGGTGACCACCATATCCAAAAATCACCCAGATCAGTTCAGGGGTTCAGGAATTTCCTGGAAGTCTGATTTTTGACCGACTGTACACATGGTCCTATGCCCAAAACAGTTTCAGGGAATCAGGGCTAATGGTCGCTCTCTCTGTCTGGAGTACAAAAGTACATAACTCACATGAACTGAGCCTGTTTAAAGTATTTTAGCCAGGTCTATTGCAGGGGCCATAGTCACAGGGTAGGAGGCTGGCAAACAGGCACCTCCAGAAACCAGTGGCGAGATTACTTTTGCCACAAACGTCAAAACAATCAATTCACTTACTAAAATCCTGCGGGACTTTTTCAAATAAATAAGCAAACACTTGCACTACAAAAGCCAAAGTTCATGAAAAGTAGAAACACAAGTTTGTGCCCTTTCCTAAGTTCTGTATTTCAGAGACTCCTCTATCTTGTGTACAGAGACCTCTAATTGATGTATTTTGAAATTTTATCCAAGCTTCATTATATTTTGTTTTCTTTTTTGTTCTTAAAAGTATCATATTTTCAAATGAAAATATTGAAATACATAAAATACCAAATATAGCATAGCATAAAAGCATGTCACACAGACAAGCTAAGGCATTTAGAAAATTGCACATGTGCGTAGGTAGAGGGTAAATGTGTATGGGCAAAAACCCTTACCCATTGATAAACCCCAACCACTTAGTTTCCCGAAATAAACAAACCACAGACTTGCTTGGAGAAAATAGCCACAGCTTTATTAAAATATAAATATATAAATCTTTAAACTTCAATCTTATAACATAAAACATTCTATATACACAATTTTCTCAGTAAATAAATATCCATCACTGAGTACCACCTTGCCAACCAAAATATTCACTTGGGCAGCTGCCCTCCCCCCTCGTTCCAACCAGCAAAGACCGCTGGTCCAACCCACGGTTGACAAGGGACATATACCGCCACGCTGTGACAAGATCAACACAGACAAAGAAACATAAATAAGAAACAAACAAGGGGAGGGAGGGCGGGAAGCTGTTACCAACTAATAATTAAAATGGCTGCTATTCTGTAAGCTGCTTACCTATTTATACTAACCCATTCCCTTTGTCCCTTAATATTTCTTCCAACATTCAATTACCTCCTTACCATTCTATCTTTGTACTCCCCCTCACACTCACATGTCCCTGTTCTGTCTAGGCCTTGCCTGACTCCTCAGGGTCTTTGGTGAAATAACATTTTCCAAAGAGAATCAGTGACTAAAGGGACACTATAGTCACTAGAAAAACTACAGCTTATTGTATTTGTTCTGGTGAGTATCATCATTCCCTTCAGGCATTTTGCAGTATACACTGTCTTTTCATAGGATTACCTCCACTGGCCACTTCTCAGATGGCTGTTAGAGGTGCTTCCTGCTGTGCTTCCAGTGCTCCACAATGTGCAGTTCTAATTCTTTTCAGTGTCTCCACCCTCTGCATGGAGACACTGAACTTTCCCCATAGAGATGCATTGATTCAATGTGTTTGGCTTGTGCCAGTTCTGTCTCTTTGAGAAGCTCAGTCAATCCAATGGTTTCTTATGGTAAAGTATTGTTATTAGCTCAGATCAGAGCAAGCAGTCTGGAATAAAAGTAAGATTTTACTACATTTTAGAGGGGGCAAGGTGGGGGCAAATACATATGTGTGTTTCTGATCCTGTATGGTTCCTTTAAGTCACCAAAGTCAAAGTTTAACCCTAACACTTTTCGTCTAAGCATATTCAACCAGAGGTGGATACATGAGAGTAGTCCAGCTTATTTGCTGAGTGTAAGCAAACTATATTTAGCACCATTAGGTCTGTGAACAACTCTTTATTAGGTATGGGAAATCCCTGTTTGATAATACTAAATTGTTTAACTTACTTAACTACAAAATGTGGACACTGATGTAATTCCTGCATTTAACCACTCTGTCAAAAGCAGGTATAAAACACTGGAGACAAATCAAATGAGCCAACGTCAGAGGTGGAAGTGGGTAAACTAATTTGTAAGCCCAAGAGTGCCACATATTTAAAGAATGTCTCTAAGTAATTACTTAGAAAAACATAGAGGCTGCAGATGATGAGGAACACACAACAGTTGAATGAGAGAATAAGGCCTTATCAGGGAATTTTCCAGACTGGGCAATGGGGTCTTACCTGAAGTGAATAGGGAGACAGTATGTGCAATGGCTGTTGGTTTATTATAAGGTTTTTTGTGTTGTTTTTGTTTTTTGTTTAAAGAAGCTCTAGACACTCCAGCCCTTACAATATCAATTTATATCCTATCCTTGCACTTCCAAACAAGAGCATTGATTAGCTTCTTTAATCCAAGCATAGATTATGGTAGTGGAATGGGAAAAGTATGAAAGTAATAAAGAATTGATTTACCCGTCTTATTTCCCTGAGAATAATAAAGCTGTTTTATTTTCCTCATGTATCTTTCTGTAGTCTGGAGATGTAGTTATTCCAGTTCTCATCTATCCTTGAATAATTGAACCTGGTGGGAGGAAGAAGGCTACAGTTTGTTCTTGGTCTCCAAAGAAGCTATGAACTGGAGGAGTTTCAACCAAGTTGCTTCCTGATATTTTTTTCTTGATGTCAAGTGTTTTATAAGATGTCTTTGGATCACAGTCTTATGGAGTAAACAAGTAGTGAAGAGAGAGGAGAACAGTTACGAGATTTTTTGCTCATCAGTCTAGGATGTCATAAAATAGGAGATGAGTGTGCATTACTAACATCTAAGGAGAGATCGAAAACATAATTAATGGGACATTATAATTAAAAGATCAACTACAACTTAATGTATTTGTTCTGGTGTCTATATCATATCCCTGCAGGCTTTTTGCTGTAAACACGGCCTAGTGGCCACTCCTCTGTCACTGGGGCAGTGCTTCATAGTGTGCAGCACTAACATTCAACTTCTCCACTCTCTTCATGGAGACACTGAAAGATCCCCATAGAGATGCAGTGAATCCATGGATCTCTGTGAGGAGATGCTGATTGGCTCTCAGCTTGCTGATTAGGAAAAAGGCTTAATGATTGAAGTATATATGATGTGAATATTGGGAACATATAAATTTGCTACAATAAAGAGGTATCATTAAGGGTACCCACTATTATCTTGTCACTATTATCAGATTTCTAATTTCCCTGTTAGAAAACTGGTTGAAACATTTCATTTGCATTTATATCACACCAACATATTCCACCAGTGCTTTCCAATCATACAATGGGGATATTTTACAAGTAATTTACACATGGAATATAATAGAGACAAGAGGTGAAGAAGATAAAATGAGCTTACAATCTATGAGGCAGGGGTAAAGACACACAAAATAAATAAGAGCATGTCAGAGGGGGTAGGGATTGATGTACAAGATACCTGTGTCAAACTAAGTAAATGTGGCATGTAGAAGAAGTTAACATTGGCAGGAGAGAGTGGCTGTGCTTTGGAAGTGAGGAAACTGATGAGGGTGATTATAATGAGAAATGTGTCATTCATTACAATCACCCTCATCAAGAAGGTAAGCTTTCCTAAAGAGGTTTATTTCAGTGACTCCTTAAAGTACTGGAGGCGAGTCTGATGGCGTGGGGTAGTGAATTTCAAAGGGATGTGTCAGCCCTTGAAAAACCTTGGCTATGCGGGTATGAGCAGATGTAGAAGAAGGTAATTTGCAAAGTGAAGGGAATGAAAGGGGTTATATATACAAAAAAGGTGTAATAGCAAATTATGAAACATAATTTGCAACATTATAGTAAGTAACCATTGCCCTATTTGGAGGGGTGATACAGTTCCGTCTCCAAAGCCCAAAGAAGGCTTGCTGAGAGTCTTAATCGGACTCAAAGGCCTTAATGTTAATGTAAAATACCTGAAAAGTTTGCGTTATGGACATAGTAAATATGAGTAACCCATAAATGGCAACCTAAGAGCAGATTATGATGTCTCCATGAATAGAGACGATATAAATGTCAGGATTACATTGTAGGTTTGAACCAAATATCAAAGTGTATGTTTACACAATAAAATTAGCTTATTGTGATATATGGAGTTGGCTAAGGGACACAGATAAACATGTAGCTTAATAACCTGGGTCTTGCAAAAAAAGTAGTCTCACATAAGTCAACAGGAAAGCAGGCCTTACTTATGAAGATACTTGAGAACAAAGGTATTAAAAGCTAGTATGACGTATGCTCCATAAATATCTTACATACTGTAATGTACAGTGTACTAGTGTACAACATAAAAGAACAAATGTAAAAAATAAGCAAAACTCAATCAATATACATCATATTAAAAGCAACAGCAGCTGTGCCAGCAAAGGTAATGCCCAGGTGGTGACTCTTGACACAATTCCATTAAAGATATGAACAGAGAGCCAGCATGGAGATGCCTGTTAGCTGGACTTTCGAGAAGAAACTGGGGAAAGGGAGAGGATTGGAACCTGAAATGATCTTCAATCATAAGGCAAAGAGAGGGGGTAACCCTAAATAGAAGATATTGATAAAGAGATGTTTGCCTTACAAAGTGTGATAATTTAAATCATAACATTTATTGTATTAATTAAAATAATATCTGTTAGTAATCTTTGGGAATACTAACAGATACTATTTTAATTAATACAATAAAGGATATGTTTTAAATTATCACATTTTGTAAGGCAAACATCTGTTAGCTGAACAGGTGTAATTTTTTAGCCAAGCCAAGTGGTATTCATGTCTTCCCAATTAGGGTCCACTTTAGAGTCAGTTTACCAGGAAGGTTAGCAGGAGCCTTGGATGGTAGAATGCCCACAAAATTTCATTCCTTCACAAGGTCAAGTATTTACTTAAACATGACATTTTCCAGTCATTTGACTCAGTATTTTAATTGATAGGCTATCTTGTGATTTTAGATATTGCCAAGTCCAAGAGATCTGCATAAAGAGGGTAGCTACCATTACTGCCTCCGTTAAAATGGTAAAAGTGGAATCGGACTATTAGGGCTCATGCCTAATCCAACAGGCCCTTAGGTTTCAGAAGGGCCCTTTTTAGAAGGAAATCCTCCTCCAGAACAACAGGCAAGCAACACTTTAAAAATATCCATGATGTAGGCAAGCAAGGTCTCTAAGGGAACTGACTTTGCTTTGCCACAGATGCAGACAATGTTGTGACTGCATATATCTTCCAGGTCAGCGACCTTGTATAAGATAGCCCGATGGGCATTCTCCATTCTATGTAATTTGTCCACCAACTTATTATGTCCTAAGCAAAGCTCATCAAATTTGATTTCAAGACGGTTTATCCATGTGCCAAGCTCCCTCAACTCACTATGGATGTCCACGGTTATAGATCGGAAATCATACTGCAAAGTAGGCCATAGAGATTGCAGCATATCTCGTAGTTTCTTATCTTATTCCTCTGTCATCATATGTTTTCCCGGGATATTTAAATTGCTATGTTTATTGCACATACTGTCCCGATAAAAGACCCCTATTGGACTGAAATGTTAACCATCTGTGTGTGTGGATGGGACTGTTTGCAGAGTAGTATGTGTGTGCATGTAGCAGGGGCTGTATTTGGTAGTAGCTCTAGTGTGTGTGTGTGTGTGTGTTGGGAAGGATACAACCATTAGTGAGTGTGTTGTGGAGGAGAGGTGCTTTAGAGTGTATTGTTGAAAATAGGGGCTGTAGGGTGTACTGGGTGGTAGAGGTTATGTTTCTGTGCAAACCAGTGCAAATACATTTCTATCACTAAATATGCATTGTCAGGTTAACATTTTATAATCTAATTTTCCTCTCTTCACTAAAGGTATTGTTATTCAGGTCCTTTGTATTTAGAGCAATTGTTCAAAGTTTAGAGATATTTTAGCAAGTATTGTAGACCCTAAGATGTAAAAGGTTCCATTATGTGTGTCCATATCATGATTGGAAATTTTGCCAGAGTCTACACACAGAAAGGTCCAGAGTGCTCTAGGCTCTAATGGAATTCAGAATTCTTTACTGAAACAGATATGGTCGTCCATTGTGCCTTTCAGTTGGTATGTGATTCTGTCACATTTTGTCTTGGAGTGCAGGAATTCAGAAATTACCTCACTGGCCCAAATCTGGACCAATTGAGTTCAAACTAAAAGGAATCTCCAAATCTAAATTATATATTTTTTGATATGCAATTTTATTTTAGAAGTGTGCTGTATGACTTGTGGTTTTGATGATGCATTGTACTTTGATACATAGTATTTGCATACTCTACATCTGATATTGTCGTTGATCCAGCTATACAAAATATAGTTTGGTTATTTTACTGTATACATATGCTGATGTATGGTTACAATGTTATATGTTTACTGTAGCTTTCTGTTGTGTACCTCCTGGGTGTGATCCATAAAATCCTTTGGGATGCAGATTTAAAAATACTGACTAATTAGATTGGACTGAGCTGGTAATTTAATTATAAAGTATCAGTGCTCTTTCTTTAAGATCCAGGGTCTTCACTTTCTCAGTAGCCTGTGATTAATTGCATTAGTCTATAAATTTTAGAACACTCCTTTCTTGATGATCACAACACAGTTCATCTGAAATATGAATACATTAAATGCCCCATTTAGACAGTAGTTATTTTCAGGAATCATTCCTCTTGTCAGGTTATTCATCAGGTCAGGCAAGAGGATTAATATTTATTTTACTTTTCTTTGGGTTACTCATAGTATGGGCAGCAAACAAGTAAGGATAGAACACACAGAGGGAAATGTGAATAAATGAAACAGTCAAAGGATTAATTTGAGAATCAGGAATAGAGGTGAACAGGGAATGAGAAGTGATGCCAATAATCTGAGATATATATACACACACATGTATGTAAGTATATAAGATAATCGAGACTAGATAGGAAGAGGGTGAACTTAAGGAAGATCAGGAAAGGTAAGACAAAGAAATACAATAACCTAATTTAGTGAATATTCCCAAAATACAATTAAGTGCAAGAAACAACTACATTTGACAAAGAACAGGGAGAGCTATGGTTAAAGAATAAGAGAGTTTACTGAAAATTAAGTATAACAGGTAAATATACAGTTTTGTATAATTAAGCAAATAAACACGAAAGAGCAGACAAAAAAAGGCAAGTAATCAGGACAAATTTACAGAGGAAATAAACAGTTTACTATGATTGGTTCCAGAGTTGGCTGGAGTTCCTTTAGTTAAGGATGATTGGCAGGTTAGTCCAGATAATAGGAAATGTCTCTGAATAACAGATAACACCTTACTGTAAGAAAGTATTCCTTTAGGCAGATCCAAGGTATCATTGAAACTGCAGTAGTTTTGGAAAGTTCTTTTGTAGTAAGTAGTTTGGAGACAAGGTTATGTGCAAACAAGAACTTTGATTTAGTAATTAGGTATTCAGGTACCAGTCAGGTTGTAGTAAAGAGGTAAGTATATACTCTTCAGGCTTTGGATCATTACATTTCCAAGGTAAAGTTTAGAAATGGAACTTTGGTAGATTCAAATGCAGAAGTATTCAGGCAGGTATAATACTTATCAGGAGTATTCTCAGGAGCCAGATCTGTAAAGGTTTTCTCTAGGTTTCCAAAACACAACGTAAAGTCCTTGCTTTGAGCCGGGAGTGTCTCTTTAAAACAAGGGTAATCATTCACATGCAGCTGAATAGTCTCAGGAACATTTCAATGAATTAGTAGCTCTGGCAGCCACTACAGGCAACAAAGTATAATTCAAACAAAACTCAGGAACATGAAACTTCCCCTCCTTTATGTTACAGCTCACCTTTAGAAAGGAATTCAAGAATTCCCAACATATAGAGTAGTGTCGTACCTTGTCACTGTACAAGAATAGTTACACCCCCGTAAAAATCTATTTTTAGCTTAAAGGTGTGTAGCCAGTTTTCCTACCTGCCTAGTGGATTTTGACTTTGACTTTTTTTCCCCATCTTAATAGTTTTATTTGTAGGAATATGCTTTGAACATTCTTGCATTGTGCTTTTCATATATTGGTCACCTATTGGTTTTTACTAGATTTTATTCATTAGTTCTTTATCTTACTTTGTCATTGTTTAGCAATGCTGCTGATGAATGTAGAAAGCGCCACTGCCCAGGGAATATATTGACGTGATGAGCCATTTTCATATTACTAACTCTTTAGTTTTCACCATAATGATAAATGACAATGGAAATATAAATACAAGAAGTGTTATGCCAAACTAATCATACATTTTATTTTTGGGGGTGATTTGTACATGTATTAGTCCTCTAATAACGTACAATGGTACAGTATTTTTTACATTGGACCAGCAATTTGATGTTATGAACACAAGAGCATTTATTGTAGAGCAGACCAATATAAAGCATTTTGTCATTAGGATTTACAAAATGCAAATAACTAATAATTATGTAATTGAGGTTTGCTTTTTGTTTCCAAAGATGAAAGGAACACAATAGTGTCAGGAATACAAACATGTATTCTTAAAGTTATAGAGACCTTGATACTCTTAAGGATATTATCCCTCCCCCCCCTCCCCACAAGAAGTAAAACGGTCTTACCTTGTTCCCTTGCCATACTGCTCTCTGCACTGCTCCTCTGCCTTCTTGGCTCAGATCATCAAGATTGATGATCTCAGTCAATCCAATGCTTTCCCATCAAGACTCTCAGTGAGGCAAGAGTGCATTAACAGCAAAACATTGTGTTGTGCCATTGAATCACAATGAGGAGTGTTAAGAGTCTCTATGCATAGCATAGAGACACCGAGCATAAATTGCAGGACTGAAATACGGAAGGGCCTCTAGTGGATGTCTGTTACTAGGGGACACTGTAAACACTGACTTTTCAGAGATTTTAGAGAAAAGACTCCCGGGACACCATTAAACTGTAATGGTTCTGGTCGTGGTTCTGGTGTCTATAGCATTCCTTTAATGATAGAAAGATGGAAACACATTTCTACAAACTATTTTATAATTATCTTTTTATAAAACCATTTATTTACCAATGATCCTTTGCAGCTAAATATCAGGTCAGTAAATTATTTGAATTGAAACAAAAAATCTAAATACAATTTATAGCTATAAAAATGATTACTGCGCCATTTGTGTCTGTTGCCAGTGTTAGACTGGTATAAATGTTTATTTTGAATGTTAAAGTTTAAATAAATCAATATTTTAAAACCTTCCCATAAAGTAACCAGTGGAACAGTGTTGTGATTCTGAATAAATGCATCTCTCGATATCTATTTTTGTCTTCTGATTTGTAGAATCAATACTAAAATGCATGTCTACACAGTGTATCAGCACATGGATAGACATATAAAGTAGCAGTCCACTATTGCCACCTCCTGGTGTACAGAGGGCATTTATGTTTATATTTTTATTAAATAAACTACGGCATCAACAATGTCTGATTAAATTGAACATTCTGCCAGTCTGCACAATTCCTTTAAAAGTATATTTAAAATAAAGTCAGCTATAGTTACATTTATGTAGTATTATTTATAGACTTCAAAGGGTCAAAATAGTTCTTCCAGGCTATGGGTTTTGTTTTCAATTAAATTGATATGATGGATTTGTTCATTGTAACACCAAATGGTAATCTAATCCCACATTGCTTTACAAGATAGAGTTGCACTAGTAGAGGATGCCAAGAAAATGACTGATACCTTTTGGACACATAATAAAGTCGATGACATGGATAACAGTGAAGACAGTTGTAATCCATCTTTTTAACTTCTGGGATTTTCTAGAAAAATGAATCAGGATAAACTTCTTGTTTTCTCTCTATTTCTACTTTGATCACTGAGGATAGCAGGTTAGCAGTTTATTACCATAAAAGAAACAATGGTACGTGTAAGATTAAGTAAGGACAGAAACATTAAAAATATGGATTACTAGAAGCTACTTAATCTTAGACCAAAAAGATAATGAAAATATAAGGTAGATTTATAACTATCGATAAGCTTAAAATATAATTCTTGTAGAAAGACAGTGTAATTATAATACTATTTCATATCCAATCATTTTAAATAGTCCTGTACATATGCCAATAACCTAGCTCTCATCATTCAAATTAAATCTGTGCAGTCCGTAACTATTCTGGCCACAAATCGTTTAATATATAAAAAATGGGACTGAAACTAACAATGTAACAGTAGCTGCTGGGTGGATTTTGTTATCTTGTACTTCTAGGTGATTTTATATTATATTTGCTTTTGATTCATGTTAGGACATGCATGTGCACAGTTGCTCTAAAGCAGTCTCATCTTTCATATGAGAGTGCTACACATATCCCACAAACCTTTGCATCCTAAGGCTCTATGAAAAACATATTGCAGGCATGGGCAACCTTTGGCATCCTTGATGTTTTGGACTACACCTCCCATGATGATTTGCCAGCATTATGGGTGTAAGAGCATTATGGGGGATGTAGTCAACAACATCTGGAGTGCCAAAGGTTGCTTACCCCTCTAACTAGTGTATTGTATTCTTGATATGTCTCACAATTTCATAAAGCATTTGGAGATTGCTGGCAATTCAAATAGTTTAGTAAAGACTTCACTTGTTTTGACTTTGGCATTTGCACCGTTGAGTATGTGTGCAAGGTTTAAACTGTGTGTGCACTGATTAGCAAAAAATAACATCATTAAATGCAGAGCCTCAGTTCTGAGAACATGTGCAGTAAATGCAATATTTTAAATAATTACTTCAAACAAAAAACTGTGTTTTGAGAAAACAGTGGTTTAGTTAGAGTAACCATCACCTCTGTGACCTCCAAGGCCAAGTTCCCACTCAGAGCAATTATCTTCCGCTGATGTCACTCCTTCTCACTTGAAAGTAATGGATGTCAGGGAGAGCAGACTGAAGGATGCAAGAATGCTAAAAGAAAAACTTACATGCAAAATTTTTTACCAGTTAGGCCAAAAGCACTATATGCCATATAAGGTGTGTTTGTTCCTGGCATGTCTCTTTAAAAGGGCAATCTAAGCGTTCTAGGTCAAACCAGTTGAGAAAGATGATCAAACATAATGTCCTAAAGACACCCACAGCCTGGCTCTTGCTTGCTGTATTGTTAATATGGGCACTCATCTTCTTTATTAGCAATTTTATTTATTTGTTTGCATATTTGGACAGTTTTGATAGTTTTGATCAAACCTCTCAAACAGTTTGATCCAGAACCAGAGGATGGTGCAGGTGCATGTAATTATGGACTAAATTTTTAACAAACCTTTAACAAAACTTGCTGTTTAGTTGTGAAACTTGATAAATGGTAAAGTAGTTGGCAAGTTGTTTCTGCCAAGGAAGGTACTTGGCTATCCGTATACATGGAAGGAATTGCTGTCTAACTTTGCTTAGTAATCTACCCTATACAATGTTCTTACTAAAGCTGTGGTACTCTACCAGCAGGTGATAATCTGATACATAGTTTAGCACTCCCAAGTAATTTACTAAAAAATCAAGAGAATCAGCTGGTTTACTAATTCAAGCTGCAGCAGATGTTTGTGGGAAGAGCTAGTGGGAGACGGATTCAAGACTTTGAGTTAATGGTTTAACCCCTTGTCCAGGACTATTACACTCTCATTTTTCCAACAACATTTGGTGCCCTTCTGGGATTTCAGTCAGTCATTTTATATGGTGTTTTATGCTTTCTCATTCAAAATAAGTCACCATGAAATGTTTTGTAAGACCGTAATAAACACACATGGGATTTTGTTTGTCTTGCAAGACATTTCTTACGCCTATCAAACACATTTTGTTAAATCTATAGCTAACCTAAAGAGTCACACAAGACAGGCATTACTATGGTAACAGAAAGAAATCAATTTGATCTGTCAAAGGAGCACATATACATAGTCCCTAATCTATTGGGAAACATGCAGGGATTTACTTACTAAATCCTGGGTTATTAACATGGTTATATGCTCTAATTTACTTTAATGTCCCTGGACCCAACTAGAGGGATGATCAAATACAGTGAATATACATCAGTGCAGGAAAACCAAGCTTCATTTACTCAGGAATTCGTAGCTATGTCTAAACTAAATATTGTGTAGGTATACATAATTCTGTTCTCCCCACTTTGGTAATTATATTCATAAACTAAAAAATGTCAAAGAAGGTCCCAAGTTTAGAGATAATTCAAAGTGCCATTTTCAATAAAAATGGATCATTTTATTAATTAACCTTGTTACACCTCTGGCTGTTAATCAACAGCATGTACTTTTAGTTCCTGGTGTTGACATACCTGTTAATTGCGGCTTTGCATGATCACAGAAGTGATGTAATTTCCGCATTCCAAAATAGCGTGACGTTACTCACATGTCCTGCTGCATTGTTCTAACATCAGTCATGACATAGAATGTTGCTATTGGTCTCCATTTATAGTATTAGCCTACGCAGCTCGTTTTTATGATATATGTTTTCATTGCACACTTATAATATCATATCTCTCTGTATAAAATCACAACCCAACATAATACATATACTTCCAGACTAGATGGGCCAAATGGTTCTTATCTGCCATCACATTCTATGTTTCTATGTTTCTAGTTCATGTTACCTTTCCCTGTTGTGGTTTCTGTATACATGAAAGTGAATTAGCTTTAAGCAGATTTCCTGTTTATTGACCTTGGCTTGTTTGGCTATTATTGCTCTCCTTGACTTGTTTCTCCATTCTGTATACTTCTGATAATTTTGACCTTGGCCTGTTTCTTATTTATTCTTTGTCTGATATGGGAAGGTCATTAGCAAGAGAAGTAGAATCATGAGAGGGCTTTTTAGGCTGGATTAACGATTCCATGGGAAGAGGGAAAAATGCTAGTAAACAGAGAAAGGTTGAAATGTGAATTAGTATGGGACCAGAATAGGGCAGAGAGGTTGAATAAATTAAGAGAGGATGGGATCAAGAGTACAGGTGTTGGGGTGAAAGGATAGGTACCTCTTAAACAGGGGAAGAGAGATAAAAGTAGAAGAGGAAAAATAATGGAAGCTTAGTGCTGAAGGGGGAAGAAAGAGGTATGATTCAATTAATATAGTTAAGTGTGGACTTCAAATGAAGAAAAGAAGAGAGAAAGTCAATGGAGCAGAGGTTGGAAGGAACAATGAGTGGAGAGAAAAAAAAAACCACCACAACCCTTAGCATTCCAAAGATTTGGAGAGTGAGATAAGTGCAATCCACCATGGGACAGGGAGGCAGAGTTAGCAGCTTCAGAGGGAGAGAGTCTGGTTTGTCACTGCGTAGAGGTGAGCAGGAGATGAGGGGATTAATAATGGCAGTAGTTTTCAATTTGTTACAGACTTATCGTGCATTCCAACATGCACAGTCAAAAGAATGGAATGCAAGGAGTCACAGGTTATATGTAAATTATTCTCAGTTAGGATGTGCAGCAGGGTCGGATAGATAGCAAGATGCAGGAATAAGGGACATTTAGGTCCCATTCCCACTTTTTTCTCAAGCCACCCTTTTGCTTGTAGCATCTGCAGAGAAAAGGGTGGCTTGAGAAAAAAGGGGGAATGGGACCTAAATGTATATGTTGGACATTGGGGTTTAGAGGAGGAGGGGAAACAAACAGTCTTGTAATGACACAAGAGGGGAAAGAAGTATAGATGTAGCAATAAAGATTTTGTTGGTGGAGGTGGGTAGGAAGGAAATGTATACTTTTTGAAGAAAAGTAAAAATCGAAAATGAAAATAGTAATAATGAAAACATTGGATAAACAGCTTTATAAAAACAGGGGACGACAGAGTTAGACAATGTACCAGTCTTACAGAAATACAGGAATTAGTTAGAATAAGAGAGGGATAGTGATCAATGCCTGGGCTGTAATTATAGGAGCCTCGGCCCCTCTGTGGGTCACTTCACCCCCAGCACCTTAGTGGGGTTCTTTCTCCCCTAGCCCTACTGTATGTCTCTTTCTCTTCTCAGCCCTTCTATGTGTATCTTTGTCCTTACTAACCCCTTTGTGTATCTCTTTGTCCTCCTCAACTCTCTGTGTGTCTCTTTGTCCCCCCATCAGCTCTCTGTATCCCTCTCTTCCCCCCTCAGTCCTGTGTGTGACTCTCCCCTCAGTTTTCTGTGTGCCTCTCCTCCACCCCCGCTTCCCCTGGGGTCCCCCCCAGCCCATTCCAGCTCACCTCCCTCTTTCATGTAGTATGACCGAGTTGTGGACTATGGTAGAGGAGCTTCTGTTCCCTCTCCCTGGTCTGACTTGCCTAAATAAAGTGGTGTGAGCACACTGACTGGAGGAACTTTTAAACTCCAGTGTGGAGTACTTGCAGTCTTCTTTTTACCTCGATGAAGGTACTATTTCAAACACCAAAATGTGTGTCAGGCATTTTGTCTGCCCACTTTTAATTCATTATGCACTGTCGGTAGCACATCTTTCACATCTTTCACAGTGCTGTTCCGTTTTTCAGGGGTGGTAAGTGGTAGGCATTTCTGTTTAGTATTCTGAGGTATGCAGAATTAATTCTTGTTTAATATTTATATAGTTTAGCCTGTACTATCTATGCAACTTTCCATTAAGGCATTCTAATAGAGCATGCGTTGCCTTTAACTCAGAGCTCAGACTCTTCCTTCCTTCTAAGAGGGACCTGCTTTTTTTTCCTTATGATATGATGGTGCACCCACTTTCTAAGATTCACTGAGGTAGCCATATAGTTTTGTATATCTGGTTAATATTCCATATCACTGCTCTTCCCTCCTCCTCCTTATGGTATGTAAGTGTGCCCACCTTTTAAGGTGTATGGAGATAGTGTAGAGGGCATAGTGTATCTGGTTAAATTCACACATACATCTTTCCCTCTAACAGGTTTGTTTCTCATTCTCTTTCACAGATTACTTTATTTATCTGCATTAATTCCCCCTGACTCCTCTACCCTTATATTCATTTACTGGTAGCCTCACAGGGGGTACTAATAGACTAGATGTACATTTTATTCTGTTTTCATTGCTGTTTACATTGGCAGACAAACCTCTTAAAGGAATA
Organism: Pelobates cultripes; assembly: GCA_933207985.1. Taxonomy (NCBI): domain Eukaryota; kingdom Metazoa; phylum Chordata; class Amphibia; order Anura; family Pelobatidae; genus Pelobates; species Pelobates cultripes. The sequence goes on from OW240913.1 coordinate 107,199,472, forward strand.
TTGTCTATGGCAATATTTATATTTTTCCTTAAGCACACCTTTAATGGCTGTAAGACTCAGCTACTAGCAGTACTCACATATGAGGACCTACTAGAATTGAAGGTATTTATGTTTGTCATCATCATGCCTGTCAATTGCCTTGTCTGCGCCACAGGTCCCCAAATTTTTCCTGATGGAAGCATTTGATTGGGCGGAGATTATAATCAGAATGGGTGGCTTACATTTCCTTGAAGTCCTACTTGAACCTTTTAAGGGCAATGATATGCTTACTCTAGGGAGTAGAATCAGTGAAAATTGTATTAACGTCTAAATTCACGTACTAGAATTACATTAAATAAAGATTAACGCAGAACATATCATGCAAAATGGTTTGACAAAACAATGCAACATATGTTTGTTAGGGGCATATTTGAAACAGACAGTGCTACATACGTTTGTTATCGGTGTATTTGATACGTGAAACAAAAAATAAAATGTAATATTTGTAAGTGGTTAGGAGAGTTCACAAGAAATCTTACCACATAATTGTCCTATATCACTAATGCAACACTTACATGTCCCCCTTACAATAATTAAAAATAAATGAATCCCGAATAAAAGAAAAATATGGTATGCAAAATAGATAAACTCAAACGCAACATATGCTTTAGTGAAGGGAATTAAAAGCACTTTGAAGTGAGAGGCAGATCACATCTGGAATACTAGTGGTATTAAATAATTTAAAGAGGATATTCTTTTGCAATAAAATGTGTACTACACATTTATTTGTTGGATTTTGCAACACAAGTTTCCACATGGTAAACATTTTTGTACACCAGAAAAAACAAAGAGGAATGGAAATAAAAAGCAGGAGACTCTTCATTTCAGAAAAACAACAGACAGGTGAACAGTAAAATTACAAGATGCGCAAACAGCTAAAATATCATTGGACAGCTGGTTTGTTATTGTTTGTAACCAAGAGTCAGTTGCACTCTGGATGCATCTCATACAAGGACTCAAGTGCTAATGAATCATCCTTCTCAATGATTCGTTCTCATCAACATGTCTTCTCGAAGAACAGATGGTCAATGTAGGAATTTGAATCCAATCACCTACATAAATTCCACAGCATGAAGGTGCCCAAGGAAAACTCGAAGATACTTTACTACAACATGTTTGTTTCTAATTTTGCTTTCCACACTTCATTACAGATACAAACACTAAAAGACTATGTTTTGTAGACTATCGCTGACATTTGCAGTTATTTCTTCCACGCTCACATGTGTTACACCAGCTGCTAAGAAGTGCAACTTTCCTGCTGATCTGTGTTTGTCACCAGCTATATTAAGCAAAGACAAAACATTCTCAGTTCTTGAGATTTAAGCACATGCAGTGATAATTGTGGGAGAAGAACCTCAGGAAAGAAAAGGAGTTCATAATAGATTGATGATTTTTCAACCATAAAATCAGAAGATTATACACTGCAGATAAAACACAATATAATCCTATTGTCTCTAATTAATTCAATTATGCTATTCTAACCCTTGATAAAAAAAAGATACAAAATAATTTTACAGACATAAATCAACTGTTCCACGTTCAATAAATATAGTAATTTTGTTGTCCTTGTAACTTAGATCATTGCGCATGTTGAAGGCTTGTACTATTGCAGTCTGTTGGCAAAATGTTTACTTCCAGTGTCTGGGAAAGTGTAGCTGCTGTACAGTTTTAAAAAAAAAATATGCAAAAAAATAAAACAAACAGAAATAAGAAAAAGAATGCATTAAATTGTCCTGTTACTAATAAACACACAATTAGAACCTAGTTAAGACAGTAGAAGCAGCCGTATATTTTTTTTATTTTTTTTTAGTAAACACTAAATCTGACAAAAAAATTAATCTTTTATTTTGGACAAAATTTTAAGTTTGTTAAAGTATTACTTTATGAATAATGCTCCTGCATCCATTTAATACTCAGAAATACCATTATTGGTTTGTAAAGCTTTGCTCATGTCAATATGGTGTAAAATGTTTCAGTAAGACAGATTGTTATGTGCATTTCTATTTGTTTAAATATCTGACTTGAGAACAATGTTAAGGACAAACTTTTCATGAAATAAATAAAAACGAAATTCACTTTTTCAGTTATGAGTTTATCTAAAATGTGGGAATAAGGATATAATCTGACCCGTGTTTTGAACGGTATCTCATACATGCCCTCCAATATGGCATTGAGTGAACACAATTTTTTATTTTTTTTTTGAATTGAGTAACCATTAGGTCCTTTAAAATCCCTTTTTTATAGTTTATTATGCTGTGATCTCTTTCAAAACCTATTTTAAAAATAATAATTTCCAATCTATACACTTTTACAAAGAAATATTTGGTTAATGTAAATCCATTAAATATATCTACACAATAAACCATAATAAACGTGCATTGTGATATTCTCAGAAACAGTGTGTGAATTTTTTTCCACCAAGGACTATGTATATTAATTGTAAAGGGTGCCTTCGTAATTTTTAATTAGTGACTCTATGTGCATAGAGTATTCCTAACATCCTATGAATCGCGGATGATTCCCCCTGGGAAAGAGAAATTATTCTGTATAAATTATTATTTGAGGTTTCTGGACAGGCCAGGGAGTTTTGATTTAATTAAACAGCACAAAAGTGAGACTATTTCAGCAATAATAGCTCAGACATTATCTGCAGAAAAATCAACTTCTCAGAAAAACCTTTCAAATAGGGCTAAGTGGTTTTATACAATATAAAATAAAATGTGGTTTTCCCACTGATAACTATGGGAAAATGTTATTCAATTACAAGAGATATGCTCATCTCTTAAAGGAACACTATAGTCACCTAAACAACTTTAGCTTAATGAAGCAGTTTTAGTGTATAGATCATGCTTCTCAGGTTTCACTGCTCAATTCACTGCCATTTAGGAGTTAAATCACTTTGTTTCTGTTTATGCAGCCCCTGTCACACTTCCCCTCGCTATGATTGACACAGCCTGCATGGAAAAATAAAACTGGTTTCACTTTCAATCAGATGTAATTTGCCTTAAACAATTGTATTTTTTTCTCTGTAAATTGAACTTTAATCACATACAGGATCTAGCAAGCAGGGTCTAGCAAGCTATTAACATAGTAGGGGATAAGAAAATCTAAATTAAACAGAACTTGCAATAAAGCAAGGGTAAACTTTAGATGACTCTTTACATCAAGTGTTTAGGGAGGCTGTGCAAGTCACATGCAGGGAGGTGTGACTAGGGTTCATAAACAAAGTGATTTAACTCATAAATGGCAGAGAATTGAACTGTGAGACTGCATGGACATGATCTATACACCAAAACTGCTCCATTAAGCTAAAGTTGTTTTGGTGACTATAGTGTCCCTTTAAATAGAATCACAACCTTAAAAAAACATCATAAATAAAGCCAGAATTGTGTGTAAAACTGAAGGCATGAAGAATAAGTAAAAATATGAAACATGCAAAAAACTCTTAGGGTGGACTGTGTTAGAACAGTCTTCAGACTGTATTCTGTAAAACATGTGAAAAACGTAGGCTGCTTTCTGTGCCACTTAATGCTTAGTAGATTTCAACTCCAAATTGTTTACTCATAGAATTAGTCACAATACCCTACTCAGTCTATAAATTATGTTGCCAAGTGGTTAAAGGGATACTTTGGGCAACAATGTAACTTTAATGTATTTGAGAGGTGTTGGCCTAAATAACATACTGTATTGTTGCATGCTAAAATTGTATAGATTTTCACAATGAAAATAAATATTTTGGTGGGGGGTGGAGCAACGACCCAGCGCAGAGGGACATATTTTTTAACCCTTACAGTGCAGGTAGGCGTGAGGGGGTAAAGAGAGCTATAGTGCTAGGAATACAACTTTGAAGTCAAAAGCAATAGGTGAATGAGTAAGAATTGGCAATTATTTTAGGTAGTGTAATAATGCCCCTTTTTGTTCTTTATCTTTTTTCCAAGAAAGGAGGTTACAAAACAAATATATGTATAAATATTTGTATATGTATTAAGGCCTTTTGGCCTGTAATTGTGGGAGGGGCGTATGACACACCCCTTCCCTACTTAAGGGACACCCCATACCTGGCTCCATACCGTTCGAGGTCAGCGCTGCACGAGGATCCACTTCCGGTTTTCGTACGGCGCCATCTTGGTTTTTCAGAAACCCACGATTTTCTTCGCGTGTAGCTGTGTCCAGGAATCTTCTTAAAGGTTTTTTCCGCCCGTCCAGCTCCTCGTGACTCCGGTCTTCGTCGAAGATAACGTCCCAGGGACTTCAAAATCGTAAGTCCGACGCCTGGATTATTCCCACGGCGTTCCGTTTTCAAACGGGTCCTCACTTTACGGCTCTCCGGCTTTACGGCAAGGTCGCAAATCAACGTTGTTTCCCATTTCGGTTAAACTTTCATGCCATAAACCTTTCGGTATGTTTCTACCGTATGGTACTCATGTTTCCTAACACCATTTCGTTTCATTTTGTTTTCATTTCATTTTACCGTAAGCACTCATTGATGCTGCCTTCCGTTCGGTTAATTCAGTCTGTATACAATATCTTTCGTCTAGGTCGGTCAAGCTTTTGACGAATGACACTGTTCTTTCTTTTCATTCTAATTATGCTTTCGGCAGTTTTGCTCAGTTATGCACGCATTCGTTTCACATCTTGCATACGGCAAACTCTGTTTCTATTTTTATATTAAACCAAATTCGGTTCATCTACCTTTTCTATGTACTGTTATAAATTTGTTTAAATCAGTTATACTTTCATATATTTATTCATACCATACTAGGTTTCTATCTTGATTAACATTTTCTCATGTATATTGGTTTAGATTATAGTTATTTTAAATTACTAAATTATAGATATTTCATGTATATTACAGTAATGGTTTGGCCTGCGATTATGGCTTATTTCTAAAAGTTTTTATGGAGATCATGCTTTTATTACAACCATGTACATCGTGATTACATGGCACTTACAATTTTCAGACCATTTCTTGGCATACTCAGACGACATACCACGAGTATACAAGAACACGGTCCTATCTTTCACAAGACTTTTGGGTTGAATCACACGCTTTCGTTCAACCATTCATACGTCACGTTACAACAAAATTTTTATGTTTCTGCATATTGTCACTTCACATAATTTTTCAACCTCATCCACATCATTCCATTTTAGTTTATGCCACGGCACATATATATTCAATACATGATCATTCCACCCCTCCCTGCACCATTGAATACTCAAACCCTAGCATTTCCCAGATCAGTTAGTGACATGCATATCATCTGGTCACCCTCTGTAGACACACAATACACGGCCAAGCCCTTGCTACCCGGTTCAGACTCAGCTTTACGCCTAGCATGGGCCAGTCATGTCACTATCATACTCATAGACTTTTTCACCTCCCGCACATACTGGTAGAAGCCCAAACCCCAGCCTATACAGACTACACAGGTCTCACAGGATCCATTCTCACTCTATCACATTTTTGTTTCTACCCATTTAGGTTTATCCAGGTTTGTTATACCTGTCGAAATCTCAAAAACTTTATACATACTACCAGGTACGTAAGCCTGCTCACGTTGTAGTTCACATACATTTAATTTTCCCTAGGCCATAGAGTACTGGCAAGTTAGGGGTATAGGCCCAAATAGATATCTCCCTTCTTGGCATTCTGCCTATCGTTAAGTGGTCCGCGAGGCCAACACCCCGCCTCAACATTTCGGAGGCAAACGCCCATCGGGCCACACGTGAGTTAGCCGCCTCGCAATATTATAGAGAGGGCCTCACCTGTCACTCCCTCCCCCTGTTTTCTTTTACTATCACTGAGAGGCCTATGATTCCTGCCACTACGACGGGTGGCCTCTATATCCCCTTGCGCCAATGCATAGACAGAGCCTCTCATAGCCACTTGGCAGAGCCTCACCTGTCACCAAACAAGATTAATTTTTCGCCTTTAGTTAGCCTGCCAGTATCAGCCCTGGGTTTCCATGCACTAACCAAATATTTTATCATTTAGTATGTCTCTAGAAGGGCTAGATGATTTCTCCTTACCGGGCACTCCGGCTAGAGCAAACACCCCATCACAGGGAGGAGAGGTGGCTAGTCCAGCATCTTTCAGGTCATGGACAATCCCTCGCATAACCAACAAACTCAGGAGATGGCAAATCCCATTCCCCGCAACAGTAAGGAAAGCGGAACTTTACAAGTTACTGCACACCTCTACCGATAACATAGATGCTGGGGTAGGGACTAGCCAGTCTAACCTGGGAGATATACACGGCATGCTCTCATCCCTCATGGCATCCATGAGCAAGGTCAATTCCAGGCTGGAGAAACTTGAATCGGTCACTACAGCCCTTACCATGGCTGGGCCGGCCGCTGCGACCCCTCCAGCACTGGTCGAGTTGCAATCAGTTTCTCCAGCCACCACCTCTGATGATCAAGAGGTTAACCCTGCCCATATGATACCTGAGCACCTTAAAAAAGATATCCTGGAAGGTAAAGATATCAACTTGGCTTCATTGCTGATTGCCTCCCAGGATGTGGTGGAACATAAGACTTACGCTTATGATGATATTTCTGTGGTGGTCAAATCTAGGGATGCCCGATTAAACAGGAAACTGACTATCCCTGAATTTGTGTTGGCATTTGGCATTTATCGTGATGTTATCTGTGCAGTATATCCCCACAGACGTGAGGAGTTTGATTTGTATATGCACAAGCTGGTGGACCTGGGCAACAAATATGGTGGGTCAGTTTTCTATGATTACCGTAGATCCTTTTCTGCCAAGGTGTCTGGCACTTTCTATCAGTATGGGACAAGGTCCAACTGGAGCAAGATTGATACGGTCATTTTCTGCAGACACTTTGCAGGTCTAAGAACGCCGGCTTATGCATACTGCTCCTCCATGGCTCATACGGCTAACTTCTGTCCAACCACTGCGAATGAACCTACCCCCTCGCAGGGCACTAGTTCCACTGGTTCTGCAGAAGAAACACCCAAAGACAAACTGGGACGTCAAGTTTCTGGGCAAGTCCCATAATTTTAATGTCGGATCATGTAATAATTTTAATGTCAGATCATGTAATTACAGTGGATGTCGGCTATTGCATATATGTTTAAAATGTTTCAGGGCACATGCTAAAACCATGTGTCCTAATAAAATGTATCCTAAACAATACTTAACGTCGATAAACATTTCTGTACTTACGACATTACTGTCACATCATCCATCTAGACATTTGGTAGAATTCATTATCTCGGGTCTATCAGAAGGATTCCACACAGGTCTCATACACATGCCTTCCGGAATCCTGGAATGTCCTAATTTACCATCCGCACAGCAAAATCCTACAGCAGTTGACACACTCATAGCCAAGGAAGTGGCAGAGGGCTTCCTATTGCCCTGGATTTCCATGCACTAACCAAATATTTTATCAGTCCCCTCCTTTCACCACATGGCGGACAGACCCCATCGGTATTGTCACAGAGACTTATCATCGATCTATCGGCACCACACACCTTTGCCACTCCTAGTCTGAACTCCCTCATACCCTCTGAGGAATTTTCACTGCAATATTCCACCATAGATCACGCCATTACGACTATCATGCAGGAAGGGGTCGGAGCATGGCTCAGTAAGACCGATATAACAAATGCTTTCAAGTTACTGCCTATCCACCCTACACTGTGGCACCTACATGGCATCAAGTGGGCCAGGAACTACTACTTTTTCTCACGTTTAACTTTTGGTTCCAAAAGTAGTCCAGCCATTTTCGACGTATTTGCCGAAACCCTATGCTGGTTATTATTACATATAGCCAGATGCCCTACAGTTATACATTATCTGGATGATTTCTTACTGGTCGAGGAGAATATTTCCCCTCCCAGTAGCCTCAGAGAAACCATCAGTCTATTCAAACAGTTGGGTGTCCCAGTCTCCCCCACCAAGACTGAAGGACCAGATACCTTCATCACATTCCTGGGTATCATACTAGACTCAGCCACCATGCAAGCAAGCCTGCCACGCACCAAGGTAGAAAACATTCTTACAAACATAAATCTATACATACAACTCGGTACTTGCAACCGCAAAGAACTACAGTCTCTGCTGGGGTCACTAAATTTTGCTATGCGCATCATACCTCAAGGCCGTGCTTTCATCTCACGACTCCTTTACATGTTCCCACTTTTTAGACATGATGCACACAGGTTATCCCTGGATACCCAAGCCACGGCACACCTACTCATGTGGAGAAACTTTTTAACCACCTGGAATGGTAAAAGTATGTTCCTCCCTAAATTGTCTGACTCCTCACCTACCATCTGGTCAGACGCGGTATCTACCACAGGTTTTGCAGCAATTTATGGGAACGAATGGCTTTGGGGCAGCTGGCCTTCAGAGGTTAAGGACCTGGAGGGTTTTTCCACTATCTCAGCTCTGTTTGAGATATATCCCATAGTGGCGGCTGCCGTGGCATGGGGGCATTTATGGGCAGGTTCGTCAGTACATTGCTACTCAGACAACCAAGCAACTTGCCACATTATTAACAAAGGCCGATCCAAATCACTGACCATTATGAGATTCCTGAGGAAACTCACTTGGTTGGCTGCATGTCATAATTTCTTCTTGTTTTGTGTTTATGTTCCAGGTGTATGTAACACGGCTGCTGACAATTTGTCTCGCTTTAATTTCCAGGCTTTTCGTCAAATACTCCCGTCAGCCGCACTCACAGCCATGACCACTCCACTATTGCACCATCTAGTAATGGACTAGACGCTATCATGCAACATAGCAGAACATTGGCCCAATTAGCACTGTCTACTAATACCTGGAACACTAACGACAGAGCTTTCATTTTATTTAAAAGATTCCTTTCGGAACACAACATCTTACAACTTTTCATCATGACATTCTTGTTGGGGTTTGCTTCTTTTTGCCACCTCAAACTCAAATTATCATACAACACAATCAAACTATATCTGACAGGCATCCAACATCACATGCTAACTTTACAACCCAACAACTCGAGTTTCATGTCCGCCTACCAAATTAAGAACATCCTTAGGGGTATTCAGAGATCCGAACCTCTACGTACGGCCCAGAGACTACCTATAGATTTCCATATTTTTAAAGACTTATCCAACTTACTAGATTTAAAACCCTTTGCCAACAGCACAAATCTTGTCATTAAAACCACTATATTCGTAGCCTTTTATGGTTTCTTGAGACCAAGAGAATTTACCGCCATCAGCACAACACAGTCCACTCACATCCTACTTCATTCACACTTAACAAAACACATGGACTCTTATATCTTGACTCTGCCTCATTCCAAAACCAGTCAACATGCACCTCCAGTAGAGGTTAAGTACTATCCTACTCACAACAGGTGGTGCCCCGTCAAACTACTGGACTCATATACCCAGCATAACAACGCATCACCATATCAACCACTTTTCAGTCTACAAGGTTTTGTACTCACTACCACCACCTTTATGACACACATCAGGTCTTTACTTACACAGCTGGGCCTCAAATCAGCTAACTATTCAGGCCACTCCTTCCACATAGGAGCGGCCTCCACAGCATCCAGTGCAAACATCCCAGTTCATGTTATCAAGTCACTGGGGCGCTGGAAATCATCCGCTTACTCTAGATACATACCTAACCCGGTACAAGAAGTAAGAAATGCTTTTCAAGACATGTCTGGTTAAATGTATGTACATTGCTGGTATGTAATAAATTATATTTTCTATTTTTGCCCTCTTTATTTACAGGCCTACCACAACCAACACCACAACCGACACAACACCACAACCGACTTGCTCTTTTAATACCATCCTACACTTATCAGTGTTTGTTTCTTCTGTACTATTATGAGCCCTTAACACAAGTATTAAGGCCTTTTGGCCTGTAATTGTGGGAGGGGCGTATGACACACCCCTTCCCTACTTAAGGGACACCCCTTACCTGGCTCCATACCGTTCGAGGTCAGCGCTGCATCACCCTGCCACCAGTCCTCATTATTAACTCCCTTTTCTTTACATTTCTTCTTGGTGGGCCCTCTTTATTTACAGGCCTACCTCATCGTCGGTTCCGGCACACCACAACCGACTTGCTCTTTTAATACCATCCTACACTTATCAGTGTTTGTTTCTTCTGTACTATCATGAGCCCTTAACACAAATATATATATATTTATATATAGTGATGTCCTGAACGGTTTGCCAAACGGTTCGCCGCGAACGATTCGCAGCGGACTCATCATTGAGTAAACTTTGACCCTGTACCTCACAGTCAGCAGACACATTCCAGCCAATCAGCAGCAGACCCTCCCTCCCAGACCCTCCCACCTCTTGGACAGCATCCATTTTACATTCATTGTGAAGCTGCATTCTTAGTGAGCTGTCCAGGAGGTAGGAGGGTGTGAGAGGGAGGGTCTGCTGCTGATTGGCTGGAATGTGTCTGCTGACTGTGAGGTACAGGGTCAAAGTTTACTCAATGATGAGTCCGCGGCAAACCGTTCGCGGCGAACCATTCGGGACATCACTATATATATATATATATATATATATATTGCTCAAAAAAATAAAGGGAACACAAAAATAACACATCCTAGATCTGAATGAATTAAATATTCTTCTGAAATTCTTTGATCTGTACATAGTTGAATGTGCTGACAACAAAATCACACAAAATTTAAAACAGGAAATCAAATTTTTCAACCCATGGAGGTCTGAAGTTGGAGTCACACAAAATTAAAGTGGAAAAACACACTACAGGCTGATCCAACTTTGATGTAATGTCCTTAAAACAAGTCAAAATGAGGCTCAGTAGTGTGTGTGGCCTCAACGTGCCTGTATGACCTCCCTACAATGCCTGTACATGCTCCTGATGAGGTGGTGGATTGTATCCTCCCAGACCTGGACTAAAGCATCTGCTAACTCCTGGACAGTCTGTGGTGCAACGTGACGTTGGTGGATGGAGCGAGACATGATGTCCCAGATGTGCTCAATTGGATTCAGGTCTGGGGAACGGGCGGGCCAGTCCATAGCATCAATGCCTTTGTCTTGCAGGAACTGCTGATACACTCCAGCCACATGAGGTCTAGCATTGTCTTGCATTAGGAGGAACCCAGGGCCAACTGCACCAGCATATGGTCTCACAAGGGTCTGAGGATCTCATCTCGGTACCTTATGGCAGTCAGGCTACCTCTGGCGAGCACATGGAGGGCTGTGCGGTCCCCCAAAGAAATGCCACCCCACACCATTACTGACCCACTGCCAAACCGGTCATGCTGGAGGATGTTGCAGGCAGCAGAACGTTCTCCACGGCGTCTCCAAACTCTGTCATGTCTGTCACATGTGCTCAGTGTGAACCTGCTTTCATCTGTGAAGAGCATAGGGCGCCAGTGGCGAATTTGCAAATCTTGGTGTTCTCTGACAAATGCCAAACGTCCTGCACGGTGTTGGGCTGTAAGCCCACCCTCATGGAGTCTGCTTCTGACCGTTTGAGCAGACACATGCACATTTGTGGCCTGCTGGAGGTCATTTTGCAGGGCTCTGGCAGTGCTCCTCCTGTTCCTCCTTGAACAAAGGCGGAGGTAGCGGTCCTGCTGCTGGGTTGTTGCCCTCCTACGGCCTCCTCCAAGTCTCCTGATGTCCTGGCCTGTCTCCTGGTAGTGCCTCCATGCTCTGGACACTATGCTGACAGACACAGCAAACCTTCTTGCCACAGCTCGCATTGATGTGCCATCCTGGAGCTGCACTACCTGAGCCACTTGTGTGGGTTGTAGACTCCATCTCATGCTACCACTAGAGTGAAAGCACCGCCAGCATTCAAAAGTGACCAAAACATCAGCAAGGAAGCATAGGAACTGAGAAGTGGTCTGTGGTCACCACCTGCAGAACTACTCCTTTATTGGGGGTGTCTTGCTAATTGCCTATAATTTCCACCTGTTGTCTATTTGCACAACAGCATGTGAAATTGATTGTCACTCAGTGTTGCTTCCTAAGTGGACAGTTTGATTTCACAGAAGTGTGATTGACTTGGAGTTATATTGTGTTGTTTAAGTGTTCCCTTTATTTTTTTGACCAGTGTATATATATGTATATATATATATATATATATATATAGAGAGAGAGAGAGAGAGAGAGAGAGAGAGAGAGAGAGAGAGAGATAAAAGCCAATCATTAAAAATAAGTCCAGAATTCAAAATCTAGCCCTGACCTTTCATACTATGCGGTGCTGTATAGAGCCAGATGAGCAAGATGAGCCTTTTTATGAATTGGCTTTCAGCTGGACCAAACACTGCTGGATGTCTGAAATCCAGAGCCTTAAGAATATTTCCATGGCAAGTCTCGAGAAAAGTGAAACTTATCTGTCCGAGCACGCTGACTGGTTGGCTTGCAATTCTCTAATGAGAATTCTATATGTGAGAAAAGGCTTTCCCACATTACAGCTAATTCTGAACTGAGCCCTCTAGGGGTTCACAGTTCATCTATTTTTGTTGTATTACGGTTTATATTTTTCTGTTGGGTTTTAGTGAATTTAGTGGCAACAGTATGGTATTGCCTTTTAAAAAAAAGAATTAGTAGCCCATAGTTGGGAACATATGAGGGCAAGATCCCTCTGATATTTCACAGTCCCCATAACCATGGGATGGGGCTTTGCTAGTGACTAGCTGCCCAATCGCAAGTTTACATTTACAGTGAGCAGCCAGTGCTGCATATGCATCCAAGTGCTACAAAGCAGGTGGGGGTAAAAGGGAGGTTGATCACCAAGGGTTTTTAAATAGTATTTCAAATTATCGTTCACTTGCAAAAAACAAGTAAATGATCATTTGCAAACATTCATCCTTCTGGATGCATTCAGTCCTAATGTTTTTAAAAATCTATGTTTTATAAATATTCCAAATTCTATTTTTCGGATGTTCTTCCAAAATTCAAACATTAACAAGCTTTAGTCAGTATGAAAATGTCCATTGTGTTTGGAATTCAACCGTTTTCATTGTATTCTGTCCATCTGGGTAAAATCCACTGTTTAGTGAATTACTCTGTATGTGATAATGAAGACATTCCCCAAATATTTGTATTATGTGATATGATATATTTTATATCATATATCGTATATTGCAACAATATGGTACATTTTATAAAGTAAAATATTCAACCCAATAAATATTTCTAGAAATTGTATTTTGTAGCTGGCCTAGATGTTTAAAAATAAACACAATGTTGTTCATATATTAGTTCCAGATTTGTTTTTTTTTTTCAATAAATGCACTTGCTCAGTCGGTTATTGCTTAAATAAGTATCCTTCCTCTTTGGAAACATATTCCAGCTTCAGTATATTCAGACATGAATTTCCATTTGAAATATATCCAGATTCACCACTCTAAAATGCATTTTTGATGCAGAACCATAAGCAGTATTTTAATTAGATATTAAACTGAAATACCAACAGCATCTGAAATGATTATTCAACTCTACTTCCACGCAACATCAGCCAATGAAAACAATTCTATTTTGTCCTGTTATACTAAAGCAATATAATATCCAATAAACTCTAATACAAAATTAACCTTGTAAATGCTAGGAAGCATTCATATTATTTTGAAATCCAACTGCAGGGAGGCGTAAGTAAAAATGCTGGAAATATAAAAGATAGCACGCTTAATTTTTATTTTTTTACTTCCCAATTTGTGATTATTTTTTCCCTCAAAAATTTTATTGTTTGAAATAAATATAGGTATAGATTGGTTTGCATTGGAATTACAATACTGAACACCTGAACAAATATTTACACTGTGCTCATAAGAAAACAAAATTAACACAAATAGACAAAACAAAATTCACACTATAATTATCATGGTTGGTTTTAAACAAAGCATATAATGAAAATTTTAACTGTTCAATAGGATTAAAATATAGAATGTGACGGCAGATAAGAACCATTCGGCCCATCTAGTCTGCCCAATTTTCTAAATACTTTCATTAGTCCACGCCTTATATTAAGTCTAGGATAACCTTATTCCTATTGCACACATGCTTAAACTCCCTCACTGTGTTAACCTCTACCACTTTAGCTGGAAGTCTATTCCATGCATCCACTGCCCTCTCAATAAAATAATACATCCTGATATTATTTTTAAACCTTTGCCCCTCTAATTTAAGACTATGTCCTCTTGTTGTGGTTGTTTTCCTTCTTTTAAATATACTCTCCCCCTTTACTGTGTTGATTTCCTTTATGTATTTAAATGTTTCTAAATGTTTCTCCCACAAAGTATTCAGTAAGAATACTTGCCAGTTTACTAAAAAGTTTCGCAAATAAGATTTTGTGGTGTGAATCGAGGGATTGTTTTTAGGGTTTCCAAGAGTTAAAGAATTGGGAAACTTTCCGCTCTTTAAATTGGAAAGGCTCAACCCAGTCTAATTTAAATACATGAGCTAATTTAATTTGGCATAGTGCCAAGGTGGGCCTATTAGATGAAATCCAGGAATGAATGACTGTCTTCATGTCAGTTGCCAGGACCATTTCAATAAATGTAAAATATCTCTCGATAATGTTGAAAAAATTGACAAAAACAGACAACTCTGGGGACATTTAGACTGAGAAGTGTAAGAAGAACTCAAGATAAAATTCATACTTCTTTTAAGAAATTCTTCTATCTGAGAACAATCCCAAAACCAATGAAACAAATAAGCAAATAATATATTGGTACAAAAGAAATGGAAAGCGCTTAAGTAGTTTTTTTGCTGTGAGAATATCATCGAAGTAAAAGGAGGGGAGCAATGTTGTCCACTTTTGGAAGTGGCTTGTCGGTATAGAAAGGATCCAATTCTGTTTATATACAACCTTGAGAAGGGTTCCAAAGAATACAGTCTAATGAGTGAAGCCAGTTATTGTCTTATAGGTGAGGTTAAATAATTTTAATAAAGTTTTGAATTTGGAAATAAGTCAGAAGAGGGATTTGAAGTAAAGTTGCAACAAAAACAGCAAATATGCGAACTCTGAGAATAGGCACAAATTCAGGGAGATCTTAATAGCTTGACCTCGATTAGTCCCTGTTGAAGTCTCAAATATGTTTTTCTCACATGTGCCGTTACAAAGGAAACCTATTCCATTTGCAGATAGGACTGATCCTACCCATTAGGGCAAACCAGATCTAAAATGCTGACAAGTACTCTTTCCACAAAAGATACTGCAATCCCAGACAACCATTTCGGTCTGCTTTGGGCCTTGTCAGTATTTTTGCTTCAATGTGTTTGATTAGGATCTACCCTTGGGCAATCAGATCTCTTCTTGAATCAAAATATGGTTCCCTTAATATTAAATATTATATTCATAAAAAATAGTGGAGCGCTATATATTTAGTGTCAGAAACATTCCATGCCTATATATATATATAAAAAACACTTAGCACAATGTTGTCTTTTGAGCAACTTCAATCAAGCATATATCCCTTTAAACAAAGACATAACGTGCACATGTATGAAATCTTTTAAAACAGTTTAAAGTGCATAAATTGCCAATTCCATACTCACAATTTCCAGAGCTATATGACGTAACTCTGGTATGTATTGCTTGTTGGTCCGTTTTGGGTGACCACTCCCCTTGTTGGTGTAGTAGTTATGGTGGTAACTTTTATTTTCCTTTCTTTTCCTTTAATTATCTCGGTTTTGGGCGACCATTCCCCTTGTTGGTGTAGTAGTTATGGTGGTAACTTTTATTTTCCTTCCTTTTCCTCTGATTATCTCAGGGTAAAAAAATACAGAATATACTGTAGATCAACTTATACTTTTGTGTAATGGGTTAAGGGTCATTATCATACTCACAAACATAGAGCCTGCATACTGGCTCAGTATATCTGCTCAGTATATCTGCTTTAGAAGTGCTGGAGCCCAGATGGTTTAAAAAACACACGTATTTTGCTATTTGTAACATTAAATATTATATCCCTAAATATTATCTATTTTAAAGAATGTATACAGTTGTTTTAAAAATATGTAAAGACTCTGATAAAACCCCATCTTCATGCAGAGAATTCCACATCCCTATTGTGCTTATTGTAAAGAACCCTTTCCTTTGCCTTCAATTAAATCTAATTTCTTGCTGTCTAAATGGGTGAAATCTTTTCATGTATAGTCCAATTAATGGATAGATCTTAATGCCAATAATGACCTCAGAAACTGCTTACTGACAATGGATATTGTTGCCTAGTTTATGTCTATAACCCATATATATTCCCAAATCATTCTTTTGTATATCATGTGCTAATTTACCTTACTATCATATAGGTTGTAAGTTTCTTGTGCATTCCTCAACATGCAGTGCATAACTTTGTATTTATATAAATTAAATGTCATCTGCTATGTGCAAAGTAATATCCTGCTCAGATTGCATTCCATTGTCTTAGTTTTGTGCCATTTGCAAATATTGACACAGACAGACTGACTTTCAGTGAATATTTAACCCCTTAAGGACATATGACATGTGTGACATGTCATGATTCCCTTTTATTCCAGAAGTTTGGTCCTTAAGGGGTTAAAGATAATTTATAACTTGATTGAATAGAAATAGACATTTTTCTAAAACAGATTTCTAAAAAAATTTTGATTAAAAAGAAGTGGTCCTAGAACGACCACGAAGGATATCACTTACCACTTTTGTCCTGTTTTAAAATGTATCATTAATGATAACTCTCTGTACTTTAAGCCAATATTCTATCATTTTCATTCATTATGTACATCATTTTCATCTATATGTACTTTATTTTGAACACAATTTTTGTGTGGAACCCTATTCCACACATTGGCAAAATCCAAGCAGATCACACCCACTGCAACATCCTACATTTTTACTTACTTCTTCAGAGAATGCATTTAAATTCATTTTACATGACCGTTGTTTCAAAAAACCATGCTGATATCTGCTAATTACATTTCAAATGAACTCCTGAATATTATCCTTTAATAACCCTTCAAATATTTTCACAATAACGTAAGTAGAGATTGCAGAGCTATAATATCCAGGCAGAGATTGTGAACCTTTTTTAATACAGGAACCATATATGCCTTTGTCTAATCCTCTAGCATGATTCCTGAAAGAAAAGAATCCTGAAAGATTAAAAACAGAGGTTTGCTTATTTTCACACTTTCCCCCCAAGTATTCATGGGTGAATACCATATGGCCCTGCAACTTTGTTTACATTAACTTTGTTTAGTTGTAGCAGCACCTTGTCTTGAGTCATATTTCTTGCTATAGGTTCCTCCATGATATATACTGAACAACATAAGTATTTTTCCTGATCTTCATTTACTAACACACACATCTCTGATTTCATTGAACCTTTAATTTCATTATTTATATTTTTTTGAATTTATGCACTTAAACTTGCTTTATTTGGATATCTTTGGCTACTTATTTCATGATTAACTTTCATATTTACTTCTCCACTTTTCCTGTTTTCCTATACTTCCTAAACAACATGTAACCCTTTAAATTAACTGCCCAGTCATGTTTCATCTGACCATGTTTCCATTATACCTTTTATGTAATATTGTTTACTAGATGCTAAACAATAAAGCATATGTTTTTCTTTTTCAAGGAAAGGACATTGAGAATGCTATTGTAAACCAACTGGAACTCTGATTTAAATAAAATAATTAATTTGTTAATTAATTCTGGACCGGATTTAGTAGATGCCTTGTTTTCATAATCCCTTTTGGGAGTTTTTTTTTTTTAAATTTCTTGAAATAATTAAATAGTCTGAGAAGCACAGGTCATATGTTGGTCCAAAATCTTATTTGGAAGTACTCCCTCAGGATTATTATCCCATATATTTGCATCAGTGACATGTACAACAACATGGGTATTTATTAAGTCTTCTAATTTGCAGAAGAATATTTAATGCTCTCTTTGCAATACAACACCAGAAAATTTGCAAGGCATTTAAACAATTGTTACTATATGTTTAATTTGTTATGAAAACAAAAACAAAATATGTAAGTCATAAAATGGTCTCTTTTACAATATCCAAGGTAAGTATATTTATAAATAGCAATACCAATATATTTATTGTTGTTTTCTACAATAAGTAAAAACAATTGTAAATTAAAATATTAATACTATAGGCACCCTGGCCACTTCATCTCATTGAAGTGGTATGGGTGCACTGGCCTTGTGCCAATAAACCTGCAATCTAAAACATTGCAGTTTTAGAGAAACTGCAATGATTACATTGCAGTGTTAAGACTGTCTCTAGTGACTGTGTAATAGTCACTAGAGGCGCTTATTGGCCTTTCATGCAGTTTGACTCCCTGAAATGATGCTGGACGTCCTCACAATTTGCATGAGGATGTCCAGGATCATATAAATCTTTGTAGGAAAGCATTGATTCAATGATTTCCTATGGGAATGGACTAATGTGAAGGTTCACCTTCTGTAGGGATGTTAGATTTGACAGAGATGGCCAAGGGATTTCTGCGCTAGAATTAGGTAAGCAGTTACAGGGTTTTCATTCCTTTAACTGCTGCGTGGAGGGGGAATACAGTTTTGTATTTCTATCACTGTAGTGTTTCTTTAAGGACAGTGGGCGTTCTATGCCGTCCTTTTTGGGGTGGCTCTAAACACCGGAGGGCGGCATAGAATGTCCCCCACCGTTCTTTGTACTCACCGCGTCCCATCAGTTCCCCCGACAGCGGTCGCAATCCTGAGGTCTGCCTGGGAGCTCAGGCAGACCCCCTCTACCCGATCCAGCCCTCCCGGGCAATGTGATTGCGTGGTCCTTGCGATCACATGGCCGGAATAGCAGACTTATGCAGTGCCTGCAGGTGGACTGCCTGAGCTCTCAGGTAGTCCCCCTAATGCCTTCCAAAAAGTTTAGAAAGTTATTAAAAGTTAATAAAAAGTTTAATAAAGTAAATAAAGTAGTAAAAAGTACTTGGATTATATATATCTATATAGATATAGATATAGATATATATAGATACATATCTATATACCTATAGATATGTATCTATATATATATCTATATATATATATATATGATCTAAGTACTTTTATATGCACATACACATACATAAACTATTATTCTAAGTGTATTTTAATGTTAATATAAATATATATATATATATATTAAAATACATTTAGAATGACGATCGGCACACTCAGCTTGATCAGCCCTAAGGTTGCTGATCGTATAGCCTAGTAACCTGTTGACAGCTTGCGTTCCACTGTTCTCTTAGCAACCTAGCAACTTCGGTCAAGACCTCAGATTGATATTCCCACGTGCACCCTGAACGCCGACCACGGCCCTCTCACACATGAAGTTGGTGAGTACTTTTATGTTTAGCTATATAAGTATGTTTTATGTGTAATTGTGTGTTTTATGGGGCTGAAACATCTATATTTTTAATGTCATAAATTAAAAGTTACATTTTATTACTACTTTAATGAAGTTCTTGGAGTACGGTGATTTTCAATTTTTTTTATATACATATATACATATACATTTAAATTCTACAAATATGTTTGTATAATATTTTTACATAATTAAGTCATTTTATTAATTACAATTTAGGGGACCTGCCTGACAAGCCAGGCAGGAAGCTTAGAGAATTTGGCTTGTAAGCCCTATACTTAACTCTGTAACTTTCTTGGGCACTTGGGGGGTACTGTTTAACTCGGGAGACTTCGCTGAAATATTTGTGTTTAAAATCAGTAAAACATATCACAACGATGATATCGTCAGTGAAAGTGATGTTTTTTTGCATTTTTCACACACAAACAACACTTTCACTGATGATATTGTTGTGATACGTTTTACTATTTTGAAACACTAATACTTGTGTTCAGCAAAGTATGGTGTGTATAACAGTACCCCCATGTTTTTTTCACATTGAAATTTGCCAGATTGGTTATGTTGCCTTTGAGACCTTATGGTAGCCCAGTGAATGAGAATTATACCAATGATGGCACACCATTTGCAGAAGTAGACAACCCAAGGTATTGCAAATGGGGTATGTCCAGTCTTTTTGTATAAACTGAAAAATTTTATGTGCTATATTTGACCCTGTAACTTTCCAAAACACCATAAAATCTGTACATGATGGATACTGTTTTACTCGGGAGACATTGCTGAATACAAATATGTGTACCATATTGCAGTAACATATTATGACATTCACAGTTAAATGCCATGCATAACTAAATAAATATCAAAATGTCTTAATTTCTCTTTTTTTATATTTTATTCATATTAAATTATGTTTAACATATAAATATTTGATGTGACATGAAACCCCTGTTTCTCCTGAACAAAATGATAAATAATAAGTGTGAGTGCATTTAGTATGACAGAGGTGAATTTTATCACATGACAGGAGGCTTCCTATTTTGCATAACTCTCTTTACTAAACTCCATAGCAGTAAAGAAAGTGAAACATTTAAACCAATCAAAATGCAAATAGGGAGTATGTCATCCCAGCAAATAGGCTCCTCCTCCTCTTTCTTTACTGCTCCATCGCAGACAGGTCAGAGTTTTTGGCTCTTCCCTATTAACTCATAATATAGTTTTTCTGTACATTTATAATTGTTACTTATGTTTATTTACTTTATTTCTTCTTACTATCTTTTTACTTTCCTTGATATTTCTGTATTTTAAACTTTCCCTTACTGGGACTCTTTATTTTGTTCCCCTAGTCCCAGTGGCTTAACCGTTTTTCCCGCTCTTTTTCCCGCTCGTTTTCTGCCCTTGGGCGGTCCCCCGAGTTTAGGCAGGTCCCCTGTCTTTGCCCCTGCTTTGCCGCCCTTGCCGGCTTCCTCTCACTCATTTCCTGCGGCTCGGCGCCTGCCGCGGCTACACTCGCGGCGGCCATCTTTAAAACCGCATCTCGCGAGATTACGGACGCCATCTTAAAAGTGCCGAGAGTGCCGCCAGTACTGCAAGGGACACACACGGACGGACTTTCTAACCGCAAAATACTCCACAGAGGTCAGTTAAAGCGAAAGCTGTGTAAAGCACATAAGGTATTAACCTGTGCTTACTTGGGGTGCTGCCCTTAACTGTGCTGCTATAGAGGTCGCTTTGTGGCCACCTCTACAACCCTGGGTGAGGCCCAGAACAAAAATCCCAACTAGTGGTGTTGTATTCTGCCCTGCTGGGGCCATATATATATTATTATTTTGCCACCATTGGCACTATATACCCTGCTTACCACTATATACCCTGCTGGGGTATCACATATATATTTACAACCCTGCTGGGGTTATTTGGTTTTTTCTCCTCAAACCAATTTCATTCCTTGTATAAGCCCTGCTGGGGTAATTTTGTACTCTGTACAACAAAACACGTTATTGCACCCTGCTGGGGTCTGCATAACAATATAAAACAGCTTAGTACTGTCTACACAGCTTACTGACCTCTATAATACGCCCTGTGCCAACACATATTCAGGCATTATGGAGACCTCTCAGACTACAGAGCTCCAAACCATGGTAAATGAGGCTGTATCCGCCTCCATGGAGAAAGTTCTCTCCAAAATGATGGCCTCTAATCCTGACAGGAAGAAACCATCAAAAACCCACACAGCCCGCCATGACTCAGATTCTGACGAACCAGAATCACGCAAGAGCCCAGAAACCTTCATGGGCAAACGCCATTGGAAAGGCGAAAAGGGTCACCAAAACCCTAACAAAGGCAAAGACCCCGCTAAACGCACTAAACCCGCTATAGCCGCCACCCCGAACCCGCCACACGAGTACTCTTCGGAAGAAGAAGACTCTCACGCCAAATCCATGGCCATCTTAGACGAATGGCAAGCGGACGAGTCAGATTCCAACGAAGACGTTTGGGGCTCAGATTCAGGATCCCAATCCTTCTTTCCACAACAAGCGTTCACGGGAGAACCCCAAGAACCAGACACGGAAACCCCGCAGGAAGATGAAGATACCATTTTCGACCCGTTGGTCAAAAACTTTTTGATCCACGAAAAATAAGACACCCACGCTCAAGCGACTGGACACCACCCGACCACTTAGCGAGGTTCATGCACCTCTGGTTACGGAAGTCCATGGACAAGACAGTCCGCAACCGCTTGAGGTCGGAATGCCCACGACCTTTTCTACCTGACCATGTTGCGGACACTCCAGAATTCGACCAGGTGATGACCACCTTTATGTCGCGAGGTGGCCGCGACCCACGCAAAGGTGTGGAAAAAGGGTTCAAAGGGGTACAGGATAAACTTCTGGACACTGTGGGACCATTATCCAGAATTATGTACTTGGCCGACGACGCCCTAGCTAAAGCCGATCAATTTGACGCTACTATGGTGCGAGAATGGGCGCATGATGTGCGGGAATGGGCACAAAGGTGCTTTTGTTTTGTGGGTAATGCCAATGTTGCCTTATCATCCGAGCGACGTAAAGCAGCACTTCTCCGCATTGACGGGAAATTGGTGGAGTTGGGCACCAAAGAACTAGGTCCTATGGCACAGGGCAAGCTCTTTGGAGAACTTTTCCTAAAAGAGCTAAGTAGACATGTAAACGTCTACACATCCTTAAACAAGGCTCAGACATCAATGCGTAGAGTCTTCAGACAAAACCCCTCCAGGGGTGTTTTTGGACGGGCTGGCCGCCAAAGGGGCCGTGCTGCCAGCCGCTTCTGGCCATCAGGCCCCCGCTCTACGAGACCTCAACCTTTCTACCCAGAGGTGGGATACCGCCCGTACTCCTACACTCGAGGTGCAGACAGAGGTCGAGGACCACGCACCCGAGGCAGAGCTCGATTTTCCTCAGGTAAGCAACCATTTTACTCACTTCTCACTCCCAATGCATACAGCAGGTCGCATATCTCTTTTCTTCCAGGAATGGACCTCCATCTCCACGGATGCATGGATCCTACAGACGGTACAAGGTTACGTCATAGACTTCGTAGACCAACCACGACAGACAGAACTACCACGTCCTATCCACTGCTCAAGGATAGACACCTCTCTCATCGACGACGAACTTCAAACCCTATACTCGAAAGGGGCGATCGAACCCGCCTCCGACCCTCAAGGTTTCTTCAGCAACATCTTCTTGGTAAAGAAGAAAACGGGAGACCTACGACCCGTCATAAACCTACGACAACTCAACGAATACGTCACTTACAATCACTTCAAGATGGAAGGCATACATCTTCTACGAGACCTGCTACAAGACAAGGATTGGTTCACGAGACTAGACCTCAAGGACGCTTACTTATCAGTACCCGTCCACCAATCCTGCAGACAATACCTTAGTTTCCACTGGCAAGGCCTTCCTTGGCAATTCACGTGCCTCCCCTTCGGCCTCAGTTCGGCCCCATGGTGTTTCACCAAACTGATGAAACCCGTGGTCGCACATCTTCGAGCGCAAGGAATTCGTTGCATCATATACCTGGACGACCTCCTGCTGTTCTGCTCAGACAGACACCGACTGGTACGTCACACACGGTATACCACAGATCTCCTGTCATCCCTGGGCTTCATAGTGAACTTTCAGAAATCGGCTACTTCCCCATCACAAACAGTGCAATTTCTGGGATTCGAGATAGATTCCATCTCCAGCACCCTACGGCTACCGTCAGCAAAAATCTCAGCCATTCGCAAGGAATTACGCAGGGCCATCCGCTGCCACACCATTCCACTCCGCGCCCTCGCACGCATTGTGGGACTTCTCTCGGCTTCCATACAAGCTATATTCCCCGGTCCCCTCCACTACAGGGCGATGCAGCGCCTCAAAGCTTCCTTCCTCAGGAAAAACCCCTCATACGATCAGCCAATCCCGATGACAGAAGAAGTCAGAGACGAACTCAGATGGTGGCTAGACAGCATGGAGGCATGGAACGGCTGAGCCATCTTCGGAAGGGCTCCCGATATGATATTGGAATCAGACGCCAGCCTCTGGGGATGGGGCGCGACGAGCGAAAATACATCGACAGGAGGAACCTGGACATCCCAAGACCTCAACATGCATATAAACTGCTTGGAACTCCTAGCAGGGTCATTCGCCATCCGAAGCCTAGCGAAGGACAAGTCGGATTGCTGCATCCTCCTCAGGATGGACAACATCTCTGCAGTCCGCTACATCAACCGCCTAGGCGGAGCCCTTCCCGCCTCCTGTCAGAAATCACGAAGGAGATCTTCGATTTCTGCCTACCCCGCAACATCTCTCTCACGGCAGAATATCTCCCAGGAGAGACAAACCTCACAGCAGACTGGTTCTCACGTCACTGGCGGGACACCAGCGACTGGAAACTAGATCCACAAATCTTCAACCACATTGCGGATCGCCGAGGACCACTCCACCTGGATCTATTTGCGTCCCGCAACAACAGACAAACGGAACTGTACTTCAGCTGGCTCCCGGATCCGGAGAGCGCTGCAGTGGACGCATTCCTACAACCATGGCCGATCACGGGAGCCTACGCCTTTCCCCCCTTTGCCATGATAGCGAGGACCATACACTACCTGAAGAATCAACAAACTTCTCTAGTGCTCATCACTCCACTATGGAGAGGACAACCATGGTTCCCGGACCTCCTAGCTCTTTCATACAAGGATCCTCTTCTATTACCCCATCATCAGTACATTCTCACAGATCCAAGAGGACACCCTCATCCACTCATCCTGGACGAGCGTCTCCATCTGGTGGCTTGGACACTTTCAGGGGCTCCTGGCAAGTCGGCGAACTATCGCAGGCTGCTAAAGAGCTACTATGGGACTCATGGGCCCCTGGAACCAGAAGATGCTACCTATCCGCTTGGAACTCCTGGTCCACTTGGTGTTTGGAACGGAACATCGATCCATTTACGGCCCCTATTTCAGCCATTTTGAACTTCCTATCCCACCTATTCTCATTAGGTCGGTCTTACAGATCAATCAACGTAATTCGTTCAGCTATTTCAGCAGCTCATGTCCCCATACTAGGGATTCCGGTTGGCAAGGACCCACTGGTTTGTCGACTTCTGAGGGGCATTCGATTACAACGCCCTCCAGGCCCGAAATATTCTCGATTCTGGGACGTCGACGTAATCCTCCGATTCCTGAGAGACTGGCCAACTAACGACAGACTCTCCCTCCGACAACTCTCAGCAAAACTCACAGTCTTGCTTTGCCTGGTCTCCTTCCGCAGAGTGTCAGACGCTTTTTCTACCTCCCCAGAAGGAGTAACATTCAGGATATCTCGTCGCACTAAGACGGACTCCACATCTGTATTTTATCCATTCTTCCCCACGGATCCACAACTCTGTGTCGTCTCCACTCTACATCAGTATGTAGAAACTACCCTACCACTCAGGTCTACGCCCTCAGGTCAACTCTTAGTATCATACGTTAGACCACATGTTCCTATTACAACAACCACCCTAGCGAGATGGGTTCGATGGTTACTATCGCTAGCCGGCGTGGACACTACATTCGGAGCCCACTCCGTACGCGGAGCAGCAGCATCCTCAGCCTTCATGGCGGGTGCCTCCATAACGGATATCCTACACTCCGGATTGGTCTAGAGAATCTACGTTCCGCACCTTCTACTTCCGACCGAACTCCGGTGCAGCCATGTCTCTTATACAACAGCGTTAAAAATGCAAAATAGGAAGCCTCCTGTCATGTGATAAAATTGAAGATTATGCTAGCGTTAGTGTACTTATAATCTTAATTTTAGTAGTGAGAGGAGGCGAGTATTTTCCCACCCTTCCCACCCGGAGAGGAGGGGAACTACTCTATTCATACAGCTACTACTGTCTCCTTTTTCTTCCTTCTTTTTCAGTCAACCAACATGTTGGCATATTGTATCCTCTATTACCATCAGCCTATCTATCTACTGTTAGACTATTCTCTGAATTCATAATATACACTGTTTCAATGCTATCCGATGGATCAATACCTATATCACAAACAGTTGCCAGACCGGTGCCTAACCTTCTCACATTCTCATTTCAGTTTAACTTCGTTTCATCCTGCAACTTCTGCGGCATAATCATTGGACTACGGTTCTTCAGATAAAGACCACGCCTTCTATCGGACGACTTCCATCACCCGTTGGTGCCGGTTCCCACTCATGCCGAGAAGTTCATCTTTTCCAGTTGGATACCACAGTTGATGTTTACTACAGACTTTATCGCTACCTTCTTCCCTGTTCCGATGTCGCTTCCGAAAGAGGAGGAGGAGCCTATTTGCTGGGATGATATACTCCCTATTTGCATTTTGATTGGTTTAAATGTTTCACTTTCTTTACTGCTATGGAGTTTAGTAAAGAGAGTTATGCAAAATACTCGCCTCCTGTCATTACTAAAATTAAGATTATAAGTACACTAACGCTAGCATAATCTTCAATTATGGTTGAACAGATACATAGCACAAATTCAAGGTTTTGTTTTGTTTTGATCACAACTTGTGCAACTGCCTTAGTCCTTAACCCCTTAAGGATGGAGCCAAATGTACACGTTGTGAACAAAACAAAATGTAAACAAAACCTGGCATTTGCGCTATATGTCTGTCCAACTGTAATTCACCTCTTTCATATTAAATACACCCACCCTTATTATATATAATTTTATTCAGGGGAAACGGAGCTTTCATTTAATATCAAATATTTAGCTATGAAACATAATTTAATATGAAAAAAATGGGAGAAAATAAGATTTTTTAAATTTTTTTAGTTCTACATGACGGTCAATGTCATAATACTGTTTGCTTTTACTGCAATAAAATACACATATTTGTATTCAGCAAAGTCTCACGTGTAAAACAGTACCCCCAATGTACAGGTTTTATGGCGTTTTGGGAAATTACAGGGTCAAATATAGCACGTTACATTTGAAATTTAAATTCGCCAGATTGGTTACGTTGCCTTTGGGACTTTATAGTACCCCTGGAAAGAAATTTACACCCATAATGGCATATCATTTGCAATAGTAGACAACCCAAGGTATTGCAAATGGGGTATGTCCAGTCTTTTTTAGTAGTCATTTTGTCACAAACACTGGCCAAAGTTAGCGTTAGTATTTGTTTGTGTGTGAAAAATGCAAAAAACACCAATTTTGGCCAGTGTTTGTGACTAAGTGGCTACTAAAAAAGACTGGACATACCCTGTTTGCAATACCTTGGGTTGTCTACTATTGCAAATGGTATGCCATCATGGGGGTAATTTTCATTCTTGGGCTACCAGAGGGTCTCAAAGGCAACGTAACCAATCTGGCAAATTTTAATGTGAAAAAAATGAAACACACGCCTTATATTTGACGCTGTAACTTTTGAAAACACCATAAAACCTGTACATGAGGGTTACTGTTGTACTAGGGAGACTTCGCTGAACACAAATAATTGTGTTTCAAAACAGTAAAAAGTATCGCGGCAATAATATCGTCCGTGTAATTGCTGTTTGTGCGTGACTCCCTGGGGGGCCCCCCAACCGCGATCGTCGGCATGGGATCGCCGGCGACCGGGTAAGTAAAGAAAGACCGGAGGGCATACTATTACGCCAGGCGGCGTTTAGAGACGCCTAAAATAGGGCCTAATAGTACACCCTCCTGTCTTAAGGGGTTAAGTGGTTAAATATTAAATATATCAAAACAAAAATGAAACACACGCCTTATATTTGACGCTGTAACTTTTGAAAACACCATAAAACCTGTACATGAGGGGTACTGTTGTACTAGGGAGACTTCGCTGAACACAAATAATTGTGTTTCAAAACAGTAAAAAGTATCGCGGCAATAATATCGTCCATGTAAGTGCTGTTTGTGCGTGACTCCCTGGGAGGCCCCCCAACCGCGATCGCCAGCGTGGGATCGCCGGCGACCGGGTAAGTAAAGAAAGACCGGAGGGCATACTATTACGCCAGGCGGCGTTTAGAGACGCCTAAAATAGGGCCTAATAGTACACCCTCCTGTCTTAAGGGGTTAGGTGGTTAAATATTAAATATATCAAAACAAAAATGAAACACACGCCTTATATTTGACGCTGTAACTTTTGAAAACACCATAAAACCTGTACATGAGGGGTACTGTTGTACTAGGGAGACTTCGCTGAACACAAATAATTGTGTTTCAAAACAGTAAAAAGTATCGCGGCAATAATATCGTCCATGTAAGTGCTGTTTGTGCGTGACTCCCTGGGAGGCCCCCCAACCGCGATCGCCGGCGGGGGATCGCCGGCGACCGGGTAAGTAAAGAAAGACCGGAGGGCATACTATTACGCCAGGCGGCGTTTAGAGACGCCTAAAATAGGGCCTAATAGTACACCCTCCTGTCTTAAGGGGTTAAGTGGTTAAATATTAAATAAATCAGATGACCATATATTATGTGTATGTATATATATTGGATTTTTTGTTTTTTTTTATGCAAAGACTCATTTGTTTATTTCAATGACATATGATCTTACACCAAATCTTTCAACTAGACAATACTTGACACCTCAGAATTGGATTAAGAATTTTCTTTTTGATGACAAATCTGATCCTCGTGTTGTACTTTCAGGAACATCTTCTGAGGAAAGACCTCATCATAGAAGTGTGTACATAAATGCTGTCTTATATTATATTTAAAATATATAATATGTAACAACTCTGTCAAGGTTTATACTGCTATATCTTTCTTGGAAGGAAATCAGCAAAGTGGACTGATACAATGCTGGAAAAATAGCCAATCGTTAATTCAATTGAGTTATTAATTCATGAGATGTCTTTATTCCCAAGGGCTTTCCCAGTTGAGGATTACTTTGCTAATTTCAGGCATTTGTCCAAGGATTCATCTAGAAATGAATTGGCTTGTAAAATCAATTCAGACTAGGTCTTTCATAAAGAATGAAATAGCCATAATCCAGAATTGCAATACCAGAGAGATCTGATGGATTAATTGATTCTTCTATTCAACTTACATAAATACATATTTCATGAAAGAAGAAAGGGAAAAAAAAGAAAAAATTTAGATAAAGCAACAAATTTAGGGTGCAATCACCATACATTTAGGGTGCAATCTTCTACTTACAATAAAATCACCTTACCAAAGTAGAGTTTGTGGCACGTAGTTTGCTCTCTGGTAGGCTTGTGATTCACTATGCATTCTGGTTTATTGGGATATGCTGTTGCATAAGGTTTGACATTTTTGTTTCTGTTTGTTCTTTTTTATTTTTTAATGAAGGTGATTTTATTGTCACATGAAAGGAGAAGACCTTCCACCCAATTCCCTCAATTCCATTCTTGTATCACTGGAATAAAATTTAGTCTATCATTAATCAAAGAAACCATCAAATCTATTCAATACATTTTAAATTACTGATCCTTGTACAAGATTATTCAAGTTCACATGTTCTTGGGATAAGAAACTACTATCTATATGTAATATAAAAAAAAATTGTGCTAAGAAATTAGAACAAATTCACAGTAGAGGCCATAGAATTCTATATCTCAAATTATGGTACTTTGAATAATAAAAGTCAGTAAGTACACATACTATGCACAGTATAAGGTACTAGAGGGGATCCATAAATCCATTATGTAATGCATGAGTAATGTTGTGAAGTCTTGCAAGGTGGCCATATTTAGAGGGAATTGATCCTAAAGTCAAAATAGTTACTCTGGTGTCTGAAGATCTGAAAACAACACTTAGAAATAATAGGTAACACAATGTTAAAACAATGATAACATAGTAAATGTTAGTGACTGGAAGTGACCTACTCTGTGTACAAAATGCTAATTTTCATGATTAAAAGCGGTTTATGGATAATTTGCTTAAACTGCCTTTTAAATACCAATTTCCATTTTTGCCAGGTAATAAAAACAAGTTGCTACTGGATTGTTTGAAGAATATGCACAATACAAAGTAATCAAAATTGAAGAATTCTAGCAGCAGCCACACAATACTCCTTGGAACAGATTCCCAAACATGCCTTACACCAGTTAAAGCTGCTGTGTAAGTTTGTTTTTAAACATTTTATTATCATTTATGATTTTTTGAAATAAGAAAATAGCTACATCCAGTCAAAAAATGAGTATAAATCACACAAGGGCTGATCCAAAAGCCTGTGGCATGAGTGTAGTACAACTATTTGCTAGTAAGCCAGTTGAGAAATAGCTAGGAAAACAATATCCTTGGATGTTACGTATAGTACTGCAGTGTAAATGTAAAATTATTTTCCAGCCCAAAATCCTTAATATGACAAGCTACATTGTTATATTTCCAAAAATAAATCAACACTCATTCTAATAAAAATAATAGATCGCTCTATGCAATGTGGTACTGGTATTTAGACTATAGAAGGGAACTTTTTCAAAAAGTAAGTGGAGCTCATCATGACATTATTTTGTTTTAAATGTCCATCCACCTGTCAGGAACCTGACTGCTACCTTTATCTTATACAGAAACTATCAGCTGTCTTAGTGCATCTTCTTATAGCTGAATCCTGAGAACCCCTAATGGTAGAACCCAAAACCATTTGCTGTTTATGAGCATCTACATGTGGGTTTCCAATGCATAGGGATGTAAACAGGATCACAATTGAAGGCTTAACTATACAAGCTTGCATGTTGGAGATGTCACCAGCCGAATGCCCAGTAATCACGTATATGGTGGCTATGCCCGGTAGTAACCAAATTTTGGAAATGTATACATATATAATACAAACAATCACAAAGACAAAGATACCATTCTCGCCAGAATGCTTTCTGTTCCTCCTGCCCCCACCACACCACAAGAGACATGAGGTATCTCGAATCTCACACCTGCTAATGGCAGCCAACCAGCTCATACCAGTTAAATGGAAACAGATTAATTGCCCATCCACTAGGGAATGGGTACACAGGGTGGAGGGAATAAAACAGATGGAAGAACTCACATACGCCTTTTCCAAAAACTTCACAAAATTCACCCAAATTTGGAAACCTTGGAACTCTTTCCCACAAACATTTAAGCTTCAAACCTACCCATACCCATGAACTAGCATATAGACAAAATCAATGTCCTTGAGATACCCCAAACAAGGCCACAGCATCCCAGAGAGCTAAGGGATATATATCCAACACCATAACTGATCTTCATCTCCTGCAGGTACCTCAAGACAACCGACACCCTGAGATCAAACGGTTGCATACAGATACACATCACCACACACGCACCGTCAGGTCAAGAGGGTTGATACACATGAAATGGATGTTTGTATTTTTCTTTTAGTTAAACACATGAAAGGTTTACCGTTAATTTTCTTTGCATATTTCCAGTCAGTGCGTAAACATCACTGACCCAATTATAGCACTAACGCTTGATAGCAAATGAAAGGAAATTGAGACTATTTTTATTTGAATTGCATAACTTTTGAAGACATCTAATGTTTAATTTGTAACATTCTTATTGTTAAATACTAATGAAAATAACCAAATAAAAATGAATAATAAAAAAAACTATACAAGCTGTAATCTGTGTGCTGTTCGTTGTTGTTTGGTACTGCTCTCCAGGATTTCAGGATTGGACGTATTAGCCGCGAGGCAAACAAGGCATTTGCCTTGGGCGGCATTTTCGGGGGGGGGGGCAAAAAAAGCCACCCCCAAATGCACAGGGCAAATGTCTTGTTAGCCTTGCGGCTAACTGACAATCCAGTCAGGCGGGTGGGCGGTGCTGGCATATGACATCATATTTCGTCTCCCTGTATCACTCTGCGGTGTGCGAGGGAGCTGAGCAGAGAGCTCACTAATCAGTGCTCCCTCGCCAACTCCGCCCACTTGCCCGGCAGCCCAAGGGAAAGGGAGAACCCCCTCAGAATTCCCAAAGGTAAGAAGGCTGGGAGGATTGAATTTCTAAAAGAAAAAGTAAGTGTGTTAATCTGTGTGTGTGTGTCTATTAGTAAGTGAGTGAGTGTGTGTGTGTCTGTTACTAAGTGTGTGTGTGTGTCTGTTAGTGTGTCTGTTAGTATGTGTGTGTGTGTGTGTCTGTTAGTGTGTGAGTGTGTGTCTGTTAATGTGTGTGTATCTGTTAGTGAGTGAGTGTGTGTGTGTGTGTGTCTGTTAGTGAGTGTATGTCAGGGAGTGTGTCTGTTAGTGAGTGTGTGAGTGTGTGTGTGTGTTTCTGTTCGTGTGTGTGTCTGTTAGTGTGTGTGTGTGTGTGTGTGTGTGTCTGTTAGTGAGTGTGTGTGTCTGTTAGTGAGTGTATGTCAGGGAGTGTGTCTGTTAGGGAGTGTGTTACTATGTGTGTGTCTGTTAGTTTGTGTGTGTCTGATAGTGAGAGTGTATGCGTGTCTGTTAGTGAATGTGTGTATGTGTATTTAGAAGGCAGAGAAGGGGGTGTGGTGGGGTGGCGCAGGGGGGTGGCGCAGGGGTGGCCTAGTGCAGCACAAAACCAGGATACACCACTGGCTCACTGGTGAGCATCCCCATGTCTGTGGAGATCAAGTAAGCAACGGCGATTGTTTTAAGTGCACGGTTTTGAGAGCTGGCCCGTAAGTAGGAATGGTGCAGGGTGGAAGACAACTCAGATAGGGTGTGGAAAGAGAGGGGAGAGAGCGTGGGAGTATAATGGAGGTGGATGGAAAAGGGCCCAAGAACATGCGCAGGCAAGAGGCTCCATCCCCAGTGGTGTTTTCTGGTTTTGGGCTGCACTCCCCTTCCAAATTTATCTTCCTGACAGACACACACCCTCACTAATGCATGCACTGACATACACTCACAGATACACAGTCATTTTCACACACATTGTTTAACCAACACACACTTTCACTGAAACATACACATTCACAGACATGTACACTCACTAATTCACAGTTACACTCACAGTTACACACACACTAACATTCACTAACAGACACATATTAACACACACACTAACAGACACACACTCACTAACAGACACACACTAACACTCACCAACAGACACACACTAACACTCACTAACACACAATTTAAAAAAAAAATCTAAGTTCAATCCATCCAGCCTCTTACCTTTGGGAGTGCTGGAGTGGATTTTTCCCTGTGGTCCAGTGGGGCTGGCTGCAGCTTGACATGCAGGCGGGTGGTAGGGAGGTCTGGCAGACAAGTGAGCGGTAGAGGCAGGCAGTGAGGGAGCTCCAATCATCCTTTTCAGCTCCCTCGTGCGCCTCTTAGTGATGTCTGGGCCGGAGTGACGTTATATTCTGGCTCTGGCATCACTGCTGAGCAGAGAGAGCTCAGGGGACAGTGCTCCCTCGCCGTCTGCAACATCAGTGCATGCCAGCCTCAGGGGGGCACTGAGGTAGCAAGCTGGCCTGCTCCTGGGCCCCCAGGAGGACTTAGGGGGCGGCTGTTTTGCTGCCCCCCTGCAAGTGGCGACCAAGGCAAATGCCTTGTCAGCCTCACGGTAAATACACTACTGCCAATCCCCAAGGCGTGCAAATGGCCCCATCCTCCAGGCATATCCATCTTTGCCTGTGCCCTATCCTGTGTGGTGTGCAGGGGCTCCTCCAGAGCCCTCAGTTTCTCCAACTTTTTGAACCATAGTGTCAGCGGTGGCATTGTGTCCAACGGCAATGTGTCCCACTTCCAATGCAGGGGTATCAGTTGTTTGGCAACCTTTAGAATGCAAAAGAAATAATTCTATATTTTAGTTTTGTATTCAGCACTTTTTTGTGAAGATGCAAGTTAGAATCCTGACATTTTATAATTTAAAATGTTTAAATCCATTTTTGTACCCATACTTTTTTACTTTAAAACTATAAATCAATGAACCAGTGTAACAGAAAGATTGCTATTTATTTACAAGAAAAATATACCATGTACAGTCTTGTTTCGCTTCATTCTACTATTTTTGGATGTGAAATGAAAGGTTACCATGTGAGAATAAGCAAACATTTCAATCTCTCTTTGCCCATCAAGCCTATTGTGAAAAGCCAATATCTGTAAGTCATATGCTCATTTTCTCCCATCTCAAGAGCTCTTTTATTAGTTTGTACCTATTTCAAGTATAGCTACAAAGATATTAATTGAAACTAGACTGGTGTTTCACTTGGCTGCACATACAGTAGACTGCATCTTGTTATTATGAATCTTGTTGTGGTTCTCTTGAGAATCTATACCTTCTGCCACACACCAGATCTCACATATAATATTCTATTTTATAATCATTAACAGCCAACATGTGGTGTGAGTATGCGATGAGCATTTAGATAATTCTCAATTTGCATGTGTTTCATTTCTTTTTGTAATAAGAACATGTTTCAACCACAGTGTGTTGGCTGTGTACAGAGATGTTGAATTCTAAAACGCAACAGATTATTCACAGTCCATTTTCCAATATCAAAAATCATTCCAAGTATTACAAAGCCAATGAATTGTATGATTCAGCATACAACATAGCTCAGCCACAATCAAGTTAGAAACAGAATATGAGGGCAGATAGAAATCTATTGGCTTTACTTTGCTACCTATTTTGAAATTTCATACTGATTTAACACATCTGTTCTTCAGGATAGACTTGCACATCCTAAGTTTTCTTGAATTTAGTTTTCTGTATTAGCTTTGTCCACTTCCACTTGGATTTTTAAAGTGTATGATACACATTTTTTTTAAGTACCATTTTTTCACCATCTGTCTTTCAATTTTAAACCTCAAAACATACCTTCTTGTTTAACTTCTTATGCACCTTATGAGTTACAGGATGTTAAGCTTTCTATCCTGTCATCTCTACTTCTCCAAGGTGGTGAAGTATCTTCTGGTAAGATCATGAATAGTCTTTCATTCTATGAATTCTAAAATTATTATATTTTATGTAATTCATTACTGATAAGATAAATTATGCCTATTATGTTACTGATATTCTGTAACAAACTATTTAGTTTAAACAGAAACAACAACCAATTTTTATGGAATCTTTAAATCCTAACTCTGAGGACTAGCTCCCTTCATTATTCCCGGAAGGTGCTGATTCTAAGCATCATATCAGCTTAATCTAGTCTTCTAGATTAAGAGAGTGCTCAGTGGACACTCTCAACCAATGAGAGTCGTATTTACATGGTTGTATTTTCTTCTATGAGCAATCTGAATTCTCCTGCTTGAGAAGACTCGATGTGGCTGATGCAGCATGGACACCTGGCTGCACCCAGATAAGTTGTTAAACTATGTAAAAAGGGGGGGGGGGGGCATGGCTAACCGCCGGAGAAGATGGATGCATAATCCTTAGCTCCGGCACATGGGCTGACAATCTAACTCAATCCTAGCACACAGAACAGCATTCAGACCCCACCTCAGAAAATGTCACACAACAAAGGGAAAAAGAACGCAACAAAAGCGGAAAAAATGAATTTCTTCAACCACAAAAAAAACAGCAGACGAATTCAGGCCTACTAACTGCCTGTCACGTATTCATCCGCTTACAAAAATGTGGTTAATGACATTTACTGTCCACACAGGAAAAGTTGTGCCGAGCAACAACCAAATCCACAGAAGGGTTAATGCTGAGCAACAATTATGCAAATGAGATCTAGTAACTGCCTTTGGGGTCAAAGGCCGGTTACAGCCTATCAGACCTAGAGGAGGGGTATTTAGGCCCAGTTCTCATCCTGCTCAGTGCCCTGTCGTGGTTTCCCTTGTGGTTGTCCGAGAGCGTGTTATTGATTCTGGTTATTCTGGTTATTTGACTTTGGCATTGTTTTTGACTTCTCTGTTTTCTGGCATCCCTGACTCCTGGCTTTTCCTTATCGTTGTGTCTCTTTCTGTTTCCCTTGACCTCGGCTATTCCTGACTATTCTTTGGTACGTTAGTCCGGCCATTCTAAGGTCCGGTATACGTTACCTATCAGTCCCCTGTGTTACACAGTTCTACGTGCTGGATCATTCTGTAATCCTGACATTATGACATGGCCATAGATCCTGTAGAATTGTGTAAGCACATAGCGAAAGGAAACTGGAGGATAATGATCACCGCTTGGATCAATTTGCCCAGGCTTTCAGTACGCTTCTTACTCGTACAGCACATCTGCAACCTGTGGCATCTCCTACTGTGTCACCTCTGCCTTGTGTACCTCCGCCTATAGTATACAAGGTACCAACTATTTCTCTATCTCCTCCTCTGCATTTTGATGGTAATTTCCAAGAATGCCGGGGATTCCTTAACCAAATAGAGTATCATTTTGAGGCCTAACCGGGATCTTTTCCCACAGACAGAGCTAAAATTGGTTACCTGATGAATCAATTAAAAGGTAAAGCTTTAGCTTGGGCCAATCCATTATGGGAGAGTAATAGGAGTGTGGCACACAATTACCAGGAGTTTATTACAGAATTTAAACTTATGTTTGAACCATTAGGCAGGGAGGAAGACGCCTCTACTGCCCTGATGCATATCAGACAAGGGAACCGGTCTATTGCGGATTATGCCATAGAATTTCGTACCCTAGCTTCCGAGGTAGACTGGACTAATAGTGGGTTAATCTCTGCATTTAAAAAGGGACTATCTGAAACTATGCTAGATGGGATTACCGCCAAAGACTTACCCAAAAAACTTAATGAATTTATCACTTTTGTCATGCAAATTGATAATAGATTGAGAACCAGAGAAGCTACTAGAAACAAGACCAGACACATGAATATGCCTTTAGCACCCCCCTTCTCCAAACCTATTGTCCCTGAATTTCCTGTACAGTCCGAACCTGAACCCATGGAGTTGGGGATCACTAGACTGTCGGAAGCAGAAAGACAATATAGGAGAAAAGAAGGCCTATGTCTATACTGCGGTAGAAAAGGACATATGAGAAACAATTGTCCTATACGTCCGGAAAACTACCACACCTTAAGGGGACAGGTCTTAGGTGTAATGGAAACGTCTTCTGGAATGGATAAAAATAGGTTTCTCCTTGATATTACTATTGCCTTTGAAAATAAGAACTTTTCATGCAAAGCCCTGATGGAATCAGGTGCCGCTGGAAACTTCATTGATGTTCAATTTGTTAAAGGTAATACTATACCTATTAAGGAGAGACTATCACCCCTAGCTGTTGAAGCTATTGACGGGAGACCACTCTCACAACCATTGATTACACACGAAACCTTACCCATTAATGTGTCCATTGTTGCCTTACATAAGGAAGAGATTACATTTCAGGTTATTGCATCCCCTTCCTGTCCGATCATATTAGGCTTTCCGTGGCTTAACAAGCATAACCCTCATATTGACTGGGCTAATGGGGAAATATTTTAATGGGGTAAGGATTGTTATGAAAGGTGTATATTGAATCTTGTCAAAAGAGTGGGCACTATTGGATTACCCACTAGTACACCTCAAAACCCGGAAATCCCTATACAGTACCAAGACATTAAAGAAGTATTCAGCAAAACTCAGTCCAATACTCTCCCTCCTCACAGACCTTATGACTGTTCTATTAATTTACTACCTGGCGCTATGCCACCTAAGGGAGCACTCTATGCTCTGTCACCTCAGGAGAGTAGAGTAATGGAGGACTATATTAAGGATTCATTGAATAAAGGCCACATACGAAAATCATCCTCGCCTGCTGGGGCTGGATTCTTTTTTGTATCTAAAAAGGACGGTGAATTGCGCCTATGTATCGATTACAGGGCATTGAACAAAATTGAATTGAATTATTTGATAGACTCCAAGGTGCTAAAGTATTTACTAAGCTTGATCTTAGAAGTGCTTACAATTTAGTGAGAATCAAGGAAAACCACAAATGGAAGACTGCATTTAATACCAGAAGTGGACACTATGAATATCTAGTGATGCTATTCGGGTTGTGCAATGCTCCAGCGGTTTTCCAAGATTTCATAAATGATGTACTCAGGGATTACATTTACTCGTTTGTCTTGGTCTATCTGGATGATATCCTTATTTATTCTCCTGACATTCAAACTCACCATGATCACATTAGACAAGTTCTGCAGACCTTGTTAAAGAATCAACTTTATTGTAAATTAGAAAAATGCATCTTTGACCAATCTGAAGTACAGTTTTTGGGATATAATATCTCTGCCTCAGGGTTTCAGATGGATCCTAAAAAGCTGGAATCGGTTCTACAATGGCCTTTACCAACTGGGTTGAAAGCCATTCAAAGGTTCATTGGTTTTGCCAATTATTACAGAAGGTTTATAAAGGGATTTTCTTCAGTAATAGCCCCATCACCAATATGACACGCAAGGGGGTTAGCAGTACAATATGGTCTAAGGAGGCTATAGAAGCCTTTGAAACTCTCAAACAGCGGTTTACCTCTGCCGACATATTGATACATCCTGACACCAGTAAACCATTCATACTAGAAGTTGATGCATCAGAGACAGGGGTAGGGGCAGTTCTCTCCCAGAGGGAGAGCCAGGATACTCCATTGCATCCTTGTGGTTACTTCTCTAGAAGGTTGTTGCCTGCTGAGCACAATTATGATATTGGCAATACGGAATTGTTGTCCATTATTCTAGCTCTCAAGGAGTGGCGACATCTTTTAGAGGGTTCCAAGGACACCCTTTTGATCATTACTGATCACAAAAACCTGGCTTACATAGGAGATGCTAAGCGATTATCTTCTAGACAAGCTAGGTGGTCTCTATTTCTTTCTCACTTTAATTTTCTTATCACCTACAGACCTGGTTCTAAAAATGTCAAGGCTGACGCCTTATCCAGACAGTTTGATACTGAGTCTATACAAGAGCAAGAAAAGTCCCATATCATTCCCCCGGAATGTATCATTGCTTCCGCTATCCTTTCATTGTCCTCTCCACTGCTTGGCTCCATCATGGAGGCTCAGTCTCAGGCGCCCTGTGGTAAACCTCAGGACAAATTGTTTGTTCCATTGGGGGAAAGGTGTTTCACGACAATGTGTCTGCTGGTCACCCAGGTATTAATAAATCCACTTCTGCTATCATGAGGTCATTCTGGTGGGATTCCCTCAGGAAGGATGTTAAGGAGTATGTGCAGGCTTGTTCTGTTTGTGCGGTTTCCAAAGTACCTCATAAACTCCCTTGTGGCCTGTTACAACCTCTTCCCGTTCCTGAGGTCCAATGGTCCCACTTGTCTATGGATTTCATTGTAGAACTTCCTAGTTCTAATGGTTATACCACTATTCTCATGGTTGTTGACCGTTTTTCTAAAATTGCTCACTTCATCCCTCTCAAGAAATTACCGTCATCTCAAGACCTGGTACTTATCTTTATACGTGAGATTGTCCGTCTGCATGGCATTCCTCACAATATTGTATCTGATAGAGGTTCTCAGTTTGTATCCCAGTTTTGGAGGGCTTTCAATAAGCAATTGGGGATTGAATTTTCTTTTTCATCCTCTTACCACCCCCAGACTAATGGTATAGCTGAGAGGACTAACCAGTCTTTGGAGTTATACTTGCGTTGTTTCGTTAATAGCACTCAAGACAATTGGTCCGAATTATTACCATGGGCCGAGCTTGCTAGGAACAATGCTGACCATGACTCCTCTGGGCATAGTCCATTTTTTGTTAATAATGTCCGGCATCCTACTGTCCTACCGGCTGTTTTTTCTGACACGGCTATTCCTGCTTTGGATGACCGTCTGGCTTCCATCCGTGATACCTGGGTTAAAGTTCAATCTGCTCTGGATACTGCTGCTGACCGTTTCAAGCATTTTGCTGATAAACGTCGAGGTGCCAACCCTGTTTACCAAGTGGGTGAGAGGGTTTGGTTATCTTCTCGTAACATCAGGCTCAAAGTCCCTAGCATGAAATTTGCTCCTAGGTTCCTTGGACCTTTTCGTGTCCTTCGTAGGATCAATCCTGTTGCGTACTCTCTGGCCCTTCCGGCCTCCTTGAAAATTCCTAATACCTTTCATGTGTCCTTGCTCAAACCTCTTGTTTGCAATAAATATACTGTCTCAAGTGTCCCTCCTCCTCCCTTAGTTGTTTCTGTACAGGAAGAGTATGAGGTCTCCTCCATAATTGATTCCAGGTTTTCTCGGGGCACTTTACAGTACTTGGTGGATTGGAAAGGTTATGGACCAGCCGATCGTTCTTGGGTTCCGGCATCTGATATACATGCTGGCAAGATTCGCTATTTTCACGCCAAATTTCCTCTCAAACTTGGTCCTGCCCGCCAGGTGGGTGTTCTTCAGGTGGGGGGTAATGTCACGTATTCATCCGCTTACAAAAATGTGGTTAATGACATTTACTGTCCACACAGGAAAAGTTGTGCCGAGCAACAACCAAATCCACAGAAGGATTAATGCATGAGCAGCAATTATGCAAATGAGATATGGTAATTGCCTTTGGGGTCAAAGGCCGGTTACAGCCTATCAGATCTAGAGGAGGGGTATTTAGGCCCAGTTCTCATCCTGCTCAGTGCTCTGTCGTGGTTTCCCTTGTGGTTGTCCAAGAGCATGTTATTGATTCTGGTTATTCTGGTTATTTGACTTTGGCATTGTTTTTGACTTCCCTGTTTTCTGGCATCCCTGACTCGTTGTGTTTCTTTCTGTTTCCCTTGACCTCGGCTATTCCTGACTATTCTTTGGTACGTTAGTCCGGCCATTCTAAGGTCCAGTATACGTTACCTATCAGTCCTCTGTGTTACACAGTTCTACGTGCTGGATCATTCTGTAATTCTGACACTGCCAATCAAGATGGCGATGACTGCTCTGAAGATGATAGCACACCACACCGGCCCGAAACCAGAGAAGCCTTGACGAAAAGCTACTTAGCTCAAGCCTTGGAGAATCTCTCCCAAAAGCTAATTGGATCATGGCAAAATACTGTGGAGTCCCTACACAAGGATGTTCAAGACATTGGCAGCAGAACATCACATATGGAATCCAAAATGGACGAAGTCGCAATAGTACATAACGACTTAGCATCCCATGTTGAAAGATTGGAAGAAAAACTGCTACTCACCGAAGCCAAGCTAGCAGACATGGAGGATAGGTTGCGACAAAACAATCTGAGGCTACGAGGTGTGCCAGAATCGGTGCTCCCGGACGATCTGCAGGGATATGTGCGAGGTATGCTGCGCGCCTATGCTCCAGAAGTCCCGACTAATATGTTGCTGCTGGATAGGGTGCACCGGGTGCCTCGCCCACGCCATCTTCCAGACTCCACACACAGAGACATCCTGCTGCGCGCCCATTACTACTATGTTAAAGAACACATCATACGTGCCAGCAGGAGCAAACCTAAACCACCAGAAAATTATGCCACAGTACAGATCTTGCCTGATATATCGGCGGCAACCCTTTGGAAGAGAAAATAATTTACACCAATTACAGCTGTGCTTCGCAACAATGGAATACATTACGAAATTATTGGTGGTAAAAGATGGAGCACTAAAACCAATTTTAACCCCAAAAGATGGAATCGCAAGACTGAAAATGTGGGGCATTAACCCTCAACTGGAACCCGCTCAAACTTCATCACGGAGTAGGATACGGTTGGACTGGCAAGCAGCCCCAAGCAACAGTTAAACCGCATCAGCAGATACATGAGGGAAAACGCAAGTATTGCATATCACTCACTTATCACACTCAGGCATACCGCCACTGAAAGGGCTGAATCATCAAATAGACAGTGGACACTACGGTCCGACAAAAATCTATTGTCAAATAACGCTACTGCACAATCCTTTGCTATTATATGTTTTTTTTACTTTATGTTGATTATACTAGATGAAGTAGTATGTGAAAATGTATAAGCCCACAGGGCACCCCTAACACACGTATGAATGTCTCCACTGGCACAATGATGCTGAACACATTGACCGAGGGGGGACAATAGTGGACTACCTGAGACCCAAAGGGATAGGGTGTGAGAAAACCCATTAATTCTCAACTGAGCTGCTGATGGGTAGGTGGTGGGGGCCCCGGTGCCTTCCCTCTGCCGTCTCCCCCGTCAGTAGGGGAGGCGGGGGGATGCGCGGGGTGCCTCACGGCCTGGATTCAGAGCATCACTTATGCATGGGACGCAGAGTTCTCGTTCAGTGGTTAATCGGATATAACAATAATGCATGGGGAATTAACATATGAATATTGATACCCCGGAATATTGTCGCCAAAGATTACAAATGACACCAAATTGAGATTACGAATGATCGCATGACTAAGAGTGGTGGGAGGAGGGGGGGAGACTAACGGGGAGCCCACCTGTAAAAGAAATATAGTCAAAACGCTCCAGGTGGAGGGGAGAAACCACAAAGCACTACTCAGCCCTTTAAAATGCAGAATAAGACACCAGAGGTCTAATAATAACCAGCAGCAATCTTGTAAGCTGTTGTGGAAAAACCCCACACGATAGCCCTTCATGTAGAACTGCCAACTAAGATGTTTCTACACCTGCGGCTAGCCGAATCCTCTTTTTCTTAAAAAAATTGTTTATAAGAAGAAAAAAAACTAACAAAGGTATATAGGTTCTGTTCAATTTAGAAGGGAAAAGCTCAGCCCATACTCCACACTACAGGAGACTGATGTTTCCAAACCCCACGGTGCACAAATGTTGCACCAGTTCCCCAAGACAGGGAACATGTATATACCCAGTTTTTAACCCTACCTCCACCACCAAACCCAAGTTATGCACCCCCCAGGTCGAGACACACACAACTATAAACAATGCACTGACAAGCACTCTTCTAGCAACCACACAGTTAAACCAACTTGAAGATACAAACCATTAACGTGTGCTGTTTAAACACACAACGCACAAACAACGTGTCCTTATGGACACAGCTAGAAAAGAAAGAATAGACATACTTTGTGTTCAAGAAACACATTTCACGCATACTAAGATACCCACATTTGCGCTACGGGAATACCCCACTCAATATCATTCCACATATTCCACTAAATCAAGGGGAGCCTCAATACTCATACATAGATCACTATAATATGAACTACTCCAAGTAAAAAAGGACACCCAAG
Source organism: Pelobates cultripes (assembly GCA_933207985.1). Classification (NCBI taxonomy): domain Eukaryota; kingdom Metazoa; phylum Chordata; class Amphibia; order Anura; family Pelobatidae; genus Pelobates; species Pelobates cultripes. The sequence goes on from OW240913.1 coordinate 107,242,344, forward strand.
GCAGATACGTCATCCTCTATTGTATTATAAATGACATAAAATACACGACAGCCTCTGTATATAGCCCCAACACCAATCAGAGGAACTTTATACACAAAGTCTTAACTAAAATTCCAAATCCACAATTACAAAATCTAATTCTATGTGGAGATCTTAATAATACTCTGGACCCACACCTGGATACGACAGCACTGAGAGACACTGGGAGACATGCTGCCCTGAAACCCCAATGTAAAGCTCTAACAAAACTGCTTATGGAATTTAATATTTACGACACATGGCGCACAACACACCCAAACAATCGTGAATACACGCACCATTCAAAGGCCCACAAAACTAGCTCGCGTATTGACTACATTCTAGTTACAGCACACCTCCTCACCTCAATCACAGAATGCAAAATTGGAGACATAACATGGTCAGACCATGCACCTACATCCTTGACACTACAAGACAAATTCCAATTTCGGGGAACCTCGCCCTGGAAACTGAACGACACTATTTTACACAACCAATCTTTCAAGGAATCGCTAGAAAGGGAAATAAATCTCTACTTTACAATGAATTGTACACCCCAAACACAACCCCAAAATACATGGGTAGCACATAAAGCAGTAGTAAGGGGATTAATGATCAGTTGAGCGGCATATCTGAAAAAAACTGCACAAAATGAGTATACATCGTTACTTAAACTACTCAGAAACCAAACAAGTGCCCAACTTATCTCCCCAACCCAGGACGGACAGACTAAAATATACCAAACTACTAAAGCAATAAATGATCTATTGTTTCAGAAAACCTCGCACATACTAAACAAATGACAAATTACACAATACTCACAGGGCAACAAAGCAGGGAAAGCTTTAGCATCCTTACTACGGCAGACCCAAGCTCAGTCTAAAATACACCACATGCTCACCTCCACGGGTACCAAAATAACAAACCTTCAACACATAAATGACACCATAGCCGAATTTTACAACAAATTATATAACCTAGCAAAAGACGACAAAACGCACCAACCAATGAGCCAAGAAATACAAGATTTCTTGGACCAAGCCCATCTCCCTGCGATTAGACCAGCACAGCAAGCAGTGATCCAAAGACCGATCACTCATACAGAAATAGAAAAAGCCATTGGTTCTTTACCAAAGAGAAAATCACCAGGCCCAGAAGGCTTCACGAATTTGTACTACAAATGCTTTAAATCCACCTTTTTACCTCACCTAGAAGAAACGTACAATGCAATCATAAAAACAGGCCACATACCATCAGAAATGTTAAAAGCCCACATAGCCACAATACCCAAACCAGGAAAACCGCCCAACAAACCACAAAACCTGAGACCCATCTCCCTATTAAGATATATGCAAACAGACTCTCTTTATTCCTTCAGTGATTCACAGAGACCAAGTAGGATTTGTAAAGGGTAGGCAGAGATCGGATGGAACAAGGAAATTGTTAAATCTAAAGTCAAAAGTGCGAATCTTGGGAAGACCCAGTGTGTTTATTTCACTAGATGCTGAAAAAGCATTTGATAGGGTGCACTGGGGATTCCTTGAGGCAGTGCTAAGAAAACTCAATTTCCCACCAAATTTCAGATCACTACTGAAAGCATTATACTCAGTCCCATCGGCCTGTGTAGCTAATAGTGGTTTCACATCAGCGGAATTTAGAATCACAAATGGATCACGCCAGGGGTGCCCACTGTCCCACCTGCTATACATCCTGATCTTAGAGCCCCTAGCACAACACATACAGGGAAATATGTAAGGCAAAGGAATAAAAATAGAGAACATAAACTTACAATGTTTGCGGATGACATCATGCTATCCATTGAATCCCCGAACACGACACTCCCACACCTACACAACATACGTACCAAATACAGCGCATGCTCATACTACAAACTCAACATCACGAAAACACAAGCGATGGGTATGCACATACCGCCACAATCCTTACAAGACCTGAAATCAAGCTATGCATATGAATGGCGCAAAGACCATCTAACATTCCGAGGTGTAGCCTTCACGTAGACTTCACATGCTCTGATGCCAACCAACTACATTAAACTTGTAAATAAATTAAAGAGCCAAATTGCAGGGTGGAAGGGCAAGTATGTCTCCTGGCTAGGTCGTATACCAGCTACGGAAATGATACTCCTACCTAAGCTCCAGTACTTGTTCCGTACCCTCCACATAAACCTCCCCAAAATTTTCTTACGTGACACACAAGCCATGCTCAATGCATTCATATGGAATAACAAAAAGCCGAGAGTGGCGGCATCCACACTATATAAACCTTTTAAGAAAGCGGGTACAGGGATACCACACCTTGACACATATTACTCAGCTTCGATACTTAGTCCCCTTATCCCAGCATTTCATCAAGAGCCACAACTGGAATGGCTCAAAATAGAGGCAGCATACACAGAAGGCAACGATTTAATGACACTGATCTGGGTACCATGACACATTAGACCCAAATACAAAGAAATGCTGCCAACCACCAGGCTAACTTTGTCCATATGGGACACACATAAAACCAAATCATGACCTTCACCCCACCCGTCACCAGCTATGAAGCTCCAAGCCCTCACAACACTCATACCCCAATTCAACACCAAAGAATGGGCCAAGTATGGCATCACATCTCTACACCAGATAGTAGATAACAACAAACAGATACCATTTGCAAACCTGCAGACTAAACATAAAGTACCACAAAGCCTGAACTTCATGTATATACAAATACAGTCATGGTTCAGCAAACACTACCCCATGAATACCACACTCAGGCAAAACTGGCAATTATCACCTCTTGAGCAATTATGTATATAAAGCAAACCTCCCACTAAACTCATATCCCAATTGTACAACATAATTATCCAAAGACTTTACACCGCAAAGCCCTCTTTCATCTCAACCTGGGAAACAGACCTCCAAAAGACACTAGACGAATCCCAATGGGCCCGCATATTTACGGCAAATAGAAACTTAACACTATGCACTAAACATGTAGAAATGTCTAGAAAGTTGCTTTATCGCTGGCACCTAGTTCCTACCAAGTTAAAGCATATAAACCCCTGAACCTCAGGGCAATGTTGGAGGTGCAAATAACAACCAGGCACAGTGTACCACATATGGTGGTCCTGCCCGAAAATAACACCATTTTGGGCTCAAATCTCAAAGCTACTAACAGAGTCCTCTAAAACGGTAATGCCTCCCCAACCCGAACAATATTTGTTACAACTATTTCCACAAAAATAAAAACCGCAAGATACCTGATTTATCACATACTCATTGCGGCACTGCAAAAGATCAGTAGAAACTGGTTATCACCCCACACCCCGAAATTAACGGAATGCACCCAAATTGTAGAATCATCTAAACAACACAAAACCATGGCCAGGAAAACAGGGCCCACACAAAAATTCTGGGTAGAGGCCTGGGAACTGTGGGATGAATATAATAGGCGAATAACCCCAATCACCGTAAATTAAGAACAAGTGGAAAGCCAACACCAATTGAAACTAAGAGTTAAACCATAAGACCTATTTACCTCGACAACATCCCCCTCCATTCCCCCACCCACCCCACCACCCCCTCTGTTATACTACATTTTAAAAAATGTGCAAAGTGCAGCGGGATTACCAAAGAGACAGTAACTACATGAAGTAGGATAATAAATGCAAATGTTTTTGATAAATGTATGATAAATACTCTGCCTGCATATAACTATGTATGTTCAAAACAGTATTAATTAGTATTATTATTATTATGATTATGATATTTATTGAGCGCCATCAAATTCCGCAGTGTTTTACAATGGGTGGACGAACAGACATGTAGTTGTAACCAGACAAGTTGGACACACAGGAACAGAGGGGTTGAGGGCCATGCTCAATGAGCTTACATGCTAGAGGGAGTGGGGTAAAATGACACAAAAAGGTAAGGATAGTATTAGACTAGTTGCAGAAGAGGAATCAGTCAGGAGCTATTAACAGATTAATTACAACGCTTTTATGAAGAAGTGGGTTTTTAACGATTTTTTGAAGGAGTGGAGACTGGGTGAGCATCTAACGGAGGAGGGAAGCGAGTTCCACAGGGACGGTGCAGCCCTCGAGAAATCTTGAAGGTGAGCATCAGAGGTGGGAGTACGGACAGAAGATAGATGTAAGTCTTTAGCAGATCGTAAGGGCCTAGACGGGACATACTTATGTATAAGGGAGGATAGATAGGTGGGAGCAGCATTATGTAGAGATTTAAAAGCAAGAACCAGAATTTTAAATTGAGCTCTATATTTTATAGGAAGCCAATGTAGGGACTGACAGAAGGGTGAGGCATGGGAGGAGCGGGCGGACAGGAAGATGAGCCTCGCCGCCGCATTCATTATAGACTGTAACGGCGCAAGTTGGGAGCACGTAAGACCACTGAGGAGCGGATTACAGTAGTCAAGACGAGAAAGGACAGTGGAATGGCCAACACCTTAGTCACATCTGGCGTTAGGTAGGGGCGGATGCGCGCAATATTTTTGAGATGGAAATGACAGGATAGAGTTGAGAGAGGAGTTGGGGAGAAGAAGCAGATTGTGCAAGAGCACATTGTCACTTGCACACTCTCACTAACATACACAGTGTCACTTACACACTCTCACTAACACACACAGTGTCACCTACATACTCTCACTTATACACACACACTCTAACTTACACACTCTCACTGGCATAGACATTGTCAGTTACACACTCTAACACCACACAGTGTCACACATGCTCACTAACAGTGTCACTTGCACACTCTCACTAACTGTCACTTGCACTCTCTCCCTAACACATACTCACTAACAGTGTCACTTGTACACTTTCCCTAACACATACTCACTAACAGTGTCACTTGCACACTCTCCCTAACACACACACCCAGAGTCACTTGCACATTCTCACTAACACACACACACACACACACTCAGAGAGTCACTTGCACACTCTCCCTAACACACACACTGTCACTCAAACACAAACTTTACATAAGGTCACACTTTATTTACACACACAAACACACCAATTTAACACTCCCCCATTTACAAACATGCACACAATAAGCAATCCCCCTTAACCATGCCATACCTGGGTGCTGTGCTGAGCAGAGGTCCAGGCTGCAGGATCCAGGATCTTGCTCTTTCTCCTGGGGAGCAGGAGAGCTGTGCACTTTGAGCACAGGCTATTTCCTGCTCCCTTCACAGTGCTTCCGGTGTTCACAGGCTCCCCCTGCCTGCAGGAAGCACAGTGCTCTGCTCGGGTTACAGCAAACCCCACTGCCCGAGCAGGTAATCTGCTGCAGAGGGAGCCCAGCAGGTGAGTGGCTGCGCTGGGGGGTGGCTAAAGAGCCGCTCGTCCAGCACAGCATCCCCGGACAGCTACATCAGGGCAGCCCACCGGGAAACCTCTCGATGGGCGCCCCCTAGAGGCCGGCGCCCTAGGCGAATGCCTTATTCGCCTTAATGGTAGCGCCGGCCCTGCCTGGCACCCCCCCCTCCACAGTGGGTGGCGACCCGGAGGCTCAGATCGGATTCGCACAGCCAGCACTGCAGAGAGAGTGAGTGAGCCAGGCAGGGCCAGAGAGCTGCGAGTGCGAGCGCGCCCCCCAGATGTTGCGCCCGGTGCGGCCGGCCCCCCCTGCACCCCCATGCTATGCCTCTGCAGTTGAGTCTGGGAGTGTGAGAGAATTGTAGCCCACCAAAACACAAAGAGGCAGGAGTAGCGCTATCAGAGGGGGACAGCCAGGTCTCTGTAAGTGCAAGCAATGTGAGTGAGTTTGAGATGAAAAAGTCATGTATGGTTGTTGATTTTAAATTACTGCAGATGGAGCGGGCATTCCAGAGCGCACAATTAATTTTGGTAAGTGGGGGTAAAGGGCAGGGTATTGTGATGAGGTTTCTGGGGTTTCTGGTTGTCTTAGTGTGTGTAGAGAAGGTGAAGTGCCCTGGATTGGGATGTGGATGGCAAAATTCTATACGTTATAACTTTGTACCACTCTAAAAATTGCTAATAAAAAAAAAACTATGTAAAAACGGTTTGATATCTTATAATGGCTGTCACGGTAGTTTAGCCCTACACGCAGGATTTAGTTCAACAATTGACAGATAGAGCAGATACGACTTACCGGACCTTAGAATGGCCGGACTCGCCGTATAGCAGAGAATAGACAGAGTCAAGAACAAGCCGAGGTCAAGGGAACAAAGAGACAGCGAGAACAAAAACTAGCCAAGGTCTGGTACACAGTAGTCAGTAAGCAAACAAGACAAAACAGGGATAGAGAGATAAACAGAGTCAGATACAAAGCCAAGGTCAAGCACGAAAATCACAACAGAACACAACAAGCGCTAAAGGGAACAGAAACAGAAACCACGATAGGGCAGGGAGTTAAGGGAGAGGTAAGTATAAATACCCTAAACTTTACTTTGATTGGCCCCTGTCATATCCACGCCCCCAAAATGTGAGTGTCTGGGGAATGTGGGATGACAGGGGCCAATGGGAGCACATTTCATTTTTTGGCTCCCACTGCCCCTTTAAGAGCGTGCCCGAGACGCGCAGCACGCTCTTAGAGCTAGGTGGAACACGTGACCGCATCTCACGGTCCATGCCCGCATTCATTTGGGAGCTGCGCGCGGCGGGAAGTGAGGACCTCGGCCGGCCCCCAAGGTAAGGTACGTACCGCTACAGTGGCATAGTGCAAAGGTATTCATGGCACCATAATCACTACAGTAGACCAGGGCCGGCCCCTCCATAGACCGCGCTGGAGCCACGGCTCCAGACGGCACTCTGACAGGGGCAGCATTTTGTTATAATCTAAAACAGGATTTTCCAACCCTTGGCAGCGGTGGAGCAGCACCACACGGGTTGGGAACCTGTGTGAGGCTCCATCAGGTGGCCTATGCCCTTAGGGCCACCCGATGGACATATGCAATGAGGGGCCCCTTCTATCCGCATGGAGAGCTGGGAGGAAGTGACAGCGTATCACTTCCTCCCAGCTCACACAGAGCCAGTAGTGAGGGAGGAGGAGGGAGCTGCAAGTATCGTGCCAGATCAGGAGAGCAGGCCCCCAACTCCCACCAGCCACACCCAGCAGAAGGTAAGGGTGGCTTAATTTTTTTAATGTGAGTGTGTTTTTGTGTGTGTGTGTGTGTCTGTTTGTATGTGTGTAATGTGTGTGTATCTGTATGTAGTGTGTGGGTATTTGTGTGTTTGTATGTGTGTATTTCACATCATAATATTTTCTCAACATAGAAATGGAGGTCATTTCTTATAACTAAAACAGTATATTTTGCTAAACAATTCAGTTGCCTGTAAATATCCAAATGTGTGTTTAAACTTAAAATAAATTTAGCAGGGTGCGGGCCTGACAGCCGACCGAAGTAGTTGCATGAGACTGTGGCTCCCCAGAGAAAATCGATAATTTATCTTTATTTTAATTGAATTCCAAACAAAGTTTTTGGACACAAATTGTGTTACTACTCTGGGGACTATCCAGCCAAAAGACTGACCTGTTCCTCCTAGGTTCCAGCTGTTAAGGTCCTTGTTTGATGCCCTGATGGCCTGCAGACATGCCTTAGGCAAGGAAGGTGGCCGATCCTCTGCCCGGGTGTCCTGCAAACCTGCTCTTGTGCCCTGTTCCCCCCCCCCTCCCCAAGGACCGGTGAGGGATATCCCAGCCCCCACTGGTCGAATCACGTTGCCTGCTCTGCAAGATCTTGCAGTTTACAGCGGATAAGTGGGTTGAGGCCCACCTAGGATGGCTGCCATAATGGAAGCTCACCTCTGTAACAAAGACTTGGAGGGCCAGTGGAGGGATGACTTTAATGCCAGATTTGACATCATATGCTAGAGATTCTGGCTACATACATATACCAGATCTGCGATACCTACCGCTCCTGTGGTTTAGAAGTCACACACTGCAAGCTCTGCTGCCCGTCCTTCATCTGGGCTGAGGGCCCGCTCAGTCATATCTCCTGGCAGCCATCCTTACACCAGGAGGGTAATCCATCTACCAGTGAACCTGCAGGTTCTGGATCTCCCCATGAGAAAGTGGGGGACCCATGGACTTAGGGCACTGGTCCTCTTCACACCATGGGGCTGAGGGAATGTGCAACTGGGGCACTGCAAACTCCATGGGAAAAAAAAGCCTGGAGTAGAGCCGGACTCTCGTTTAAAACCTGCATGTGGCATTGGGTGACTCAGCTCGGCAATCTTTCCTTATGATGATAGCATCACCCTAGTCCTCTTAACAGCGCCATAGGTGTATTTTCTAAGTCCTTTGCCACAAGCATCTTATTACCCCTGATTTAGGGCCAGTGGTTTTCTATTCTATCTTACTACTAGCTGCTACACAGCAATATTCCTTAAAAATATTCAGCATAAATTTGATGTGTGGCTAACAGTTACTATTACTAATATAAAATTGTGCATCTACTTTGAATGCCATATATTTTACTGTCTGTTTTTGATATACTTGTTTGAGCTATTGTGGCATCACAAGCTTGACTGTTCACATCTGCACTGCAAAAATAAAGAATAAAAAAAAAAATACATTTAGCATTTTGCTAAATCCTATATCTGTCATTTTGATTAACTTATCGTTGTATATACAATCTTGACAAAAGTAATTACTGAATTGTTAAATATATACTAAAAAAAAACAAGATTAAAAATAGTTTTGTCAACTGAGCTTTTAAAACTCAGTTTAGTAAATACACCCCTTGGCTCTGATTTTCACAATATACGACTCTGCTCTTTCTCCTCTATCTTCTGTTCACCACCCCATCACTGACTTTATTTGATTTATTGCTAAAGTTCCTTACCATATTCTTTGTAAAATAACACTATGTTATGGTAGCATCTTTCTAGTCTATCCCAAGCAAAAAAAAAAAAATACTGTCTAATCTAACAATTTCCAATAAAAACAATTTAATGCCCAGACATGTCTTATAAGCCTAATAGATACAGATACACTCATTACCGGAACTCCAGGAAATTAGGTTTCTGTAATAAGTCATTCATTTTACTTTCAAATGCTTTGTAATAATTATATTTGCGAGTTGGATACCAGCATGAAAAGAAAATAATTATACATGCAGTGTTTAAAAACACATACAACTTTAAAGGGACATCTTTTTAATCAGATATTTAATTTTAGATCGCCACCACTTTTAATTAAAAAAAAAAACTCGCTATAAAACAAATCTAGAATCAGGCACCAGGACAATTTCCTCTGACAAAGTAACCAAGATTGATTCCTCTTGTACAATCAGATGCTTCTCACAGAGAAGCATGGAGGAAAGACAGCAAATTCCTGACACTTCACCATTCTAATTGGAGAAATATTGGGGTATCACATAATTTCATCCTCTTTTTAATATTTTCTGCCCTGTTGAATGTGTGTTGAATTTAACTATTTTCTTCCTTATGAAAGTCCCAGGAGTAGTGAAATGTCCATGTATTCACTATTTCCCATTTAATATGTGAATATGTGAAGCTTCAGTTATTTTCTTAAAGGTTTACTCCAACCACCATGACAACTTGTGCTTTTCAGAGATATTTGCACTTGTGTGCCGAGGACTAGTTACAACATTGGCACACATGACTCAGGCAGCCTGGAACTCTGTTCTGGGCTGTTTAAAATCAAATCTCTGCAAAAGGTATGCCTGTCATCAGTGCACAGTGATGACAGGTGTAATGGTCTTCTCAAGGGGAGTCTTGATGTGCCCTTTCTCCTTTCATGTGCTCCCTTCCCCCTTTCTGCATTCAGAGTCATTATTTTACCCTCGCTCTCCCTGTTGGGGAAAAAAAAATAAGTTTAGCCTAGATAATTGATTAATTGATATCGTATGGATCGTTGTGTTTGTATGATTATAGAGACCGTACTGGAGTATTTGTGCCGCCTGATATTTGGGACTACACACCAATCTCTCTGGCTGACTTATCTACCTGCCTATTTTGCAAATAAATCTGTTTGGTCAAAATCCATGCAGGCCGAAGAAACTGAGATGCTTACTTATGAGGACATAAACTAACTTGGAAGGTCTTGAAGGTGCAGTGCTGTCTAATGCCTCTAGTTCTATATTAACCCTTTCAACAATTGGGGTGTTACACAGAGCATTGTGGTGAACATCCAGCATACAAAATAAGTATTTGGAATTTGACATTGTCTTGTTGTCAGCCATATTGTTACCCTTAGCTATATTATGGAACAAAGTTTATGGTGTCTAAGATTCTTTATACTCCTTGAAAGACTTATTCTATTTTTCTGGACTATGCTGGACTATTGAACTATTTTGTTATTTTTATTTTTGTAGAGTTAGCTGGAGAGAGAGGAAGTGTTAGATGACTCACGGATGGATGTACTATGTGTGTCGTTGATGTATGTTGAGTGTGCCAAGGATGGATTCCCATGTATGGAGGAACTGAGTGTGGATATGACTGGACCGTTGGAATACGGACATGATTAGGAGACATAGGACGCAAGGTCCGGGTTGGGATTATTGTCAGAATTGCAAGCTGATTATAAGTTATCTCATGATTTAATAGGTAAGTGGGCCTTTTCAAATCAATCAAGAAGTGTTTCCCAATCCCTCCCAATACCCGAGCTATGTACTCACAGGTGTGGGTTTTATAAGTCACAAGTGATGTCAACATGAGGGGATAACATGTCTATACAGTCATGGCCCCCACTTAGGGTTTCCCTAGATGTGCTTTTTTCCTCAAATATGAGTTTTTGCCACTGTTTTTTTTTTACCTGGCCCCAGATCACCCGGTGGAATGGTAATCCTAGACCCTGGTCCAAGGAGGGGGATAGGTATTTTTCTCACTTTGACTATAATAATAATATTCCCATTGTTGGGAATAATACACTTTGCCTATACTGACCCAAGGCTCAAGCTACAGATGACATGATGTTCAGTCTGTTTAAAATTGATTAACATGTCAGCTATTTGAAATATTTAACTTGTACGCTTAAGAGATGTTTTCAGCAGACGATTGAAAAAGCTGAAAATCGACAGCTCGAACTCCTCTTAAAGGGAAAACTTGCGGCACAGAACAAATGGGGGAAATCGAGGTGAAGAAATAATGAAAGTCCCGCAGACGTGATTAGCACACCTGAATATACCTCCTTTTGTCTCTATGCCACAGGCCTCCCATGGATATTTCATGATATGATCTAGAAGGGGATTTGAAGGATAGAATATCCTTTTTAGAAGAATAAAATATCCATTTTACTATCTATTCTAGCTGTTTATTATTATTTTGCAAATGTTCCTTTATTTTGGTATTTGTAACATCTGGTCCAAACTGCATATTTGTGATTAAAGGGCAATTTGAAACTTTATGGGGAGACTTGAAACAGATGTTATGATATTTGAATTTCTCTGAAACCTTACTGCTTACGTCAACATAGGATGTAACGAGAAACAGCTGCTTGTGATCAATAACAATTGTTATGCAACTGTCACCCCCACCTCCATGAAAGATATGTATAAATATAACTCGAGTCTAAATAAATTTGAACTTGTTTGGAAGGCATTTCAGAGTGTGTGTGTGTTTACTTACTGGTTCTTGAAACGTTTCGTAAGAAGGGGAGCCAGTTTCCATCCATCAATCCGAGGGTCTTGTGCATAGCTGATTTTTTCCCCCAACACTCCCCATTCCCATAACCATCTCAAAACAGGCTCTAAGCCAGTAAAATTGTCCAAACAATTGCTTCTCTATGACAATCATTTGATTGGAACACACATTGCCCTTGTTGACATTAGAAGAATCATACAGTGGAATGCAGTGCTGGGAGAAGGGTAGAACTGACAAATGCATTTACACACAAACAATTACACCCCATAAAAATACCACACTGCCTGTACATACTACACTCATACTTATTTACTGATACACCACAGAAACACAACACATTCACAAACTGCCACTTCATAGAAATACACTCCTATTCACACACTGATTCTCCACAAAAAATATAGCGTATATTCACATATTGACATTCTATAGAAATGCACCCCATATTCACACATTAAGACTTCACAGAAACATCCTCTCCGCAGAAGCACTCCCCAACATTTGCACTGTCCACAGAAATACAGTTCCTACATTCACATACCAATGTTCAACATGTTTCTATATTATATTTTTAAAAATATCTAATGAACAAATATATATATTTTCATCACCCCCTCTTCTCCCCATGACTCTTTTCCTAAAACTGTCAAAGTAACCTAATAAGCTCTCATTGAAAACATTTCTGGGAACCTACTTGGTTACCCCTACTTATACCATTTGTGTCACTATACCCCACTCCTCTGTTCCTATGCATCCACTTGTTTGGTTATAATTATGTGTTTGTTAGTCCACCCATTGTACAGTGCTACAGAATTTTCTGGCACTATATAAATAATAAAATAATAATAATAAATAATAATAATATAAATACAGATATTTTTATGGATTCTCCTGTTTTTCCTTCTATTCAGTATTCACACTTGATCTGTGAACCAAATGGCTGGAAAATGCTTCTATCAGTGTACTACAAAATATATATATAATAGGTATATATTTTGCAGCACACTCACTGGCCCATTTTCATGCACTTTTTGCTCTTATGATTGAAAATCTTGGCTGTCCCGATTCAGAAACTTTACTTGTAAAAATGTTCTATTGCATGAAAAATTGGTCAGTGTGAGCCAATTTTTTTTCGCTATACACAAGTCTACTTTGAAAGGGTTTTAATCCTTTCCAGACACACTTTCTCAAAAGCTTTCATACAGTTAGACTTGACTTGATATGGATATAAATTAGATTTCTTTAACTGTTCTCTTTAGCTTAATAAACTTCAGTATGAAGATTTATTTTAAACAGTTTTCTTTTATATATACATATATATAAATATATATAAAACAACCAAGTAAGTTTCAGAATTATGTGTAGGATAGCAGGGGGTACGTTTAAAATCCTCATACCTAAAATATGCACTCTATTACAGAAATGTCCTTTCTCCCTTAACTTTTCTGAATTCTCCTTTCTCCTTCCTTTTATGAATCCCTAAAATATTTTATAGTGAAATTTGGTGACTTGCTCCAAATATGTATTTTCTAAATTTGTTATTTTAAAAAAATTCTTCTCATGCGTTGGATTTTAAGGCTTTTCAAAGCAAGTTTTTGTAACAAAGAAATATCTGAAATGACTACTCTAAATCTTACCTATTACTGGTGGGGTATATAATGTGGGTTTTTTCACCTTCTGTTTACCCATGTATTTCCATCCCAAACCTTTTTATTTATTTATTTTTTTTTTAAATCTTTATTTTTGTTGTGCATGTTGTATACAGGCTACCTGCATTGCCAAAACAGCTGATGCAGGTATTTCATTATACGTAGAACAGTGGTATGGCAAACATATTTCTGGCACATTTTTGTATTGTTAGTAGTGGAAAATAGTTGAGCTGTATTCCGTTTAAGAGTGCAATAAAACAGGATATCTCTAGCAAGTCTAAAAGTAGCCCACAGACCGGATTATGTGTACTGGAGGGTTTGTGCCATCAGGTTAACAGGTAAGGCGTATGAAAAAGCAGGAAAATCAACTTTGTATGGCAAAACCAGTATAGCTTATCATAATCTACATTGTGGGTTACACCTGGTCTGAGGGTGTTACAGTAAAGATATATAAAACAGTAGCTGATCAACTCAGCTGAACTAAGCCAACTACCCTTCTTAGGAATGGCATCAGTAAGATCCCTTGTTGCCATGGGGCAGGCAGGGCCATGAGCCTCTTGCGAACAACTAATGAGGGTATGAACATTTGTAAACAAAGAACAAGAGGCGAACACCCGCTCTTAATGCTGAAATCAGTGATTAGGGTGGGGGGGTAAAGAGAGGGGTACGTAGACCCCAGAGCCAGCAAGTGAGAGTTTGGTTGTACATGTCTCTAAGGATGTTTATCAGACCACACATAATGCAGATTTAAGTATCTAAATATTGAGAAAAAAAAAAGGTGTAATATATTAAACATTAACTTGGATAATAGCATTGGTATACACATTGCGTGGTAGTATAGAATGTTCAAGCTGTCCCGGTGGCAGCGGTGTTGTTTCTTTGGGTAGCCGGGACAAACGGGCGGATTGTAGCCAAGTCCCATGCCTGTGGATTTGGCTTAGGCGCTGGTGGCTGCGGCCCCGTTTCAGTGGGGGGGAGTTCGAGTTGTTGGAGTATGTTGCCCATTTCAGAGATGTCGGTAACTTTAAGAGTCCTAGTCCCATTAGGGATCAGAAGGCTTCGTGGTGCCCCTCATCTGAAGGGTTTCTTATGCTGTATCAGTACTGGGGTTAGTGGTTTTAGGGACCTCCGCCATGTCATGGTGGCCCGGGATATGTCAGGTTAGAACAGCAGGGAATGTCCCTCAAATTGGTATGTTGGTGTTGCGGACCGCTGATAGGAAAGCCTGCCTGTCCGGGCATTGCTGGAAACGCACAATTACATCCCTGTTGGTTTGCTGGGAGTTCGTCTGCGGTTGTGGTAGCCTGTAGTACCCCTCCAACATCATGGCTTTATCTTATTTTGGAGCAAATAGGCTGGATAGCAGTCGTCGAATGAGGTGGGGGATTTCTGCCATTGTAACGCTCTCAGACAGGCCCTTTATTTTTACATTATTCCATCGCCTGCGATCTTCCATAGCTGCAACTTGGTGCTGGGTTTGGGTCAGGTCGTTTTTGGTCTTTGTCAGCTCGGTCTCCAGGCTATTAATGTGGGCCTCATGTGCTGCTGTGCTGATTTCTGTGTCATGCAGTCTCACTGACACCCCGTGGATTTCCTCTTTGAATGAGTTGATTTCTGCCGCGATATGTCGGCGTAGATCATCAAGGAGGGCTTTCAGTCGATCTTCAGTGACTGGGGGGCTGCCCTGTGCCTTAGGCTTGCCTGCTCTCTGTGTCTCCGCCATCAGTTCCAGGTTTGAGAGTGAGTCTTCACTGGTTGTTCGGGAGGGTGCGTCGGAGAGCGGCGCCATGACAGGCCTGGAGGATGCTTGCGGCCTTCATAGAAGTTCGCCGATATCGGCGGTGGATGGGTGTTTTTCCACCCGGTATTTTTTGCTTTTTCGCCCCATTACCTTGGGGGGTTGACGTGGTCTGGTTTTTTGGCCAATAACTGCTTATCTTTCCCCGGCTTGAACGGAGCGCTCATCCCAAGCCTTTTAACTGTATTTGTTCCTTACCTTTTGATTATTTTCTGCATTCTGCAAACTGTTAGTTTTTTCCCCCTGATATTTACCCTTAATTGTTTTCCTAGGAAAAAATCCTCTTCAGTGCTATCTTTTTTTTTTCATTCTTTCACATTGTCCCTACTCCTAAAATTAGATGCATGGTAAAGTTGACTATGAGCTAAATTATTCTATTTATTTTTATTTTTGTCCGTTATGTTCTTGTCATGTGTGGTCAACTATCAAAGGTAAATGTAATTAAAACAACTTCTATTTCCTTAGATTCCAAAATATCAGTGGCATATAATTAAATATACTGACAGACTACAGACAACACTGTAGTGGTTATGGTGCCTGGAGTGCCTTGACACCCCCATTCTAAAGGGTCAAAATGTTTAAGAATGGTTTGACTTCCTTTCTGGTTTCTGCCAGATGTGCTCCTTGCCTCCACCACTGTCAACGGAGAGCTGGAAGCTCCTAAGAAGTTAGCTCTTTTGAGTCAGGAAGATCAAAAGAAAGCAACCAAGCAAGTTCATGAGACAATCGCTTCTTGTTATTTACTTTTTGTGGGATTCACTGGTGGCCATTACATATCTCCACTATTTTCGACTTCAGCTGACACACTGCAGATGACAAAAATATGTAAGGATCGCCAATGCATCCTAGATTCTAACACAACAAGTTCAAAGTTGAAAATGATCCTAATAGACACAAGAAGTGAAGAAGGCCCTTTAAACAAGCTTGTGATTTAGAAAGGTTTAATTAGTGACATATGAATTTCGATCTTCCATCCAGACTCTCATGAAACATACAATGACATACAGTGTGAACATTTGTAGACTTCCAACAGTACTTACTGGATGAGATGTCTCCATATTTCAGGTTTACAAACCTTGAGTTTTTTTTCTCACTTGCAAAAATTATTTTGTGAGTTATGCTGGTTAGTTACAAGACCACTATGAATTTAATTAAGCAAGACAGCATTTTTATGTATTAGTTCCCAATCAAGCATATTCGGTTCTCTCACATTGAAATTTGAGTTTTCTCACTAGTTAGTTCATGTAGCAGAGAGTTAAATGGTACGTTTGTTTGTCACACTGAATGCTACATGTTTTGTTTTGTTTTTATTTTCAACCAGGAAATTTTTTTATATTTTCACACATAAACGTAACTTTCTCAAGGGAATTAAATAGCAAAACAGATGGTAATTTTATTTGTCATCTGTTTTGTTGCTTGTCTTGTGTTATTAAATGGAGCCCAAGGTGTGACAGCTGTAGAATTTTTAGGAAGCACGCTTCAGAGTCAAGTGAGTTACTATTTATAAAGAATTTCAGGTGGGTTGAAAATAATTTTATCCTCCAAAACAAAGATCTATATGAAAAAATATTGGCTTCTGCTGCCCACACAGAGGTGAAAATTTATACAAACTTAAGAACATGAACAACTTTGTGTTTTGCTAACAAATTTAATTAAAACATGAAGGGAATGTGCTCCACCATTTTAGAGGTTGTTCAATTAAAGAGTTTCAGTCTATCATCATGACATTTTTTTTATTTAGATAGAAAATACATTTTTTCATTAATATATTTAAAAACACATTCCCCTTTATTAAACATTGCATTAGGTTTATTATACATCATACTTTTCAGCTGTCCTGCAATTGGCAGTCAGTCGCGATTTTGGAGTATCTCCTGCCAACTCCCTTTATATTCTGGTAATTTTTTTGGATGGTAAAAATGAATTTCCCAGAAAGTGCAACATAAATGTATTTAATGATACTCATCTACTGTGCTTTGCTATGTGGACATTTGCCCATGTGAGAGGATTTCAGCAGCAGTTTGCACTAGGGAAGCACTAACCAATAAAAGTGCTATTACCACATGGTAAGGTCAGTGAGAGTGTCAGACACGATGCAAGAAGTTTCTAATGCAAAGTAAGAGAGTGTAATTTGTAATTACATTTCTGGGTGGAACTTTATTTTAGAGCAATGCTACATAAGCAAGTAATGAGTGGGCAGTGACAAGAAGCATGGACAATTTTTTCCTGCAGCCTTGATAACTTTATAATAAAGAAAAGGGGTTTTGTTTGCTAAATAGTGAGTAACGGTGAGTTGGCTATTGATTTATAAATTAGAGTTAAAATAGCTAACTTGTAATACTCATGTATATACAGCTTCTAAATATTGGATAATTGAAGACTTGCCGTTTAGTTAGATGACTCACTTCAGCATACAGGGTTATTCATTAAACACCAGATTTTGTCCAAATGGACACAATCCTGTGAAAATGACCAAAATCTGACTGCATTGGCAATTCACATATTTCCTGAAGCCAAATGCAGTCAGGATTCGGTCGATCTGACCGATTCTGCAATATTGATTCACATGATTTAGAAAAATTAATCATTTATTAATATTATTGCTAATATTAATATTTATTTAATTTGTATCCGAACTTCGCGAGAAGTGAGACTTGGCTGTAAGAGCACTTTGATGGGTTGGCTAACTAGCCAACCAATCAGACAGGTCTTTACCAAAATCCAAATCGTGGGAAATTTTCCAACACTTTGCAATACCTATCATAGCGAAGGAACGTGCATAACTGCATTATTAAAATTTTTAAGTTTGTTCCACAAAGCATATTTATGGTAATATATAGATATTAAATATTCCAATATTGAAGTGGAGCGCTGAGTGGAAAGTGAACCTTGCATAAAATATGCTTACCCCTGTATGATATATTTGAGGGAGTAATAAAAATCAAATGGGAAGTGGCGATCATGGAAAAATATTTAAAAGAAAATTTAACCCCTTAAGGACCGGACTGTTTTGACCATGTTGTACATTAACTAGAGCTGTTTGTGGTGTTTGTGTTTAGCTGTTATTTTCCTCTCTCTCATTTACTGTTCCCATACAAATGATATATTGTTTTTTTCATGACAAAAAGGGCTTTCTTTGCATACCATTATTTCTATCAAGTCATATAATTACATTTAAAAAAAATAATAAAATATGGAAAAAAATAAAAAAAACATGTTCTTGGACTTTTACTTGAAAAATCCTTTACTCATCTACAAAAGCTAATGAAAAAACTGCTAAATAGATTAACAAATTTGTCCTGAGTTTAAAAACACCCAGTGTTTATATGCTGTTTTGCATTTTGTTTGCAAGTTATAGGGCTATAAGTTCAAGTAGGATATTGCTGTTTCAAAATATACATTTTTAAAATTCATCAATAGTGACATTGTAACACTGTTATCTGTCATAAATCTCTGAAAAACACCCCACATGTACATATTTTTTTTAAAGTAGACAACCCAGAGTATTCATCTAAGGATATTTTGACACTTACTATGCAGCCATTTTTCCACCAATCTTTGCCAAACTTCGCATAAGTAGTTTATTTAATTTTTTTTCCACATACATTGCAATTCAGGTATTAATTCACAGATCATGTAATGTGTTGCTGCCAAAAAACACACTAATATGTGTTCAGCAACATCTCCAAAGTACAGTGATACCACCCATGCATAGGCTTGTTGGGTTGTTAGGGGGCTAAAAGGTCACATTTGACAGGTGCGCATACTACCTACACCTATGTCAACTACACACATGTACTATGTGGGACATTTTTTAAGCCGGCCAATGTATTTTACCCCTATCAAACCATATATTTTTAAAAGGTAGACAACCCAGGGTATTTTAAATGGTGGTATTTTAACACTTTCCATGTACTGAATTCTACCACGAGTCTTTGTCAAACTTTTGGGTAGTAATGTTTTTTCTGTTTTTTTCATACACATTGTACTTTAGGCATGAATTAAAAGATCCTATTATGTGTCACTGCCAAACAACACCCCAATATGTGTTCAGCAACATCTCCCAAGTACAGTGATACCACCCATACATAGTCTTGTCAGGTTGTTAGAGGGCTAAAAGGCCACATTTGGCAGGTTTGCATATCCATTTTCCAACTTGGAATTTTGACATGTAGTCAACTAGCACCCATATCCTATTTGGGTCAATGTATTTTACCCCCATCAAACCATATATTTTTTTAAAATAGACAACCCTAGGTATTTTAAATTGTGATATTTTAACACTTTTCATGCACTGAATTCTACAACCGGCTTTTGTCAAACATTTGGGTAGTATTTTTTGTGTGTTTTTTTCACACACATTGTACTTTAGGCATGAATTAACATATGTTATGTATCACTGCCAAGCAACACCCCAATGTTCAGCAACCTCTCCTGATTACAGTCAGTAAAAGCAAAAAGTTTAAAAAAAACACTGTGGTACTCCCCAGATGTGGCCAAAATAGTAAAAAACAAAAAGTTATCATTTAGTAATTATAAAAAAATTCCAGAGTGATGAAGACAGACAGATCTATAAGATTAGGCAGAAAGAGGCTAAGCAAGTTATAAGAACCTCCAAAGCACACACAGAAGAGAAAAGGAAAGTAAAACAAGGATTAGTTAGATTAAAAACAAAAGAAGGAATGTATGTAGAAGAGGATAAAGGTCTTGCTGATTGCCTCAATTAATATTTTTGTTCAGTATTTACAGATGAAAATGAAGGAAAGGGCCTCATTTAGGAAAAAGGACAAATTAATCATTTGATGCATGTGAGTTTACAGAGGAAGAGATTCTAATTCAACTGGGAAAAGTAAAGACAAATAAGTCGATGCAGCCTGATGCGATACACCCAAAGTTATTAAAATAACTTAGTGGTGTGCTAGCAAAACCATTAACGGATTTATTTAACCAATCATTGTTAACAAGAGTAGTCCCAGAAGATTGGAAATTAGCAAATGTTGTACCTGTGGCAAACCTAACCACTTAAGACTATAAAATACATTAGTGAATTGGAATTACTTTAACAACTGTAAATGGTCGAATTGTCTGTTATATGTGTTAAGTAAATGAAGCATTCGTATGCTAGTGGCACGAAAAGCTGCCAGCATTTAACTGTGAGTTTCACGTAACGAAATAACTGCTGAATGGGAGACCACACTGATGGGGTCGTGTGTCTCCCATTAACTAGTTGCAACATCGTTTCAACCGCTTGTTAATGGGTTTTGTGAGTGGCCGCCGTTCGTATGCCAAACACGTGGCGGTGGCCATCTTTTCTCGCTAAAGTTCAGAGGTGGACTTCCAGACCGTTCGGGCAACTCGTTCTTTCGGTAAATTAAAGCATTTTGTGTGTTCTCTCCTCTCAATACATGTTCACTTAAAACTGTATTTCATGTATTTTCGGTTGTTTCTGCAGGTAGAGCGGTATTTCGCCAGAAGGTACGCCAGAAGGTACGCTCAGATCCCCGCAATCCAATGAAGGGTAATTCAGTCAATTTTGTTGGAAATTGTGTGTTTTATAGATTTTAATGTAAAAAGGTCTGGTTCACTGTACCAAGTAATAATGTAATTATCTGTGCCTGGTTACATCATCACCTCCCTTGTACAGTAAAGAATGATGGGCAATGACCCTGCATGGTCAGTTTCCCACACAGTCTACCTGATTATAACCTCTACAGTAACAGTCTGGAAACCCCTTGCATGGGGAATCGTATAAATTTGGTGACCTTGCAATAAAGCCTGAGTTGACTCCCAGACTATGTGTCATCTAGTCCTCGGGAAAGAGGGAATTATACTGCGCTACCTGTGTTTTACCTGTGGAATCCTGACTACCGGCGGAGATATCGTGGATTAACCCCTGCTCTTCTGATACAATTGGTGGCAAGAGATGGGATTCAAACCGCACAGAATAACAGCATTCGCCAGGATTTATACGAATAGAGGAAAGAGCATGTACAAGCTGAAGTTGGGACCTAGACATTGTTTGCATAGGCTGCGCAATGTGAAATAACTAAAATAAAATAGGATAATAATAAGTATGCTTAGTCAATTTGTAACGTGATATTATAGAGGCATCTGCAATAAAATAAGTGGGTTTCCAAGACCTGACAAGTGAGGGCAACTTAATATAACATATGTCTACAGTTTGCTGCCCCTTCTTTATCAGAGGCCATTTGCAACCTTAACACAGCAAGACAACTCTTCCGAAACCTGTATTAAACAAAGCACCTTAGAACAATAGTAATACATTTTGTTTCTCCTATTTCATTCCTAGTTGTTCTAGAAGTACATGTTACACAAGTTAAGGTTTTAACTTTAGTCTCTAATTTGAGTTTAGCCTAGATAATTAATTTATTGATGTCACACTGATCCTTGTGTTTGTATGATTATAGAGACTGTACTGGAGTATTTGTGCCGCCTGATATTTGGGACTACACACCAATCTCTCTGGCTGACCTACCTACCTACCTATTTGCAATTAAATCTGTTTGGTCAAAATCCATGCTGGCCGAAGAAACTGAGATGCTTACTTATGAGTACATAAACTAACTTGGAAAGTCCTGAAGGTGCAGTGCTGTCTAATGCCGCTATTTCTGTATTACCCTTTCAACAATTGGGGTGTTGCACAAAGCATTGTGGTGAACATCCAGCAAACAGAAGAATTAAGAACTATGTGGAAGCTGACATTGTCTTGTTGTCAGCCGTATTGCTACCCTTAGCTATGTTATGGTGTCTAAGATTATGGAACAAAGTTTATGGTGTCTAAGATTCTTTATACTCCTTGAAAGACTTATTCTATTTTTATGGACTATGCCGGACTATTGAACTAGTTTTTTTACTTTTGTAGAGTTAGCCGGAGAGAGAGGAAGTGTTTACTCAGGCATGGATGTACAATGTGTATCATTGATGTATGTTAAGTGTACCAAGGATGGATTCCCATGTATTAAGTGTGCATATGACTGGACCATCGAAATAGGAATGTGATTAGGAGGCATAGGACGCAAGGTCATGATTGGGATTATTGTTAGAATTGTAAACTGATTAAAAATTATCTCATGATTTAATATGTAAGTGGGCCTTTTCAAACTAATCAAGAAGTGTTTCCCAATCCCGATACCCAAGCTATTTACTTACAAGTGCGGGTTTTATAAGTCACTAATGCTGTCAACGTGAGGGGATGACATGTCTATACAGTCATGGCCCTCACTCAGGGTTTTCCAGATGTGCTTTTTTCCTCAAATATGAGTTTTTGCCACTGGGTTTTTTGACCCGGCCCCAGATCACTGAGTGGACTTGTAATCCAAGACCCTGGTCCAAAGAGGGGGATAGATATTATTCCCGTTTTGACTATATGAGCTTATGTTATGAATTATAATAATAATATTCCCATTGTTGGGAATAAAACATTTTGCCTGTATTGCTCCAAGGCTCAAGCTACAGATAACATGATGTTCAGTCTGTTTAAAAATGGTTAACATGTCAGCTGTTTGAAATATTTCACTTGTTCACTTAAAAGATGTATTCAACAGATAATTGAAAAAGCTGAAAATTGACAGCTCGAACTCCTCTTAAAGGGAAAACCTACGGCACAGAGCAAATGGGGGAAATCATAGTGAAGAAATAATGAAAGTCCCGCAGAAGTGATTAGCACGTCTGAATATACCTCCTTTTGTTTCTCTGCTGCAGGCCTCCCATGGATATTTTCCGTAAGGTAGATCATGATATGATCTAAGAGGGGAATTGTAGATACGAATATCCATTTCACTATCTATCCTAGCTGTTCATATAAGGGTTAATTTGAACCAAGAATAAATTTGGAATTGTATCTCTGATTCTCGGAAATAAATTTATCTAAAATCCTAGTTACGGGAAAAGTACTGATTTTGAAATGTTCTTGTTAATTGTCCAAGATTTTGGTATTTGTAAATATTTGTTTTTATCAAATATACGTGCGTTATATAACATAGGATAATGAGAAACAGCTGCTCATAACTTGTGAAAAACAATCTATGTTATTGTCATCATTGTCACGCCCATATGCTCATTTTTCCCCCTCCTATCCTGCTATGAAAACAGGGTATAAATATAACTGACGTATGAATAAAATTT
Source organism: Pelobates cultripes (assembly GCA_933207985.1). Lineage (NCBI taxonomy): Eukaryota > Metazoa > Chordata > Amphibia > Anura > Pelobatidae > Pelobates > Pelobates cultripes. The sequence continues at coordinate 107,265,559 of OW240913.1, forward strand.
GAATTGGTTATTGAACACGTCTCTGTTATTCATTTCCAATTTTCAAAGCTCTGAATGAGTTGGCAAATATCCATCATCCACAAAGGGCCCAGGCTGATTTTATCTACAACAGTCCGTAACCACCTTGTCCCAAAGAACCAATTTACTGGGGATTACGTGGCAGTACGAGTGGCAGGGGGAGCAATCTACAAAATTCCCACTGCCAAGGTACATTTGGATTGGGGAGTTGGGTCAGGGGACGTGGAAGTGGGCATCATGCAGGACTTACCGGCAGACGTTATTCAGGGCAATGACTTGAGGGAGCTGACTTCAGCCTTTGTTCCACAAAACAATATACAAGAGGCATAAATGGTTGTTACCCGGCAGCAGGCCCGCACCACAGCATCATCTGATCACTCTGAGGCTTAGGTAAGCACACCTCCCCTGCTTTCCCCTGGGAGGCCCCCTTAGAGTTTAGTAACGAGGTAGCTACGGACCCATCCTTATAAGTTTACACGGATAGGATAGAGAAGGATCAGGCTGGGTTGGAGGGAGAGAGGTATGCTTGGGAAAAGGGGTTACTATATCGCTCTACCGAAAAGTTCGTAGCTGGGTCTATACCTATGCCCATAAAGCAGCTAATAGTTCCCAAAAGGTACAGGCAGGAATTGTTACGCATAGCCCATGCTATTCCCTGTCAGGACATGTAGGGATCAGTCGAACTAAGCATTAAGGCTGGTCCATAATGACAAGCTGCAGGCTTCCTGGCAGTGCCCATACAAGGTGGTGGAACAAATATGTGACACCACCTATGTGATCGGCTCATGCCCTGGAGCAGGTGGTAAACGCATGCTCCATGTAAATATGCTGAAGCCCTACCATGAATGCACAGAGGAGGTAACTGCTATTTGCGCCTCTGCTGCAGAGGACTTTGACAATTTGCCTCTCCCTGACCTCCTAGAGAAGGAGGACCAAAACGAAGGTCTGGGAGAGGTACAATTAGGTGAGCGCCTGAGCCCCCATGAACAGGGCACAAGCACAAAACTTAATCCAAGAAAAAGGAGACACGTTCTCCAACCTACCGGGGTACATGCTTTTAGCAACCCACCGAGTAGAAACCCCGGGGGCAGACACCCCTTCGTCAACCTCCGTACCGCATACCAGAATCTGTGAAGGAGAGTATGCGGAAAGAGATTGCCGAAATGTTACAGTTAGGGGTGATAGAGCATTCGGATAGCCCATGGGCCTATCTGGTGGTTCTCGTGCTGAAGCAGGATGGAACTACCTGCTTCTGCGTAGATTACCGGAGACTTGATGATAAAACCATCTCCGATGCATACCCTATGCCACAGATAGACGAGCTTCTAGATAAGATGGCCAGGGGCCAGCTCCTCACCACAATAGATCTGTGTAAGGGGTGCTGACAGATTCCACTAGCCGTGGATGCCATTCCCAAGTCGGCGTTTGTCACCCCGTTTGGCCTGTACCAGTTTAAGGTCATGCCATTCGGGATGAAAAAGCACCCCGGCTATGTTGCAGAGAATGGTGAATCGGCTACTGGGTTGATGTTCCAGGAGGGATAAGTCAAATGGCAAATGATTTAGAAAAATTAGAAACATTGTCAGAACTGTGGCAACTGACATTTAATGTGGATAAGTGCAAGATAATGCACCTTGGACATAAAAACCCAAGGGCAGAGTATAGGATATTTGATACCCTACTAACCTCAACATCTGAGGAAATGGATTTAGGAGTAATTATTTCAGATGACTTAAAGGTAGGAAGACAATGTAATAGAGCAGCTGGAAATTCTAGCAGAATGCTTGCTTGTATAGGGAGAGGTATTAGCAGTAGAAAGAGAGAAGTGCTCATGCCATTGTAGAGAACACTGGTGAGACCTCACTTGGAGTATTGTACGCAGTACTGGAGACCGTATCTTCAGAAGGATATTGATACTTTAGAGAAAGTTCAGAGAAGGACTACTAAACTGGTTCATGGATTGCAGGATGAAACTTGCCAGGAAAGGTTAAAGGAACATAACATGTATAGCTTGGAGGAAAGATGAGACAGGATATGATTGAAACATTTAAATACATAAAGGGAATCAAGACAGTAAAGGAGGAGACTATATTTAAAAGAAGGAGAACTACCACAATAAGAGGACATAGTCTTAAATTAGAGGGTCAAAGGTTTAAAAATAATATCAGGAAGTATTACTTTACTGAGAGTGTAGTGGATGCATGGAATAGCCTTCCTGCTGAAGTGGTAGAGGTTAACACAGTGAGGGACTTTAAGCATGCGTGGGATAGGCATAAGGCTATCCTAGACTTAAAATAAGGTCAGGGACAAGTATTTTGAAATATTGGGCAGACTAGATGGGCCGTCACATTCTATGTTTCTATGTTTCTATGTTACAGTGATACCACCCATGCATAGGTTTGCTGGGTTGTTTGGGGCTAAAAGGCCACGATAGAGACTTGTGCATGTCAGTTTTTCAACTCGATATATAGGTATGCTTGGCCTATCTTCAGTTTGGTGTATTTTTGCATCCCCCAGTTAGTGTTACCATCATGAAAGTATATATTTTTATCAAGTAGACATTCCAGGGTATTGTATATAGGGTGTTTTAACATCCTTCCCCCGACCATTGTGATAAACAAATTGTCAGAGAATGTGCATGGTGATAATTTTTGAATTTTGCTTTTTGATTTAGCAAGGAGGTTATATGTTACTGCCAGAAAACACCCCAGTTTTTTTCTACAAAGTCCCCTGATTACACGTATGCCCCCCATGCATTGGTTTGTCACGATTTTACAGTAACACATTTTGGCTGAATATGGTTTGCTTGCTTTGCTAGGCACATGTTGTGTGTGGTGCATTTTTCCATCCCCCAAGTTGAATGTATGGTTTGAAAGTATATATTTATGTAAAGTACACCTCCAAGGTTTTGACTTCTTTTCCCCAACCATTTTGCCCAAAAAATGTAGAAAAAGCGTGTGGTGGTAATTTTTGAATTCTGTTTTTTATACACACATTGCTTTTAGATTTCTGGCAGAAAACTTTAACTTTTTTAACCAAATGTGCAGGTATCCAATGCACCTTTAGCAGCAATCTCTAAACTAACTCCTGCAAAAAGAATCTAACTGGAGTTTTTCGGAAGGAAACTGACTAACTAAAATTTTCCACTTTCAAAAGAAACAAAAGAAAATCAGGAACTATTACAAAAAGGTATGTTCTGTGTGGTAGAGCTTAAAACATGTTCCAATACACAGTCCAGGTTTTGAAGGGCAATCTGTACAGTGAGAGGGGGTTTATGTCCTTTTCCCTTTTTTATAACAGACCTGGCAACGTTTCTGGGGATTTGTTTTATTTGCAGTTGGCGGTATCTTAAAAATAAAATGCATAGCACAAATTCTGGATTCCTCTGGCACCATTGTTGGAACTTCAACTGAACCATCTCCATAAATGATTGTGGAAATGAGTTTAAGATGAAATTGGAGAAAGGTGGTTTTTCCAGGATTTATTTTTTAAAATGTAAAAACAAATTGTGGGTTGCTACATGCATCAAATAGATAGCCACCTTTTTATACCAGGCTTTTGTTTTTCTTAAGATAAGATATGGCTGCATTAGCTGATGAGCCAAATCTACACTCCCCATGTGCCTGTTATAAGCCCTGATGCAAACAGGGTTGGAATGTACTCTGCCTCGGACAGTGACGTCTGACATGCTTTCGTCATGGATGGTGGTTAACATCCTTCCTGTCCTTAAATTTTATTGCAAGCACTTCAGATTTGCACAGAGCTTTACATTCACATTTTTTTTTTAATTTGGCCTCTATGAGAGGTCTAGGGAAATCTTTGGAATTTTTCTCACAGTGCCGCAGGCCAGTGTCTGCAAACCATAAAGCGTTTTAAACAAATGGACACTGTTATAAATATTGTCCACATGAAGGTGGTAACCTTTATTGAACTAGGGGATCAGTAGGTCCCAAACAATTTTCCCATTTGTCCCCAGGAGGATCCAGTTGACCATCTTTCCCCTCATATACGCGAAAGGCAAACGTATAGTCACTTTTGCTCTCGCACATATTCTACAATTTGACGCCATACGTAGCGTGCTTTGAGGGAATGTATTGTTTGAATCCTAATCTCCCTTTGTATTGCATTAAGGATTCATCAATGGATACATTTTTGTTTGGGAGTATAAACTGAAAATCTGTGCTGAAGATGGTTACCAGTGGGCGTATTTTATGAAGCTAATCATATTGGGGGTGATCTCTGGGGTTACAGAGGGTATTGTCATGTACTGTATTTTAGCATCGACTCATATCTTGTTCTAGACATGGTTTGGGAGTACACTGGACTAGAAAAGATTGGGTTGGTTCTCCAGTAAGAGCGAATTGATGCCTTCTTTATTATCTCCATGAGCATTGTAAGAGCCCAGAATCTTTGGAGTTCAGGGACATCTGTGGGATGCAAAGCATGCTCCCTGACTACATAGCTAAGTGGCTTGGCATCAAAAAATTTGTTGCCAGAGGCAATTATGGACATAAGAACCAGACCACCTACAACAGCTAAAATCCCATTAAGAAAAAGATTTGAGGCATTTTCTACAATCCTACAAGAAGAGGATATTTGGAGTACAAGATCAAGAGACAAGCACAAGTCTGTCCCCAGGGAAAAGGAGGAGGGGCATAGAAGATGGCAAAATAGAGGAGGAGTTTGTGTACAAAAGAGGAAAAAGAGATAAACCAAAAAAAATAATAACAAAGGAAATAAAAAAAGAAGCAGGCATTTTCAATTTAACTGAGATGATTCTAAGTACCCCTGAGTTAAAATTATTACAAAAGGGTTTACAATTTGTACCAACCAAGGGTTGAAATAAATGTGACACTTATGTAGATCTAAACAGATTCAAAAGAAACCTATGCTTTTAAAAGTTCTTCCTAAAAGATCCAATAATGAAACCTATAGCACCCATTAATGACAACGAATATATACACACAACACTTAAAAACAAGTCTACCGAGTCATTTGATACCAAATGCAATGGCTACTTTTGAAAAACTAATAATGAAAAAAATTAAGAAATTTTAACAAATACCAAAGAAATGTATTATTGAGTGAACAAAAAGCTCTAAAAAAATCAGAGAAAAATAAGGAACTAATAATAGAACCAGCAGACAAAGGGGGAGGGGTAGTCCTCATACCCTAAGAAGACTACATAAGAGAATATTTGAGACTCCTAGGGGACAATACAACATATAAAAAACTATAATGAGACTTCATAATATCAATTAAATAAAAATGTGATAAATTTTTAGGTCAGGATCTAGAAATAATAAACAAACATGAATTTTCCCTATGTTCCCTAGAAAAGGTGTTTTATTATTTACAGAAGATCCATAAGCCCCCATTAAACCCCCCGGGTAGACCCATAGTGTTGGGTATAGGATCCATAACCAGCAGGCTCTCAGAATACATTGACAAGTGTCCACAACCGATGGTCCAGAAAACTCAAAGCTACCTAAAGGACACAGATGCTGGAAGACATACCATGGAGAGAAGATTATGTTCTTGTACCAGCTGATGCAGCTTCTTGTATACCATTATATCACATGCAAGGAACTGCTCAGCTGTCAAGGAATTTATAACCAATTCAGGCCAATGTCCAGAAGATCAAATCAACTTTATCATTGAGGGTATACATTTTATTTTTACCAACAATTTTAACCAACAATTATTTTTGGTTAAGTCGAGATTTCTATCTCCAGATATGTGGAACGACAATGGGGACCAGGTTCGCCCCCAGCTATGCTAATCTCTTTATGGCAGATTGGGAGATTCAATTCATTTATCAAGGATATGGCTGGACAGAGAACCTGGTCACCTATCGCAGTTACATAGATAATCTATTTTGTATAATGAAGGGCACTAATGAAGACCTCAACTTATTCATCAATTTCTTATTCATCACTTTCTTTCTTTAACAGTGAATTTTAGCACTTCTTCTGTTATTTTTTTAGATCTTGAAATTTTTATTGAAGATGGACAAATCAAAATGAGCATCTACTTTAAATCTGTAGATGTTAATAGTTACATTCAAATTACAAGCTGTCATTTTTATCCATGGTTGAGACCAATTCCAAAATCTCAATTTTTGAGATTAAGAAGAATTGCACAGAGACAACAATATATAATGAACAAGCTCTAAGATAGAAAAAGACTTTATAGCCAACAGGATTTAGACAAAGACCTCCTTATAGTACAACAAACACAAATGGATATTTTACTACTGACAAAAGAAAAGAAATAGGAAAGCAATGCCACATTTGCAATTATAACCAAAACAGCAATCAATTAAGAAGAATTATAAATAAATATTGGCCAATTTTAAAAGAAGATCCCTTACTTTTTAACCTTTTACCAGGTTAACCCAGGATAATTTCTAGGGGCGCTCCAAGTTTGAAACAAAAACTGATTAGAAATTACAAAGACCCCAAAACCTCTTTTTTAAATCAACAAAAAGTTTTTGGGGGATGTGGCACATGTCTAGCATTTAGGAACACACAAAACAAAAAAGAGACATGTGAAACACTTAAAAATTTCCCAAAATAATAAAATCTTCCCTGTAGAAGAATTAATCACCCGTCATTCTACAAATGTCATCTATCTACCAATATGTCCATGTTGTTTGAAATATGTGGGACACACTATGTTCTACGAAGAAGTAAGTAGAACTATAGATCAGGGTGTTGCAGTGGATGTGATCTATTTGGATTTTGCCAAGGCATTTGATACAGTTCCATACAATAGATTAGTGTTCAAACTCAAGGAAATCGGTCTAGATGAAAATACTTGTTCTTGGGTAGAACATTAGCTTAAAAACAGAGTACAAAGAGTTGTCATTAATGGTAAATTTTCAAGCTGGACAGAGGTGGCAAGTGGTGTCCCTCAGGGGTCTGTTCTGGGACCCCTTATATTTAACATGTTTATAAATGATCTTGAAGACAGCATTGAAAGTCATGTTTCAGTGTTTGCAGATGACACAAAACTTTATAAAATAATACAATGTGAGCAAGATATTACTTTGCTGCAGAGGGATTTAGATAGACTGGGGGATTGGGCACTCAAAAGGTAGATGAAATTTAATGTTGAAAAATGCAAAGTTATGCACTTCGACATAAAGAATACACAAGCAACGTATATCCTTAATGGAAGCGAATTAGGGATAACAACACATGAAAAGGACTTGGGAATTGTTATAGACAACAAACTATGCAACAATGTGCAATGTCAATCAGCAGTGGCCAAGGCCAGTAAGGTATTGTCATGCATGAAAAAGGGCATTCATTCTCAGGACGAGAATATCATTTTGCCTCTTTATAAATCACTGGTAAGACCACATATTGAATATGCTGTGCAATTTTGAGCACCTGTTCTAAAGAAGGATATTATGGCACTAGAAAAAGTACAGAGACGGGCTACAAAATTAATAAAAGGAATGGAACATCTCAGCTATGAAGAAAGGTTAACAAATTTAAACCTATTTAGTTTAGAAAAACGTCGCCTGAGGGGGGATATGATAACATTATACAAATATATTTGGGGCCAATACAAACCGTTGTGTGGAAATCTATTCACAAACCGGACTTTACATAGGACATGAGGCCATGCGTTTAGACTGGAAGAAAGAAGATTTCGTCTAAGGCAAAGGAAAGATTTTTTTACTGTAAGAACAATCAGGATGTGGAATTCTCTGCCTGAAGAATTGGTTTTATCAGAGTCCATACAGATGTTCAAACAGCTACTAGATGCATACTTGCAAAAACAGAATATTCAAGGATATAATCTTTCAATGTAGGGTAATAACTGCTTGACTAGAAATGAAGAGAAAAGATACTGCAAGTACTCAGTGCATAAACACCCCTGAGACCTGCTGCATCACCTGGAAATCAAAATATAGCTATGTAGTCCTCTATATAAACTGGCTAATGATATAAGGACTACTAGAAATCAGGTATTGCTAGTTTAACATACATACATATTGGATAATCCTATAGCAGTGAAACTAATACTCCCATGTCACCCAAAGTACAGAACCCCATGAATAGATACCTAAAGTACATGAATACTGGACAAACAGCCCTATCTCTATAAACACTTTATTAGAAAAAATATACTAAGTTGGGATGAGTCCAGTAAGAAGAATTAAAGTAAAAATAAATATAGAAGATATCTATAACAGGACTGTCTCTAGGTATGCATACCTAATACCTGACTACCATTAGGAGGCTGAGTATTGTAATAGAATTGTATAGGTGCCACATAAAACCCCTATCTAGGGCAGAGACAGTAAATAACAAGGATACAAAACACCTCCAATTACATACAGGACAGGATTAGGTGTAGAGCACAGAGAGAGAGGGAAAATAGTAATGCAAATGTGCAGTTTCTAAAAAACTGACAATTTATAATTAGAAAAGCCTCTCTCCCTGGTAAGCTAACTAGATAGACATAGGAGCAGAAGAAAATATGGTGAAAAATATATTAAACCAAAAGAAATCCCATGAAAATCGTGCCAAACATGGTGCTATAAACACCAGTGCCCAGTGCTCATAAAGGATGGGAAAAACGCCCGACGCGCGTTTCGGTGCCTTAGGAGATGCACCTTAGGAGATGCACCTGCTTGATCCAAGGATAAATCTGACTGCCATTCTGGGGTCAAGAAGGAATTTTTTTCCTAGCTTGTTGAAAAATTGTGCTTCAAACTGGTTTTTTTTGCCTTCTTTTGGATCAACAGCAAAAAACAAATGTGAGGAAGGCTGAACTTGATGGACGCAAGTCTCTTTTCAGCTATGTAACTATGTAACTATGTAACTAAACGACAACTCCACATACGAATAGAGGAACATGTCCGCAACATTAAAAAATGTTGACGGACATAGCGTCTCACAACATTTCAAATCTCAACATGGAGATGACCCTAAAGATTTACAATTTATGGGAATACAAAGAGATCTGGGAAACTGGAAAAAAGGTGACATCATACAAATTCTTGGCCAGACAGAAATGAAATGGATTTTCGAAATGAACACACTCCAACCGGCAGGTCTGAATATAGATTTAGAATTATTTCATTTTCTGTAATAATTTTAAATTGCTGTTCCATCTCCATGGTAACATATTTTTTAATACCACTATTTTCTCTCCTGTTATAAATATCACTATCCCCCCGCCCCTTTTATATGTCTTTACCATACTTTGTATCCCACATACATTCATATATTTTTTCATACCTAATAATAATCCCAGGCTCTATTTTATATTTTATAGTATGTAAGGAATTAATCTATATGATTTTTCACTGCACATACTATTGTATATAATTACAAATATTTTTTAAATAAATAAAATCTTTATTGTGCATATTGATTATTTATCATTTTTTACTCTATTTCCTTTTTCCACATTTTTTCCCGACTCCCCATGAAATAACAGGGCTTTTCTCTCGTTGGAAGGTCCCATATATCATCAATTAAAAGTTGGATCGTGACGCCACTTCCGCCCACAACGAGATCAGTTATGTGGGCTGATAATGAAGTCACATATCTTGATGATCGCGTTCGTCATAATTAGCCACCGAAGATCACATATGTACGTCTTTAAATCCTAATTATGGGCAAAGCCCTCCGATTGTATGGGAAGAACTCACGTGACCGGCCAAACAGATCTGGCGCGATCATATAAAAGATGAAACAGAAGTTTGGGTTCAAAGATTCAAAGATGAAACAGAAGCTTGGATTCAAGCAAAACGCATTTTGGCAACTACAACAGGAACTGCACTGATTGGACTAATACCAACTTTGTTTTAACATTATATTGTTTTTTATAACAAATAAATTTAATAAATCTTTGTTGGATTCATCCTGGTGTCCAGTCCTGACCCTGTGACTTCTACACATCCTAGGGGATGCATCACCCCACAATCTGACACTCAGCTTTTCCACCTCAGAGCCAGGCACATTAGGCTCTGAAAAAGGTGAGCTTAACATTTATATACATATGTCAAGTCACAAGTATTTATAGACTATCTGCACTATTGTATGTTCTTTTTTTCCTTTTTATGCTTGGAGGTTATTTACTCAAAATCCATTAGAGGTGTGATGCTGCCCTAAAGAGAATAACGGTGCCTTCTACTGAGCCAGTAACTATACAGGTTCATGTGAGTTGATATATATCACCATTTTATACGATTTCTAGCACTTTATACCGTCTGCACTATATGCTTTTTTTCATTTTTTTATTCTATATATCCTTCCTAACTATATACTCCCCTGAATATATCATTAAGGGGTAAGCATATTTTATGCAAGGTTCGCTTTCCACTCAGCGCTTCACTCCAATATAGATTTAGTATTTATATATTACCATAAATATCACTATTCAGGTAAGGGGAAGAGGTATTTCCACATGAGTGTTTTTGAGCTGCTTTACCTGATTATTTGTAATATATACACAATTATAAGTGCTATATACACAATGATTTCCCTATTCTTGTTCTACAAAGCAATCTATACGCAACATTGCTGTGCTATAATATGTTTAAATGCTAGCTATGCATCCAATGTTTTAAAAAATATATTTTTTTTTTCAATCGTTAAATCCTTGGTACTGGCGGGATTAAGTGATCTAATAAAAATAGCATGTTATTTCCTATATGTTCCCGCACCTGTTTGGGTAATTATGGGTGGTTTTGTATTAGGAGTTTAATTTCCAGTTTGGTTTTTAGTATGCAAACTTGACTTATTCCTGCCAGAGGTAACAACATTTTAGCAATTTGTGGATGTCAAATAAGATGTTCAGTGTATTACTATATGTATCAGATTAAATATTAGAATTTTACATTTATTTAAAGTATATTTACATATATATTGTGTATATATATATATATATATATATATATATATACGATAAATAAATGTAAAACATTTCTCCAATTCTAACATTTATATATAGAACAGAGTTTAGTGACGTAGCAGCCATACACTGTGTGCTTGAACTGGAGTGTTTATCCCATTCACAAAGCAGTAAGTGAACAGCAGCTGTTCACCAGCTGCTACTTTGTGCATTCAATAAGCACTTATATGCAAGGTTCTTTTGAAGAATTTCATCCTTCCCTTGGTCCATCTAGTTGAAGATCATTTCTTGAACCCTGATTTCTACTTGAACACTTCCCTTGGGAAGAAAACATGGTACAGCCAGCTGTCACCCAAGTAATATAGTCATAAATGCAGAAATTATAAATTAGTATATAGGAAGCAAACTATGTATTAAACATGAGCACACAATTACTTACAATTAAAATCAGTGTTCTTATTTATCGGCATGCACAGATATGCCTGTTGTTCCACTTATAATTTCCTACTGCATGATAACCCCTGTTTCATTGTATGTAGGCTGGAAATTTAAGGTAAACCATAAAAAATACAATTTATTAAGGATTATTGACATAAATGTCTGCTTGTGAAAAAGTTATATAAAATCTGACTTATGTGAACAAATTATTATTTTTTTTAATTTAACTTTGCTTAAAGGGACACTGGGCCCTCCAGGCACAGCTTTAATGCATATGTTGTATTTGTATTCATGCGCGATTGACTCCCAATGCTTTCCAATTGCAAAGCATTGGATTGCCTGTGATCATCAAGTTTGCTGATTTTAACCAAGGTGGCATACCCGCGCGGTGCTGGAAATAGGTGGGTGAACTCATCTTTTAACATCTTTTAAGGTTTAGGGAGGCTGGCCACCTAAAAATGTATTTTAGAACTATAGTGTCAGAAATACTTGTTTGTTTAAGAGGTAGCAATTGCTCAGAGCACCTGCCTTGCAAATACTTCTCATTGAGCTGCATCAGGAAGTCTGTGATTGGACAACCACAGAAAGCCTGGGCAGGGTTACAAGGGGAGGACTTGCAAAGGCATTAAACAAGAGATGCTGTTTTTAGATCTACCCTCCCTCTTCCTACCCAATGAACTAATGCATTATTAAATGTTTGTTTGTTTTTTCATCAGGAGTATATCTACAAAATAGTGGATGTATTTTTTTGTTTTTCTGTGTGTCAGTGTAGTGTCCTTTTAACAGGGCCGCCACCACCTAACTGAGCTCAGGGTCTGGGCCCATGGGGGCCCGCCTCCAAAACCGCCCACAGAGACCGCCTCCAAATCCCACCCACAGGAATACACACCCAGACACAAACACATTCACTGATGCAAAAGGACACAGATACACACACACACACTGATACATACTAACAGACACACATACTGATACGCATATAGGCATACATACTGACACACACATACTGAGACATGCACACATATACATACACACAGGTGTACATAGTGACAGACACATACTAACATACATACAGACACACATGCATAAGGACATACAGACACAGACACATTCATAATGACATACAGACAGACATTCATACTGGCATACATACATTCATACAGACAGACAGACATACACACATTCATAATGGCATGCAGACATACATACACTGACATTCATACACACATAATGACATGCATACAGATAGACATACATACATACAGACAGACATACATTCAGACAGCATACATACATTCATACAGACATTGACATCCATGCATACACACATTCATAATGACACACAGACATACATTCATACTGGCATACATACATTCATACTGGCATACATACATTCATACAGACAGACAGACAGACATACATACACACATTCATAATGACATGCAGACATACATACAATGACATTCATACACACATAATGACATGCATACAGACAGACATACACACACACAGCTCATTTTCCAGCCACCCTCCTGTTTCTTACCTTGTCTTTGCAGGAGGGTGGCTGGGGCTGATGGGGTTAGTCGTTGCGGCTCTCCCTCACTGCCGGACGCGTGCTCCTCCCACGTGGAGTGAGCTGGGAGGAAGTGACCACTTCCTCCCAGCAGCACTTGCACTGCGGCTGCATTTTTTTTTTTTTAAAGGGGCCCGGTTGAGCTATACCACGGCCACAGCGTTGACCGGGCCCCTGAAGATATAGGGCCCATCGGGTGGCCCTAAGTGCATGGGCCACCCGATGGGCACCATCAGCGTGTGGGCCCCGGGGCTACTGCACCGGCGGCAGTTCCGCCGCTACACGTGGGGCCCGGGCCCCACAGGGCCCATGATAACCGTTATGGTTGTCACCCCCTGATGGCAGCCCTGCCTTTTAAGTCCAAATTATTGGGGTTTGCATATTGTAATGCAATAGCTATGTAATAAAGTAAGAAGGATTAACGCAAGCCCAGTTTGGATATGTTATCTACATGTTATCATGCTAATCACTGCTTAATTTAAAATATCTTAGAGCAGACAGATAGCAAGATAGATAGATAGATAGATAGATAGATAGATAGAATGTCTTATTAAATAATTCAGCACGTTTCTTAATAACTGCAATGCTATAATACTCTAAAGTAATGTTCATGAATATGTGATTTTCAGTCACAATTCCCTTATTTTCACTTCAAAGATAAAAAATGAATTATTTAAACACAGATTACATTTGAGGACATGCATTAGTTAATCATTTCCATTCAATGATTCAGTCTAACATTCTAACTAATTAAAGGAAATATAATAGGGTGAAAAAGAGAAATAGTTTGTAATTACTGTACACAAGTATAGAAAATGTACTTGCATTTGCAAACAACTATTTTATGGACTGCCAATGTGTTATCAATATTTTATATATATTTATATATATTAATTATCTTCTTGCTGTTCTGAGCTCTTCTTGCTCAGCTCCCTCTTGCACCCTCCTTTGATGCCGGGAGCCCGAATACGACACCATTCAGGCTCCTAGCATCACTCAGCGGTGCGCAAGGGAGCTGAGCAGGATTACTGCTCCCTCGCCCCCTTCTATTGACCTCCCGCCCCCAGCACACAAGCAGCCCCCAGCACACCAGCACACCCCAGGACACCAGTAGCCACAGCAGCCCCAAGCACACAGCAGCCCCCAGGACCAGTGGTGTTTTTTGGATTTGTGCTGCCCGAGGCAAGACTAAACTCAGGCACCTCCCTAATCTAAATTTGTCTCAACCCTACCTGTCAAGGCTGAACCTCTTTCTGTTTATCTGTTTAAGACTAACACCTACATTTTTGACAGACCAACACACTACCTCACTGATACATGCACTGCACACATGGACAGACACACTCTGACAGCTACACACATTTACTGACAGACACACACACACATTCATTGACAGAGATACCCACACTCATTGACAGACATTTACTGGCAGAAAAATACTAACTGACACACACATACACACAAATTCACTGACAGATTCACACACATTCACTGACAGACAGACACACACACACTCACTGACAGATACACACACACTCACTGATAGACACAAGAACACACACATTGTGTGTCTGTCAGTGACTGTGGGTATGTCGGTCAATGAATGTGTGTGTTTGTCAGTGAATGCATGTGTGTTTGTCAGTGAATGTGTGTAGCAGTCACTGTGTGTCTTTGAGTGAGTAAGTGTGTGTGTCTTTCGGAGTGTGTCAATTTAGTGGTCTGTGAGTGTGTGTATGTCAGTGTTTGTATGTCAGTGTGTGTGTGTCTGTCAGTGAATGTTTGCCAATGCATGTATCAGTGAGGTTGTTTGTCTGTCAGTAATAAAAGTGTGCGTTGGTCTTAAACAGTAAGAGATGCAGCCTTGACAGGAAGGGATGGTGCAAATTCAGATTAGTGGGGTGTGCCTGAGTTTAGTCATGCCTAGGGCTGAGCATGAAAATTACAGCTTCTATTGATGACCTGCCCAGCACCCCCCAGCACCACTGTACAAAATGGCTGTAATGGCTGCTGTTGCAGAACAGCAGAACTGTGGTTAAGGTAGTGATAATTGTCTTGATTTTGTAGACTATCCATTTCCTAAGTGACTAGAGGAGGTATTAAACCTTCTCTTATAGACTCAACATGTCATCAACTGTTATTTTGTAATGTTTTCTAATTCCCTCCTTTAACCTCCATTCCTCATTATGCACTACACATTTCTTTTGTAGCTAGAATTACATCTACCTTAGTATGCATGACACATTCACTAGAAATTCAAGCTTGAGGCATGCAAAGGGAACTGAATATTACCTCCTGTACTTTTCATAATAGTAATATAATATATTTTTTTCTTTTTTGGCAGGGAAATAATTCACATGAAATATACAAACTGGCTGGTCTCATTTTCACCTCATTAGGGATTATTTTATTATAAGGAAGCTACAATATATACTGAGAAAATATGTAACATATGCTGTGCAATAATGAAAACTAATGGACACTGAACCTTTGAATATTTTTATTCCATGCAATGCACACAAAATTGACTCTACCCATAATTCCTAAGATGTATAGGATGTGATTTAACCACACCTCTTTCCATATGTCAAACTGATAGTGCTGAGCTAAAATGTAACTAGATTAGTTAAAGGGACACTATAGTGGTTCAAGGGCATACAGCCTGCCCTGCAGAGACAAAGAAAAGGCAGTGTTTACATTGCTGCCTATGTCCACCTCTAGAAACTATCACTCAGGCTTGCTGGAAGAGTTCCTGCAATCTTTAAATTTCTTACATTCAGTGTGAATCTAAGTGCACCCCATAGAGATGCGTTGATTCAATGCATCTCTCTCAGGATATGCTGATTGGTGGAGCACAACATTTGCTGAGTATGCACACTAGCCTCCAAATGCATCTCTATAAGGGAGTGTTGGATTTGCTGTGATCACCAAAGCAAAGAAACCTGTACGTAGACAGGTGTGGTGAGGGTTAAAAGGTAAGTGAGTCTAATTGTTTATATTGCACATTTGGGGTGGACACCTAAATAGTTAGCAGAACACAATAGCAATTAAAATAGAAACATTTATTCCTAGCGCTATAGTGTTCCTTTAACCAAGACATTACAAAGTAATTGGAAGACCAAAAATATGTGGTATTACAGAGGACATCGAGGAAAAACACGGAACCACGAGTAGCACAGGGAAAGTATGGGAGATAGAGATTCAGACACACAGGAAGAGCTTGAGACAGAGAGTGTTCCTCCAGTTAGAGGTTGGTGAGACTTCTACATAAATACGAGTCAACCTGTCACTGGTCCCCCAGTCTCTAATTATGGATGGCAGAGGTGCAGTAGCGCAAATGGAAGGGGGCCATGTTACTTGTTCCAATCCAGACCAAACTTGGTGCAGTTTGGAGAATAAACCTGATAAAGTTTAGGACAGCGGCCAACCCAGAGATCTAACTCATAAGGAGCCCTGAGGGATTTTGGGACACATTTAAAAATGGTGGACACATACATCCACATAAACACACAGAAATGCATAAATACATATTATATGTATGTATGTAAATGTAAAAAGTTCAGAGAAGGGCTACAAAACTGGTTCATGGATTGCAGGATAAAACTTACCAGTAAAGGTTAAAAGACCTTAACATGTATAGCTTGGAGGAAAGACAAGACAGGGGGGATATGTTAGAAATATTTAAAAACATACATTTAAATACATAAAGGGAATCAACACAGTAAAGAAGGAGGTTATATTTAAAAGAAGAAAAACTACCACAACAAGAGGACACAGTCTTAAAGTGGAGGGGCAAAGGTTTAAAAATAATTTCAGGAACTAATAATTTACAGAGAGGGCAGTGGACCCAATCCTAAGGCAGTAACATTACCTCAGAATATGGACTGGACATGCTAACTCCAGATAAGAGCTACCACAGAGGGTAAATGAGAATGAGAGGACTAAGATACTGTGCCTTTAACATCCATGTAGAAAAGAAAGTACTAACCAACCAACCTCCCAGGCCTCTGATAGAGTACCTAGGAATGAGCAATACATAAAAAACACTATACTGTAGGGGTGATAAAATCAATATATATGTTATATATATATATATATATTTGTTCATATATACACATATATACAGGGCTGGATTAAGATAGGGGTTGAAGATAGGGGCACATTGCCAAAAATTTATATTTATATATATATATATATATATATATATATATTTTTTTTTATTTTTTTTACTACTCTTCACATGTGGATGTAGGGAAACAAAACTTGTGTGGACCGGCTAACAATTAAATTACTAATGTAAAGCTGACTTTGCGCACTATGCAAATGCTTTTGCTCCTTCAGTCTCTCTAACTCTGTGGTAATGCTTCTACACTCACTACATACACCTTTTCTCCGTCCCAGACTGTATAACAAGAGCTCCTGCCTGCTAGTAAGAAGGTAAGGAGAGGAATGGACAACTGAGGTATAGCTGACAGTTCTTAGAAAGCATGGAGCGAGCGCATTATTAGACACATTTATGCCAAGCTCAGGGTGCTGTCTGCATAATATGCACTTAGTTGGCCAGACTGCATGATTGTCAGGCAGCCTGACATGCATTCACGCTAGGCTGACCTTCTAATTCCTCAGGCAGAATTTTTTGGGCATGTTCGCTCCTTTGGGCTGTTCTGGTTACGTGAGTCACGTCAGTGGCCCACCCTTGTAACCCGCCCACCGAAATCCTGCTTCACCGGACACTGCTGTTAGGGGGTATGGATTTACTTGAAAGATGAAAGCGAGACATTAGCATAGGGTATGTGTTTTCTTAAAGCTATATCCTGTGAGTTTCCCTCTGGCACCACCTCCACCAGATACATGACAATTGGGAGGTATGACTGTTTTAGTGCTTTCTGGCAATACGATTCTATAAGTAGGCCCATCATAAGCGTCAGCATTGGGCACAATGGGCTCTTAATATGACCCTGTATAAATATATACAGCCTAAATTTGGTTAATGACTATATATATATATATACATATAATATAGTCTCTCTCCTTACCAGAATTCCACAGTGCGTCCAATATATAAACAAAGAGAGATCCAGGATGCACTCACAGGTCTTTGTGAAAAATACTGTGGTTTATTTAAATAATGTGCATACAGCATAAAAAAAATCGATGTTTCGACCCCTACAGGTCTTTTTCAAGATTACTGTAACAACAATAACAGTGAGTATATATATCCAAAATATTAGTGCACTTACTGCAATTGATTGGTAAGTGAACTAATATTTTGTATATATATATATATACCCACTGTTATTGTTGTTACAGTAATCTTGAAAAAGACCTGTAGGGGTTGAAACGTCGATTTCTTTTTGCTGTATGCACATTATTTAAATAAACCACAGTATTTTTCACAAAGACCTGTGAGTGCATCCTGGATCTCTCTTTGTTTTTATATATATATATAAATCAATAATGAAAATCAAAATGAATATGTGTACTTTAGTCTGAAATTTTTGCTAAGAGGAGTTAGAAGCTGGAAAAAACAACAAAAAGCTCAGTAAATATGTACATTTTTAAAATACACATTCTTGCATATTACAATGAAATTTTACATGTTAATTTTAAATAACCATTAACCAATCACCCTCCAGCACTGAAAAAGTTATTAGGCATATTGTAATTCTCCAGTGTTGTTAATTATTCATGCTGCATTGATGAAGCAAGGGAAATATTAGAAACTATGACCAGACAAACGGTGTAACATTTTAGAAATGCAATTAGACTAATTTGTTTTCCACACATTACTGTCACTAGCAATAAACAGAATGTAAAATCACCTGAGTGCTGGATTTGTACTGCTGTTCACAAGGGAAGATTTATTATCTCTAGGGTAGAAGCTCTTATGATAAACAACAAACAAAACAACAATTTGTGAGTTTTTGTTCTTTTATGTGAGTCATTGTTCTGCTCAATTCAATACACTTCACTGCATGTTGGCACTTCATAAATTAAATGGAACTTTTATCCAAATAACAACTTGGGTATAAATTATTTCTGTAAAATATATATTTTATGTAAAATTTTAGTACAGAAATATTGTTGCTTGACACAGATCTTCAGTGGAACTGAATGCCAGGATAGGTAGACAGACAGACAGACATACAGTTAAAACAAAATATATAAAGAACATATATATATATGGAGTAGCATGTAATTGCAAATGCAGTGGCAAGTATAAAGATGATGTATGGCATGGATGCCATGGGTGGATGCTGGATGGGAGGTCAATATAGAGATTCAGGCTTGAATGCTGACTCCTTCGATCACCAAATCCTGTTAGCCTTCCCTTTCATTCCCAATAAGTTAGGCAACACCATGTCAAGTGGGTAAGGGAAACTGCCATGGCTTTATTTAAACCAGCACAACCAAATACTGTCAGCTGCTGGTCTTACCCAGCAGACAGGTACACTTTAAACTTCTTCCAGAGCCTCTTCAGCATGTCCTTCATCATCCACCAAATTCAGACTGTGATTTCCCAAGCCCATCCAGGCATTATTCACTTACCAAACTTGCTGACATGTAAAAAAAAAAACACAACACAAACAACAATTCCAGAACAGAACAATTGGGATGGGTGGGTGGGGAAAGACACTGCCAGGCTCCCTCAGGGGTGTTCACCAGTAGTCTGGTAATTTTTCTCAGAATTCCCTGCTTCCAGCTGTCAAAGCAACTGTATCCATTTGGCTGCTACGCCAACCCATCAGGGCAGCATTATTGCTCCCCACTCCCTATTCGCTCCGGGGGCTGGCCTTTCTTAGGCATATAATTATCTTAGTGGGCAGCACATAAGAAGAGTTGCCTCGTTGTTACTGAGGAATCAATAAACATAGAAACATTGAATGTGACGGCAGATAAGAACCATTTGGCCTATCTTCTTCCCAATTTTCTAAATTCTCTCATTAGGTCCCTGGCCTTATCTTATAGCGTATCTTATCATATATGTTGCCAAACGCATGATTTGCAGTGTTACCTAACATTGTGCATTAGAGTTTTTATAGCATAGTATTTCCTGAATCTTGTACCCTTAATTTCGGGTAAATAGTACTATTTTTAATTTAAAAAGTGTTGTTTGGTTTATACATTGAAGGTTCATCCTGCTTAACACACACTGGCTTATTGTTTTGGCGCAGCCTCCTTTTGCTTGGTTGTTTTATTATTGTTTTTTGTTGCTTTTTCCACTTCATTCTCTTTGACAATTGGTGCTTCCCTTCTTTATGTTTTTGGAGGTTTTTTTTGTTATGTCTGCATGTTTTTTTATGCATTGAGTTACTGTTACTGTATGGTGTGATTACATATGTACATTAACAAGCAAGTGTACAGATGTATCTGATAAATGGGCTCCTGGGTGTTTATATGTATATATATATTTTTTTTAATTCTTTATTTTAGCAGTGGCATGTATCAGTATACAGAGTAGGCTGCGTGGTGTGGCTTGCGCAGAAGCTAGTGGTGCCATTGTCAGAACAGTGAGAGAAACATACATCAGTTTGGCATGCGCAGAGGCCGCTCTCAGCTGAGATAGACCTTGTTGCTGTAGCTGCGTAGTCGTAAGCATGTACTGCCACATTTTCATATTGTGATAAGAACATACATAAAAGGGAGAGAAAATCAAAGAAAGAAGAGAAAAGTCAACCAAAAGTAACCGTTTACATGTAAAAGAGCTTAATCATCCTGGGAGTACGCAGGGTATTGCCAGTTGGCCCCAAATGCCCGTGGGGTGGTGTATCTAAGGAGCTGCAACGGCACCCAGATTATGTACCCAGGATACCCCCAACTGGGCAGGGACCTAGGGTCCAGATACCCGTGGAAAAGTCAAATTGGGTGTTATTTCGGGGAAGCTAAATGGTCCACAGAGCGAGACCGTATACCCACTGGGAAAGGGCAGATGCTTAGGTCGATCTTTAGCCTTTATGATTACCCTCATTCACCCCGTAAGCACCGTTAGAGGCTGCCCCGCAGCCACCGGGAAGCGCCCCTGGAGGAAGCCGCACCTCTGGCCCCACAGGTCAGTCCTACCGCCGGCACAGGGGGAGGATGGGCGCCTGGAGATGGGAGGAGTGAGACAGGAGAGTAGGCGTAGGACCCACCGCTGGAGAGGAGGAGGGGGTCTGTCAAAGGGGGTCGTCTGCGGGTCGTCCAGGGGGGGGAGGTTCAGGCTTGGGAGCGGGAGTCCATATAGTCTTCCCATTGCTCCCATACCTTAAGGAAGTTTGCATATGTATCCCGCACCTGTGCGGTGAGCTTGTCCATTAGGAAGGCGTCTTTAATATTGCCAATTACTCTATCCATATGCAGTGTTTCCGCAGGAGCTTTTGTTCCTTATTGGGGAGGTTGTCAATTGGTTTGGCAAGTAAGCAAGTCCACGGGTCAGGTCGGATTGGCTTTTTCAGTATGTCTGTCTGCAGGCGGGCAATATCGCTCCAGTATTGGGCAGCTTTCGGGCAGGTCCACCACATGTGCAAATAGGTACCCTTTTCCCCACAGCCCCTCCAGCACACGTCTGAGGGTGATTTGCCCATGCGGTGGAGTTTGACGGGGGTGGTGTACCACCTCATGATCGTCTTGTAGCATTGTTCTTGGTGAATAACGCATATTGAAGACTTGGTAGCTGCCTCCCATATGTCCTGCCAGTCTCCGCTGTCCAGTGTTAACTGGAGGTCAGCTTCCCATTGTGTTATGTATGAAGGTGCTTGGGATGCCTGTGTGGGGGCGCTGAGTTGCTCATATAGTCGGGTTATAAGGCCGGCACGTGGTCCGTCCGACATACAAAGCGTTTCATAGAATGTGGGCTTTTCTCTGGCCGCTTTTAATACGTGTGATTTTCGTGCATAGTCCCGTACCTGCAGGTACCGAAAGTAGTCCCTGCCTGTCAGAGGAGCCCGCACCTTTAAGTCGTCAAAGGTGTGGAATGTTGTGCCTTGGAATAGGTGGCAGTACCGCTGTAGGCCCGCGTCCTCGAGGCCTCGAAAATCCCACGGGGTCATGCCCGGGGGGAAGGCCTTATTCCTAAGATAAGGTGTCATGGGTGAAATGGGATGCGCGAGGGCATATTTCTGAGCCGCTGCATTCCAAACTCGTATAGAATTCAGGAGGGCCGGGCACGTGGTTCGCAGCTCAGGGCGGTCGGGTCTGGGCACCCAGATCCAAAACTGGGGCAGGTCAGTGCTCATAAGGAGCGTTTCAATGTCTACCCATCTGTGTGTATCAGGGGGTGAGTGCCACTCGGCAATTTGCGCCAGCTGGGCTGCCAGGTAATAGAGGTGAAAGTTCGGGAGCCCTAGGCCTCCCCTACTCTTCGGGGTATATAACGTGTGTCTCGCTATTCTATGTCTCTTACCCGCCCAGATAAAGTTGTCAATGGCGGTTTGCAGCGGTTTGAGGTCAGTTCTTGTGACCGCCACCGGTAATGCCTGGAAGAGGAAAAGGAGGCGAGGGAGTAAATTCATTTTAATGGTATGTAGCCTGCCCAGCCACGAAATGGGCTTTTCGTGCCTCCTATCTAGGTCCCTGCGTAGAGCGTGCATAAGTCTTTGGTGGTTTTCAGCGTACAGGTCGGCGTTGTTTTGCGGATATTTTTAATCAACCTGTTCTCTAGATCTACCTAGTGAGGAAAATGTATTTGAGTCTGTCTCAATTAGAAAATGAATATATGATCTACCTATTTGGAAGGCCAAAAGAACATTCCCTGACAGAGCACTGGGCATTTAATCCCTTCAGTTAATGCAAGATTTAGACTTTTTGTACAAACACAACAAATGTAAATCTAAAAGTCTACAAGCACCTTGTACTAAACAATACAATGAAGCTCCCATTCAATATGCAAAAAGAAAGATGCTTCCTGCAAAATCCATAAATAATAATGACAAGAAGACAATACAAAAATAAGAAAAGGCTTAACATATGTTGTGTTTGTTTGAAGAATTGTAAATTACTGTTATAACTGTTATAACCAAAGGCACCAAAATGCCTGGCTGCAGGTGATTTGTTATTCTTGGTAAAAGAAAACTCATGCTGACAATTTGTTTTCTATATTGAACATTATTAATTATAGTATCCTTTATTAAATACGTATTTCCATATTATACAGCTTTGTGTGTTTAGTCCAGTGTTCTTGACAAATGTAATGCAAGCCATATTTATAAATAATAATTTTGAAGTTAAAGAACCATCCACTGAGCTTAGAACCTAGAATAGCCCTTAGTGGCAGAAGGATTTAATAAGAGCCCTGGCTATAAGTTTAAAACCTAGAGCATATAATTGGAGTAATTCTGAAACCAGTGAGATTTAGTGAACTATCACTAACTTAATTTTGTTTAAAAACAACCACCAGCTACTAAATATATCACCCTCAAGAACATCAAAAAGAAAAACACATTCAGTGCTCAGTACTTAGATCTGCTGGTGGGTGTAAATATTGCTGTAAATATTGCTGACTGACGCTCGTCTGTGTGCCCACAATAAATATATCCTGTAAGCCCTAAACTACTCTTTCCATACAATGCTGAATTACCACTACATTAATGATATTAGTGATGCAATAAAGATTATCAAAGAGTGATTAACGAGTAGTCTCAGCCCAAGCACCAATATGTTTGCTTGTAAGTGCTTTATTTTTCTTCTTTTATATATTATATCTTAAGTTTGGCCAACTGGATCCTGGCAGCTAACGTAATTAAATTAAATGTTTGTAAATGCTACTCAAGAGAGGGTAAGTAGAAGACCCAACCCATCTTTAAGATCATTTAAAAAAATGGGTAAAGGGGTCTCTTGTTCTCTTCTCTTTAATTTTTATCCGGCCATGTGAGTGTAGGCAATTTTGTGACGAGCCTAGGCATGGAGAACAGAGGAGGCAACAAAACAATATATATAAGTATAAGTGATGAAAATCTTAATGTACTACATTCTATTGTGTGCCTGTGATTTACTACACTGTTTATATTTTTATACTTATGTAACAGCAGCCCAATTAAACTACCAATATCAATATACATATGCACTGATCAGCCACAACATTAAAACCACATGGCTAATATTGTTTATGTCCCCCCTCATGCTGCAAACAAAGCTCTGATGCATTTAGACATGGACTCCAAGAGACTTCTGAACATATCCAGTGGTATAGGGTAACAAGGATTAGTAGCACACCCTTTAAGTCCTGCAAGTTATGAGGTCAAGCCTTTATGGATCAGATCTGTTGTTTCAGCACATCCTACAGAAGGTCAAGCAGATTGAGAAATGAGGAATTTGGAGGCCAAGGCAACACCTTGAACTCTTTGTCATGTTCCTCAAACCATTCCTGATCTATTTTTGCAGTGTGACAGGGTGCATTATCCTGCTGAAAGAGGCTCTGCCATTAGGGAACACCATTGCCATGATGGGTTATATTGTCTGCAACAATCACTGGTATTTGCCAAATTAACATTCACATAAATGCCAGTACCCATGGATTTCCAGAAGAAAATGCCCATAGCATAACAATGCCTCCACCAGCCTGCCTTCTTCCTATGGTGCCTCTTTTCTGATCTAAAAGAAAATGTGATTCAAATGACCAGGCAACCTTCCGTTGGTCCATTTTCCAGTTTTGACGTTCACGTCCATATTGAAGGTGCTTTTGCAGTGAACAGGGGTCATCATGGGCACTCTGACCAGCCTGTTGGTACACAGCCACATACATAGAAAACTGCAATGCTCTGTGTGTTTTGGCACCATTCTACCATGTCAAGCATTTAGATTTTCAGCAATTTGAGCTACAGTAGCCCTTCTGTTTGAACGCACCAGTCAGAGCTAGCCTTCATTCCTCACGTGCATTAATGAGTCTTGGGCACCCATGAACCTGACACTGGTTCACCGGTTAAGAAAACAATGTGGTCTAGGCACTCAAGGTCTATCGTTAAGCAGTTTTATTGGAACAAGAAATTACATTAACCTCTTAAGGACACAACTTCTGGAATAACATGGAATCATGACGGAATATTTCCGTCATGTGTCCTTACGGGGTTAAATAGAGTGGAACCTCGGTTCTGCAACGCTCCCTTACTTGAACGATTCGGTATTTAAACAAAATGTCTCATACTCGAAACATACAAAGCTCGGTATTAGAACAAAATCACACAGCATTCATCTTGTTGGTACTGCTTGTTGGAGCCTCATTGGTATGATGCATTGGCGTCCTAGCACTAGACAAAGCGAACAGAGCTCCATTCTGTCCGCAAACTGCTCCATTCTGTCTGTAAACAGAGATGACAGGTAAAGCAAAGTTACATTTTCATCTCATTTACATTGTGTTTATTGGTTTTCTGTATGATTTTATGCATGTAAGGTATTAGTAAACTGTACAATTTGTGTTAAAATTCTGTAATTTGGGGGGTCTGGAACGGATTAATCTAATTTACATTAATTCTTATGGAAAATTAAGATTTTCAGCAATTTGAGTACAGTAGCTCTTCTGTGTGATCGCATCAGATGGGATAGCACAGCGGTTCCCAAACTGGGGCACCGCAAAATATTTGCTCCGGTGCTATGATCCTATAATCATAGCACTGGGAACTGTACCTTCCTCTCCCCTGCCAGCTCTGCAGGGCCGGAGGAGAAATCAGAGATCTCCCTCTCCGGCCAGCTAGCAGTATAATGCTGGCAGCTGGCAGGGGAGGGAGAGAGGACCCGAGGGAGCTCTAACCTGCAGCTCTGCTGCGTTCTCCGAATCTCGCGAGAGTGAACTCTAGCCTCGGGAGCTGCTAGAGTTCACTCTCACCACTTGAACTACCAGGGCTTCTCCATTAGACCACCACTGATTGCCTTGTACTGACCCCCCTCCCTGAACAAAGGTAAACAGGGAGGGGGGATATTACTTTTTTATTATTATTAAAAAAAGTTTATATTTATTAATTTCCTCCCTATACACACACTGCCCCTCCATACACCCACACTGCCGCCCCATACACCCACACTGCCCCCCCATACACACACGGTGCCCTTCTATACACACATACTTCCTCTCCTTTTCTTCTCCTTCATTTGACACAGTCTTCTTTTTCTTCTGACACTGTCTTCTCTCCTCCTTGCCTCCATCTGGTCCTTTACCTGTCTGCTACTTTCTGCTTATTGTGCCCCACCTTCTGTTCTTGTCTCTCTCTGATCCTTCTGCTCCTTTCAGACCATTTCTGCTCCTTCTCCTACTTTACCTTTGTGCTCCATGCTGTCCCTTTCTGCACCGTTGCTACCCTTTTCGGCTCCTTCTCCTACTGTACCTTTGTGCTCCTTCTGATTCTTTCTGCTCCTTTACCTTTGTGCTCCTTCTGCCCCTTTCTGCTTTTTGCAGACCCTTCCTTCTCCTTGCAGACCCTTCCTACTCCTTGCTGCTCCTTGCAGACTCTTCCTGCTCCTTTTTGCCATTTTCAGCTCATTGCTGACCCTTTCTTCTCCTTCTACTTTACCTTTGTGTTGTTTTACCTTCCAGCTCCTTGCTGACCCTTCCTGCTCCTTGTTGACCCTTCCTGCTCATTGCAGACCCTTCCTTATCCTTGTTGACCCTTCGTGCTCCTTGCAGACCCTTCCTTCTCTTTGTTTACCCTTTGTGCTCCTTGCAGACCCTTCCTTCTCCTTGTTGACCATTTGTGCTCCTTGCAGACCCTTCCTGCTCCTTGCTGCCCCTTCCTGCTCCTTTATGTTCCTTTGTGCTCCTTCTCCTACTTTACCTGTTGTGCTCCTTGCTGTCCCTTCCAGATCTTTGCTGCCCCTTTCTGCTCATTTCTATTCCTTCTCCTTTCTGCTCCTTACCTATCTATAGGCTACCCCCCACCCCTCAATTATCTGATCTACAGGCTGTCTCTGCCCACCCCTCACTTATCTGATCTATAGGCTGTCTCCCCCCATGCCTCACTTCCCTGATCTATAGGCTCTCTCTGCCCCCCATATGCCTCACTTCCCTGATAGGCTCTCTCTCTGCCCCCAAATGCCTCACTTCCTGATCTCTAGGCTATTTCTGCCCCTATATCTCATTTCACTGATCTGTGGGATTCTCTCTCTGCCCCCATATGTCTCACTTCCCTGATCTGTAGGCTCTCTCTGCCCCCATGCCTCACTTACCTGATCTGTATGCTCTCTCTCTGCCCCCATATGCCTCACTTGCCTGATCTGTAGGCTCTCTCTGCCCCCATGCCTCACTTACCCTGATCTGTAGGCTCTCTCTCTCTTTGCCCCCCCCATATGCCTTACTTACCTGATCTGTAGGCTATCTCTGCCCCCCATGCCTCACTTACCTGATCTGGAGGTTGTCTCTGCTGTCTGCATGTGTTGCTCCCCTGTGGATTCAGTCAGAGAGAAGCAGGGATAAGATGCAGCTTCCTATCCCTGTCTCTCTCCATATACAGCTCCAGTATTGCATTGTATTTTCAATCTCACACGAAAATTAGCAGAACAAGCTGAAAAATACGGGGGGGGAGGGCAAGTGCCCCTCTTTACCCCCCCCTGTGGACGCACATGCACACTGCCCTCCCATACACACACACACTTGCCACCCCATGCACACACACTGCCCTGCCCCACATACACACACTGTACTCCTCACACACACTGCCCCCATTCACACACTGTACCCTTCAAACACACACACACTACATCCTTCACAAACACAATGCCTCCCTGTAGACACACTGAACCCCTCACACAAACACACACTCACTGCACCCCTCACAAACACACACTGCAATACTCACATACACACACACTGCACCCTCACACATTGCACCCCTCACACACACACACACATACATTGCATCCCTCACACACACACACACACTACTGCACCTATCCCCTACTACAGCCCCTATCCTGGCAGACCCCAAGTAAGTTGTCAAACTGTTCTTAAACAGTTTGACTACTTACCCTGGGAGAGCACCACGTCACTCCTGGCACCATAATCATTACATAGTGCTGTGGTGGTTATTGTGCCTGGATTGTTAATTTAAATAATCTACCAGTGCCCCTCCGGAGATCAGGTTCTGGATTCGCCCTTGACAGGGAGGCATTTCTGCTGAACAGGGGCCCAGTATATGCCGCAGTGCTGTACATTTATACAGCCTAGAAACTTTTTTGCCTTGGGAAAATATTGAATCATTAAAGGCGCCTTGAACCTACAAAGTATGGGAACCACTGATCTAGCATCAATAAGCTTTGGGAACCCATGACCCTGACAGCGGTTCACCGGTTGTCCTTCCTTGCAACACTTTTGTTAGGCACTTACTACCAGTAACACCCCACAAGACTTGACATTTTAGAGATGCTCTGAGTCACTATTTGACCCTTGTCAAAGTCACTCAGATCTTGACATGATTCATCAGAACAGGCAACCTTCATCAGAGTAATTTACTAAAGTTATAATTGTTGAGAATCAAAGTAAATTTCAAATTTAAGGCCAGAGTAACTGAACTACAAGCACTGCTGACTTGTCCCAGCTTGCCTATTCTGACCTTAACCGCTTAAGGACCAAATTTCTGGAATAAAAGGTAATCATGAAATGTCACACATGTCATGTGTCCTTAAGGGGTTAAAGTCTAAAATTTACTTTGAACTCTCAGTTTAGTGAAAAATTTAAATCACTAAAAAAATAAAACTGTTTTGTCCATTGTTCATTTTGTTTGTTTCATGATTCATCCTATAAAGTTTGGGATTGTGGACAAACCGCATGGACACATTACAATTAATTTGAAACATGATTCATGTGTGTATTAGGTAAGTATATA
The DNA here is from genome assembly GCA_933207985.1 of Pelobates cultripes. Classification (NCBI taxonomy): domain Eukaryota; kingdom Metazoa; phylum Chordata; class Amphibia; order Anura; family Pelobatidae; genus Pelobates; species Pelobates cultripes. The sequence goes on from OW240913.1 coordinate 107,294,251, forward strand.
CAGGCAATATATTGATAAGAAATAAAATACAATTTCCTTAATGCTATTATCCCCCATGTACTATGAAATATAAACACAATAACAGATCATATCTCTGTAAGTACTAGAAAACACCTGCTAATATTGCTTAGCCAAAAACAGCATGTCTAAATAATATATTAAAACCACAAATTTTTTTAGTAACATCTAGTAATGATGTCTTGTGCATGCTGAATTGAAGATCCAGTATTCAAACTCCAACACTGTAAACCTTTAAATGCCACAGAAATCCTATATTGAGCTAATAAACTGTAGTTCACTGGAAACATTATTATAGATATTTTTTTCTTCCTAACATGTAGCCAAAAAGCTTAGCTCCATTTCAATAGGACGGCACAAAAATCAAATTAAGGGCCCCCATAAATAATTTATCTCACTTATTATTAATAATATATTAATAAAATATGCATACTGGTATGTGTAAATGGGTTTTCATCTGTTCCACTGAAAATTATCAAACTTTGTAAATTTTATTTAATTTGTGAGTTTCTTAAAATTCCATTGTTCTCACATTGCTTCAAAATTATATATAATAATGTTAATATAACAGACATAAATATGCAAAGTAATCTCATTTTTCATTCTTTTTAGTTATTCTTATTTTCTCACTATAGGGATAAATAAAACTCTAATTACATGATTCAAAGTAAATTGTACTTTTATATAGTCTGTAAAACAGATTGATAGTATTTATTGTAAGTCTACATTATATAATATTATTAGCTATTAAAAATATTAATTGTTTTAGTATTGCTTTCACATAATAAGTGGTTTTCAGTACATATCAAAAAAGTCCTAAAAAAGTATGAATGTACAGAGAAAAGGTATTGGTACTGTATTGATGTATTTTATCACAAATTTAATATTTCAATATGTGTGTCAAGATTATTCAGTAAACAAAGATAGTAATAAAGAAATATATAAGTGTTCAGCTGTGTGGATAACAGTAATACATGTATAAAATATCAGTATGGTGCTAAATCAGAGAATCATAGTCCATAGTGCACAGCATACTATATAATGAAAAAAATATATATAGAATTTACATCTTATAACCCAAGAATAGTACAAGTAAAGTACATAGGACAGGTATAGGTATCTACATACATAGAGAAGCCATATACATCAGATATATAGTGCATACATATAAACCGACAATTGTAACCAAGGTTATACTGGCCAGAGGCTGTATACCAAAAAATCCACAACGATTCACCTGGATGCCTTTCTAAAGGGGATTTCAATAATAACCTTTGGTCCCTTGTCTTATTTATACCTCCCAATAAGGTGTAATAAGGTGTAACCTCCAAAAAAAAAAAAACAGTTGTCAAGGGGTGGAAAGAAAAGGAAGAACCCTCAGGGTAATGCCCATTGGTATGTGCATACTTCAGAGATTCGTATGTGATGTCACCACAACTCTCTACAAAGCGTGTGATGTCACTAAGCCAGCCGTGGCCGGAGATGCAAGAGATTTTAGGGGCCATAACACTGCTGCAAAATAGCATATTGTGAAACTCCATAGAGTTCTCGTGTCTGCCGCAACTCACCATACCATGGGCTGTAATTGCCAAATAACTGCCTCAAATTACTAGAATGCACAGCCCAATGATTGCATTCAGCCCAAATGCTATTTTAACAATATACAAAGCCAGGTAGTGATGTCCCGAACAGTTCGCCGAACGGTTCGCCACGGACGGCCAACATATGTGCTGTTCGGTCCGCCCCCTATTCGTCATCATTGAGTAAACTTTGACCCTGTACCTCACAGTCAGCAGACACATTCCAGCCAATCAGCAGCAGACCCTCCCTCACAGACCCTTCCACCTCCTGGACAGCTCACTAAGAATGCAGCTTCACAATGAATGTAAAATGGATGCTGTCCAGGAGGTGGGAGGGTCTGGGAGGGAGGGTCTGCTGCTGATTGGCTGGAATGTGTCTGCTGACTGTGAGGTACAGGGTCAAAGTTTACTCAATGATGACATAGGGGGCGGAACGAACAGCGCTCGGGACATCACTAAAGCCAGGTTTCCCCAATGTTCACCATTTATAGGCTAAGAGCAGGAAATAAAGCCTGTTAATCGCTCACTTCGATATATGAACGAACACATAAAGTGCAGTGTGTAGTGACCTACCAGTCATGGGCGTCCGCAGGAATTTTTCCAAGGGGGGGCATAATTGTAATGATATCCATGCTTGGTCCTTTTTTGACAGTGTCATGAAAGGGAAGGGGCATAGTCATTATCACATGACAGAGCCTGCATGAAAAACAAAAACTGGTTTCACTTTCAAACATATGTAATTTACCTTAAATAATTTTATCTCAATCTCTAAATTGAACTTTAATCACATACAGGAGGCTATTGCAGGATCTAGCAAGCTATTAACATAGCAGGGGATAAGAAAATCTTAATTAAACAGAACTTCCAATAAAGAAAGCCTAAATAGGGCTCGCTTTACAGGAAGTGTTTATGGAAAGCTGTGCAAGTCACATGCAGGGAGGTGTGACTAGGGTTCATAAACAAAGGGACAGGGGCATGTTCTATACACCAAAACTGCTTCATTAAGCTAAAGTTGTTCAGGTGACTATAGTGTCCCATTAAAAACCCAGTGACATAATTTTTCTCATTCGTAAATGTTGCATTTATATATCATATTACAATTTAGCATGATTCACATTTTACAATACATTATATTTGAAATATGTATTTTGATCCCTTATTTGGACAATATTGCATCTGAAATAAACTATTTTGAAACTAGTATAGAGTTAGAGGCCCATCTGTAATTTTACACTAAATAAAACATAATGCAGTGTTGCTATGTGTTTATTATGACAGCTATATTACATGTATCTCTATGATTTAGCTGATGTATTACTGTAATCAAGTTATCCACAGTGTGATTTTTTTCTATCCTTATCTCTCAACCATATTCAGGCTATAGATCAATCTTAGCACCTTGACAAGTGCTGTCATTTGATAGGATGCTAAGTGTCCCTGACTTCTAATTTGTTTTCCGCTCCTGTAAAAATGTGAACGCAAAGCATACACTCGTCCCTTTATCATATGGCAATGTTATATCCATATTAAACATAGTCCATGTCTGGCATATTGCTATCTAATCTACAGCTAAAGTAGAGTATTGTGTTTGATGACAGAAAGGGATCAGACTGCCAGCCTATTTCCTGTGTACTAAAAATATTGATTTGTGTTCTTTTTAGACATTTATTGAGCCAGTATATTTAAAATGCAAGTTATTTATTGATGTTGTGTATTGACAAATACATGTATTGACAACAATTGAAAATCAACGAGTGAGTGATAAGAGGCGATCATGTGTTTATATTTTTTTTAACTGAGGAAACATTTGCATTGAATATTCTATAGTATTTTCTCCCAACTAATGTTAAAATGAAATAACTCTCTGTGGAGAGAGTGGGACCTTCTTGCACTGCTGGTGGGAACGCAACAAGCTGAAGCCACTATGGGTACAAATGTCATGCCTTTTGCGTCACATTTTGGATAAACCCTTCCCGTTGGATCCTTGGGCCTCATTCTTATTGAACCCCCTTGACTATGTCACGAGAGTAGAGAATAACCTAGTTGTGAAAGTAGCCTTAGCAACATGAAGGGCTATAGATGAGCTTTGGACAGGTGATAGAATTTCATGTCTCACTATGATTCTTCAGTAAGTTGAGGAAGCAAGGGAAGTGGACAAACTCGCAGCTCAGATTCATGATTCTCCAAAATCTTATCAGAAGATATGGGGCCATGCCAATATTTAACCATAATTACATTTTTATTTTATTTTTGTGGGCCTGACTGACTTGGACCTGTCTATGGCAGGAAAATGCTTTTCAGTATTTACAAAGTGTCTTAAACCAGTCGATTAGGTCTACCTTCGCTCTATATCCTCTTCTGGATTTGAATAGGTTCACTTATGTGTTGTGTGGTTCGGAATCTCTCTTACCAGAGTGGTTTATTTTGATTTAGTAATTAAAAATAAGTGGTTTATTTTGATTCAGTAGTTAAAAATGTTAAATACACTATTGTAAATACTTATTTTCCAAATATTGGCCAGTTTAATTTTTTAAATAAAATTGTAGAGAAAATTCTAGAAGACAGCAAGGGGAGATTTATAATTTGTGGGGATACAAAGTTTGATCTGGATTATGATTTAGACACCACTAGGGAAAATGTGAACATAACCAATAAAAACGCAAGCGCAAAAGTGGACAATATGTGCTCCCAATATCTCTTCTTACAAGATTGTTATGACATTTGGAGAGTACTTCATGAGAGGGAAAGAGATTTTACTTATCAGTCTGCAATTTATAACATGTATTCTAGAATTGACAGATTTTTTTGTTAATGAATCTACTATACCACAAACTTTAAAATCTGACATACTGTATATAAACCGCCCAGATCATGCACCTATTGTTTTGCACTTATAAGAACCTCTTTCATTGACACCAAGTAGACCATAGGAATTAAATGATTACTTGATATTTGATACAGAAAATAAATTGCTAGAAAATTTATTTCAGATTATTTTAAAGAGAATATAGATCTTCAATTATCTATTAGTACAATTTGGAGGGCATACAAGGCAGACTTGAAAGGTCATTTTTATCCAGAGAGTTTCTTAGTCTTCTAAGCTTAAGAAAATTGGAAAAATAACTCCACCAAGCAAATACATTTTGCCCATCTACATAATTATTGAGTATGATTGCTGATATCAAAAAGAAATTTAAATATATATATCTAGGAACACGTCTTTGATGATGAGACATTTAAAGCAATTATTCTACTGGAAGAGTAATAAGGCTGCTTCCTTGCTGGTATCAAAACTTAGACAACAAGCAACACAATCTCAAATCGAATACATGTTAAATGATAAAGATAAAAAGATAACACATCCCTTTAAGTTTAGAAATATGTTTGCTGCATATTATACATTTCTCTATAATTTAGATTTCAAAACAACCACTGCACAGCCTAAACTTGACAAAATTAGATCTCTTTTGGATAAACTGTTTTGCCACAAGTTGTCCAATAGAGAAATTGGACAACTTTAATTCTGAAATTACCCCATCAGAGATACTGGAGGCTATTAAGAAAATTTCTGTGGGGAAAAAGTACAGGATCTGACGAGTTAACCATATCATATTATAAATCATTCTCCAGTATTTTGACACCGTATTTAACTACCGTATATACTCGAGTATAAGCCGAGTTTTTCAGCACATTTTTTGTGCTGAAAAACCCCAACTCGGCTTATACTCGAGTCACTGTCTGTATTATGGCAATTTATATTGCCATAATACAGACTGGGGGCTGGCAGCGAGCACTTACCTCTCCTGCAGCTCCTGTCAGCTCCCTGCTCCTCCGCGCCGGTCCGGTCAGCACCTCGGTCAGCTCCCAGTGTAAGTCTCGCGAGAGCCGCGGGGTCATAGTGCGGCTCTCGCGAGACTTACAGTGTGAGCTTACAGAAGAGCTGCACGGACCGGCGCAGAGGAGGAGAGAGCTGACAGGACCTGCAGGAGAGGTAAGTAACAGCTCTGCCAGCCCTCCTCCTCCCCCCCACTGAACTGCCAATGCCAATGGACCACCAGGGAAGGAGAGCCCCCCTCCCTGCCATGTATCAAGCAGGGAGGGGGGACGAAAAATAAATTAATTAATAATATATAAATAATAATAATAAAAATAATAATAATATAACAAAAAAAAATTAAAATAATATATATTTTTTTTTTTATAAAAATGCCCACCCCCCACCAAGGCTCTGCAACACAAACACACTGCATTCATACACACACTGCACTCATACACACACACTGCACTCATACACACACACACACACTGCATTCACACACACACACACTACATTCACACACACACACTGCATTCATACACACACACTGCATTCATACACACACACTGCATTCATCTTATACACACACTGTAAATAAATATTCAATTAATATAATTTTTTTAGGATCTAATTTTATTTAGAAATTTACCAGTAGCTGCTGCATTTCCCACCCTAGTCTTATACTCGAGTCAATACGTTTTCCCAGTTTTTTGGGGTAAAATTAGGGGCCTCGGCTTATATTCGGGTCGGCTTATACTCGAGTATATACGGTAAGTTATTTAATTTTTACTAGTCTGAAGGAAAGATGCCAGGGGAGGCTTTGTGTGCTCAAATTGTAACATTACCAAAACCATGAAAAGATCCAGATATTTGTTCAAATTTTTGCCCAATATCTTTGATAAATACTGACACCAAATTGCATTCCAAAGTTTTTGCAAATAGATTGGCCAAAGTAGTCCATTCTATTATTTATAATGATCAGGTTGGTTTTGTTATGGGTACGCAGGCCTCGAATGGTACCAGACATTTTATTAACTTGATTCATCAGATAAGTTCAGGTCAGATGCCTTCCTTGCTCCTGTCTATGGATGCAGAGAAGATGTTCGATAGGGTGAATTGGGTTTACCTAAGGGAGGTGATAATTAAATGGAACATACCACTGCCATTCATTATGTAGTTTTTGTATTATATCATAAACCAATAGCCAAAGTTTCTATGAGGTTTCTGAGAGGTTTTCAAATGTGGCTAGACAAGGGTCTCCATTGTCTACGGATGTATTTTTTACTGGCTATTGAACCATTAGCTAAGCTTAGTAGAAGTGTCCTGCACTAGAAGGCATAACAATTAAAGACAGAATTCATGAAATAGGTCTCTTTGCAGACAATGTCATACTAGACACCCAACTACATTAATTAAACTACTTAACTCTATTCTGCAGAAATTTGGAGAGGGCTATTACTACACTATCAACTCTCACAAAACCAAGACATTACCTTTTAATACTCAATGGTCTGATATGGACAATTTGAAAAGTGAATTCCACATTGATTTGGAGATATTCTGTTTTGCATATTTGGATATTAATTTGTGCAAAAACAAAAACACAGACCTTGTAGTACAGTGTGTTTACTTTAGAAGTATTTATCTCTTTCTCTGTGAACACAGACCTTATAGTACAGTGTGTTTACTTTAGAAGTTTTTATCTCTTTTTCTGTGAATTGAACTTTAATTTCATATAGTAGATTGTTGGGGGTTCTTAAACAAAATGATTTAACTCCTAAATGGCAGACAATTGACCGGCGGGACTGCAGGAGCATGTTTTGTACACAAAAACTACTTAATTTAACTAAAGTGTCCATTTACATACGATTTCTGAATTTCATGAACCATAGTCAGAGATGTATATTCGCCTGCTTTTTATGGAACAAATTGAAGAGAATATAAAATGTACCCAATGATTGCTTTAAGTCAAATAAAAAAAAATACAAAATAAAACATAAATGGAGTACCCCAGATCCTCTATAAACCAAAGGTGGCTCAAAGGATAGTCCATGTAACAGAACCTTGTAGACAGACCCTCTTACCTAAAGCCTGAGACCCTCTTACCTAAAGCCCAATGGGATTAACAAATTTGAAACTGCTCATTGGGACATTAAGAGTTAATCCATTTTGAAACATAAATGGTTAATCTTGAGAAAATGTGAGACTATTGTGAACCACAGTTTACTGGCATTGCTTGTGAAGAGTTTATTATTACAAATGTCAATTGTCTTTGCAGGCCTCCCAGCAATCCCAATTTGGGTAGGCCATATCAACAATGCACATAACAAAATGCATAATTTGTCATATTCATTGTTGTGTGTGCACTGTTTCTTAATCTGTATTTTGCATACTATTTAGAGTACTGTCATGCTGTCTTGTGCTTGTTCCCTGTAGTCCCACTTTAGGACAGGAGGGATCGGTTAGAAAACATTCCCATTTGCCTTAAATTTAGCAAGGTAAGCTGCTGTTTGTAGGCGCCATTTCATTCTCGACAACGGGAATCCTGGTTTGTCCTTATTCTCATGAAACAATCTCATTGTTTGTAACAGGGCAAATTGTGGCCTGAAGTTCAAAATATCCTCAAGTTGGCAGTGTTTGAGTAGTTGTTGGGCCAGTTTGTGTCTAGTCTCCAGATCATGAATGTCATCTAGAAGTTGGGAGAGTTCACCATCCCCGGGTTGCCTTTCTTGGCATTGTTTTTTAAAATAGTGCAATTTGCAAATGTATAATATCTAGATGTTGTATAGAGTTATATTACTTAATATCAGTGTAATATTATGTAAGTATTGTTTTAGCTTTAATACGTGAATATATATATGATAACTTACTTCATATATTATATAACTACAAAAAAAGAAGCTGTATTGAAATATATATTACTCTAAACTTGTCTTTGTAGATTCTGTTTGACTCATCTGACAATAATTGCTGATCTATTCACCTACAAAACAAGCACTTAAATCCCACAGCTTCCAACACACTGTTAATTAATGTTTTTATCATCAAATGTGGGGAACAATGTACAGAAAGTCAAAAGTTGCACAATATCACTTTAATTTTCAGCAAATCTTTGTTCCCACTTTACTATCTAAATACAGAAGTATACCTGCTAAAATGTATGTTTGAAGGAACAATCACTCAAAGTTTTCATTATTGTCATCATTTATGTGTATAGCAACAAAGTAACAGAATAAAGGGGAAAGCAGTTTTTAGGGTTCAATCTACAAAGGTCCAATTTTTTTAAGAAAATTACTTGAGAAAATTCAGGTATGAGATGGATGCTTTAAGCAGGCTTATTCATGAATAGCTAAATGAGAAAAATATTTAAAGCAACACTTCAAGCATCATAACCTCTACAACGCACTCTCACTTGTTAACTGAGGTCTGCTTTCCTCTCTACCGCTCTCCTTCCAATGCTGGGTAGTAGAACCTTCAAAGAGTTCCTGTTGCTTATGAGCTAAGCCCTGCAGTACAGTCCTATGTCATTCTTAGTCCAGTCAAAGAACTTCCATCTCTCAAAGAGGCAGGAGGCAGCACCCTAGGGACCACAAACACTCTGATGACTTATTTTGGGGAGAGGGGATTGGTGTCATGGCGCTCTGGTATCATAACTACTACAATGTGCCATAGTGGTTATGGTGCTTACAGTATTTTTTTAATTGAACTTAAAAGAGCACCATAAGCTGTCTTGATGGTTGGGGGCTGTCAGCTATCACTCTGTGGTTGTTGAGTTTAAAAAATTAGTCATCAATGAACAGTCACTCATTCATGGAAACAAAGGCATACTGGCAGATCAAAGTAAACAGTTATCAGTGAAAATAGCTGGTTCTCAATGTTATTCTGCACATTGTGCTGTCAGGCTCTTAGGAGAACTTAGAAGAAATTTACATATGTTCTCTGCTCACAAAGGGTCCACATCACAGCATGTATGCTAATATTAGTAAATTGAATTCAGATTAGTAAATAGCAAATATTTTTTCTAGCAGCACTGATATCACACTCCCGTTTTCAGATATTATACAACCTCAATTTGTATTAGTCCTGGGAAGTTTTTGTCTCTAGACTCTAACAATAATCATCAGCTGCATTATGTTTTCTTTGACAATTATCTTGTTGCTTTGGTACAAATACATGTATTTTAAAATTTTAAAAGAAAACTAGTCCTTACTAAAATGGAAAAGTAACAAACACTAGGCAGTCTCAAGACAGTATTTTCTTTGTCAAACCAGGAGAAAAAAAATGAGTGGCTCACTGCACTGTAATAAAACTTGCTTCTGCAAATATTTTACCATTTTGCTTTTTTTATTTAAAAAAAAAAGTTTTAAACCAGTATAGAACATCATTCCAAGCATATCATACACCAAAAGCAATGCATGTTTTAAATGCTCAAATTTATCCAGCAACACTCTAGAATCTTAATCGTAACCCATAATATTAGACCTCAAATTGCATGTCATATTCATTGATGAAATCATGAAAATGAATTGTGGATGTCATTTGAGAGCAAACGATGAAGGAGAGGGGTCGGTTTTGATTTCCAGAGGCAGTTAATTACGGTTTAGTGGCTCCTTATTTTATATCACCACCTTCAATAATTCAAACCCACAGTCTTTTGATTGCATCACAATCGATGACACAATGCTATCTTTCAAAACAATAGATGTTTTGCGGTGTAAAGCTTAAACTAGCTGACAATGTCTTTCGACATTTAACCGTTGACATTCATTTCACCTTAAAGTTATCCTTTTATGTTCCATCTCTAAATGTGCTTACCCTTTTTATATATTTAAGTAAGCTTGACATCATACTGTTTATCAAATGTATATTAATTGCAGGGCTCATGTTGGACAGATCTAGATTCTAGAAATATTAATGTTAATTAGTGATGTAAATGCATTAGAACATATTTATGTTACATTGTCATCTACAGGACCCAGTTAGATTATTCAAGAGGATATACAACATTTACAGGATATGAATTTAATTAAAGATAATTATTATGCATACCAATATGTTGAATTAAATTAACAAACCTTTGTGTATTTTGACATTTTTGAGTCAACGTGTTTAACCCCTTAAGGACACATGACATGTGTGACATGTCATGATTCCCTTTTATTCCAGAAGTTTGGTCCTTAAGGGGTTAAATTTATTAAAATCTGGAAACAGATCTTTATGATATCTTGAGGGTACTGTAATACACAGTGAGGCAATCCAAACCCCAATGGACTATTGTTAAATAGAACTGCTATACTGCTAAACGAAAAGGTGACACGATGAAGGTAGTGCAGCCATAAATGAGGATCAAGAAAAGTAGGAGAAATGACTCATAGCCATTGTATTGACATGCCATGCGAATATATATAAGTATTGAAAGCTCTCTCGACAATTGTGTAGACAGAATCAGATTTTGAGCACCCATGAGAGAGCCCACCTTACAGTTTTTCATAATTCTATGTTTTCATTTTATTACATATTACTTGCCTTTGTTATAACCATAGTATTACCAAAATAAAATACAAATATTTTATTTTAAAAAAAAAGCCAGTATGTAATTTTATTAGTAAAGTAAATTGCTTTTAAACAATGTGACACTCCAAAAAGGAGACATACATTTTTTATTTTTTTTAATCTTTAATTCTTTATTTTTTCAGGCAAGATAAAAAATGTGTACAGTAAAACATTCAGAGCATAGGTTTACATAGGCAACTATCGGTGTTAAAATGTTTTGCCTGGTTTTACATTTAAAGGGTGAACATGCTGCCGAAGCCTGTAGTAGGGGGGCTGTTTTATCTGGTGTGTGAAGAAGTATTCCAATGAGTGCCTGGGCCACTGGTGCTAGATTCCTTCATTTTAACTAAACTCCCAAGACTAGGGGCTTGAGATACATTTAGGCAAATTAAAGTCAGGCTGAGTGGTGCCTGCTGTATACATGCAAATAGATGAAAGACACAGTCCCATGGGTCTTAGGTAGGGACATAGGGATCGAGTCGTAGGGGTATTATATGGTAAGGACTCTGGTCAAGATGGGTAAATATGAAATATATTCTGCTCAATATCCTCTGAGCACTTAGTGGGCAGGGGTTCGGTAGTTGTACTGCCCTGATAGTAGGACAGATCTTATGTGGTGAGCGAGCACATTTAATCAACACCTAGAATAAAAACATCAAAAGGAAAAAACACAAAAGCAACTTTAACTAATGGAACTGGTTGAATGGTCAGTCCATCACTGCATGGGCGGCAAGGATTCCTTCCCTTCTTCAACTGGTGTCGGCAGCTGAAAGGTGTGTAAAAGAGACAATATTTATTACATCCCAGCTGTGGCCTGGTTGTGGAATGCTGTCAGAAGGTGAGGTAAAGCCTTGTACCATATATAGTATTGTGTACAGAGAGAGCACTATTTTGTTTTATTTTTATTTTTCTCTGCCAGTATATCTCTACTCTGAGGGACATTACAGATGAATACCATTACCTGTATCCCACCAGTGGGGGATCAACACCACTGAATGCCCATTCCACCTGAGCTTGTACTAGCTCTTAAATAGGTGAGTGAAACTACAGCTGACTTTTTATATCCTTAAGACATATTACACTATTTAAGTTCTTTTTTCCCTTTTTATGTACTAACTAGATTCACTACTATCCAGAGATCTCCACAACACAGATCCACAAAAGTAACCCAAAAATACTGGACATCTCATCCGTTCCTACATTATATGTTTTGGACTTCAACTGTTCTGTCTGGCTTTTTATTTTTATTAGAATCATTTTTTATTATAACATTTTATATACTATTTTTAAGGCGCAACCTAACTATTATCTGACTGTATATATTCCTAGCCAACATGCGTCTGCTCCCTTCAAAGTCGAAGCCATGCCCTCCAAGACATACAATTTTAACATTTTGCCAGAAAAGAAAATAGTTAACTCCCTGGAAAGTCTAAAATTACATAATAAATAGACACAAAGGAAAAAAAAGGGAAATATGAAAAGACAATAACATTTTGTCAATAGTAGGAAAAGGAATAAAGAAGATGAGACCCATTCCTACTGAGTTTACACAATGTTAATATTTTACTTATTCCAAGTTTAACATTCCTTACACCTTTGGCAGACATGGAACAAATTATTGGATGTATCTTCCATATAATCCCATCACTTTTTTGCGAGACAAGTAAGGAATTAAATCCTTAACATCTAGCATTACAGGATTCTGCTAATTGAAAAGAAAAAAAACATGACCATAACTCATCATGTGTTTGGGAAAAGAGGAAGTCTATAAAACCAACAGTGCGAGCCTCAAAATGATGGGAAATATTGAAAATCTGTCAGACAAAAATTCAAGTATAAAGCATCCCCACCATATGTGAAGCACAGAACAGTTAGCCCATGGGTCGTCAACATGGTCCCTACCTCTCACCAGTGGGCGTTTTAGGATTCCAGGTGGGCGGTAGCAGAATCCTCCCTGTTTTCAGAGAGATGAACACTCTAGTCATCTCTCGCGCTCTCAGTGGTAAGCAGGAAGTGCAAGGTTACAGATGCGAGTGCATGAAAGCGCAAGCGTGTGTGCCTGAACGCACATGTGGGCCCATATCATGCGCGTGTATGCACGTACAAAGGCGTGCACTCATGAACGAGTGTAATATGTAGGTAGAGGAAGGGGAGGAGTTGGAGAAGGTAGGGGGATACACAATAGCAGGGAGTGCAGTACTTGGAAAATAGGAGAAAGAAGGAGCAGAATACTTGTTGAATAGGAGAAAGAATGAGCAGAGTACTTGTAAAAAAAAGGAGAAAAAAGGAACAGAGTATTTGTAGAATAGGAGAAAGAAGGAGCAGAGTGCTTGTAAAAAAGGAGAAAGAAGAAGCAGAGTACTTGTAGAATAGGAGAAAGAAGGAGCAAAGAACTTGTAAAAAAAGAAGAAAGGAGCAGAGTATTTATAGAATAGGAGAAAGAAGGAGCAGAGTACTTGTAAAAAAGGAGAAAGAAGGAGCAGAGTACTTGTAGAATAGGAGAAAGAAGGAGCAGAGTACTTGTAAAAAAGGAGAAAGAAGGAGCAGAGTACTTGTAGAATAGGAGAAAGAAGGAGCAGAGTACTTGTAAAAAAGGAGAAAGAAGGAAAATAAAAATATATAAAAAGGATAAAAAGGAGAGAATTGTTGTTGGGTAATAATAATAAGTGGGCTACCTAGCTCAGCCTTCCTGCTGGGCATTGCTATAAGGAAAGTAAAAAAAAAAATAGGAAAAAGGGGGAGGGGGGAATTGAAGAGGGAGAGGAGGGGAGCTGATGCACGGATGAGTAATCATATTATGAGCAAACAGACAAAACGTCTGTATATCACCGAAAGAGGAGACCTTCGTTTGTTTCTTACGAAAATCGAACCAGATATCAAATATTTAGTCTCGCAGCATCAGCCTCAAGGATCTCATTAATCACTAGTTAAAGGAATTTCAATTTACTTTATTGTTTTCTCATTAAACGTTATAAAGTTAAAAACATTATAAACATGCATAAAGTAAAATGATCCATTTGTTTACCAAGCATTTAGGACCAAGGAGTGTTAAAAAAAAATCCTCAGTGCCGCTGGGGAGGAGGCACACACCACACGGAGGAGGATGCAAACATTGTGGGGGAGAGGGACTGAGAAAGCTGATGGCAGACTCCCATCAGCCTGGGCCAGCAAGCTCTCACTGGACACCAGGGAAGCCACCTTTCTGTACCCAAAATGTAAGGAGACAGGAGGGTGGCTAAATATGTTTTGTTTTTTGTTTTGCTAATTTCTGATATCACTTTTATTTAAGTGTGTTGGTGTTTGTAATGTAACACACAGGGAATAAGTACATGTTAAAAATCCTAGAAGAACCTGACAGTTCCCTATTAAATATAAATTTAAAAAGTATTTATTTTAACATATTGCATCAAGTGTTATCAAAGGTTGTACACCATTTTCAAATGTCACTTTTGCCAAATTCTGGACCAGGGTATGTAAGAACAGAGTTGAGACATTATATTGGCCAAGGTTGCTGGGAGTTGCTGTCCAAGAGCTGCTAGAAGGCAGAGATTAAAATATGTAAATGTACACATATATGTGTGTGTATCTGGCTGTGTTTATGTCCTTGTGTGTATCTGGCTGTGTTTGTCTGTGTGTCAGTGTTTCTGTGTGTATGTATACCTCATACACCTGTATGTGCACCTGTGTGTGTGTTTCGGTGTGTGTGTAAGTGTGGATCTGAGTGTGTGGTAATGCATACATCCCAGCATTTTAATGCCAACACAAATACACTCCTACATTCCATCTCTAGCACTGTACATATATACACCTCTGCATTTATACCTTTATGTATGTGTGTATCTGAGTGTGTGTGTATATACCTGTGTCAGTGTGTGTGTGTGTATGTGCCAGTGTGTGTATATCAAAGTGCTTGTATCTGTGTGTCAAAGGGTGTGTATCTGAGTGTGTCTGTATGTGTATGTGCCAGTATGTGTCAAGGTGTGAGCATGTGTCAGTGTGAGCATGTGTGTATCTGCGTGTTAATGTGTATGTGTATATGTGTTATAGAAATCACACAACTTGCAAACAGACCCCTGCAAACACAAACATTACAAACACACCAGTTTGCTGAAACACTAATACTACACACAAATGTACACATGTATTTAAAAGACAACACTACATCCAAACACCCCCCTGCATGCAAATACAAACATTACATGCAAACACATTCCCGTATTAAAACGCTAAAATTATATACAAACACCAACTCTACACACAAAAGTACACCTGCATTTAAAAGCCAACACTACAAACAATCACACATCCCTGCATTAAAATGCAAACACTACAAACAAGTACACCACTGCATTCCAATGGTAACAGTACATACAAATACACTCCTACATGCACACATACACTCTATACAATAACATGCTGACATTCATTTGCACAAATACTGCTCAAAAATACAACCCTGCAAGGATGGTAGATCCCCAGCTGGCATAGCATCGCAGGAGTTGTATGACAGATGGGGATCTATCTTTTCTTTACTCTTGTGCTACAGGGCAGGCCTGAATTTTTTTTTGTTGCACCAAGGCACTCTCTACATTAGTTTCGCCTCTAGGTTGGGGTGGAGGGAGTGATTGCATGCCCAGGGGGCCCAAACAGATGCTTGCCCAGGGTCCAATCAATATTAAAGACGGCCCTGCCCACAATGCCAATACAACTTAAATGCACATCCATAAACGCTGAGGGCCTCAACTCACCCACAAAAAAGACACACACAGACATCCTCATGTTACAAGAAACAAACTTCACAGCACACAAACCTTTCCCACTTACCAACCGCTACTATAAACAGAGCTATCTAGCGAACTCACCAGACACAAAGACCAAGGGTTTGGCAATCATCCTGCCCACTGACGGAGCTAACCATGACCGCAGACCCTTAAGGCAGGTTTGTAACAATAACTGGTAAAAAAGGATCCAGCTGTTACTCTTTTTGCTCTCTCTACGTGTCTACCTCCCTGGAGCCCACTTTCTGGCTACAGTTCTCCACACACCTTGCTACTCTACACAACACCTACCTTAACATAGGAGTCCCCTCCACAATACTAGACAGGTCCTCCCATGCACAAAGCTCAACAAGACCCACAAGATGCGATACCCTGTTCCAACAATTCCTCTCCTCGCAAAACCTCATCGACATACGGAGAGCACAACCTCCATCCTCCAAAGACTATACATTTTATTCACAGCCCCATAAATCATATTCCCGAATCGACCAGTTTACTAGTGACCCTCAGTGCCCTATCTCAAGTCACCACCACCGGCGTAGGTGTGATTTCCTGGTTGGACCACGCCGATATCTCGCTAACTCTACAAGTACACAACCTCATCCGGCCCTGGACCTGGAAATTAAACCCCCTGCTCCTACATGACATTGACATAACCGAATCAATAGCCAAAGACCTCACAGACTATTTTGAACTAAATGCCTCCATCCCTGATCACACTCTGTGCCACCCATAAGACGGTAATCCGCTGAAAATTGATCAGCCTGGCAACTGCCATGAAAAATTTACAACAGATACAACAGATGCCGTGTGGTAATACACCGCATGGAATCACAGCACAAACTAGCTCCTAACCCAGCCATATTCACCCAAAAATTGATCAGCCTGGCAACTGCCATGAAAAATTTACAACAGATACAACAGATGCCGTTTGGTAATACACCGCATGGAATCACAGCACAAACTAGCTCCTAACCCAGCCATATTCACCCAACTATCTGCGGCCAGAGATCCCTTAAAAGATTAACCCAAGAAGATACAACCAAAGCCCTCATCTGGCTAAAACAGAAATATTATGAAAAAAGCAACATAGCCAACTGTAACGGCACCCCCAGGCATAAAAGGGGTTAAAAGCCGTTTAGTAGATCTTCCCTTCCAGAGACACAGGCACAGCTACTGTAGAACACCAAACTCCCGAACTGGATATAAGGGAATGCTCCAAACTCCCGAACTGCATACAAAGTAGCACTCCAAACTCCCGAACTGGAACCTCACGAATAGCTGCTATCAGACGAACAGGAAAAGCACCCAAGCTGCTTACACTCCTGGCAATCAGTCTCTAACAGTCTCTGACGAGACAGAGCTCCGTGTTGAGGGTCAAGCAGTGGTCTGGTTTATTGAGGGCTACCTGCTCGGTATTTATGCAGGTCTTCCACCTGGTGGACACTCCCCTAGGGGACCAGATGGAAGACTTGGACACAAATGGTAAAATGACCAATCACAGGCATACAGGGTTAAATCACTCCCACAGTACATTACAATCCCTCCTCTCTATCCTAGAGATAATTGGGAAGTAATCCAATTATCTCCAAGGACAGAGGCGAAACTCCATTAACCACATTGTTACAATAAAACACTAAAATACAATAAAATACATAATGTTACATTTGTCACATAAAATATATACATGTAACCCATCCCCAGATAGCTGGGATCTGAGCGCACAAAAGTACCGAATAGCGCTCAGATCCTATGCACACAGTCCAATCACTGTGGAGTCAAAGTGTTCACAAAGTCTGTTCTCCATATGAATAGACTCCACGGGATGGCTATCTGGGGTATTGCTGTTCATACAGTTAAACTACCGAATGAGCAGGCATCTGGTTAAATGACCGAATGCAGAAGCAAGGAGGCTGACGGCTCAGCGGTGTTCGCGCAAATAAGTGTCCGTTTCCAGTTCCATAGTTTGGGCGCTAAACACCGCTGGCCGTTCGGGACTTTAAAATGGCCGCCACC
The DNA here is from genome assembly GCA_933207985.1 of Pelobates cultripes. NCBI lineage: Eukaryota > Metazoa > Chordata > Amphibia > Anura > Pelobatidae > Pelobates > Pelobates cultripes. The sequence continues at coordinate 107,312,013 of OW240913.1, forward strand.
ACGTGTTCGGCAAATGAACAAAGGCCACCCAGCATTCGTCAATTAAGCTGCGGTTAACCGCAGCTTCTGGGAGGTCAATTGCCGACACACTCCCAATACAGGTGGTCCAGTCATTCGGTTGTTTGTTCGGTAGATTGAATCTACCCAACACCGGCAGAAAGGCATGAACAAGCCTATTTTGCAGGGGAAAAGAAGGCTTTTTAACATGGGGCCATAGTCCAAGGGCAACAGACGAGCAACCAGGCTTCTCCAATGCTTCATGGCGAGGTTTCGCCACACCAACACCATGCTAGCCAGACTACTAAAATGCTGCATAGAAACAAAAAAAAATCTAAAAAATCTGCACACCAAATGGTACCCTCCTTGACCTCCCAGAACAAGTGGGGGAAATTTTCCAATCACACTACAACGACCTTTATAATCATTCGATCTTGACACAGACTAACCCATAGGGCATCCCAACCTGCACAACAAATTTCCTGAACACCCTACCAATCACAACCCTATCCACGACGAACAGCCAGAACCCAGCGGAAGAAGTGACGGTAGAGGAAATGACAATCGCCCTCCGCTCTTTTAAGCCCAACAAAAGCCCAGGTCCAGATGTATTCGAAGCTCAATATTACAAGACAACTCACACTGAAACACCTATGCGCTGTATTCAACGCCATGCTCCGCTTGGAAAAACTACCTGCTGACATGGTCACAGCGAACATATGCCTCCTCCCAAAACCCGATAAGCCACATCATGAACCAGGACATATCAGACCAATATCACTTTTAAATGTGGACCTAAAACTCATGACCAAGGTGATGGCCAACAGAATCAACCCCATCTTGACCTCACTCGTTCACCTGGACTAAGTGGGATTCATTCCCAACAGACAATTAATGGATAACACTAGATGGGCCATAGACTTGATGTGGTTCGCTCGTCATATCCCTGGATGCCGAGAAGGCATTCAACTGCCTTCTCTGACCTTTTCTTTTCGTAACACTCACACGATACGGATTCCCTACCCAATTCCTAGAATTTCTCAAGGCCATCTACCATCTGTGTGTGTATATGCCGGAGAGCCATCGCTTACTTAGGCATAAAACTCACCCCATATGTAACAGACCTACACCAAACTAATTATAAGTCAATGTTGTAGACAGTGTACAAAGACCTCAAAACTTGGGAAACCCTGGGAATCTCGTGGATAGGCCATGTCGCCTCCATCAAAATGATCTCCTGCCCAGATTAATTTATGTTTTCCAGGCCCTCCCAGTCCCGTTCCGTAAAATGGATCTCATTTCCCTCCAAAAAGCGATCAATAAATTCATATGGAACGGAACCAAACCCAGAATTCTAGGATAAAACTCTATACGTCCCCAGAAAATCGGAAGGGCTGGGCCTGGTGGCTGGCCCAGCGCTACTGCTCCCCCGCCCACTTTAATGACGAACCCCCTTCCAACCCATCCAATTTCCCCCTCCCCACCAACAGTAAATCCTCACCCTACGACCTCAACACTGGGAATTACCCCATGACCTAACACCTTGACAGCAACAACCCCATGTAAACAGCACAGGGGTACCCCACTGCAGCCAGGGGGAAACCCATCTCAGCCAAAAGACCCTCCTGAATTTAAGACAGAACCACCAAGGGGACCGACCCCGAGAACATCCAGATGCCGACAAGAACACACCCCCAAACCACACCTCAAGCGATAGGAAAAGAGAGACCCCCACATCCAGGGAAAATAGGTCTCCATCCCCCCCCCCTCCAAAACAAAGACTTGACAGACCGACCTACTACTACCCACTGCATATCATTTGAAATTGAATAAATGTTTGGTTTTTTTTCTCAATGGTTTTACATAAACTTGCTTACAAGATATTGTCAGCATCTAAATGCTATCTTTTGTAAAATAATTTGCTTCGCTCTTAAAGATAATCAACAAACATGAAAATTGTCTTAGTGTTCAAATTCAACCTTGTAATCATGAAAGGAAAAAAGCAGCCCCTTGGTGGGTTATTTTTCTTGTTTTTCAAGTCTATTATCATTTCACCACAGCACAGTGTTTAAAGAATTACACCAAGTACCATAACCCCTTAAGTGTTTTAAAGTAGTCATAGTGCAAAGATGACATTCACATCTTTAATTGGAAAAACTAACTTTTAATTTTACAGTTTTTGAACCAAGAGCACTGTTAGGAATGTTCTATTTGTCTCAGCCATCTGATGCTATAAAGTTTAAATAGCCCTGTTGTATTTTGCCAGTTTAACTTGGCAAGGTATTGTTTAAAACTTCAAATATAGTATTATCTGTGACTTACCTGGACACTAATGCATATTGATTTAAAAAAAAAGTATTTTCAGCAAGTAACACATTAGCAGAATTTGGTCTAGAATGATTTATGTGTATAATTGCCGCATATTAAATATATTGAAGGATGTGGCACCATATTATTGAAATCAGTTTAGTTTATTTCATATATTTGTATGAACTCACTGCATATAAAGCTTGGAAGTGACACTAGATTTTATTCACCTAACTGGGAATTATGGAGAATTGACATGGGAATTTAAAATGTTGAAGATAAAAGTAACTCCAGAATTTTTATTCTATTAAAATAATTTAAAATAGATAGACAGACAAAAAAGACAGGCAGACACCAATTTAAATTTAGAATTTGCAATGTTTAATAAATTGACTGAGTGTCCAGCCACAAATAGAAGTTGCTGTCTAGGAGTGTACTTCCCACCATTCTCTATAAGAACATATACTTTCTACTGTTGCTTTAAGATAAAAGAAGCCCACACTTATCATTTTAAACAAATCATATATTACAAAAGGGACTAACATCAGAAAGAGTGTAATGTCAAAATAATGTAATCTTTGCGTTATGGAGGCACTCATAAAACATTGGATTATAGGTTTTGTAGTTTGTTTTGATATCTCCAAAACTCTTGCATAGTATTATTTTTCATATTACACTCTTTAATATTATGTATTCTATATATGAATGTGGAGAAAGAGAGAGTGTGTGTCTCCCAGTGTGATAATCTTAGCTGCTGGACAGGTGTGTGATTACCATCAGTTCCATGATTCTCAGGTATCAAAGTACGCATATATCTTGGTGCTAAAAGAAGAAGGAAGCAAATATATATATATACATATATATATATGTGTGTGTGTGTGTGTGTGTATCGGTTTGACTCTGTGTATGTATATCTGTTTGTGTTTATGTGTGTCTGTGTGTTGTATTACATAGCACTTGAGATAAAAAAGAAAAATATCTAGTTATGGGACCAAATTTAATAAAATATTATAATGTTACAAAGTAACAGATATTCAGTATCAATAACATGTTCCTACAATATACATGTTCCTGTTATGCATCATCTATTTGTTTGTATATAGATTTTCATTTTCCTTTTGATGCAGCATTTCAGTTGTCACTAAAAAAAACCGTTGAAAACATAATCAGTGGGATTGTGAAGTTAAAATAATATATTTCACATTCATGATCATTGTACAAATTGTCAGCATTGTGTAGTAATGGAATTTCAGGAACCAGGATTACTTCAAGACAATATGTTCGATTGTTAGCTTTCTATCAGAGAAATGTCATTACTGACAATACTTCTACAAGCACTAAAAAGCTTTATTATTGACTAAGGCATAGTCTAGTCTTCATCTAGACCTACAACTAACTGAATGCCTGAACACTGAAGAAGAAATATTAAGTAAATAAAAACATTGTATGATGCAAATGCTAGATGACCTCTTTTATAGTCAATTACTCATGTAAAAAAAAAAAAAAAATTAGACACATTTCTATTCTTTCAGCTAAATTAGACAGTTTGAGGAGAAAATAAAAAGCATATTGCAGTAGAAACTGGCATAAAAGTGAGGAAATGCTAGTTTGTACTATATGCTATTCTATTAAATTTATAACATTAAAACTACAGATAATGATTTACATTTAAAGGGACACTATAGTCACCAAAACTACTTCAGCTTACTGAAGCAGTTTTGATGTATATAAAGAATTACTGCATGACAAAACGCACATTTGGATGCACAAGAAACAACAGGACACTTGAGTCATGTATGACCAGGGTTTATATAGTGATTAAGATAATTGAGGCTGCTTGAGTCATTCTTGCATTTCTTGAATGTAAATGTGTGTTGATAGCAAGAGGACACTATGGATCATTATTCTGATGCATATATGTTTTACTATAAAAGGAGACCATATGGTAGCATCTAGCATCAAAATTGATGCCAGAATTAGGCATGGCCAGATCAATGGCATAGAAACGAGCAAGTATCATTACACTGATGTGAGGATCATAAAGTCAAGTTAATTGACTCTTACAAAGCAGGCAAAGTGAATTTTAATATATCTAATTTCCTGTGTTTGCAGTTACATAGTTACATAGTTACATAGCTGAAAAGAGACTTGCGTCCATCAAGTTCAGCCTTCCTCACATTTGTTTTTTGCTGTTGATCCAAAAGAAGGTAAAAAAAACTGTTTTACTGTCTAAAATGCTATTAAAATGCTACAGCAAGATTTGGAAGGTCAGCAAAAATCTCTACTGGAACTTCTCGCAGACAAGCAAACAAAAGCCCCTGTTTTATTGCAAACAACTAGTAGAAATATTTAGCTGGCACTAGAGTAGTTATGCACAGGTCCACTGTGTAATGATGCTTGCATGAAAATTATTTAAATGGAAGGATCAGCAGAAGGGAACCTTACTGACAACCGCATCACAAACTCAATCTTTGAAGTATAAAGCACAACAGAAAGGTGAACCAATGGCATTTTGGAACTAAATGCTGTGGGGGTTTTTTTTGGTTGTGTGGCTGCCTGTGGCACATGAAATATTGTAGAGGTAGAGAGGAAGAAAGGGTTGTACCTCATATCAACAAAACCTGGAGGCTATTGTCCCACAGTTACTAAAGAAACTGAAGCTGAAAATGGGTAGGATATTTCAACAAGACAGTGATCCAAAACATGCATCAAATTCAACTGTGACCTTTCTCAAGCAATGAAAGAATACAGTTGTGGAATATCCATTACAATTCCTTGAATATTACTGAAAATATCTTAATTGATCCTCCATACAGTGCATGGGAGGTAAGCTAAAACATAATAGTAGGACTATAAGGTGGCTAAAAGAATCAATGGCAAGTGAAAATTTAACACTGGTGAGTGGAAAATCACCCCTGGAGTGTTGCAGTGGTGAATACCTTTAAAGGTCTGTCTAGTGGTGTAGGATTGTAAGCTCAGTGTATAAATAAATAACGTATTATAATATACAACTGCACATATACAACACCCAACGGCAAGTATACATGTATACCTTTTAACCAATAATGAGGACTTAATAGGTGGACATACACCTGTGAAAACGGACTTAAAAGCAAGGCAGCAGCAGAATGGAAGTGTGATCTGAGGAAGCCGATTTTGTGGCGAAACGCGTCATCACGTACGTCCCGTGGTTACGTCATTAGGCTCCGCCTCCAGGAAGTGTTTGCGGTACGGTGCTAGCCGGCAGCAAAACTGTATGCAGTACGCCTTCCAAAGAGAGACTGAGTGAGCAAAGCGATACCACTTGGGGGACTATTTTTAATATTGTGAAGATTTATTTGGAAATAAAAAAGTGTTTCTTTCAACTTGCTGCTGTCCTATGACCTGTTGGCTTTATACAAGAAGCGGATAAAGTTAGAGCAGACTTCTCTGCTCTCCACTTGTGAGTTTAACATTATTCATTGTTCTAATAACAAAATTTATAATACTGCATTACACTATGTTCTCTTATTTATTTTTTATACATATGTATGCAAAACTGGAGTAACCAGACCTAAGGTACATATAGCGGGGTATTGTAAGTGCTCCGTTTTTTCTACTAATTTTTCACCAATACACTGTTATAAAAGTGGTATTTGTAGATTACCAATTTTCACCAATATATTGGTATATAAGTGATATTTGCACACTTGCACCTTTTTGCACTATTTTAGAGTGTGTAATTGCAACACATTTATTAAATAGAGTTTGTGTGTTTTTTTGAAGCACTGGAGTGTTTTTAAAGGAACATTGCACTTTTCTTGTCTTAAAGACACAGCGCACCCTTTTTTTGTACTATTGTATTTTTAGTGTTTTATGGGCTATTGCACTTTATAAGGGAGCTGCTTTATAGGTTTTATGGTTGTTATTATTTTAGACGTGTATTGAGCGCCTTTTTTTACTTGTCTTCTCTCTTGATGTATACCTTTTAGTTTGGATTGTGCTACTGTTAACATAAATGATAACTGAGCACCAAAAAATTTTTTTCAAAATATCACTGTGTGTTCCAGGTGTATTATTGGAATACAGACATGCCTGTGGCTTACACACAGAGCTTAATGATTCCTACACTTACAGATATACCATTATATATCCCCACCACTCTATGGTATGTCCTACTTGCTGCAATGGGTCAGTTTATTTAGTATGGCTTCCTCATTTTTGATATTCTTTCAGATCTTTCTAGAGTACTCGTTAGGTCTTTGTCTCCGTAGGTTGTACTAACTACAATTCCATTGCTTTTGAAAATAATGTGTTTTCTCTGCAAGTGGCATTTATGTCAGAGGTGTTTGGAAGGCGACAGGCAATTAAAAAATATTGAGCATTGGGTCAGATAACTGATAGCACCACCAAGATGGCTATCGGAAATGGGGAGTGGAAAAGGTTATCAAATAACTTTTTTAAAATGGTCAATAGACATCAATTAAGAAAATGAATGAGATGGTATATTATATTATAATGATAATATTACAATATTAAAAACATGTATTGCAGAAGTTGAAATGACACTAGTGAAGTCCTATAAGTCATAGCATTATAGGGGACTCGAAGCAATGTGGAGATTGTTGCCCGGTGTGGCTGTGGGAGCAACAAAATATGTACTCTATGGTCCCATCAACTATGTTGATGTAAATTGATTAAATAAAGGGAAAATGAGGAAAAGAACTAAGCATTTTCATTTACGTATGAGTTAGTGATTTGTCTACTAAAGTGGATTGTTTACATTTTGATCCTATTAAAATAGCACCATGTTATATTTACCATGTTAGGAGAACTTTAAGAGTTATTGACATAAAAGGCCTCTTCGTGGATTTTACAGAATTATAGTCCCTTTATTAAAAAAATATACATTGAAAATACCAAAAATAAAACACCACAGGTTCCTGGTATTAAATAATAATTATGACTTGCAGCTTTTAAGAAAACAAGATTTGGTGCATTACTTAGGGCTCTTCCAATCATTCCTTGCCTAGTATGTAGGAATGTAGGAATGTAATGATAACTGCAGCCATGACATGTCTCCAATATATTGTTTTTGCAACATATTGTTTGCTGAAAATGATATGCAGAATTTTTTCTCTTACGTGATGCCTCGACATATCAATGTCAACACTTGCAATAAAAGCAAAGTCTTATTTGTTGCAGACAATGAACAGGTTGCTTAATGGTGTTAACAGTTAATGCCTCAGGGAGCAAAGAATATTACCTGTAATTAAATTGTAAATAATTAAGCTTAATGGTCAATTAAGCATAATTAGCAATTATGTGGGATTATATAAAAGTCTACTTACCAAGAAACAACTCTATTTGTGGTTGTCTTGCCTTCAATTAATCAGTAATGGCTGAGGGGCACAAAATGGAGTCACACAATATAACACACAATATAGCATCCATTGCACCAGTAATAGGGTTAAAGGCAATTTATTTGAATTCCAGTGAAGCAGTACTTTCATTCATACATTATCAACATGATAAAATGCCCTATATAGATAGATCAGTGTGCTTTTTTTTCCAACAGACTGGCATTTTGATACAAGCTTCAGACAGTGGCAAATAACTTTCAGTGCTTTTGCTAATAGAAAAGCTCTAATATTCTAATATGAATTTTGCTCATCAGAACTGGATCATAATTATTATAACACATATCTTTAGTATTATTCCATGCTTTTCTGGCAAATAAGCTTACATTAACCCTTTTTTGTTAATTTCTCTATCAACCCATTCTGTGTAAAAATACTAAATACATATGAATCAAGATCTTATTAACTAAAAGTGTCAACTCATTCTGTGGGTATAACCAGCGGGAGTGCAGATTAATTGATTTACAATAGGTACTAGGCTCACCTTAGAGAGCCTTCAATTTACCTTCAGATTACCAATGCACCCCTTGCCATTCAGCTACTATCCCAGTTATATAGGGCCTTTTATTTAAATTTCATAATAAACTATTTTTTATTTTTATAGGCATACTCTGGGAATAGATATAATGGCTGTATGTATTACACTTTATTGATCGACGCTCCTAGCTAATTTCTGGATTGCCTGTATATCTCTATAAATGTCTGTCATGGACACACACACACTAGCCCAAGCAGACACATCCTTTGATGTTAGCTCTCTGTGGGTCACAGGCTTGTAGACTGTGTCTGGCTTTCTTGACTCCCTCTCCGCCCCTCTCTATCCTCCCGCCCACTTGACCCCAAGTACAATCATAAGATGCACAAATGGGAGGTGTGGGGGGGGGGGGCGTCTCTCTGATCTTTGCGCCTGAGGTTGATGGCAGACTAGCACCCGGTGCCATGACATGCGGCACACAATTTGACCCAATACTCACCCTTAACAAGCACCCTAGACAGCCGCCTAATCGGCCTATAGGATGCGCCGGCCCTGCCTAACTATGTAGGTTATATCATATTATAATGATCTAAAGAAACACACAGAGTTCAGAGAAGTTCATTTGTATAATCTACAGGAACAAGATTATTAAAAGTATGTTAGCCTTTCAATATATTTTTTTATCTTTAACCTTGGTAACATGTAAATATGTCATTACTTGATTTATAGTTTTAAGTTTATTGTACATCTTCACATTATCTGTCTTTTCTGCTGTAAAAAGGTTTATTGTCTATATAGATCACAGTTTTCTTTCAACTGCACAATGTAGTTTTTTTTTCCTAGTTTTACAAAACCATTAGTTAGCTCTAAATTGGCCCCTTTGGTTATTTTTGAGAAAGTAACATTCTAGCTTGAATAATCTATCAAACAAATTCCATTTAAGGATGACCATCACCTAATAAAACAATTACCCGGCGTCACTGGAGATATTGGACCTGCCAACCTGTAGGGTACATAAATTGAATGTAATGCATAGTGTGTGGCTTATCTTACTACCTACTAAGTACGTTTTGGAAATATGTGATTGTATATCAATTTCTTAGATATTTTATATATTACAGAAATCTGGAAGTTCTCTCTTGTTATAGAGGGTTAGCTAATAAATGTGGTAACTGTTTTGTAATAATGTTTTTGTTTGCTTTTTGTTTGTTTGCTTGTTTTTATGATATAGATATCCATCCCTCCAGCAAATAAATCAGTTATCACACATACTTATTGTGATTCATCTTGATACAATTGTGAATAAGTAATTAATTACAAACAGCCAATGAATTTTGATGTGCCATACTCTGGAACTAAAAATGTCAGGCATTTTGCCTTTACGTTTGTCTTATTCATTGTTGTTCAGTTACTCACTGTGAAAACCAAGATAGAAGCAGCACGAAAGCAAGTGGTGAAGATATTAAAGCAAGTGGTAAAGATACTGTATAAAATACATTATATGCTTGTGAAACTCCCAGTAGGATATCTCATCTTGATGCATTAGATTACAAGGGATAGGGGAAAATGGAGGAAATGCTGGAAAACCATCTTTTATATAAAAACATAACTAATGTTCTCCCTCTGTGTATCACACTTGTTAATAATAGATCAAACAGAAAAATGTAATGGATAAATGTTAAAATCATTAAAGTACTTTTTTTTAGACAAAAAAATAAAAAATAGTGACTCTTCTTAGGTCAACTATCAAATACAACCATTTTAACATTTTCTCCAAAAGTGCGCATAAATCTTTTCTGTCTGAATCTTGTAACATCGCCCTGTCAAGCGCTCTCTCACATCATTTTGGTTCCTGAAAACTATCCGCATTAAAATTTCATCACAGGGTTTTCAGTGGTTTTATAAAGGGTTATGTCATGAAGCACACAAAGTAAAAAGTTTCCATTAAAAAAGACTGCCTTGGTAGCAATAAAAATAGCAAAGTAGCTGTCTGAATGATCTTAACACATATTTAAGATTCTGTATCTGTAGCTGGTTCCCATAGAAATAATCATTTCTACTGCAAAGTTTGATGGGAATGTTGCCTCATTAAACTTAATGTGACGCTGTTGTGGGCAGTGAATGAAATCAAATAATATACAGCACACAATTTCAATCACTTCAATACCTTTAATCTTATTTTTACAAACAGTTCTGTAGGAAAGTACACCTTCTGGCACCATCCTATTACTTTTACACACTAGGACTTAAAGCACTATTCACCACTTTTTGTTTTACAGAAATAGAGACATTTTGGTACCAAAATTAAGTATCAGTTCAACATTTGTTACACTAAAAGATTAACTCTTTCAGGATAAATATTCCTCTTGCTGTCATGACAATCTGGTCCTTGCTGGCAATATACCGTAAAATAATGTTTTGCTTATGTAGAACATGTTCCGAAAAAATCATGGTATCACTAAATTAGGATATTGTATACGTGCATATGGTTTTCGTGGAGCATAATAGACTCTCATCTTTAGTATTTAGAGTTTTTAGAACATAACAAAAGAAGATGGTTTTGTTGTAATGAATGTTCCAGGGAGGGTCATTATACTCTATAAGAAATGAGAGAAGAATTATTAACCCAAAAATTCTTAATGACAGTAAGGAGATAAATTGTGTAAGAAAGTTCAGATATGGAATATTATTTAGCACCATTACGTTATTTTTTCTTTTTTTCTTTCATAGTTAACTAGCTTCATGAGCCCAAAAACCTTTCAGAAAGATGATATTTTGTCAGATTTTGCTTTGACAGAAAATCTCTTCTTTTGCTTTACAGTAAAGCAACCAAAATGTGAATGTTTTGATTATATATTAAAATATGAATTGCAATGTGTGTTTCGTAACTTATTGCCATCCACAATGATGTTTTTGTCAATACCTGTTCTTCAGTGGAAGAAAATATCTATACTGTCTGAGTTAGACACTGTGGAGACATTAATAAGAACAAACAAACATCTTCAGTTGTTTCTAGTAGTAAAGACTGGGCATTCTTGCCACAGTCTTGATGTTCAAAAAGTAAGGATGCCACAACAAACCATATAATGAGAGAAAGCAAGAAAGAAAAGACTGAACACAGAGAAAGGCTAACCTGTCCTTTGGGTTTTGTGGTTTTAAAAAGCTACGTTTAAGTATTATTATTATTATTATTATTATGTTATTATTTATATAGCACCAACAAATTCCGCAGTGCTTTACAGTGGGTGGACGAACAGACATGTAGTTGTAACAAGACAAGTTGGACACACAGGAACAGAGGGGTTGAGGGCCCTGTTCAATGAGCTTACATGCTAGAGGGAGTGGGGTAAAGTGACACAAAAGGTAAGGATAGTATTAGACTAATAACAGTTGCAAGAGAGGAATCAGGCGGGAGCTATTAACAGTTATATTGATACCCTTTTATAAAGAAGTGGGTTTTTAATGAATTTTTGAAGGAGTGGAGACTGGGTGAGCATCTAACGGAGAAGGTAAGTGAGTTCCACAGGAATGGTGCAGCCCTCGAGAAGTCTTGAAGGTGAGCATCAGAGGTGGAAGTAAGGACAGAAGATAGATGTAAGTCTTCAGAAGAGCGTAAGGGCCTAGACGGGACATACTTGTGTACAAGGGAGGATAGATAAGTGGGAGCAGCATTATGTAAAGATTTGAAAGCAAGAACCAGAATTTTAAATTGAGCTCTATATTTTATAGGAAGCCAATGTAGGGACTGACAGAAGGGTGAGGCATAGGAGGTGTGGGCAGACAGGAAGATGAGCCTCGCCACCACATTCATTATGGACTGTAAAGTTGGGAGCATGTAAGACCACTGAGAAGCGGATTATAGTAGTCAAGGTGAGAAAAGACAGTGGAATGGACCAGCACCCTAGTCGCATCTGGCGTTAAGTAGGGTAGTAGGAAGTGGTAGGATTTGGCGATAGACTGAACATGAGGTGTGAAGGAGAGGTCGGAGTCAAAGAGAACACCTAGGCAGCGAGCCTGTGTGGTGGAGCTGATGGTATCACCATTGACATGGAGGGAGACAGACACAGGAGTAGCAACACTTGAGGGAGAATTTCAGTTTAAGGAAGTGGGCAGCCATCCAGTTAGAAATAGCAGAGAGGTAGTCAAGAGGGATGAGGAGAGATCAGGAGAGGACAGATAGATTTGTGTGTCAACCTCATAGAAATGATATTGGAAGGCAAAGGAGCTAATGAGTTTACCAAGGGAGGCAGTATAGATGGAGAACAGTAGGGGACCAAGGACTGAACATTGGGGGACACCAACAGAGAGGAGTTGAGGAGAAGAAGCAGAGCCAGAGAAAGAAATCTGAAAGAGCGCTGGGAGAGGTAGGTGGAGCATCAGGAGAGAGCAATATTTTATGTGTATGTGTATAGCATGTATACTAGTTTCTGTGCTTTTTCATAAGATAGATGTATCATAAACATGTGCAATTCGTTTCGGTCCGAATTTCGGCAATTTGGATGCTTCCGAATGTCCGAATTGATGAATTTCCAAAGTGCCGAATTTCGGAAGTGACAATCTGAACTGAATTGCAGAAGTGCCGAATTGCCGAAGTCCAAATTGACGAAGTGCCTAATTTCGGAAGTGCCGAACCGAATTGCCGAAGTGCAGAATTTCAGAAGTGCCAAAGTGCTTTGGATTTCTGAAAAGTGGCAAAACAGGAGAAGGAGGGAAAATTAAGGACATGATGATGACAGGAATCTAACCCTGCTCCTAACCCTAGCCCTAACCCTAACTCTACCATTAACCATACCTCTGTTGGGATTGGGGTGTTGTGTTAGGGTTAGGGGTAGGGATAGGGGTAGGTGTAGCATTAGGGGTAGGTTTAGGGGCAGGGTTGGGGGTATGGTTAGGGGTAGGGTTAGGGTTAGGGTTAGAGGTAGAGTTAGGGGTAAGGTTAGGGTTAGGGTAAGAGTTAGGGGTACAGGTAGGTTTAGGGGTAGGGGTAGGGTTAGGGTTAACGCCACTAATCTTGCACCCCCTGGGCAGGTGCGCCCTATGGCGGTCGCTTATGCCGCCTTATGGATGCGCCGGCCCTGTTCCTAGCTACATGCTCCACAAAATCAATACAGTCATATTTCCCATAATCCCTCTTCCCATGTTCACTGGTGCTAGTGTACTGTGGAATTAGTCTATATGTGTACTCTGTGAGCACTGTCTATTCTAGCTAACTTGTGCTGCAGTGTTTGTGAGGGGTGAATTAGTGAGGTAAAGCATAGTTTCATATAACTTTTTCACCGATGACCAAAGGGGAAAAGGGCCATGATGTATACTGGAAAAGGTGTACAGCACACTAGACTTTCAAGAGGACCTGCAGTGGTTATGGTGGCAGGAGTGCCCTGTGGGTCAAGGAGCTTCCATTAGCTCCTCACCCCAAGTATGTTGTCGAACTGGTTTCATATGGTGTGACTACTTAACTTAGCAAGATGCCACGGTACTCCTCGCACCATAACTACTAAAGCAGGCTAAAAAGGTGAAAATGCATGAACTGTTCCTTTAACAAAGAAAGCATTGTCTAACAAATGCCTAGTTCAGATAAAAACAAGAACAAAAAATAGGTTATTTCATAGCGATCAGTAATCTATAAATGTAATTCTTTAAAAGAGTAGAAATTTGAGCTGATGTTTTTATTAATTTGCCTCTGAGATGAATAATGTAATTAAATATAATAACATATAGACAAATCAGAAAACAAACTTAAATTACAAATTATAACATTTATATTCTATAGACAGAAATAAACATAAAAAAAATAGTTGTAAAATTTTTATTTTGAGCAACCAGAGCAACAGTCATGTCACTTTTCGTGATCCTTTTCAGAAGGAAAAGGCTTAAAAGATAAACATTGACAGCATGACAAGATTTTCTGCACAATGCTACATAACACCAATGAAAGTTAATTTTATATCTAAACAAAATGTAGTCAATGAAGTTAACCAGATACTTTATTTTAAATATCTCATGTCTTTATACAAGAAAGATCATTTGTACTATATACATTTGATAATTCACACAGAAAGCTTGACTGAAAGTAATATATTAGAGTAAGTGCTGAATATACTTGGATACCTGCTTGTATGTAGCCCATGGAGCATTGCAGCTAAGGGGAATGGGCATTGACATTGCTAGGAGACAGGTATAGAAGGGGTGTAGTGTGGGGGATGGCTAGAGGAATTGGGGGTGGGGTTTTGGCTACAGGAGTATATACAGTGGCCATTTTAGATCAGGGGCCATCTTAAGTTGATACTCACTTACCTGTTTTTGTCCCACCCACCCACCCTCCCTCCCTCCATTTTTGTTGGGGTGTAGGTTGTTTGTCCTGATGTAAGATAGTTTAGTTTGCTAAGAACAGTTAGGTTTAGAAGGATATTGGTAGGTTCAAACTCATTGGTAGCTCCGAACCTGGTGTATATCGGTATACCGCTACATGGTAAAACCTCATGCCTTCAGTGACAAAATCATGCCTTCATTGGCAGTGGTTAAAATCCACCATGAATTTCAAATTTAACGCCAGAGTAGCGAGACTGAAAGCATAGCTGAATATTGCAGTTCAACTATTTTGACTTTCAATTTTAAATTAACTTTAAATTCTCACTTTAGAAAAAACCCTACGTTGATTTGCAAAAAAAAAATGTTTTGCATCTTTCTTAGCTACAACACCATTTCACACAGTATATTCGTGGACTAACCTTTAAAAGAAAGAGGATATTTACTAAAAAAAAAAAAGGCTATTTCACATCTCACAGAGTGTATTTGCTGCATTGCCAGGTGGGAAAAAAGGGGTTTCAGCTCAAGGTTATATTTTATGACTCATTCTATCTTATATGTGTCTGCTATGCAAATCTCGACTACTTGTATGTTAAATCATTACATATTTGCATAATATTAAACCAAATCACTGACAGGATCTGTAGAAAGGGTTAATGAAAAAATCTGCATTTTAAAGTGTTTTAAGTGTAATTTTGTGATACAAATAA
Organism: Pelobates cultripes; assembly: GCA_933207985.1. Classification (NCBI taxonomy): domain Eukaryota; kingdom Metazoa; phylum Chordata; class Amphibia; order Anura; family Pelobatidae; genus Pelobates; species Pelobates cultripes. The sequence continues at coordinate 107,327,207 of OW240913.1, forward strand.
CACCTTCAGTTGAAGATTTTGTGGGGAGACTGAACACTAACAACGAAACAGTTTTTAAATCAGATCGAGGGTTCTTTTTAAGGGTTAGCCCCCCATTTCAGCAACACCCCTGGTGTCTGCTTATGGCTTAAGTGTCATACTGGGCATAAAAAATCAATCAACTTTTTTTGGGAGCTGCTACCTGGCTTTAATCTAGACATAATATTTCTGTGTATAGACCTGTAGTCAAATCACAAGAAAAGTTAATTTGTTGAACACTTAAATCATAGGATGTGTTTTCATGTCTTAGCACAAAGTTACATGTCTTACATGTCTTGGCACAAAGTAATCAAACAATGACCCTACTTTCTTCTACACTTTGAAATAGTCATCTTTAAAAATAAAAATATAAAACTCACCTCTACTGAGAGAAAAGTATATACATTGAAAATTGTTCTTATAGCAAGTTGACTATAAAATAAATAAATTAGCCTGGCAACTACAACACTAGCCACTGGGATTGCCTGAGTGTTTGTATTTACTGACGTTTTAAACTATGCATTTCATTGGTTCTATAAATTTGGGATTGAGTGCACTATTTACTGCCAGAGAAACTGAGCATTAAATTTGTACTTACTTTGCTGAGTTTTAACATGCAAACTAGCAGCTGGGTCTTAGAGACTTGTAGAAAATAGAAAGTGTCAGAGCATAAAATATGCCAACATATGATATTTGTTGTACAATAGCACACCTAGGAGTGTTGAGAGAGAATTCTTCCAATTACGATTATTTTTCTCAGCATATATAAATATGAAAACAAAAGAAATGTATTGCAGTTTACATCTGAGATTCAGAGTCAGACATCCACATGCCTACAGTGCTGATTCCTAATGAAGGCAAGCAAGTTAAGGAAAAGTCATTGCCACTAGTTTGCTGGTCATTTACTGGACTGCAAGGTCTTCTACGATTACCCAAACAGAACATATTTGAGACTTACTGAGTGATATCTTAATTTTCAAGCATGCATTGTAAGGGATGCCAGGAAACTACTCTATGTATCTTTTATAAGTCCTCTTCTAAATGCCAAGATAATATCAACCCGCATTGTTTCCATTCTTGGCAGCGCAGAGACATACAAATTCTGTTTGTTTTATTCATCTTATCAGGAATTTGCTGCCATGTTATCTGCTTATTTCAAACAGTGCATATTCAGTAGGCTCATTGTATAAATCAAGAAATAGATGGTTTGTAAGTGTTTCAGTTATGTTAAGTCATTTTGTTTACTAGTGTACGGGTAACTCATTGACTGAAGCCACCAGCTTTTTGCTCTCATCCAAAAGGGGGGTTAGCTCAGACATAGAGCTTCTGACTCTCTATTGGAAGTAGTCAATACATGAATCTACACTCAGCGGAACCCAGGTAAGAAGTTAAACCATCACTAAATGGTTTTACTACTTACAATGATGAGACAGGGCGTGACTCACCAGGCACGCCATAACCACTACAGATGCTTTAATTTAATATTCTGTTGGCCTGAGATAATAAAAAGGTAGCTTTGCTGCTGTAATTGAACTAAAAGTCTCATTACGATTAGACTATGATTGGCTACCAGTGATCTATTGTGTAAAATGTGTAAGTGTGCTAATCTTTGCTGCTCTACTCAAACTTAATTTTATGGGTTTTTTTTTGCATAATTAATTTTTAGCATGGTGTCCATAGCTACCTAAAAGGATGTTCGCATATAATTCCATGACAACATTAAATAAGCGTTTGCTGTTCTATAATGTTGCCTAACAATTTCAATTTTGTTTACCCATCAATTTCAAACCAAATCAAATCAGTAAATATTTGAAAATATTAAATATAATTTATTCTTTGCAAATATTTGGAAAGCAACTGCCTTGCCAGTCAAAATATATGGTTAAAAACCTGTCCATATTTTGTTGGCACGTTACTCCCTCATCAAAGATTCTGCAAATCATTTACAAACTAGAAATAGAATCTGTATGTATTTATTTGCCGTGAATGTCATTACTATTCAAGATTCACATTATATGGATGTTTAAGTGCCTAATGACAGCTAGGTGACATGTTCACATGTACAGTATTGAATACTATGACATGTTACTTCAAATATGATTTAATGGTGTAGCATTGAAACAGTCCCTATTATAACATATTTCTTTTCTAACAGCCTCCCCAGTTACTCTTAACTTTCTATTTTTTTTTAAAAACGATTGTCCAATTACTCCTGCTCTTGCTGTCCTAAATGGATAATGCAATTATTCAGGACTTCTCTTTTCTAACAGATTGTCCAATTAAGCTATGAACATGACCATCGACTAATGTATACCTGAGCTATACTACAGAGCAACTGATTCTTTTGATGCTTTATTATTGTGGTTAAATATATGTTACCTTAATTATACCTAGCCCTTTTGCTATTTTACTCGTGATTCACAGACACTAACATGACAATATGCCAGTACAAATAGTGCCACTTAAAAAGGGGCATGGGGTGACCCCATCTGGTCCATTTGATGTGATATACATATTTTGCAATGTTTTGATATGTAACATTAAAATTGTAAAATATTTTCACCTGAATATTTTTAATTATATTAACCTCTTCACTACCAAGCACTGTCTGTTTCAAATAATATTACCATACACATTATTAGAAACAAGGAATGCATAGCTAGCACATAGCAATTTTACACTGCTTTTCAGACTTCAAAAATGTAAATTATGTAACTGAACACAATTGTTATTTTAAATGTATTCATTCAACCTCTATAGCAAGTTTTTGGGATTTAATAAGTTTGAGGCAGTATACAGTGTCCTTTATCTTGCAATATTTCACACTGGGTCTGAAAGGGAAGTATAAAAGCATAAAAAGCTGTTTTTCTTATATATAGTAGGTGTGACAAAAATAGAAAAATAAAATGGTCAAATAGCCTACTTATAGGTATGTGTAAGGATCCTGAAGGTATTACTAGCAATGCAGCTTAAATAAAATTGCAAAAGAATGAAAAACAAAAGTGTGCATTTGCTCACAAATAGTAAATACAGTTAAATCATATGTTTCTAAAATCAAAGTATTCAAAAAGTGCCATGGCAATCTTTATCACTTTCTAGAATGCTAGTGTAATGCTGAGAGTGAAATGTTAGAGCCCATTCACTCCTCCCCACTCCCTAACTGTGGGAATGGTAACACCTTTTGAAACTTCCGCTACTGCTTGGAAGGAGGCAGATGAGCCGACATTTTCAGCATATTTGCAGGCATGATAAACAAGAAATGAGAAACTGGTGGCTTTTGGCAGATAAATGTGTCCCTCTACAGACTGGTATTCATTCCTATGTAACTAAGGGTTAGTGAGACTAATATTGGCTACATTTGGTTCTGCAAAGTACATTAATGTAAAAACTTTATACTGTATTCTGGTAGTGAAGAGATCAACCTGGTTTATATTACTTGAGGTTTATGTAAGTAATATATTACATTGGTGTTATATACTTTAGAATCATGTCCTTAAGATTATATGTTTTACTAATAGAAGGCTCCTTGTAGCTTTTAAAGAAACACTTCAAACTAATAAAGCACATCAGTTCACTGAAGTGAGTCTTGTCATTTTTTATTGACAGTTTTTAAAAGTACAGATTCCAGGAGAAATCTAATTTGCCTGTGCATGCCTTAGTGAGAAGCTTTTTGATTGGTCTATCCGCTAACACAGAGGAGAGGGATTGCAAAGGCTGCAGACATTAGATCTGCAACTTTTGCAAGCAGTTTTCAAATGCACTCACAGAAAACAAGTAGAAAAATTACATGCATATGTGTTATTAGGTATATTACCCAGGGACAATTACTGGTGACTCACCAGCCAGTATATGTGTCTGGCCCATTTGTATGTATTCTGTGAGCAAAGACTGATGCCACTTCAGATCATTGGGCATCTTGTGTTCTGTTCATTCTTAACATTTTGTGCCAAATTGTTTTATATTAGTTTCTAGGGTCCATTGGTGACTTTATGTTGATACACAACTTGGTAAATCTGGGTGCCACCAGACTGAAGATATTTGATTACATTTGTACTTTTGCTCAGATACCTAGAAATGGATTCTCACTGAATTCTGCAAGAATATGTACACTCCACTTCAACACCTCTGAAGACAACATGATTGTCATTGCCTTCCTCAAGGCATGTGTTGCTTACCCGGGCCTAGCTATTATTCTGCCAAGCAAGAACTTGGACACTGTTCAACGTGGGTTAAAATAACTACATCCTGTTCCAAATTATTATGCAAATAATATTTTTCCCATTTACCTAAATAATTGATGTAAATAACAGTCAGCATAATGCTCATGTTATCAACTATTAAGAGTACAATTCAAATTTTATTGAACAAACCTCCTAATGATAACCGTATTTTTTTTAAACATAAAAAACTTACAATGCACTGTAATTACACACAGTAAGTTTCAAAACACTTTATAGGTTGTAAAGAACTGAAAATTGTTATTTGTTGTGTTTGCAGCATATTTACTGAAATAAAATGCTATTTCAATCAAACTTATAACAACATTTTAACTTTTTAAACAGTTTAATAGGTCACGTTACATTTTAACATAGGACCCCTTATTTGATAGCAGCTTCACAAGTCTTGAATCCATTGAATGTGAGAGTTTTTGGACAGTTTCTGCTTGAATTTGTTTTCAAGATGTCAGAATAGCCTCCCAGAGCTGCTGTTTGGATGGAAACTGCCTCCCACCCTCATAGATCTTTTGCGTGAGGATGCTCCAAAGGTTCTCAATAGGATTGCGGTCAGGAGAGGATGGAGGCCACACCATGACTTTCTCTCCTTTTATGCCTATAGCAGCCATTGATGCAGAGGTATTCTTTGCAGCATGAGATGGTGCATTGTCATGCATGAAGATGATTTTGTTACGGAAAGCATAGTTCTAGTGGTCAGTCAGAAAACTCCACATACTTTGCAGGGGTCATCTTTACACCTTCGGGGACACTAAAGGGGCCGACCAGCTCTCTTCCCATGATTCCGGCCCAAAACATGACTTCACCACCGCCTTGCTGATGTCGCAGCCTTGTTGGAACAGGGTGGCCGTCCACCAACCATCCACTACTCCCTCCATCTGGACCATCCAGGGTTGCACGGCACTCATCAGTGAACAGGACTGTTTGAAAATTAGTCTTCATGTATTTTTCTGCCCAATGCAGCCATTTCTGCTTGTGAGCATTGGTTAGTGGTGGCTGAATAGAAGGTTTATGCACAGTTGCAAGACTCTAGAGGACTCTACACCTTGATGTCACTGGGACTCCAGAGGCACCAGCAGCTTCAAATATCTGTTTGCTGCTACGTAATGATATTTTAGCAGCTGCTCTCTTGATCCGATGCATGGATGTGGAAGAAATCTTCCTCAATGTGCCTTTATCTGCAGAAACTCGTCTGTGCTCTGAATCAGCCACAAATCTCTTAATAGTGCAATGATCACGCTTAAGTTTTCGTTAAATAGCTAATGTTTTTATACCTTGTCCAAGGCATTGAACTATTTCACTCTTTTCATCAGCAGAGAGATTCTTTTTCTTCTCCATATTGCATGAAAATGGTGCTCTGCTTAATAATATGGAACACCCTCCTTTATTAGTTTTTCCTCAAATTGGGCTCACCTGGCAATCTAATTATCACAGGTGTCCGAGATTGTTTTCAGTGATCAAAAGAGCCCTGAGACACAATGCCATCCATGAGTTAAACTGAAAAACAAAATATTTAATCTTTGCGACACTTAAATAGAATTTGCATAATAATTTGGAACAGGGTGTAAGTCAAACTTGAGAGGTGATTAAGAATAAAAAGATATGATCTATTCTATTAGTAGTTGCATAATTCCCAAAACACAAAATATTCAGTTATTAGTTTGGGCAAAAAATATGAACACCCTCTGTGTAACCTGAGAAACATTTATTGCCAATGAGGACCTTGGAACTCTGAAATTCTTAATTACAGCAAGTCACTTTATTTTGTTTTGTGTTTTTTGTTTAATGTAACTTGGTTTTGTGTTTCTTTGCACCTACTTTTTCTACCTCTCTCCAATGGGAGATATCAGGAAAGCAACAACAGCTTCTAAATAAAATTACAAAACATATTATCAAGTGTCTTATTTTAAAATTTGAAAATAAAATTACTATAATTATTTCATATACAAATATATTTACAAATTCATTAATAAGGTATAGTTTACATAATATTCTTTTAAAATGGTAAGGTTTTATGCTACTTATGGGAATATATTTTTCTTTTCCATAATAGTCTACTGTGTTTATTTCTTTGCGTTTTTTTTTTTTGCAGACACTTCTAGTGAAATTAAACACCTACTCAGAAAATAAAGATGTTTTGTAATGGCATTATGTAAGTGTTACTTGCATATGATTTAAGTACATGTTTTACTTTTAAATAACTATTCACATCATATGAAACTGCAAGTTTCTGATCAATTAAACTTTGATTTAACAACTGTGAAGGTAGATGTTCTACTTTATTTCTTTTCACTGACCTGGGTGAGTGCATGGTAAATCAGTATATAGTGAGGGAAAAAAAGTATTTGATCCTCTGCTGATTTTGAACGTTTGCCCACTGACAAAAAAATGATAAGTCTATAATTTGAATGGTAGGTGTATTTTAGCAGGGAGAGACAGAATAACAAAAAAATAAAAGAATTCCAGAAAAACGCCTGTCAAAAAAGTTATAAATTGGTTTGCATGTCAGTGAGTGAAATAAGTATTTGACCCCATTGACTTAGTATTTGGTGACAAAACCCTTGTTAGCAATCACAGAGGTCAGACGTTTCTTGTAGTTGGCCACCAGGTTTGCACATATCTCAGGAGGGATTTTGTCCCACTCCTCTTTGCAGATCCTCTCCAGGTCATTAAGGTTTCAAGGCTGACGTTTGGCAACTCGAACCTTCAGCTCCCTCCACAGATTTTCTATGGGATTAAGGTCTGGAGACTGGCTAGACCACTCCAGAACCTTACTGTGCTTCTTCTTAATCCACTCCTTTGTTGATTCAGCTTTGTGTTCTGGGTCATGGAATACCCATCCACTGCCCATTTTCAATGCCCTGGCTGAGGGGAGGAGGTTCTCATCCAAGATACGTATTTCACTCATTGACATGCAAATCAATTTATAACTTTTTTGACATGTGTTTTTCTGGATTTTTTTTATTTTTGTTATTCTGTCTCTCACTGTTAAAATACACCTACCATTAAAATTATAGACTGATCATTTCTTTGTCAGTGGACTATTGTTTAAAATCAGCAGGGGATCAAATACTTTTCCCCCTCACCGTATTAGTTCTGGTATGTCTCAAATATGTTTCATAAGATATTAGAGATTATGTTCTGCTAATTAGCACTAATTAGTGCTGTAGTACTGAAAGAAACACCTAAAATAGATAAACATTTTGGTGGCTGCAAAGGCCTAAAGTTCATCCCTGTTTAATAGGATCATTTAATAGGATCATTGCTACATGAAGGCAAATAAATGAATTGCAGAGGACTCCAACTCATTTTGGGGAGATTGGCAGGTTGGGAGAGTCATACATTTTTCCGACTGTCCAGCTATATAAAGAAACTCATGGTCTGTGCCTTTTGTTCTGAGACAGACCTCAAGCAGACCTCATCCCTGACCTAATTTGTCTGATGCATCAGAATTCAGTAAGTATAGGACTCTATAATAGCTATCTGTACACGGGTTGGATGAAAAGAGTTAATGTTATGACAAAAGAAAAATATTCTACTGGAAGGTGCTCAGATGGTTTGTACTGAGAAAATGTATTATATGTCACCTTCAATATACTTCTAAATCCAAATGTTTGGGGATTTGTTCTGAAACTAGTAGATATATAACTTAATAATAGATCGAAGTAATACAATCAGAAAACAACAAACAGGATTTTAAAATAATTACCTGATACATAAAAATGGGATCGACAGAATTAAATCAATGTGAATGAAAAGAATCCAAAGGGAAAAAAAGATTATTATGAAACCTTTGGGATCATTGTACAGACTGCACCTGTTCGACTTAGGAAAGATAATAGGCTTAAGCATACGAGCTGCAATCACAACAACTGTGTCAAGGCATGGAAGGCCATTAAGAAAAAAAAATCTCCAGTCTGTAGCTTTTTCTAGCACAACAGAAATTCTACTCACTGTGTCCAGAAGAAGAAATGTAGATAGTGATTTGAGCAAGACTATATGTGAAATGAAGATGAAAAAGAATTGTGCAAGTTCATGATTGTGCACATATGTGTGCATGTGTGCATACATGTGTGTGTAAAAAGATATTTTTTTTCTTAAACTCTGTAAGTTAATATTATATGTAAACTCTGAACAGCACCTAGCGTACCAAATTCAAATTAGAACACCTTAGCATCACCTTATGTGTTTTTCATCACTTTGTGTTTAGACTAAATTTAGATCTCATTGGTATGACCCAAGGTGGACTTTAGCCATAGCGTACTGGAACTTCTGCACATACATAGTCCAAAATGGAAAACACAGCAATAGAGAAGTCTTTTTTTTTTCTTGAAAAACTAGCGGAATTATTTTTTTTTATTATTGATTTTCTTATGATTACTAGTTTATTTACAAAATGCTCAAATCGCAAGCTAAAACACCAAGGTGGGTATTCAAAACTCTATTAAGCAGCTCTCCTATTAACATCATGTTATTCATTATTGCAAAGATTATTATCAATATGTTTCTGTAGATGCACTGAACTTGAACAATGGAGATAATAGGTTATTACAGTAAAGTTTGGCTTTGACATTTGTATGATAAATCTGGAGTCAATTAGATTCAAAATCCTTTATTAGATAAAGCAACTGTACCAATTACTGCAGAGAAGGATGAGCACTTAAATTATAATTGAAATTTGAGTACATGATGCATTCCCTGAGGGGATGTTAGAAAATCATCTGGTGACATACCAGGGCACTTTTAGATCATAATTTAAATGGTAAAAGACCTAGATAAAAGCAGTAGTCTGGAAGTCAACATGGCATAAATTGACAATTGCAAAATGCTTAGGATAATAATGGCTAACCTTGCAACCAGGGGGTTGGGCACTGCGTGTCCCAACCTACTGACACAAATATTAGAGATGCTGCTTTTATGAATACAAAAGAATTGTAAAACAAATTGTAGTTAATACATGCATTTGAGCCAATATGTTTTCTAAAAAGCTTTTGATGAAAATGTTTTATCCCGTCCCGTGTGTTTTGTATATTTCTATCTAAGAACTCCTGTTATCATTAAGATAAACTAAATATTAGTTAACATCAATCCCATGAACCATATTTAGACTCTGAACCAAACTATTACAGAAAATAGATTCGTAAACCTCACCAACATCAGAAAAGCAGTCAACCTAGCATCCAAGCTTATTGGAACTTTGACTTTATTAGCACCAACATAGATTTAGCTAAGCTTAAGTCTATATTGGGACTGCAGTGGATAAAGGAGGTCAGGTCTCAGACTTTGGCCCAGACCTATTCCACCCAGTGTATGCCCCTTCTCTTAAGGTAAAATATAGTAGAGAGCCAGCCTTTCTTTCCAGCACAACCCAACGAGCAGTGCCAAGGATCTTACAGACAGAGAGAGAGAGAGCTTCTGTAAAATTTCCCCCACAAATATCAGCCAGGCACTTGATATAGTGGAAAATAACAATGTATACTTTATTTAGACTCACACCAGGTTTTTATCCATTTCCTTGCCAGTACAATAAACACAAGGCAACCATTAGCCGTATGTTATTGTGATATCAATCAATCACACTACAAAGTCTAATTAAATTACACCTAGTGTGAATGTACGACTGTGTTTACAAGGAAGGTGGAGACAGACAATAACAAGGACTGTAGCCCACATGGGAAACTTAAAGGAGTTTCATGGCAGCAAGTTTGACATGGTTTGGAAATGTCCCTGGAACAATGGGACATCACCCTGCTGAGGAAAAAAATAAGACAGGAAAGGAATGAGGGGAAAAGGCACATACAACCTGGACAATCTCTACATCCAAGCCGCAATGCCTACACACAGCACACTGCAAGCAGCTCTCACACACACATATAATCCAGGACACAGAGATACATAGACGTACACAGACAAATATATACATTTCAGTGACAGTCATAAACATACACATAGATATACACTCACAGAAACACACACAAGGATTCTCACTGCCAGACACACATAGGCACATGCACAAAAACACACTGCCAGACACACTCAAATTGAAATAGATACTGTCAGATACACATTGTCTGACACACACTGCGACTATGTGTCTGTATCCATGTGTCATTATGTACCAATATGTCTGTCCATGTATCGGAATGTGTAAATCTGTGTGTCTGTCTGTGTGTTGGTGTATCATTGTGTGTATATGTGTGTTCATGCATTTGTGTGTGTGTTTAAAGAGGCTAACATGGCTGCAGTGTGGAGACGATATGGTATGGGCAAAGTAGCTGTTAACCCCTTCACTTCCAAAACCACAAATACACTTTTTTTATTTTCATTAACTTTGCAAAATGAAATTTAGTCCATAAAGCCTCATTTACTTTCATTTACACTCCAGGACTGAATTACAGCTCGTAAAGTAATACATTTTTCTACTATGAGCTTATTCCAGCAATTTAATGTTTGGAAATGTCCTGAAAAGGACAGCTCAACCTCCTTCAAAATAGTAAAGGCGACTTCAAATGCATATACAACTTGGACAATTTCTACATTCAATTTAATTACAGCTACACAAAATAAGAAAATCTGCTATTTTAAACCAGATGAAAAGCAATTGGAAGTTGGGGATTCATCTGTTACATTTCTCTCCCAATGACAGACTAACTGAGCACCAGACCTCAAATCTGGTCTGTCTGAGTTAGTCAGAAAACTAGCCACAAAAACTTCATCCACTTTCACAATAAAGCTAAAGGTGTACCAGTGGTTTCAATATAACACAGAAATGAAGTTCTATCCATACTGGTTCCTGGGACAACACACTGCCGCTGGGATGAGAGGCTGGCTTCACCATCTCCCAGGACCTTTACATGCCCCTGGGGAGAGATTCCAACTGCAATTTTACCAGTTACCTACACCCACTTCTCCTGGGAGTCATTGGCTGGGCGAGGGGAGGAGGGGGGTAATGAGTCCATAAAGAGAGCTCACTATGCTTCTTCTGCCTTTCTTGACAATTTGCTGGTTACTAATCGTTTTTTTTCAATGCCCTGTAGCACACAAAGATTTCAAAATCTTAGAGATATCCATCAAACTCCCCTTCGGTCTTTGAAAACATCTTTAATGCATTGTACGATAACTCTTTTCTGTGGCAATAGTTGTGAAGGGCTACTGCTTTCCTTTGACATTGCTGGAACTCCATCTCGGCTAGGCGTAACTAGTACTCTCTTTCACTCTCCTTTTCCTCCTTTAGTATCACATCCCAAATCAACTCTTGGCTGGGGAATGGACAATATATTGCAAGGTGTTCTATCACCCTCGTAGTGAAGAACTTTCCATTTTGAGATACTCCAATCACTTCAAAGATTATACCATTAATACAATCTCATAGGGGTGAAAAGTCCTTTGAACACCTTTATTTTCAGAATGTATGACATTCTTTTTACGTTCTGCAGTATTTATCAGTAAGCTGTACTGCTTGTAATGTCTTCAGCGTTCTTGGAAATAACATAAGCAGACACAGTGGGAAAGATTTATCAAGGTAACATAGATGCTATTTTGGATCCAACGTGCCGAATGTTGAGACATCCTATTACTTTCTAGGTTGATTGCTCCCTATTTAGCTATTTGCTCCAGACTAGCAAATGTTTCTGGCTTGATAAATCTCTCCTAATATGTTCTTTACTAACACAAACTTAGCACAAGTTCTTACCACACTAGATTAGATTTTTTTTCTTCAACAATACCTATGGAGGCACTGGCCTTTATGCTGTATTTACCACTCTCTGATGCAAGCTGGTAGTTTGACTATTTTTGTTTATCTATTTTTGTCACATCTACAGGATGAGAAAAATATGTATTTTTGCTTGAATGCTAGTATTGCAGACCCTGTGTGAGAGATTGCAAATAAGTTATACTCCATACTGTTTAAAGCTTTTAACTCTCCAAATAGTTGTATAAAGAAAAAAACACTAACAAATTCCAAATAAACATTTTAAAAAATGTGCATAATTAAAAATGTTATGTTTGTCTGAACAGCAGTCTATGCAAAAAATTGCTGTATTATCATGTGTTTTTGTGCTAACTATGCATTCCACGTTCCAAATAAATGTTTTGCCATTTTTCTTTCAAACAAAAATTTTCGGTTTTCATGGAGTTAAAGGACCACTATAGGCACCCAGACCACTTCAGCTTAATGAAGTGGTCTGGGTGCCTGGTCCAGCTAGGGTTAACCCTTTTTTTTAATAAAAATAGCAGGGAAACTGCTATGTTTATAAATAGGTTAATCCAGCCTCTAAAGTCTCTAGTGGCTGTCTCATTGACAGCCGCTAGAGGCGTTTGCGTGCTTCTCACTGTGAAAATCACAGTGAGAAGATGCAAGCGTCCATAGGAAAGCATTGTGAATGCTTTCCTATGAGACTGGCTGAATGCCCTTACAGCTCCTGCCGCGCATGCGCATTCAGCCGAAGAGGAGGAGAGGAGGCGGAGAGGAGGAGTAGTGCTCCCCGCCCGGCGCTGGAAAAAGAGGTAAGTTTAACCCCTTCCTCTCCGTGGGAGGGGGTCCCTGAGGGTGGGGGCAACCTCAGGGCACTATAGTGCCAGGAAAACGAGTATGTTTTCCTGGCACTATAGTGGTCCTTTAAGAGAAAGTGAAAAATCTAAAATGTTTAGTGTCTTTTTTCCGCAAGCCAATTTTTGTGCACATTTAAGAGATAGTCAAATTCGTTACAATGGAAATTTGGTTTGCAGCATGGGTTATTCGTTACAAGACTTATTGTGCAATAAAAGTGAAAAACTTGTTATTTAAAAAAAAAAAAAGAAGAATTCTGTATGCTGAGATGTTAAAATCATTAGTGGGTCATTTATAGTTTAGTAGTTATTTTCCATTTAATAGCCAAAAATATTTGATTCGGAGATTGGGTTTAGTTTTGCTGTTCTGATTGCAGAATTGAAGCCCTCCATTGCTGTTCTATCAGACTGTCAGTCCAAAAAGCAAGCAGTCTTGCAAACATGTAGTGTGTGTTCACAAGATATGCAAGGCATTATAACTTTTTTCACCTACTCACAGCAGTATGCCTTACTGGGTGCAGGGAATATTGCTGTTAATACAGCTCATATATGCAGCATCATTAATTCTATACTAAACGTAGCAGACATTTTTACATATAGTAAAGTAAACATGACCAACTGAATATATTTAAAACTACACATAAAAACATTTTGTATTATGTGTGCCCTGCTGAGGAATTACATCATCCTAGAAACTCCATTTAAGAAAATCTTAAAATTTGTAGTGGAAGCTTTCATACGTTATTGATTACTGGTACCCATTGATTACTCTGGTTTTGCTTGAAATTCTAATGTTCAGTTAATCTTAGAACTATACTATATAGTACAGATAGTTGTAAGATGACATGATACCCTTACTGTTTTCAGAATATATTTGGAGAAGAGAAAAACAGAGCTAAGCACTTAATGTGTATATTGTTTTCTATCGAATTATTGCATATTAAGAAGCCAGTATGCACTAGAAGCTATATTTTGCTTGCACAATACTAAACTATATTGATATAGCAAGGTAATATTAGAAAATTTGACAAGTGGTCTTTAGCTGCAGGGTACATTTTATGGACCCCTCCAACATATATTAACTGACACCCCCTCTTCTAACCCTACCCTATACAACATCCCCGTGTCCAATCTTAAACGTTAAGACTTTCTATGAATCACATTGACACCAAATCTTTGAATTAATTAGGAGTATTATATGAAGCTATATTTACAAACTCCACACCTGCTACATTAACCCCACACTATGCTGTATTATAAAAACAATACTAACACCATGGTCACCACAGTTTGCTGCAGAGGTTATGGCAGATAACTGGATTGCACTATGGCTTACAATTGGTAGCACAATTTTATTATATAGTAAATACACATATTCATCTTAGGAAACAAAAACAAAAATGCTTCGCTACAATGGTAAATCCCTCTAAAATATAACCAGTAAGCAATTTGATTGGAGGAAAGGATTATAGGAATAAAAAAGACAGAAAAGATAATCGTTATCCAGCTACCCCATACAAATATTTGAAACAGATAATGAGGAAGTGAAACTTCCTCATAATTATGATAAAGGCATTAGGGTTGGACTGTGGGTGCCTGCATTCCAACTTTTTTCTTAACTGCACCAATAGCCACCTTGTACCATAACTAATACTATAAGCTGGAGTAGTTATAGTACATGCAGGATCTCTTTAATAGTTCTTCAAACGCAATCTGTTCAAAGATGACCGGTTCACAGGTCTGTAATTTTTAGATTAGGATTTTCATTTTTGTTTAAATACGGGAAACACATTCACCCTATATTAATCTTTTGGTTCCATTCAAAGAAGAAGAGATCCTTTGAAGATTAGAAAAAAAAATCTATGAAAGAAGCAAAAAGGTGTTAAATCTCATGGGCATGGTGGATATACAGTATGCCGGAAATGTGTCTTCTCTATTAACACTATTTGATGCCCAAGAGTTTAAAAATGATGAGTTTTAGAATTTGACAGATATACAGTGTAGCTTGTTTGTTAACTCTTTGTACTAAAGTACGTATCTGTATCATTTTTACCTTTCAATTGAACATTTAGTTATATGGCTTTAATACAATATTTGCTTTTGGATTGATTTTATTATAAATGCATCAGTGTATAAGCATACATAGTCTGTTTATACAAAGAACAAAATCCTTTATATTTGTTTCTTTTTCCTAGCATAATTTGCAGGTTTTACTTTTTTTTGGTTTACACGGAGAATTGCTGATTGAGTGATGTAATGTTTTTTGGTTTTTTTTAATGATAATGTCCTGAATTAAAACGTCCATAAAAAAAGCAGTAATTTGTAACGCCTACTTTATTAGTTACTTAGAAAAGAGCTCTGCAAATATAGGCAATATATATGTTTTAAATTGAGTTGGCATGCATCTGCCTTTTTAATACATTTTCCACGTGCACTTACTACTTTGTGCTGCAATTTGTCCATTACGATGAAATATTGCATTACAAACACCTGCTATTAAAAGAAAATGTGAGGACACTACAGATCCTACAAGACTGCCGTAAATCAGAGCTAATGATTTAAGTGAAAGTCAGTGCTGTTAGTGGCACATTGTCTTTGACAATATTAATTTGTAAGTGCTGAACTTTGTAGCACTTTTGAGAATATACGAGTTACAGAAGTTGTATGGAATGTATTTTATAGAGCGGTCTCTTGTCTAAACGTACTAAATGTACTTGTCTGGAAAATTACCCCATTTCTTCTCTTTCACAAGTCACATTTTCTTTTAAATTAGTCGATTGAAGAGCTTTGTGTGTTAGGTAGCTGCATTATTACATTGAAAGGTTGCTATTCTATATATCAAATAAATAAAGAACTAACTACATTATACATTGATAGAAGTCTAAAACGGGAAAGAACACCATATATTTCTAATAAGAATACTAGTTCAATTATTTCCATTAAAAATTATATCAACATGAAAAAAGTAAAATCTGATGTTGACCCTGCTAGAATTAAAACCAGCAATATTAAAGGAATACTATAGGGTCTGCCAGCGCTATCTCCGCCAATTGATTTTACCTCATCGATTTTGTCGATAAGGCAAAATGCCAGCCTGGCCAATCAGCATCTCCTCATAGAGATGCATTGGATCAATGCCTCTCTATGGAGAAATTTCACCATCTGTATGCAGAGGGAGGAGACAATGACCTAGGAAGCACCTCTAGTAGCTATCTGAGGAGTGGCCACTGGAGGTTTCCCTAGGGTGTAATGTAAACACTGCCTTTTCTTTAAAATGGCAGTGTTTACATTAAAAAGTCTGCAGGGACTGACTATACTCACCAGAACAACTACATTAAGCTATAATTGTTCTGGTGACTGTAGTGTCCTTTTAAAGGTTTAACCGGCTCATCAGTTAATACTAGCCAGGTAAGTTAGTGCATTGGTTCAACTGGAAACTCCATAACCCTGGTAAAAAAACAAAAAAAATTATGTGCTATTGCAGCAATAATTAACAAATTCTTTCATGGCTAAAAAAAAAAAACCTAATGTTTAATTCATAACTGTTTCAAACTGTTTGTGCGAGTGTTATTGAGAAAAGCTGGTTGATTTTATTTACTATATTATCTTTTTTTCGGAGCATCAGGTGAACTCAAGCAGAGGAATACATGTTAGGAATATATACTAGGTATCTGAAGAACACAAATAATCTTAAAGACCTAAAAAAAAAAAAATGGGGGGTTTGTGCAGCAGCATTGCACCAATTAAGCTGGAGTCAAACTGTGGAGCAACACTGTGTAAATCAATCAAACCGTGTTGCACACACCTTAGCTCTGCATTTTTTCATGGCCTGGTGTAAATCCCTTTAGTAGACTTTAAAGTATTTCTGTCATGTTTTTTCTTTGATTTAAACCATCTTTATAACAATATGGTTACTGGTTGTTTTTTTTTTCTTTTTCCAAGTTTCTTACATAAAGGTTTTTGCTGTATATATTTACTATACTAAGGACATGTATTGCTGGATCCATGATGTTAAATAACTTTCCCACTGTATGATTGTTATCTGACAGAAAAATTAATTAACACCTTATGGACTAAGGTCCAACTTCAGAACCCCCTAAAAACTGGTATTATATACATTCATATGAAATAATAATTTTCTTCTTTCTCATTGAGTGCACCTATACTTATATATTTTAAAAAAGAGATTGTTCTTTTTTTTTGTATACTCTATGTTAGTATAATACAAATTGAGTATGAACAAAATGGGAAAAAAGTTAAACCTATAATAATTTAAACATAACAAGTAAAACTGAAGAATAAAACTCATAACATATTTGTATATTAGTCGTTAATGTTAAACATCTCTTTCATGCACTTAAAAATGTTTGGGGTTAGTCAATTGTAAACCCACAGTAACAGTAACGTTTTGCGGTTACTATTGTACTAGGTAACTATATCTCATATATCTAGGATTTGAATACATTTTTTCCCAGATGTAAGAAATATGATGCTTTGTTATCCTGAGACTACAACTTTAAAAGCAGTCATATAATACAAAGCCACTACACAAAAGTACATATTCGCAAAAAGTAGGTTACCAACCCCTGATACTATTAAACTAATAGCACTGGGACACTTTTCACTTTTCCATTTTATCACCATGTTCTGCCAAATCTGTTAGATATATTTAAAGGAACATGCACCACTTGACAAATTTTAAACCAGCAAACAAACACTTTTCAACAAATATACAAACCAAAATAAAACAAGAATAACTTACATACTGAAAAGTATGTAATAAACATGTGTAAACTTACTATAAATGTAGTCAGGTTGCATTGTTGGGCAGGCTTCTCAGCTAGGGGAGTTTCTTCAACCTCCCCCTCCCTTTTACCCACCCATCTCAGTTGCAGTATGAATAGACAAAACTCGGATAAGCAAACACATATTGATTTGGCAGAACTGAATTTTTCCACAGTTAACAAGTGCAGTATTGTAGATACCAAAGGTATAAGAGGTGACATGAAACAGGTTGTCCAAGTTGTCAAAAGCAATTGAGAAATAAAATGAGAATTAGCAGATAGTAGGAGCCTTTGGGTTAAAACTTTGTGAGCTCTTAAATGCCCTCTTTTAAAGAATATATTACAATTTAGCAAAAAGTAAAGACAATAGCATTTAGCATATATAACCCTAGCAATAGTAAAAATAGTAATTTGAATTAGTAATTGATACAAATGATTAAAACAAATCTAAAAGGAGCATAAGAGAAATATTGTGAAATTGATATAATTTAATAGACCCTTAAAGAAGAGGGTTCCTCAGGATTTGTAAGACTGGCGTGTATCTAGCAGTAGAAATATACGGTTTGTTTTTCTATGTCTTTGGTTGTTATTCATGTCCTTTTTATCTAATGCTCCCTATGTAACATGTGTTTTTAAGGATAGATAACATTTTTTTTTTTTAGCTTACTGTATATACATAAAGCACACAAGAACAGGTAATAACAATATAAAGTAAATGTGTGGCTCATGAAAAATTTGACAAATCTTTAAATATGCACACACTGACTGAACACTTATTTAGTTTACTTATTTCTAAAAGTATCTTTTTTAACTTAATATTATCAATTTGCATCTGTATCTGTGGTTATTAAATATAATGAACCTTAATATCTCTATGAAAAAGGTAATTGAGAAATAAGGCTCATAAATAGAGGGTCAAATACAGGAACACTCTAGTTGTTTTACAATATTATAGATATACCCCAAATAAAACATGTAAGTATGTTTTCTACATAAAAACATATGGGTAAATGAAAAATCAATCTGTCTGCAACCTTTACAAGAACCCTACCCCTGTTCCCCACCACATACTGAGAGGCTTTTCATTGGGAAGTGTCAAAGTTGAAGCTGTGAGCCCGTGCATGTGATTGTGTCTTTTATATACTTCTCAATGAGCTGTACCAGGTTCTAACCGAGACAGAATTCAGTTTTCTGTAATAATATTTAGGAAACATAATAAAAACCCTTAGGTTCTTATAAAAAAAAAAACCCCCCAAAAAAACAAAGAACATAAAACAATGTATTTGTAAAATGTATAGAAATATATTTCGGGATATCTATAGTAGTTTTTTCTAACAATAGTAGTTTGTTCTAACAATTATTAGTTATATGTGTATTTCTACTTAAAACACCTAACAATCGCTAGAGTGCAATGGGACACCCTAAAAGACGCTACCTTACCAACATAAACATAGATAGAGGGTAGAGGTGGGAACACAGAGGGAGGCGAAATCGAAGAATACTGACACACGCTCATTCCTGCAACCTCACACTAACACATTAGCTCTCAGGCTCACAACATCGAGCACTCGCGCACACAGGGAGATCGCACAAAGTTACCCACAATGTACATAGTTAATATGTTATATTGTTTGATCACATTGCTAACACCAACTCAGCTTGGACGACTACTGAACGCACACAAGCTATGGTAAAGGAATAACTCAGATACTGCAGACATAAGCACAGAGAACATGGGAATAACAAATCTAAGTTGATCTGTGACCATACACTACGTAGTTAAACGGGATCAGGGCATGCACCAACAATGTCTTGGAATCAATTTGGGAACTTAAAACACCAGCAGACACTAGACTTATGATAGCCACTAATCTAAAGGGCGTAGCCACCCACACCAAAAATTGGCACCAAGCGAAGACCGTGCATACACTAAACAGGGACACAGAGAAACAACCTCTCCAAGGTCGATGAACAACTTAATAAAGCATACCTGAACACTTCATGGATATCCGGGCAGTGGCACCCATGGCTGCCATAGCAGATTTTGGCCAACTCCAGTAGGTAGAACATTCCTTGGGACAAAAAACCTGTCGCCCACGGGGGGGATGGACACCCCTCCCCCCACGGGCAAGGCCATCGCCACAGGTATAAGACAGACGGGCTATGAGCAAAAATGAAAAGCCCACAACAGACGTAAGGGTCATAACTAAGTCCAGAACCTAGCAATAATGACCAGACACGTGGGGAACTAAATTACCAACAAAAATAGATCACTAGCCGAGGGCTCAGGGGGCTGTGGCTGCCACTGCCGGAGTGAATAAATGTATAAGAGATAACCATGAAGTCCTTGCTCGACAATGTACAAAATGTGCCAAATGTATTACATGTACTACAGGAATTATATTCTATGACTCTGTGTTGCTTACTGCAAACGTGAACAGTACCATAAAACTAATGTACAAACTGTATCTGTGTGAACTAAATGATGTACAGACAATGTGAACTTGCTCTGGAAAACAATAAAATTTGTCAAATTGAAAAAAACCCAAAAAAAACACCTAACAATGTGGACCATTCAATACATTAGATTTGAAATATGGAGGCTGCTGGGCTTTCAAGGTTTATGATCATGTTTCCCTGAAACATACATCAGTATGACCTGCAGAGAATGAAGGAAACTTCACAGAAATCTATGCTGGGCTAAGAGATGCAGACTCTGTTACCCACTAACTCCATTCACAAACGGCATTGGTTATGAATTATGTTGTCACTGTCTTATCTTAGTCTTTGGTCACAAGCTAACACCTCCAGGGTCATTGTAATACTCATTGAAGTTTGGCAGCCTGGACTGCCTTAGACTCCTTGGTCTACCTGGTAATATCTATGTCTATGTCTGGAGAGCACAGGCCACCAACCCATGCACAAATTCACACCAAAGGTGCTCTACAATTCCTGTAGAACCGGGCAAGCAGAAATCATAGCAGATCTCCTCATTAATTTTCAGAAGAATATGTTGAGGTTACAGCTCAGAACCCCATTAACTGCCCTCCCATTCTAATGGCCCTGTGGGCATTTGCTCTCCTGCCCCTCTTGCAAGCCATTCCATGTCCCAAAATGATAAAACTGAACCAGGCTATCAGCATGTTGAAAATAAGTGGCATGTATATCAGAAGTTATGTTAATGCCAAAATAACAAGAAACTTTTAAAATGAGATATGTGGCATTGGCAACTGACAGTGCATGAAAATATCGTTGACATAAGAGATGTAATTTCAGTACATTATTTTAATTTATATATTCTTTATTCAATGTAGAGTACACAACTGCTCTGCAAGGTAGAAATTAGCCTTGCAAGTAAATTTTATATATGCATGCAAAGCACAATAAGGTGAAAAACCCAGCAGCAATAGTAAATGTTCCAATACAACAGTGTCATTTTCATCTGAACCCAAAGTGTCATCGGCTCGATACAAATGTCTCAAGCTGTCCCCTGATAGACATCATCAGAAACTCATGCATCTTTTCATGTTGAGAGGAATAGCCAGAAGATTCATAATAGCTGAAAGGTAGATTTATTGAGGCTCTTTCCTGACACAGCATTTGTACGTCAAAACAGATTATCTGCTGCATTACGTTTTAAAAGAACGATGCAGAGATTATCTTCATGGATTTATCTCACTAGTTCCCTAAAGCATTTCTACTTGAGTTAGCTTTATCCTCTGTCCAGAATTAGGAGCTGGTAAACTGTCAAAGAAGATTTCTACAGTATTCACAAAAAATTATAGTGTGCTGGGCCATCAGACATTCGTAATTGTTTGTTATAGACTTTGACATTGAAGCTCAGATCCCATTGTTGCAGCCCCTTTGGCCTAAAAATGGAGTACTTTCTTCACAGATGTGATAATGTTAGAGTAGGCTGATATGCAGTGATTTTTAACATTCTTAACATACACTGCTGTAAGTTTGACATGACATCAAATACTGACATTTTCATGTTACAGCGCATACTTTAACATTGTTATATTTGCAATAGCATAATTTTTTTTATACTGGATTTTCTTTTAAGATAATTATGTTTAGTTTTTTTTCTAATGAAAGAGTATTCCTTTTGCGGTACTCCATATCCAAGACTGATTGGATAAAACGCTTAAATATCCTTTATTATTAAATATATTTTTCAATCTGTATATCTCTCTCAGTTTAAATTGTAGGTCTACATTGCTGATGATCTTTTTCCCTGTAACTATCACATTACTGCAGTCAATTAATTGTGTAAAGTCCATATTCATAATTATTTTATTTTAATTTCTGTGTTTTTTGGCAACTGTGGCCTTGATTTAATATTTTAAATATTTTTAGGAATACACTGTCTTGGAGATCTTGGAGATCCTTACACCTTCATACTCTTCTGCTTCAAACCAAGCACATGAGCTGCCAATGAAGTGGTCACCCTTGTGCATTACACAAGTTCTGGTAACAGTTATACAGTAGAAGTGGATTCTTTGTAGAATTTGAATCTCCCACCTAGTTTCCCACCTAGGGCTGTATAGTCTTTGTTCAGATCTCTGATGCATAAGAACTTAAAACTTAAAACCATCTGTCTCTTTTTAGGGGTATATTTTTTTTGTATTTCTTATTAATATTAAAGGAACAGTCTGGCCAACAAATATACCTTTGCATTTAATGCATTAATATGTAATTTGTGCATGCTCAAGTTTTAGAGCTTTTACTCAAAAATAAATGGTTTGCTGAATGCTACACCAGTAGACTCCTTAGCCACACCCTCTCATGGCACAAAAAGACTTCCTTAACAGTGTATGTACACAGCTCATGGCTAATAATACAGGCTTATGCTGCAGCGTTCTGCAAAACAGTTCTTTTTTCAGTGCATAAAAGTTATAGCTTTATATTGGTGCTCAGAGAGCCCCTTTATCTAGCATTTGGAGTCTCTCCTTCCCCTCTCCCACTTCTAGATATTCTGACAGGGTTGTTCACTAAAGTGAGAATTCAAAGTAAATTCAAAGTGAATTTCAAATTTATGGTCAAAATAACTGAATTGGCTTTTATTTTTAAAATTCACTTTGAATTCTTTTTGAATTCTCACTTCAGTAAATAACCCTATACATTTTGTATCTTTGGCTCACTTAGGTATCAAGAGAAGGCCCATGAGATACAACCTTCTGCTTACCTTTTTCTTAATTTTTTTACTTTTAAGTTCTTCAGAGACATTTTTTTTGTTTTTGTTTTTTGTCTTACAGCATATTGTATTTGCACATTCTGTATTCTAGTTAAAATATAAAATGCTTTTCCAAATCGGAGTACGTGCTTAATTCTAAATTCTCATGCTGCGTTGTTCTTCATCATGAAATATTCATATTTTGACCACTTTTATATTTTAATACATCCCTCAGAGACATCATCTTTTTCTAATGCACTACTGTGAGAGCAATGTTCTTATGTCTTGCTTTCTACAATATTGAAGAATACAGTATGCAAACTCTTCATCTAGTTGCCACCAAAAGTGCTTTTTGTTTTTTATTCCAAAGTATTTTCTACTTTTCTATATTTTCCCTTGGGTCATAGCTTTTGAACAACTCAAGTGCTTTTGCTTCTTAGAAAACATTCTATATATTAAAAATATCTACAAAACATTAAGTGAATTTCATAGATTAGGGGGTTCCCAGAGGAGTTCAAGATATTTTGTGTGTACTGGTGTATTCTAACATAGTATAGTTAAGGAGAAAAGTTTTTCTGCAATTAAATGCATTAATATACTGTGTCCTTAACTCGGATATTTGAAGTCCAAACTGAAGTTGGCAAGTCACAATACATTAACCATTTGTGTTCATTCTGGTTACTCTCACAGTATCTATCTCTCCAATTTGTAGTTTTTTTTTATGCATTTACATTTATTTATTTATAAAATATTTTACCAGGATGGATATATTGAGATTTCTCTTGTTTTCAAGTATGTCCTGGGTCCACAAAACATTGCATTGTTACAAAAGGATACAATATTGCAAAAATACAATATACAAACTATAAATATACATACACATATATAAATTTAATACATAACAGGTAATAAATATATTTAACCATCATAGGTGCATTCTGTGTTGAGGTATATTGCCATAGATCTCTTAAAAGCTTTTAGATTGAATGAAGATTTGACGGTGTCCTTTAGGTAATTCCATAATTGCAGTGCTCTGTAGGAAAAGGAGGATCGAGCCATTTTATTTTTGTATTGCAATATGCTAAATAAGCCTACATTGGTTTCCTATAAAATATAGAGCTCAATTTAAAATTCTGGTTCTTGCTTTTAAATCTCTACATAATGCTGCTCCCACCTATCTATCCTCCCTTATACATAAGTATGTCCCGTCTAGGCCCTTATGATCTGCTGAAGACTTACGTCTATCTTCTGTCCGTACTCCCACCTCTGATGCTCGCCTTCAAGATTTCTTGACGGCTGCACCGTTCCTGTGGAACTCGCTTCCCTCCTCCGTTAGATGCTCACCCAATCTCCACTTCTTCAAAAAATCGTTAAAAACCCACTTCTTCATAAAAGCGTATCAATTAAACTGTTTATAGCTCCCGACTGATTCCTCTTCCGCAACTGTCACAAGTCTAATACTATCCTTACCTTTTTGTTTAATTTTACCCCACTCCCTCTAGCATGTAAGCTCATTGAGCAGGGCCCTCAACCCCTCTGTTCCTGTGTGTCCAACTTGTCTGGTTACAACTACATGTCTGTTCGTCCACCTATTGTAAAGCGCTGCGGAATTTGACGCCGCTCTATAAATATCATAATAATAATAATAACAGTACTGTATCAGAAGTTATAGGTGGTGGGAACAGCCGGGGAGAGCATTCTACTCAGGTAGGGTGGGAGCTTCCTATAAATGCTCTTTGGCAAACCTAGCCACTTTATCATCCAAAAGACTGGGGTCATTCGCCTAACTTTTCCTGCAAAGACCATAGACATTCGTATGCCAGTTTCACGAACAAGATTGGGATACATTGTTCGTGAAACAAATTAACTGTCGAATGGGAGACCACACAAGGGAGTTGTGTGTTTCCATTTAACAACTGGCAACATTGGGCAAACCGCAAAACCCTAACGATTTAATGGGTGGCCGCCGTTTGTATAACCGAACAGGTGGTGGCGGCCATCTTTGCTTGCAAACGCCCAGCGGTGATTGGTCGTCAAGAGCATGGAACCAAAATCGGCTACTCGACCTCGCGAACACGCCATGCCGTTCGTATGGACAGATCCATTCATCAAAAGAGATCGGCATGTGGTGAAATCAACCCCATGAACATCTTATACTACACTAGACAGTAAATTCGTGTATTTGTTCGTTCATAGGAACTCCCGAAAGGAGACCGGTAAAAGCAGCCAACTACCTGGAACTATTTGGGGGATTGCGCCTCGTGGCTGGCTGGTCCATAACTTAATTCGAAAGGCTTTTCTATTCTAACAAATGTATCTGAGTGGAATTTATCCAGATTGTGAGCTCAGATCCCAGCCGTTCAATGGAGGGTCTTTCGGAAGGTTCAGATGTATATTTCGTGAGTTATGTATTTGTAGGTTATATTGCATACTTTTTTGTATGGAGAAATAATGTAATTAAATGTGTACTCTTACGCAATTATCTTTCCAGGGCAGAAAAGCATGATGGGAGATACTATTGCATGTTAGGTTTTCCACAGAGTCCACCAGGGAAAAGCCCCTGGAATGTCAGTAAGGAAACCCCTTGCATGGGTGTTTGTATATAAACGGTTGTGGTGCAATAAAAGCTCAGTTGATTCCCAAACTGTGTGTCATCCAGTTCTTGGGAAAAAGGGATTGTACTTACACTACCTGGATTTTGTATGCTGATTTAAGAATGCCAGCGGGGATATGGTGGATAATACTACTACTCCGCTACATGCTCTGGAAAAATTAAGAGTGTGTCGGGATTCCAGAAACAGCCAGATTAGCTCTTTTAACATGTCACAGTGGTGGGTAAAGTAATAACATTCTAGTACAAAGTGACAGAATTAATTATATAACGTATTACATTTATTAAGGTGGGTTTGCGGTGCGGGTGCATACACTACATCCCCATAATCAATGACTGTCATTAACATTTGCTGCACTATCTGTTTCCTTACTGTAGGACTTAGGCAGGATTTGTTTCTGTACAGGGCACCTAGTTTTGGGTACAGTTTTGAAGAGATTTTTTCAATGTGAAGGTCAAAGGATAGATTTGGGTCTAGCAACATACCTAGATATTTAAAAGAGCAGACTGCTGTCAGCGTGCTATTTGAATTTGTTCTGATACATAATTGTTGATTTTGTAGTTTACGTAATTTAGGTACAGTTCCAAAGATCATTGTAACAGTTTTTTCAGTGTTTAGGAAGAGTTTTCTATCCGCTATCCACTTTTCTACCTTTGTGAATTGTTTTTGGAGCACAGCCTCAAGCTGCGGTAGCTTTGGTTTACTATTGTAGATTACAGTGTCGTCTGCATATATGTGTACAGTTGAGGAATTGGAGACGTTAGGCAGATCATTTATAAATAATGTGAATAGCAGGGGGCTGAGAATGGAGCCTTGGGGAACACCACATGTGACTAGAAGAGGGAGGAAAGCGCTATCAGAAATTGCCACATATTGCAATCAGTCTGAAACATAAGATCGAAACCAGGTTAGCAGACAATAACCAATTTCTTTTTTTTTTTTATGTTTTTACAAAAGAATGCCATGGTTTAGTGTGTCAAAGGCCTTAAAAATCAAGGAAAATAGCTCCAGTTAAGTCTATGCCAATTTGGATGTCATTGCAAACTTTTAAGAGAGCAGTTGAAGTTGAGTGATTTGGACGAAAGCCTGATTGATCAGGGGTCAGATAATTTGATCATTGATAATATTCACATAGTTGCATGTGGATGCATTTTTCCAAGATTTTTAACAATACAGGAAGCAATGATATCGGGCAATAGTTAGATACCAAAGTATTGTCACCAATTTTATGGATAGGTACAAATTCTGCAGTCTTCTAAAGTTTGGGTATGTATCCTGACACCAGGGATTCATTGATAAGGGTAGTGTCAGGTTTAGCAATTGCTGGCACACTGAGGGGCATGCAAATTCCAAACAAGCAAGAGCTCGGACTGAAAAAATGCAATTGCAGATCTGGTATTAGACCTAATCTGTGCCATGGTATGTTCTTGAGATCATTTAAAAAGGATTCAAGATGAAATTTTTTGAAAGACCTGGTGATTATAATCTTGGGAGGGGATTTAGTGGCCTTTATTTTGCGTATGCAGTACACTAGACAGTTGTCACTGAAACTGTTAGGGAGAACGCCCGCCTCCTGGATTCTGTCAGGACAACTGGAAAGAATCCAATCGAGCAAGGTCATGTTCTGGCTTTTAATATTAATGCGAGTTGGGGAGGAAATTAATTGTGTTAGCTGCATAGTCTTAAACAGCGTACATGATTGATCATTTTTAGGATTCAGCCAATCAATATTAAAATCTCCAAAAACCAACAGTTCACTTTTTTGGTTTTGAGCTACAGTTTCAATAAATAAGATAGTGATATATGAGAATGTAGCTGCCAAGTTATAAATAAATGACTATTAAAATTATTTATAAAATGATTTTAAGAATGACTTTTCACAAAATCTCATCTTACTGTATAATGTTCTATATATACACCAATTTAAACATTTACCATTATCCCCTTAAAGCAACTGTCTAAGTTCTGAACCAATTTGTACTATGTGTTTGTTCCACCATTGTGGCAGATACCACCAAATATAATGTTAAAATTTCATTAAAACACTCCCCTGGCTCCCTGTGTCCCCTTCCCCTCCGTGTGTATCCAGCAAGCACCTCTCTGGCCTGTGCACAGACTATACACTTCAGTGGGACTTGTTTATGTATCTTATGGAACATGACCTTGTCCTGGTTACCTTTCATCAGGTTTTTCAGAGGTTTTCCCCCAACATCCAGTCCAACATCCAGTCCCAAGGGGAGCCGTCCTAGCTCGACCCGCAAGAGACCCCACTAAAGTACCGGTAAATTACTCTAAACATCTGAAATTGTTTTCAGCTATGACTGTTCTAGCGGACAGGCCAAACTTTAACGAGATGGAGTTTCCCTTAAACCTCCTTGAATCAGGGCGCTATTTTCCCTGATTGGGAATTCTATCAAGGGCTATTCAGGGATGTACAACATGTAGGGGTTCCAGGTTTTTTTTTGTATCTGTTTAGGGTTTTATTTCTGTGTTAGGCTCTCTGTATCCAGGAGATAATTAGTTTGGAGACCTGTGCATTAAATGTTGCATTGTGAGGAATAAAATCAGTAATTCTTCCCAACGTCTGATGTCTGGGGAAAGGGGCTATAAACACTAATGGTTTCTTATTCCAGCAGAGAGGAGAAATTAGCAGAGGTACAGTGAGGGAAAAAAGTATTTGATCCCCTGCTGATCCCCTGCTGATTTTGAACGTTTGTCCACTGACAAAGAAATGATCAGTCAATAATTGTAATGGTATGTGTATGTTAACAGTAAGAGACAGAATAACAAAATAAAATACAGAAAAACGCATGTTAAAAAAGTTATAAATTGATTTGCATGTCAATGAGGGAAATAAGTATTTGATCCCCTATGAATCAGCAAAATTTCTGGTTCCCAGCTGTCTTTTATATAGGTAACGAGCTGAGATTAGAAGCACTTACTTAAAGGCAGTGCTCCTAATCTCAGCTTGTTACCTGTATAAAAGACACCTGTCCACAGAAGCGATCCGATTCCAAATTCTCCACCATGGCCAAGACCAGAGAGCTGTCCAAGGATGTCAGGGACAGGATTGTAGACCTAAACAAGGCTGGAATGGAATGGAAGACCATCGCCAAGCAGCTTGGTAAGAAGGTGACAACAGTTGGTGCGATTATTTGCAAATGGAAGAAACACAAAATAACTGTCAGTCTCCCTCGGTCTGGTGCTCCATGCAAGATCTCACCTCGTGAAGTTTCAATAATCATGAGAATGGTGAGGAATCAGCCCAGAACTACACGAGAGGATCTTGTTAATGATCTTAAGGAAGCTGGGACCATAGTTGTCACGACAAGTGACCCAAGCACGCAGAATGCAACCCAAATAGAAAATGTATTACCGGAACTTAAAATGGCCGAGTTTAACGGAACCAGAATACTTGAGGAATAGCCAAAGTCAAGGAAAACCAGAGATCAGGATAACGATAAGGAATAGCTGAGGCATGGGAACCAGAAAAAGGATAAACAAGAAAACAAGCCGAGTCAGGATACCAGAACGAGAAATAGTCAGTATATAACACAAGCCAAATCAAAATACCAAAATACACAGACAGATAACAGTATAGCACTAGAGGGAAAAACCAGTGAACCTCAATAGGGCACTGAACAAAAGCAAAACTCTCACTTTTATAATGGAGCATCTTTTGCTTTAAATCCACGTCCCCAAAACGTCAGAGAGCGTTGAATATTTAGAATTTTTGCAGCGTAGCCCTAATGACATTGGCGCAAATGTGCCACGTCATATAAGGGGGCTTGCGTGAAGCGGCCGGCACAGGACATGCTGTGCCGTCACCGGGAGGAGTCAGCACCCAGAGCTTCACCTTGCGGGTCACGGGATTAAGGTAAGGTATCATGACAATAGTCACCAAGAAAATAATTGGTAACACACTACGCCGTGAAGGACTGAAATCCTGCGGTGCCCACAAGGTACCCCTGCTCAAGAAAGCACATGCCCGTCTGAAGTTTGCCAATGAACATCTGAATGAATCAGAGGAGAACTCTTTGGCATCAACTCAACTCGCCTTGTTTGGAGGAGGAGGAAATCTGCCTATGACCCCAAGAACACCATCCCCTCCGTCAAACATGGAGGTGGAAACATTATGCTTTGTGGCGTTTTTTCTGATAAGGGGACAGGACAACTGCACCGCATCAAAGGGACTATGGACAGGGCCATCAAATCTTGGCTCCTTCCCTCAGCCAGCTTATTGAAAATGGGTCGTGGATGGGTATTCCAGCATGAAGATGGCCCAAAACACACAGCCAAGGCAACAAAGGAGTGGCTCAAGAAGAAGCACATTAAAGTCCTGGAATGGCCAAGCTAGTCTCCAGACCTTAATCCCATAGAAAATCTGTGGAGGGAGCTGAGTGTTCGAGTTGCCAAACGTCAGCTTTGAAACCTTAATGACATGGAGAGGATCTGCAAAGAGGAGTGGGACAAAATCCCTCCTGAGATGTGTGCAAACCTGGTGGCCAACTACAAGAAACGTCTGACCTCTGTGACTGCCAACAAGGGTTTTGCCACCAAATACTAAGTCGAAGGGGTCAAATATTTATTTCACTCATTGACATGCAAAACAATTTATAACTTTTTTGAAATGCGTTTTTCAGGATTTTTTTTTTTTGTTATTCTGTCTCTCACTATTAACATACACCTACTATTAAAATAATAAACTGATCATTTCGGCGCGATCGGGTAAGTAATATATTTGCCGCGTATGTACCTAGTACCGTTTTTGTCGACGTACCTAGTACGTCTGCGGTCCTTAATGAGTTAAGTCAGGATACAGAGGCTCTGCTACTACTGTAATTTTGGGGTTTCTCTCCAAGTGCCATATTATATATTTTTTTTTACTCTTCACTGCCAATCAGTTTGCAGAAAAAAAACAGAATTCAAGTATTTTGAGTGTCCTGGTAAGTATTGGTTAGAAGTATTTTTCGTTTTGTCATGCAGATATAACAGATTATTTAATGGAAACAAAAATAACACATTTTCTTTGGACAGATAAACATTTTTTTTAAATCATGTACCAAATAGTTACCGACAAGAAAACATTGTTGTAAAGAAATAACATTTCTTAATATGTTATATCGCCATTTTCTCACATAATTTATAATCCTTGTCTCACATATACCCTCTTTGTACACACAGACACAACCAGTAATATATGCACACATATGCACATGCAAACAACCTGGTGCACAGATACACTTAGTGTGTATGGCAGTGTATGTTAGTATCTAAATTTGCATGTCTGGCATTGTGTATCTGAGCATGTGCTTGAAGATGTGTATTTTGCAGGGAATATTATTTGATGTGTCTGTGAGTGTACACATCTATGTCTTGAGCACTTGTACACTTTGAGAAAGACCTATAGATGGTTGAAACGTGTTAGTCCTGCTGTGTGTGTATATACTTTTAGGTTTTTTTAAACCCTTGTTTGGAATAATTTTTCCCTAAATAAATTGCTTTTATACTTGACCTGTCTGGAATCAGAATTACTGTGCTGGTTACATTGGAGAAAAATCCTGTGGGGAAGAGAGATCCAGAGGGTGATACTTGTTGAATACTCTGACAGTCTGAGTCTGCTATATTGATAGGCTCAGCATCATGTGAGATTGACCGATTTGGTCTTACATATTTCATTTATATTGTACATACTACACTTTGGTCTCTGTTTTATGTTTTTATTTCAGATTATAATTGAAAGCATCCATCATATGCTATACCAAAAGTGGTAGT
The DNA here is from genome assembly GCA_933207985.1 of Pelobates cultripes. NCBI lineage: Eukaryota > Metazoa > Chordata > Amphibia > Anura > Pelobatidae > Pelobates > Pelobates cultripes. Next base: position 107,358,354 of record OW240913.1, read on the forward strand.
ATATATTGTGTGGGGTTGTTAGCTCACACCTTGTATGTTATTTATTTATTGTTGGAGTGTGTTTATATGGAGTGACTAAACACTGGTGATAGCAGCTACATGTTTTTGCACTATCGCACTTTATTTCTAAACTGTAATCATGTTTGTATTTCATGCCCTGGTGGACCTTGCAATTCCTTCCCCCCTTCCCCCTTTAGTACTGGAGGGGGTCATCCCTGTCCAACACAGTGATATTTTTTTGCCTGACTCCAACAGGGGAACAAGCCGATATAACGCAACTCTACTTACCTAAGATGGCGGCTGCCTGCACGGAAACGGCTCCCCACTACAGCTCTGTGACAGTAGTGTTACTGTTTTTGATAAATTTTGGAGGAAACTGTGGAAGAAACTGGAGGCCGGAGTCGGACTAGAGGCACCACCACACTGGTTCTCTCCCCAGTATAGCATCGCCATTAAAGCTCTGAAACCAGGTCTTGTTGTAAACAGAGCAGAAGGGGGAGACGGAGATGCCCTAGACATTTAAGTTGGCGAGGTGGCATTAATCCGTACTGCAGCAACAGGTAGCTCTTTCTGGGGGATGCTTCAGACCTCACATCTTTACACAAGACCAGAAAAAAAGCGGATGGATCATGGTGGCTGACCCACAGCTTGGCAGTATCCAGTTGAGGCTTATTCCTGGACTTGCACATCGGGCCTCTAGGGTTGGCTTGAGGTGACTGGCATCGACTGCTCCAGGGACTAATCTTCCTTAACAGCATAATTTAGCAGGTTCAGTCCAAATAGCTAGCAGTTAAATATGTCCTTTATAGATGCTGAGTGTCTATGCCTTCCAGTTTCTTTTTTATTGCCTTTCTGTTTTCGAGTACTTATAGAGGGCCTCTAATCTTAATCTCAACCTCAATGTTATATGCTCTGTGTTTAGCAAGACTGTACAAATTACGTTAATTTAATCACTGTGGCTCTATACATTGATAATCTCTTGTCTAGTCTATCAGTCTTTCACTACTTTCACTAAGTTAAATATGGAGACACGTTTGTCCAGGCCCCACATTCCTGATCTGTAGCGGCAGAACTAGTGCTGGTGAAGCTGCAACGTGGTCTGCACACGGATGGGTATATGTCCTCAGGGACCCAGCACATTAATAGCGTGACCTTATTTGCGCCCCTTTTGTTGGATGTAATGGCACGTCCTAACATTGATAAGGGGTAAAACATGCTCTAAAGAAAATAAAATGTGATAATTTATCTAAATATAGTTTTCTTTATAGCAATAGTGTAATTATGCAAAATGTGATTGCAACCAAGAAAGGCTTCTTAAAGTTGTATGTATTATAGCACAGGTGTTTGTATTGCTAACCATGCTTTCTACAATGAATTAAAAATGCAAAGTTATGTAGAATCCGTCACACTGTCAACAAGGTTTGATCTAACCCCACTAGTCCTATGTCGTATTATCCCCAATGGATAACATGTTAATAAGATCTTTTTTGCTAAAGTAAATTGTTTTGACTTTATCATGCAAAGTAGAGGAATAGGGTTTGTGATGAACTGGCTACATGTTGAGAATTGTCAGTATGGAGACATAATTAGTTTACGAGCTATTTATTCTTTAACGTGCACAGCCTGCCCAAGTATATATATATATATATATATATATATATATATATAAATATACATACATATATATATATATATTTTTTTTTTCCATATTGTAATTCACTAGGTAACTATTTTAACTTCTTAAGTAACAATACAATTTTTTATGATCAGATTGTAAAACATATCTGAGTGCAATTGTATTTTTGTATCCTTAAACTTATCTTTGTATTTCAGTTTTTTTATTTTAATTTTATTATTCATGTTTTAGGATCTGTCATCAACAAGACAAGGCAAATAAGGATAAGAATAAGCAGAATGAACCAATGCTTGAACATTTTACTCCAAAGGGAAGTACTGAAGTATTTTGTAAGTGAGACATGGGTGGCAGCCTACAGATCAGGTAAGTGAGAGGTGGGGAGCAGCCTACAGATCATGTAAGTGAGGGATGGGGGGCAGCCTACAGATCAGATAAATGAGGCAGCCTACAGATCAGGTAAGTGAGGGATGGGGCCAGCCTATAGATCAGGTAAGTGAGGGATGGGGAGACAGCCTACAGATCAGGGAAGTAAGGCATTTAGGAGACAGCCTACAGATCAGATAAGTGAGGGGTGGGGGCAGCATACAGATCAGGTAAGTGAGGCATGGGTGGGCAGTCTACAGATCAGGTAAGGGAGGCATGGGGGGCAGCCTACAGATTTGTTAAGTGAGGGATAGGGGGGCAGCCTACAGATCAGGGAAGTAGGGCATGGAGGGCAGCCTACTGTCAGTATATTGATACTGGCAAACATTTTGTTTTAAGATAGAAATTAAAAGTGTATACTGTAAGTCACCTCAGAACAGAGGTGACTCCATTTTGTATTACAAGGCTAAGACAGACACAAAATTTCTCTTTCTGCAACTCTATTTATTCTTGTCTGAGCTAAGGAATACGACTAATGTAAACATTAAAGATAAAACCTGAGATAAGGCATGATGTCTAACAGCAAAATGGGGGTTGAATGTAACAACCCATATATATATATATATATATATATATATATATATATATACACACACTTATAACTTACTATAGGTATATTAATCACATATAATTAGCACTAAATTAATAATATAGAATATTCATGGATATAATATCAATGAAGAAACGTCATGTTAGTACTAACGTTAGTGGAATATGTGTAATAGACATAGATGTGTAATCTTAACTACAGTTTCACACAAGAAAACCAGACAGACTCCAAATGACAGATAACACTAAGCAAATAATTTTACTTTGTAATCAAAACTTTAAAAAAAAAAAAAAATTAACAGAATATTACTACTTCCATTGTAAGAATATGGTGAAATCAAGGTTAGGATGTGCCAATTCTAAAAGTACGACCAAAACTGCAGACACTATGTCTCGTAGAAGTGAACCAAAATGCTTTGAAAATGACAGGTTCTGTGATATATAGTAGCCATAAGAGATAACAAAAATGATGTAAAACACATGACAAAAATTCAGTTAACCCATTATACAAAAAGGTAAATGGACCCCCTGACAAGAATTTTTGGTGGTGTAATTGTGCCATCTACTGACCAAAATCTAGATGATAGTCTGTAGGGAAGACACACCTACAGTTCCCTATTGGTCCTATCGACTAGTGATGTGCATAGAATTTTCCCCTTTAAAAAGTAAGGACAAAGGGAAGAGATGGGGCGCTCTCAAACACTCTGGGACACACACATTTTGACTCTTGGACTGGACTCAAGGCTCCCACTCTCAAACTCTCAAACACTAAAACTCACATCTAACAGCTAAGATATGATATCTGGAGCCAAAGCTGGACACACCTAATTCTTAGCATCCTTTCCAACTAACACAACTAAAAGCATTAATTGCTCTTATAAAACTGGAGTTCCTGTACCCCTGCCCTGCCCTACCAGGATGACCAGGCTAAGCAGGAAATCAAGTATAACCCTGATGGAACCTAAAGAATTTTGTAAGAGATTTTGAGAGCCAAATTAAATTTGTAGTGGAATTCCATTTTCCTCATCAAAAGCTTTATTGACACAGGAAGACTGGCACGTTGCTAGTACAGTCGGTATTAGGGATTTCTGATCATTTTCTCCATTTTAATTGTATGTAAAATAGTTGCATTCATTTTGTATGTAAAATTTTTAGTAACCTATGTTTTAAATGTATGCACTGTGACTTTTTTGTTTACAATAAATGTTGCAGCAGGGCACAAAAGATAATTCTCCAGCCAGGGTGAAATCCTTATAATGCATTTAAAGAGGTCACCGTCTGAGCACTTTGCCAAATTTGCAGTGTCCCTAGGTGGTGACATTGCTGCTGGATTTTAATCTACACTGAACAAAATTATAAACACAACACTTTTATTTTTGCCTCCATTTTTCATGAGCTGAGATCTAATATTTTTTTCTCTGTATACAAAGGCCTTTTTCTCTCAAATATTGTTCACATATCTGCCTAAATCTGTGTTAGTGAGCACTTCTCCTTTGCCAAGATAATCCATCCACCTCACAGGTGTAGCTTATCAAGATGCTGATTAGACAGCATGATTATTGCACAGGTGTGCCTTGTTAGTGAAGCCTTTTATCCTTTTGTTTTGTCTTATTAAAATTGCTAAGGGTTCTAAAACCATATGTACAATAGCAGAGAAAGTGGGCAGCCTTGTCTTGTCCCATTTCTTATATTAAAGTGTTGTGATGTAAATCCCGACCCTATAACTTTTTCTGAGGGATCCATGTAGTGGGCTAATGTCGCTTGTAATATTGAACCCGTAATTCCAAATTGTTTTAATGTCGTAAACATAAAACCCCAATCCACCCTATCAAATGTTTTCTCTGCATCTACTGATAGCATTAGAGGAGTTTTATTTTTTTCTGTTTCTTCTAGTATATTATTTTCTAAGATTATTGATTAATGACCTGTCTGGTATAAACCCCACTTGATCGTTATTAATTAATTGTGGTATAACTCTTTTTAGCCTTTCTGCCAAAATAGAGGAGAAAATGTTAATGTCAGTATTGATTAATTAAATTGGTCTATAGTTACTGATCAACTCTGCATCCTTGTCTATTTTTGGGATGAGTACTATGTTTGCTCTCAGCAACTCTCCAGGACAATGTCCTGTTCTCATTATATAATTATAAATATTAACGAGTTCTCCTTTTAGTTGCTCTTTCATTAATTTATAAAATGTATTAGTAAAACCACCTGGGCCTGGAGCAGTTTTCAGTTTGAGCTTGTCTATTGATTTACTGACCTCTGTTTCTGTTATTGGTTGATTTATGCTTTTTTGTTGGTCAGATCGAATTTTTGACATATATATATTTTGGAAAAATGTATTTATTTCTTCTTCTTTTCCGTATGTTTCTTCTGGTAAATTGTAAAGATCCTGATAGAATTTTCCAAATGCTTTTCCTATTTTTTTCTGGGGTCAGTAAATAAGTTTCTTTATCTTTTATTTTGGATATTTTTTGTGTGTTTTTGTTTTTTGAGCTTGAACGTGTACTATTGACTCTGTCCTGAAGGGGTTAAGAGGGATCTTTTATCATTTTTTTAATTGCGATGCAGACAAATAGTGATTTTTATTTCTTTTATTCCTTTCATCCATTGAAGCAAGTTACATGCCTACTCAAGAGTGTTGGGGTTCATGACAGTCAACTCTTTCTGGATTTGTTTTTATGTAGAAAAAGCATGCAACAGAATGTACACATATTGATTGTATGTAGGACATTGTTAATTATCTATCTTCCAAACATTATGTGAGAATCAAAGATGCATAAGTATATCCCTATCAAAAGGCTAGTTAGGAACTATAAAATGTATTAGTATTGTAATGTCTCACATTTGTGTATATATCTGTGGAAGCACTTGTAAGTAGAAAATTCAAACTTGAAGATACATTCTCTGCTGGAATTGGCACTTTATTTTTATTTTTATTAATGCATTATATAGGTAATGCATTTAACCCCTTAACACCGGAGGGCGTACTATTACGTCCTATTTTAATAGTAATAGTAATAGTAATAGTAATAGGACCTCACAATCACATAGCCGGGATAGCTGGCTTCTGTATTGCCAGCAGGGGGGCTGCCTGTAATGACAGGTGGTCCCCCTGCTGCCTGGAAAAAAAATAAATTAAGTTAATAAGTGTAAAAAAAAGAAAAAATTATATACTTAGATCATATAAATATATTATATATATATGATCTAAGTATATATATATATATATATATACACATACACACACATATACTGTCTAGGTATATTTTACTATTAATATATATATAGTTATTTATATATATATATATATATATATATATATATATTAATATCAAATTACACATAGACTGATACTGATTAAATATATATATAATTATTGTTATATATATATATTTATGTATAATATAAAAAAATATGTAAATACGTTAAAAAATAAAATTAAAAAAATAATTAAAAATAAATAATTAAAAAATATATAGATGTGTGTTATTTCGTTCTAACTGTATTGTGATATTAATATATATATATATTAATATTAATATATATATATAGTAAAGGGAATTTAATTTGCTAGCACTATATTTAACCCTATAACTTTCCAAGACACCATAAAATCTGTACATGGGGGGTACTTTTCTACTCGGGAGACTTCTCTGAACACAAATATTAGTGTTTCAAAACAGTAAAATGTATTACAACGATGATATCGCCAGTAAAAGTGACGTTTTTTGCATTTTATACGCACAAACGGCACTTACACAGACGATATTATTGCTGCAATACTTTTTACTATTTTGAAACACAATATTTGTGTTCAGCGAAGTCTCCCGAGTACAACAGTACCCCTCATGTACAGGTTTTATGGTGTTTTCTAAAGTTACAGCGTCAAATATAAGGCTTGTGTTTCATTTTTTTCACATTAAAATTTGCCAGATTGGTTAGGTTGCCTTTGAGACCCTATGGTAGCCAAAGAATGGAAATTACCCCTATGATGGCATACCATTTGCAATAGTAGACAACCCAAGGTATTGCAAACGGGGTATGTCCAGTCTTTTTTAGTAGCCACTTAGTCACAAACACTGGCCAAAATTTTCATTTTTTGTATTTTTCACACACAAACAAATACTAACGCTAACTTTGGCCAGTGTTTGTGACCAAATGGCTACTAAAAAAAGACTGGACATACCCCATTTGCAATACCTTGGGTTGTCTACCATTGCAAATGGTATGCCATTATGGGTGTAAATTTCATTCCTTGGCTACTATACAGTCTCAAAGGCAACGTAACCAATCTGGCGAATTTCAATTTCAAGTGTAACGTGTTATATTTGATCCTGTAACTTCCCAAAACGCCATAAAACCTGTACATAGGGGGTACTGTTTTACACGTGGGACTTTGCTGAATACACATATGTGTATTTTATTGCAGTAAAAGCAAACAGTATTATGACATTGACAGTTAAAATGTCATGTAGAACTAAAATAATAAAAAAATCTTATTTTCTCCCATTTGTTTCATATTAAATTATGTTTCATGGCTAAATATTTGATATTAAATGAAAGCCCTGTTTCCCCTGAATAAAATGATATATAATAAGGGTGGGTGCATTTAATATGAAAGAGGTGAATTACGGTTGGACAGACATGTAGCGCAAATGCCAGGTTTTGTTTACATTTTGTTTTGTTCACAACGTGTACATTTGGCTCAGTCCTTAAGGGGTTAAACACATTACACAATAATAATACACAATAATAATAAAATATAAAAAGATATTCATATTTGAAGTTGCATCTGAAGAGAGCACTGCACAATCTGATCAGTCAAGAAACCCCAACATTTTTTTTCTATTACAAATGCTGACTGCATAATTGGCAGAGTAAGGTTTTTGTGTGTTTACCTTATGAAAGCTATTAACTGAAATTCATATCCCAAAAACACCTGTTGTGCTACATGATGACTTGTACATCTGTTTTATTGGAGAAACACTGAATTGGTGGTCACATATGGTGCTATCCCACTCAGCACTAAAGTATAGAAGTAAACAAAAAGAGAGGGTCTCCATGGACTATAAGGAAGGGAGAACATGACTGCTATCTGCGCTAGGGCGTTGGTCCTTAGAGGATACATTTGTTTAAAATTTGGGCACACAAGAAAAAGGGATTAGTAGAGAGAGTACTTACCAGTCGGAGAGTAGGAATGTAGGGATCCTAACTTTTCCCAACCTCCCACCATATTTGTAGGTCAAGTTGTGATTGTGTGTCTCTCTATGCCCTTTTGTTTTGTCACAGCTTGTGGTATTCCTGGCCAGCAAAGATATTGTGGATATTATAGAAAGTGCCGAATCAGATTGTGGAGTCTCAGCCTGCTAAAAGCTGATAGCGGTAGGCAGGCTACCCTGGACTCTTGGATTCCAGATTAGATCTGTCTGTTGGAGAAACACCTCAGTAGCTCACAGGTTAAATGTGTTTTGCAGGCATTGTTAAGTTAAGATAAATAAAGCAGTGGCTGTTGCTCTTACCCAGTTCAGGTCTCTTGTATTAATTGGGTATTGAGGATATGGATTTTTTGGGTCAGCAGTAAAGTATTTTGTATTGTGGGAGGTGGAACAAAGGAGGCAGGGTTAAGATTTGACACAAAATTTTTTTTTTACAAAATCAAGCATCTAAAAAATCATAGCACAACAAAACCAGATTACATTCATGTTACCCCCAATAATGACATGACGCCTGAGTATTGGATAAGGGCAATGGCCACAGCTTTATTTGATTTAACTTTAAACACCGGCAACATTATCACCACCTGTCGGCTGTTGGGGTGACTACCCAACAGACAGATTAACCATATATGTCAAGAGTCCGTACAGCCTGCCTTGTGCCATCAGCCCTAGCAGGCTGCGACTCCCCAAAGCCTTGTTTAGTGAATTACTTGTGCTGGCCAGGAACTCTGCCACCACGATGCCGACCCTGATTCCCGCCTTGAAAACCCAAATTAAAAATATCCAAGCCAATAGGATTAAGGTGCACCCCATCCGCCCTCATTAAACTGTGATTGTCCCCCTTCAGCTCCACGTGTCAAACCGACACACCCCCAAGGCGACGCACAAACCTAGAGATAGTCACATTGAACTTGTGCCTGCTCCTTTCCAAACCCTTGGCAGGTGGCAAGGATTGCCAGCATGGACATGGAACAATCTCGGACCATATTAGAGTATACTCCGAAAACAATGCCAAGCACCGTGCCAAGTCATGCTTTACAGCAGGCCTGTCCAACCTGCGGCCCCCCAGGTGTTGCCAACTACAACTCCCATGATTCTTTCAATGAAACAGATAGCCAGGGAATCATGGGAGCTGTAGTTCAGCAACATCTGGGGGGCACAGGTTGGACAGCCTTGCTTTACAGAGTGCACTTAATCCACGGTCCTGACCCTACCCCCGGCATGGATCAAAATGGTAACAGCCCCTGACATGAACCTGCTAAGGGCAACGCACTCCAGGTAAACTTGATTCCATGACAACCCCTGAATACCCCTCTAGCAACCCTCTCTAACTCGGCTGGAATCCCCAGGTTCCATCTGTAGGAACATGACTCTCCCCGTCAAGCTGCCCAATAGTAAAATGAATGTCCCAATATCCACACATAGTGGGGAGCAAACCCTGAAACAAATTACAACAAATGAGGCCGGACGTACAGCTGATATCTCCTAGATCCTAGATGATGGCGAACCTTTTTGAGCCCGAGTGCCCAAACCGCAATACATGCCAACTTTTTTTCCTCAAAGTGCCAACACGGCAATTATACCTGAATACTGAGGTTTAAGTTTAGAAAAAACAACTCTAACCGTTGTCCGAACTAATTAAAATCTTTTGTTTTAAAAGAAGAACATAACAACAGAGAGTTCAATGATACAAACTGTTTTTTTTATTGAAAAAACATAAATTCTAGTAAATTAAAACACACTGGTGTTCGGTGGTGCTTTACCTTATTAAGGACTTATTCCCACCTATCCACCCGCAGTTTGCACGCATCTTACATGCTGCTTTGGCACAGTTTACATTAGAATTACATCCATCTTACATCCAGTTTTGGTGCAGCTTTCTATGTATGTCAATGGACATGCATTTTTCATCAGGTTTCTGTCCATCCAGCTGCACCAAAACTGCATGTAAACTGTGCCAAAGATACGCACAAGGGGATACTCAACTTGTAATATGATTACATGCCAGACTGAAATTGTATGACGAAAGCCTTACTCTGGGTCCTTTCTCTGCTTCTACAGTTACGGTAAATGTCAACCTGAATTAGGATGAGCAAGATAAACAAGGAAACTAAACTTGCTTAACACACTTTAAACAACTCCTAAATTAGTGTCTTGGACACAAACACTGCATTAGTAAAAGTTTGCAGTTAGCATTCTTTTGCACAATTAATGTGATTTTTGCTGCTGTATACATGCTGCACATTTGTCAAATCTTGGCTCATACTCCGTTAGTTTGAGAGCAACACATGCAGCACTCAATTCATCTGTTAGTCTGTTTCTGGTATCAGATTTGATATAATTCAATGCTGAAAACAGCTGCTCACAAGCATAAACCGACCCAAACATTGAAAGAAGATCAATCCCAAGTGCTTTCATTGACTTAAAATTATTCGGCAGAGAATTCCACACTTTAAGGATTTCATTTTCAGAACTACCAACTGTGCTGTCCATTGTCATCCCTTCACATTCTATCTTCTCAAGTGTGGCACGCAGGGGATATAATTTATTTTTCCAGATCTTTCTTGAAATTCTAAAAGCTCCATTTCCAGATTTTCTAAATCTAACTAGTGTATGCAGGAAATATCAAGCTCTTCATATTTGGCTTTATCTGGAGAAGTGAGAAAATACAGGGTTGTCTCCAGTTTCCGGAATTGCAAGAATCTGTTACTAAAATTCTCCTTAGCAGCTGCCACAATGCTAGAAAGTTCCTTGTGGATTTCCTGATGGCGTGAAGGATTGTCCGTAAATATTGTAGAATTTTCCAAATGTATTTTTAGATTTGGAAAGTATTTCAGCTACCCACTTTCAATGTCTTTCAAAAACCTGCAGCTTTCTCTCAAATGTTCTGATTTCACAAAACATAATTTCTGCTGTTTTCCCTACATCTTGCAGTGTTTAGTTCAGTACATTGAAGTGTGCTGTAAAATCTGTAAAAAACATGAGGTTGGTAAGCCAGGCCGTATCAGTGAGCTGGGGATATTCTTGCCCCTTTTCATTCATAAACAGCCTAATTTCATCCAAACAAGCCACAAATCTCTCAAGGACTCGTCCTCTGCTCAGCCAACGGACATTATTGTACATAAGTAAAGTGTTATACTGTGCATGTACCTCATCAAGAAGTGCTTGAAAATGTCGAAAATTAAGAGCACGAGCCATGATGTAATTCACCATTTTAGTGACATCTTTGAGGATATCTTCTATTTTTTTGCTGCTGTCCTTGGCACAAAGAGCTTCCTGGTGTATAATACAATGAAACTATATGAGTGGATGTTTTGCTTCTTTAACAAAGAACTGTATGAAACCAGATGTTGCCCCAACCATGCAAGTTGCTCAGTCACTAGTAATGGATACCACCTTTTCTGGTCTTATTTCTTGTGCCAAAAAAGCCTCCATCACAGCATTGTGGATATATATTCCTTGTGTTCTTCTAGGCAAGGACAACAGTTTTAATAGCTCTTCTCTCATGACGTTACCAACAGCATAACGCAAAATTACTGCTAGCCTTGCATGATTATTTATATCTGTCCTTTCATTGAAGCACATGGAGTAACAGGCTGCCTTTTGTAAATCAGTGGAGAGCTGCTGACTAACATCGCTTCCCATGCGCAGGACTCTATCTTTAAATCAGTATTTCTGATAACTGGCATCTCAGAGATGCGTTGCATAATTTTATCCTTGTTTGGGAAATCATGAAAAAGGGAACTACTCCCAGCCAACATGGTCATTTTGATAAAATCCCCATCAGAAAGAGGCTTACCATGTTTTTCTATGCACAGTGAAATTTGAAAGCTGGCAACTGTCAGATGATTTGATTTAGAAAGATAGTTGGAAAAATTACGATACTGGGAGTGATATTTCCTCAATGTCTCCTTAAGAAACTCTTTTCTTTCAGATTCTCCAAGTTTGGCAACACTTTTGTGGTTGGTGTCAAAGTGACATCTAACACTTGATGTGCGGGACACAACACTTTCACTACACAGAATACATAACGCTTTTCCATTGCGTTCAATCACTCCAAATGATTCTGTCCAAGCTTCTTGGAATGATCTTCCACTATCTGTTTTCAACTTTGCTTTTTTTGCTGTACTCATTTTTTGTGTTTGTGACGTGAGGTCTATAAAAACACAAAATTTATAAAAACAAAAGACTGTAAGGGTACATATTGCTCACCAGCACAAAGAAACAGTACTATCACTTATTACCACGCTACAAATGTAAAGGGTAGAAAGGATACTTGTCATTTATTACCACACTGCAAGGTTTGACAGTCGTAGCGTGCTGGTAAGTGACATGTACCCTCACAGTGTAGTAATAAGTTATATGTCTCTTTGTGTTTGACAGAGTTAGATGCAGAGAGAGGGCACCGGAAGCTTCATTTTGGCAGCTGGTACATGTTAGGATTTGTTTTTTCTGGTCTGTTGTGGGGCTTGTCACAAAGGCTGCAAAAATTGGCGTGTGACAGTAACTCTTTAATAACATAGGTAGCTTGTATCAAGGCCTTTTAATCATTCTTTTTTTAAATAAAAATGTTTAATCTGGGTTGGATACATACCAGATTCAACCTCTGCAAAAAAAGTGTCCAAAGTCTTTTAAGGCATGGGAGCAATTTAGATTAACCCCTTAAAACCAGAGGACGTACAATTACGCCCTATTATAGGCGGCTTTAAACGCCGCCGGGCGTAATTGTACGCCCTCTGGTTTTTGTTAACTTACCCGGTCGCCGGCGGTCTCACGCCGGCGATCGCGGTAGGGGGTACTCCCAGGGAGCCCCCCCGCGGCAGATCCTTCTCCTCCGGTGCTCCCCGGCCGTGTGAGAGTGGGGTCCGAGCGAGGACCCCACAATCACATGGCCGGGGATAGCTGGCTGCAGCATTGCCAGCAGGGGGGCTGCCTGTAATGACAGGTGGTCCCCCTGCTGGCTGAAAATAAAATTAAAAAAAGTTAATCAGTGTAAAAAATAAATAATATATACTTAGATCATATGTATATATTATATATATATGATCTAAGTATATATATACACATATACATACACACATGTACACCGTCTAGGTGTATTTTACTATTAATATATATATAATTTACTATTAATATATATTAATATCAAATTACACGTAGACTGATACTGATTAAATATATATATAATTATTGTTATATATATATTTATATATAATATAAAAAAAATAAAAATGTAAATACGTTAAAAAATAAAATTAAAAAAATAATTAAAAATAAATAATTAAAAAATATATAGATGTGTGTTATTTCGTTCTAACTGTATTGTGAAATTAATATATATATATATATATCAAAATACATGTAGAACAAAATAATATATATATCTATATACATAAATATATACGTATATATCACTATATATATACTTATATATAAATAAAAATATTTTAAAAAAATTATATAGATATATACATATATACACATGCGTATATATATACATATATTAATTCTACATATATATTTATGTAATATTTTTACATAATTAGGTATCTTAATTAATTACAATTAGCAGGACCTGCCTGACAACCCATGCCGAAAGTAAAGGGAATTTAATTTGCTAGCACTATATTTAACCCTATAACTTTCCGAGACACCATAAAACCTGTACATGGGGGGTACTGTTCTACTCGGGAGACTTAGCTGAACACAAATATTAGTGTTTCAAAACAGTAAAATGTATTACAACGATGATATTGCCAGTAAAAGTGACGTTTTTTGCATTTTTCACGCACAAACAGCATTACACGGACAATATTATTGCTGTGATACTTTTTACTGTTTTGAAACACAAATATTTGTGTTCAGCGAAGTCTCCCGAGTACAACAGTACCCCTCATGTACAGGTTTTATGGTGTTTTCAAAAGTTACAGCGTCAAATATAAGGCTTGCGTTTCATTTTTTTCACTTTAAAATTCGCCAGATTGGTTACGTTGCCTTTGAGACCCTATGGTAGCCCAAGAATGAAAATTACCCCTATGATGGCATACCATTTGCAATAGTAGACAACCCAAGGTATTGCAAACAGGGTATGTCCAGTCTTTTTTAGTAGCCACTTAGTCACAAACACTGGCCAAAATTGGCATTTTTTGCATTTTCACACACAAACAAATACTAACGCTAACTTTGGCCAGTGTTTGTGACCAAATGGCTACTAAAAAAGACTGGACATACCCCATTTACAATACCTTGGGTTGTCTACTATTGCAAATGGTATGCCATTATGGGTGTAAATTTCATTCCCGGGCTACTATACAGTCTCAAAGGCAACGTAACCAATCTGGCAAATTTCAATTTCAAATGAAACGTGCTATATTTGACCCTGTAACTTCCCAAAACGCCATAAAACCTGTACATAGGGGTACTGTCTTACACGTGAGACTTTACTGAATACAAATATGTGTATTTTATTGCAGTAAAAGCAAACAGTATTATGACATTGACCGTTAAAATGTCATGTAGAACTAAAAAAATCCAAAAAAAACGTATTTTCTCCCATTTTTTTCATATTAAATTATGTTTCATAGCTAAATATTTGATATTAAATGAAAGCCCTGTTATTCCCCTGAATAAAATGATATATAATAAGGGTGGGTGCATTTACTATGAAAGAGGTTGTAACAGGACTTCACCAGCACCAAAGCCCTGTGGACTAAAACAGTGAAAATGTCGAAATTATTACTGGGGAATACAGCCGTTCGTATGATTTCAGACGAATTCTTTGTGTTAAGTATGGATGGCCGGCATTTCGGCACTTTACACGTGGCCGCGGCCATTTTACGTGCGAACAGCGGTGGTTGCCCGTCGACGCGTGGAACTAAAATCGGATACGCAAACAGGCGAACACCGCTGAGACCTCCATACAACCAGAACTTCGCACGGAAACTACCGAATCACGGGCCATTCGGTAGTTTCACTTAATCAGCTATGGGGAATCCAGCGAACTCGGAGATAGTTGTGGATGGCAAGAATTTCGTCTTTTGTAACCGGCGAACAGAGACCGACTGCAGGGCCAAAACTTGTGGAACTATTTTCGGCTAGAAAATCCGTGCAGTCGGTCAAAACTTCAAACCTCCATAACTCCCGAACCCCATAACCGAATGGGCTGAAATTTCGACAGATTGTTCCCCTAACCAAGACCTTTCAAGCGGTACTGGACTTAAGGTGTACCCCCTGTTTTTGGGGTACATCCAGAACTAGGGTGAAAAATGGTACGTTATAATTATGTTATGTGTTTATCTGAGGGGAGGAGACGTGGGGGTGTTACCCTGTGTGTAATTGGTTATTTTCATCCTCCCCCTGGGAGTGTCCTGTGTGTACTTGTTCCTAATAAAAAGCAGGCTGGTTCTCCCAGACCTCAGATCTTCTTGACCCTTCAAAACGTAGCCTTGTCTCGTTCTTGGAAGGGGATTATTTGGGAATATTATTCTGCTCCTGTTACAGCTGAACCTGACTTTTACTCTGGATATCGTAGATGGGATTATACCAGCTTACTTCTCCACAGCAGCTTGCAGGGAAAAAGGACGTCTCCAACGGCCGATACCCTCTCTCTACCAGGGTAGCCGTTACATTGGTGGCAGCGGTGGGATGGTCCTTTTATCCAACAAACAAGCACTGAATGGAGTCACAGTATGCGAAGCTGAAAAGACCCACACTAAAGGATCTTTTGGAGAATCGTGGTAGGAGTGCCAGCAACAGACCACGGAGGGAGCTGATAGCTGACCTGCTGGAGCTGGACGAGATGGACAGGTCCATGGAGGTAACTGAACCCATGGCACCCATCAGTGAGGACGATGTGATTACTGCCATTGTGCAGCGGAGATTAGCTTTGTATCCAGTCACGTCTACAGAACTAATAACCCAACTGTTCCGGGAAGCAAGGGAAGAAATACAAACCAAGAGGGAACAAGAAACGGAACTGGTAAGAGCCCGACAGCTCACTACCCAGACAGTTCCCACCCCGCTACCCACTACTACGGTAAAGAAAATCCCCTTTACTGCATTTAAAGCCTTTGTAGAAAATGACGAGGAAATTGATGGGTATTTGGCTGACTTTGAAAGGCAGTGCTCACTACATCACATACCGCCAGAGCAATGGGTCACTATCCTGGCGGGAAAACTGTCAGGGAAAGCTAATGAGGCTTTCCGAGCACTCACTACAGAGGAAATCACGCAGTACCAAAAAGTAAAAGAGGCACTGCTCACCAGGTATGCGGTAACCACAGAAGCATACCGTCGCCGCTTCCGGGAGTCCAAAAAGAAAGTTGTGGACTCCCACATGGAATGGGCAAACCGACTACAGAGAATAGCATCTCACTGGGTCCAAGGGTGCAAAGCCCATACGGGTGAGGAGGTGTTACAGTTGTTCTTAATGGAACATTTCTTCCAAGATTTGGCTGCGGACATACAAGACTGGGTACGAGATCGGCGCCCCGCCAATTTAAAGGAGGCGGCTCGGCTGGCCGACAAATATGCCGAGACAAGGAAAGTAAGCCAGGGTACTACACGACAAGCTCATAAAATAGAGCCACGTGCCCCAGCCGCTGTCTCACGCCCAGAATTTCGAGCTCCAGTCCCACCAGGACCACCACGTCCTCAGGGGCCTACTAACTACCCCCGGGATTTGTCAAAGGTGACGTGCCATCACTGCAGCAACCTCGGACATATTGCCCGATATTGTCCCCTAAGATCCAGTAACAACAACTGGAGGCGTACAACTCCCAGCACAGAGGCCCCTGCAGCACGACCCGCTGCGGCTCACTGTCTGGGAGCCGAAATGTGCCCTGAAGAATGTCTGGGGATTTTGTATGAAGCAGACCCCATACAAGCTGCTTCCCCAGACAATCGACAACATCACCGACAGGAGGTTAAGGTGAATGGACAAGCAGCACAAGGCCTAAGAGACACCGGGGCTACCATCACTTTGATCCAACAGCACCTAGTGAAGCCGGAGGATGTGTCTACCCGCACTGTTGCTGTTCGGGTCGCCGGGGGCGCTGTTTTTCGCTTGCCCACTGCCCGAGTACACTTAGATTGGGGAGTCGGATCAGGAAAGACCACCGTCGGCATTATGGACAACTTGCCTGCCGAGGTCGTATTGGGAAATGACATTGGACCTTTAACTTCAGCATATTTGCCCACACCTGCTGCCGCCTGTCCCGTAACCACCCGTTCACAGTCCCGTGTCGCAGATGATCATAATACAGGCCGGGAGACACAGGTAGGCCAAGCACCCACATGTCACCCCACTACGATAAGCAGGCCCATAGCTTGGGACACCCCAGAGGAGTTTGGGAGAGAAACTAGAGAGGACCCCACCCTCCAAAAGTATCGGGAATTAGCTGACAGTGGGGGGGACGGACGGGAAAGTTTTCTATGGGATGGGGACAGGTTATACAGACTGGCTGAAGGCAGAAAGAGAGGCTGTGCCCCTTCGCAGAAGCGCCAACTGGTGGTACCCAAAAAGTACCGGTTGGAACTTCTCCGAATTGGCCACGACATTCCGTTGGCAGGACATCTAGGGGGTAACCGCACCACCTTCAGGATCACCCAGACCTTCTTTTGGCCGGGGATCTCGAAGGATGTGCGACGTTACTGCAGTACTTGTGACGTATGCCAACGGGTAGGGAAGAGAGGGGATCACCCTAAAGCTCGACTTCTCTGGTAAGAAATACATCCTTACCGTGGTGGACTATGCTACTCGCTACCCAGAAGCCGTCGCTCTGACGAATATCCAGGCTGACACTGTCGCCAGTGCTTTAGTCGGGATATTCACCCGAGTGGGATTCCCCCAGGAAATCCTGTCCGACAGAGGGACCCAGTTTACCGCAGACCTAACCCAACAGCTGTGGAAGGTCTGTGGTATTAAGTCCCTGCTTAGTTCCCCGTACCACCCGCAGACTAACGGTCTCTGCGAACGCTTTAACGGTACCCTAAAGCAATTGCTGAGGACCTTTACAGCGGAATACAGAGACTGGGAACGATTCTTGCCGCACCTCCTGTTCGCTTATCGGGAGGTGCCACAGGAATCCACAGGGTTCTCTCCCTTTGAACTGCTCTATGGCCGGAGAGTACGAGGACCTCTCGACCTCATCCGGGAGCACTGGGAGGGGGAGACAGAACACGAAGGTGTACCCATCGTGCCATACGTATTAGAAATGCGGGACCGTATGGAACAGTTAGCCCGGATGGCACGGGACCACCTCCATGCGGCCCAAGGGCACCAGAAACGTTGGTACGATCAGGGCGCCCGCCAGAGAACGTTCCAAGTAGGCCAGAAGGTGCTGGTACTTAGACCTGTCAAAGGGAATAAGCTCCAGACCTCCTGGCAGGACCCTTACAAAGTGGTAGCACAAGTCTGTGACACCACCTACGTAATCGCCAGCAACAAAGATGAAAGGATCCGGAAGTCCTTTCATGTAAATCTATTAAAGGAATATCAGGAAAGACCCGAGGATATAGCCGCCATATGCATACCCGCTACCGAAGACCCTGACAGCTTACCCATACCCGACCTATTAGCCAACCCAGAACCTAAAACCCTACTCAATACCGTACAGCTAGGGGAGCGGTTAACTCCCGCCGAAAAGGGACAGATCCGACAGCTGCTGACTGAGAAAGGGTTGACGTTTTCCCAACAGCCCGGGTACACTCCCTTAGCAACCCACTATGTAGAGACCCCAGGACAAACCCCTCTCCGACAAACTCCCTATAGGATCCCTGAGGCAGTAAAAGAGGAGATGAGGAAGGAGATCCAAGAAATGTTAAGACTAGGGGTGATAGAGCCCTCAGACAGTCCTTGGGCCTCCCCGGTGGTTCTAGTTCCCAAGAAGGACGGAACCACTCGGTTCTGTGTCGATTATCGACGTCTCAATGACAGAACCGTGACAGACGCCTACCCCATCCCCCGAGTAGACGAGCTATTAGATCGCATTGCCAGGGGACGTTATCTGACCACCATCGATTTGTGCAAAGGATATTGGCAGATCCCCCTGGACAAGGAGGCTATCCCTAAGTCGGCCTTTGTCACCCCATTTGGCTTGTACCAGTTCAAAGTCATGCCATTTGGGATGAAAAACGCCCCGGCTACATTCCAGCGCTTAGTGGACCGCCTCCTTGATGGCTTCCAGGATTTCGCTTGCGCGTACCTGGATGACATTGCAATCTATAGCGAAACCTGGGGGGAGCATTTAAAGCATGTCGAAGCCGTACTGGATCAGATTCGAGCCGCAGGCTTGACTCTGAAACCAGAGAAGTGTAACTTCGGCATGGCCGAAGTCCAGTACCTGGGACACCGGGTGGGATGTGGGAAGCAGCGCCCAGAACCCGCTAAAGTTGAAGCGGTAGCTAACTGGCCCACACCCCACACCAAAACCCAGGTCTTAGCATTTTTGGGGACGGCAGGATATTATAGGAGGTTTGTCCCAGACTATAGCGCCATCGCAAACCCCTTGACAGACCTAACCAAAAAGAACTTGCCTAGGATAGTCCTGTGGTCTCCCGCCTGTGAAACCGCCTTTCAAGCCCTAAAGAATGCTCTAATCCATGCACCTGTCCTGTCTGCCCCCGCCCCTAACAAAAGATTTGTCGTCCATACAGATGC